>JABKBM010000012.1:0-1200000 GCA_014182575.1 Eucalyptus decipiens | reverse complement strand
TTTCATATTTATACAATAAACTAAATGTATAACCTAAAAATTTAAAAAAGAAAAGAAAAAAAAAGATACCAATGATACAAGTTTTGAAACTAAAATTAAATTCCTAGAAAAATTAGAAATATAAAAGGTTCTTTCTAAATTTAAAATAAAATCACTATTGAGAACTAATCTACATATTCTAATAGCTTTCACATGCAAACACATCTTATTTTCTGAATAGATCGTTGTTCACTTTCCATTGGTTTCCGCTTGTTCTAAAAACTCTATAAGGAATTCAAAATGTGGATTGTAGAACTAGAATCAATCAACGTCCTTAAATTTGGCTCAATTCTTCTTCATGTGCCTCTTCCTTCCTTATATATATATAAAACACTTGGATTCCTTCTTAATGCTAGCTTGAGGAGATGTTTTACCTTTTCCCTTATGTACCCTTTATACTTACCCTATATTGCCATATGAGCACTTTCTCCCCTTTCCATGAGCAGTCTGTCTTCCTCTTGAATATACATGGTCATGAGTTCATTAATTGATCATATAGGGTTATGTGTATTGTAAGAGACCTTGAAAGAGGTCATGGGAGAGTGTTCAGGATATAAAAGAAATAAATTTGATATCCCAAACTCAAGATTTTTTAGCTAAGCTGCAATGTCACCACGCGCACTTTTTACACTAATAAGCTTCAATGATGAGAATTTCATAATCAGGGTCATGACATGCATTTTTCTCTAAAGATTCAAATTGTGCAGCAATAGGCTCGAGCAATTCATTAGCATAGTTATGCTAAATGACTGAATTATAAATGCTAATAGAAAGTTTTGTCTTTATGTACACTACACTAAGATGGTTAAATCGCTTCCATTATACATAAAGAGTAACTTTAGCCTAAGTGCTAGCGTTAGTAGGAGCAAGTGGTTTGTCTGACCGTATAGCATAATCAATATACATGCACCCAATTAGAGAAGGATTAATTAATTCCCTTCATGTTTTATAGTTATCACCATTTAGCTTGGGAACAATTATACCATAACTAATCGTAGGTGATAAAACTGCATAATAATCAAAAGGAAAACTTATGTATCGTATATTTGAGGTAAATAAACTTAAATCATGTTTTACTAATGTAAAACATGTTATAAAACATAAATCACATAATATCAAAAACTGTCTATAGGCTAAGTTTCCAATTTAAATAGATTTATAATTACTTCATGACAAAACTATTAAATTATATTGCCTTCCTCAATCCCCAAGGTTAGATTAAGAAAGATAAAATGATATATCATCTTAATTAATCCCATTAACATATTGAAAATTCTCTCAATAAGATTTTCCCTTGAATTTTTCTTTATTCAATCAAAAAGCCCCACGAGAATCATCATGGCAGATATATAACAAGATATAATACCAACTATTGAAAATTTTGCGGAAAAACATGATCCCTATAATCAAGATCAAATGCAAAAACATGTAAATTCAACCCCTAGCCATTGATGACATCAAGAACAGATATGCAGAGCTTGAATGATCGTAAATAGGCACTTCTAGCCAATTGCACTCTCGACGTTAATGTTGTGTTCTCCGATTATTAGATAATCAGAATAGTAATGATAATAAGAGGGTTTTTCATAGATGACCTATTTATATACCCATACAAATCTTAATAAATATGGTCTTCCATCAAGACTAATCCTAGTAGATATGGGCAATCTCCATAGTCATTAACAACTAGACTTGGATAACAAATTCTCAAAGAAATCTAATGTGAGCAATTTTAAACTGAATGTAGGATCATATTAAATAAAATTATAACAAAGTAATGACATTTCTGGTATACTTTTTCCAACAAGAAAACATCTTTATCTTTTTTAGATGCCAACAATATTTCCTCTGGATCTAAGAACTGTAATATCCTAGTCTGCTTTCTATTCTAACGAATCATATTGTGCTTTACATGATTGCTTCTTGTACCTCACATGGTTAACACGTCAGGCACTTGCAAAGATTTTCAGATGAACTTAGCTGGTGCACTTTTTGCGACAGTTTGTAATGGCTTTACGAAGGATTTTGAGAATAAGTGCAATGATACTCTTTGCCTCAAAAGAGAAGAACTGCATTGATAAGGTTTTTATCGATATGTAGATGAAATGTGGAAACGGAAACTCTCCAATCAAATAATAGGTCAACTCCCCTTTAATGGTAAGGGCAAGGGGTCAATCCAATCCGGTACCTTCGCTTCCTTGTTACACATATCCTCAGCACTTGGTAGCTAAACAATTTTAAAAATAGAAAAGACTTTTCCAGTCAGAAGTGGGGGTTTGGGTTCACTTCTTCTCCCTGCTGGTTCAATAGCTTAAGCCCAAGCGCTAATAGTTTTCTAGCAGGAGTTGGCACACGTAAGCCTCGTGAGTGTCCCCTTGAAATGCGGTTGAATGAAGAGCATCGTTCTACGTGGGCTCCGTTGTGTCTGAAAATTCAAGAAGTACCCTTAAATTCTCTCCTTGTGTGGAATCCAGACTTAATCTGTCTTCCTGTTATTTCTGAAGGTAGAAAAGGCAGATGTCTACCGGCTGTCTTATTCGTCAAGCGGCGGACCTGGATTTGGTTCGTAACGTTTTTCTAAAGTTCTGAAAATCCTGGAAAAACACTGAGAGCTTTCATGAGAAATATCATATGACCTTGCGCCAAAGACCGTATTTTGGCATCAAATTAACATTTCTACAATAGACATTCTCTTATTCATCTTAATACAAAATATCCGTTTTAAACTCTCCGTTCTAAATTGACAAGACAAATGCATCATAAATTATCAGAAACACAAAAGGAAATTGATGGAATACCTAAAGTTAAGAGATTTAGTCATCAGAGAAGTAACGTTATGAATGCCGGGATTAGTAGCCAATGTGGCAGGCATAATTCTAACTTCCAAGCCTCATGTCCCTCCTTTTCTTTTTTAATTTTAACAAGCGTTGCTTTAACCTGCAATAGTCGACCTCACGGAAACTAGTGTAAAATTAACACAAAAACGTTGACAGGATCTTGTAATTAAATCAATGTAAAAAATAAATGACAAACAATAAAAATATTAGAGATTTATATGGTTCTGTCCGGCTATCGATATCTATATACATAGAGAGAACCGACATTAAATAATTTGTTATAATTGGAGAATGAAAATTATATTTGCTTACACACTCGAGTATTTCTAACATATAAATTAAGTTTAAAAATAAAGTGTTTATAAATTTATTAACACAATTAGGATGAAAATTCATAGCACAAAATCATCGTGTTGACGTTTGTGCAGCTGAAAACCGAGAACGTGGTGCGTTGTTCTTTTCTTCTTCTTTGCGCGGCTCTGTTTCTTGAAAGAACGCACGCCTCCCTCCTTTATTTATTTTTTCTTTTTTTAGCTTCTGCGGTTGTTGCTTTTTCCAAGGAAGAGGAGAACTAAAAGCAAACTCTCGTTTTTTCCTAGGATAATTTCAAAAAATAGTCTGAAGTATCCTCATTTTCTTAAATAAAGGCTAAAAATAAATCTTATTTCAAATAAGAGCCTGAAGTAGCTTTGATTGTTTCAAATAAGTGCATGAAATAGCCATGATTGTTTCAAATAAGAGCTTGACCTCACTGGTCGTCGGCCGGCTAAATTTTCCAACCAGTTAAGGACCTTTTCATCCAATTTTTCTTTCCTTTTTTTTTTTCTCTTTTCTTCTTTTTTCTTTTTCGGCGTCAGCCGACGGCCTTTCCTAGCGGCTGACAAGGGCTCGACAATCCTCGTCAACCGTTGTTGAGGGTCGTCAATCCCTCGCCATATTTGGTGAAGATCGGCCTCGCTTGGAATCGGTGAGGGCCGCCCCTAGGGCAAAGGTCACCTCGTCCAAGCAATGCCGTTCCTCACTTGTAGCCAGTGTGGCTAGTGCTCATTGAATTGGGCGAGGCCGACCCTCGCCCAGCCCTCTTTGGGCATCACCAAGAAGAAGAACTCGGAAAAAAAATGATAAATGACAAAAATACCCTTGACTACCGGAAAATCAAGTTTTTATTTGAAATAGATATAGCCAGTTCAGACCTTTATGTGAAATAAGACCTACTTCGAGCCCTTTTTTGGAATTTGCCATTTTCCCCTTTTCTCGTAAGGGACTTACTTTTGGATTGGGACCCACCAGATATTTGAATTCACCTTTTCCTTTCACGTAATGTCTTCTTTGTCTTTGAAATATCATACAAAATTAAAAGAGAAATGATTGGACAATATTCTTAATCTACTTTGAGAATAATAAGTCTGTTCAAGATTATAAAAATCAAATAATAAATAATTATAAATTATTATGAGATTTACTCCTTTAAGAATTTGTGGTTTATAATAAGTTGTTATTCTCACAATAACTCAAAAATTATTATGTTAGCAAAACCCAAACCAAAATAGGCAATCAAAGTCATGTTCAAATCTTGGATAGATATTTCTAACAACCAAGAGAACTTTAAGTACTCAAGGATTCGGTCAATAATTCCAATCCACATCATCCAATTTGGTTCAAGTTTCGCACATAGCTCAAATTCAGACATAATTTAATGGAAACAACAACTCAAATTGCTTGTGGCTTTTCGTCTAAGATAACAAATTGCGAGCAAGTTTCCATTGTTTCATATGAGATTACATGTTCTCTTTGCTTATATTGCTATCCTTTTTCCACTCATAGCTGGGATAAAACTATAGTACTCGCATTGGGTGTATCGGAAGAGTATTTGCCACAATCGGTAACCGAAGAATTCCAAAAGGGAAACCCTTCAATGATCAAACTTAAGGTGATGGAGGGTGAGCGTCATATGCCACAAGAAGACTGGTAGGCTTCTCGGAGTACTTACGGCGCTCTTAGTTCTAGCCTTCATTTTTCGATTGTTTAGTTTCAAGAGTTACCATGTTTGTCAGGCCTGAAAAGGTCGTGGAAGCTTTGAGGATGTTCCTTGCGAGGAAGATACTCAGTCTCGATTGTCTTCCCTGTTAAAGCTTTTGCTCTTCCTAAAGGTAAGAAGCTATTTTTCAAGACTTATGCCGGAAATTGTGTAAGTGAATCTTTCATAAATGCTTTTGTCACTACCGAAAGGAATCATCTCATATGTACCCGTGGAAAAGAGACAGATTCTATCGCGATGCAAGAGTTGCATGTGAATTTATATTTTTTGGTGGAACCAGTATAGTTATTAGGCTAAGTCGTCACATGTGTTCTTGGTAAAAAACAAGACACGTTCATCGAATGTTGGTGAATGCGCAGAATGGAGGCATTGGTCAGTCAACGGACAAATCAGATTTATATTTTAAAAAAAAGGAATCCGAAGTTCCACACTCGACAAATATCCATCCTTAAAAGACTTGTGCAGCGTGGATCTCAAAAAATCCCCAACGGTGGGCGAATTATTCATTCCACTCACTCTCATGGCATAACTATAATTTAGTGATTTCTGAATTGCTTGAAGAACGTATGCTCCAGAATCTTTTATCGGGTGGATTCTTTCTCTTTTGAAATTGGGGATAAGAACAATATAAATATCATAACTTTCGAGTGGTACTTACTTGACTGTTCAAGTGCCAAATTATTTAAAAAAAAATTCACTTGAGTGCTATAGGTAATTTATATGACTGGAAATCTGACATGACATTAGTTTATTATAAATTTATAGACATGGCTCGGAAAAATTCAATAAGCAAAAATCATAAGATGTGATCTCGTTTTGGCCCTATAGGTAAAAGAAAAATTAATAAAAAAACACCAAAATAAGAAAATGGGGAAGAGCTATGTTGCTTACCAAATCTTCTATTTCTTTCTCTTCTTCTCTAATGGTTGAGGCATGAAGATAATATAAAGAGCAATCAAGAGTTAAAGAAAAAAAATGATTAAGCAGATTCGGTGGAGGGGTTTTTTGCACTTTGAAACCGTGAACTCGGCAAAACTTTTGGAGAGGATGTTCAGGGAAAAAGCTTATAAAGGGGGAAACATGTTTGAGAGAGGAAGCTAAAAATTGCGTTAACTGAAGAGTGAAAAGGTCAAGAAAGACAAAAGGGTCGGCAAAACAAAGAAGAAAAATGGAAAAAAAGCACTAGTGGCCAAGAAGAGATCTAGTGGGAAAAAAAAGCAATAGATGCTGGTGATTTTATACTGATACGGCCAATTCGGCATCTCCATCAGCTTCAACTTCTTTGCGATTTGCTGGATTCCTGCATGCACTATGGCGATTTATGTCCCGAATCCATTAATGTCTTTTCAATTTGTCCGAATCAAGCGCACTCCCTGTCTTGGACTATTAGACTCGTCACCATCTCAAACTCACTAAGGCTAATTTGACCGGTCCCCATGTTGTTATCCGTAAGCTCAGATCTCTCTACTGCTTATCTCAAGTTTCAACCTCGCCATTGCTCGAGCTACTGCAAGAGCATCCCCTCTCTAGAATTTAGGGTTATATTTTGAAATGAATTTGAGGAACAAAAGGGCCAAAATGTAGATTATCCATGTTCGAGTCAAGTTTATTATAGAAAAGCCACGTTGTAGTCAAAATTTAATATAAAAAATCATGTAGTGATTTGCTGGGATAGACACTTAAAGTGAATGATTTTTTGTTAATGAGATATTCAAGTGAGCGTCGTACGAAAATTATTATACTTATGATGTCTTTATCCTCTTTAAATTGAAATATATGTACTTACGGATGTATATGATGTCATAATCTTCCGACAAGTGGCATATGCAGTGAGAAGCATGATATTTGTGTTAGCGCCAACAGTGAAAAGCTTTCTCAACACCAAGAACGGAACTTGGTATTCAAAAGCCCTTCTTTACAAAATAATAGCACTAGGACAAGAATCGCAGAGAGTACTGCCAACTCTCTCTGGCAGCCAAAGAACATGATAATCTTCATTCAACTTGCCAACTGTAACAAAACAACTATCATATTTGAAACTTGAACACATTGTGGATGTATCCAAAAATGGTTTTATTACCAAGCCATGAATATATATATATATATATATATATATATATATATATACATATTTTGGTCAGAAGCCATTAATTATTTAATATGTCGAAGGAGTGGGATGGGGATAATGACAAGGAGGCTTTGTCACTACATAAGCAGGGTCTTTATTTCTCTAAAACTTAGAGAATTTTTCTTTTTACTGATGTGGCACTTAATGGAGAAAAACTACTAAAAAAGTCATAAATTTATTGCACTTTTACCAATTCAGTTATAAAACTTTCACTTGTGTTAATTAAGTCAAGAACCTTCTGATAATTTGTCAATTTGGTTCTTAAGGCTAAATTTGGCTGAAATTGTTAACATAGATATCGATCGTTACATGTGATACGGTTGAAACTGACATGGATAATTTTTATTGATTTTTTTAAATCAGAATTTTTAATTATTTTTAATATTTTCTCTTCTTTCTTTTCATTTTCCTTCTTCATCCACCAGTCACTCGGCCTTGGCGACAATCGGTGATTGGCTACAAGCAAGGCTCGATCTGATTGGGATCGAGGGAGGCTCCAACTCACAAGATCGAACAAGACCTAAGTTAGCCTGGATCTAGCGAGGCCTGGCAAGGCTCGATCTTGCCAATGTGATGCTAGCAATGGTGATAATCGACAATCGGGCATAGGTGATGCTAGCGAGGCTCGTAGGTCACCAATTGTTGCCAAGGTACAATGGCCGGTGGAGGAAGAAGGAAAATAAAAAAGAAAGAAAAGAAAAGGCCAAATATAATTAAAAAATTCGAAAATTTTTAAAAAAATTCTACAAATTATTTATGTCAGTGTTTATCATGTTATAAAACTGTCGCATCCACATCAGCAATTTTTTACCAAATTAGATCGGAAGAACTAAATTAATAAATCGTCAAACTGAATTGGCAAAATAATAATATATTATTTTTTGATAATTTCTTCTAAAATTTGTATTCGGTGGGCATTTGTTCGAAAATGAGGAACTTGTCTTTAATTCTACGAGAAGTCGGATTTATCTGAGCTTCGAAGCCAGCTAATCTCAGTTAACCTATGTTTCAAGTACGGTGATCGCCGCCCGAGGCCTGATAATTATCGAAGCATGTCAGCTCCATAAAAAGGTAGCATGAAGGCATCGCTTGTCCTTATTATTATTATTTTAATTATTTTTTATAAAATGTTCAGTCAATTCTCTTTCTTTTTTCCATCACTTTCTTGTCAACATTAGTCATTCAGTTCAAAATGTAAGGGAGACTGCTGACGTGGCCGTTTTAGGTGCTATTCTAGCATCATAAGTGATATCCTACCTTAAAAACCCTAACGATATAAATACTCTTAAAACTTCAGGAAAAAAAAAAAGAAAAGAAAAAGAGAAAAATTTGAAAAGAAAAAACAGAATAAGTAAAATAGAGGAAGCAAAAGCTAAAATAGGGGTGCGACTAGATGCACATTAAGGGGTGAGCAAAAAAAATGACCTGGATTAGAAATCATCCGAATCTGCTGATTCTGAGTAGTTTCAACTAAAACTAGTCCGGTTCCTAGTTCCTAAAAGTTAGAACTAGTGAGTATGATCCGGTCTCTGCATCCTGTTATGGCAATAAGGAAGAGCTCTACATATGTGTTCCTTATTTTAATGTGTTGGTGTCCACATACTTAACCCTACTATTGAGTCCAAATCTTTTTCTTATCCCAACCTGCAATATCCAATTTAATTTTAATGATCCGCGGTCCAGTCATGACATTTTAAGGACTTACCAATGTCTAACAAGCGAGTTGGTTTATTTGCATTATTTGAGTCTGTGCTTGTGGAGAGATTCCGTGTGTGGAATCTTTTCCCTTTCTTTCGATAGCTTTGCGATTTGTCAAATCTTGCTCATGGTTTATTGCTGTTTCGTTGTTATAAAGCTTCACTGTGGCGGGGATTTCACTCCTATTGTGACCCCTTAATCTCGGATTTTCATTGCCCTAGGACTTTGTTGGCGGTCAACATTCAAATGTTGCTCCCGTTGCGCTGTGAACACCTTGTGATGAAAGAGAGCTCTCAAAATTGCATGCACAGCCAACTCGGCAAACTACCAATTATATGGATCCACCCGAAATTGAGACCAAACCGATGATCTAGTTCTCAAGTGGATTCAGGAAAAAGTGTGCGGCTCTTGGTTTTCAGTTTGCGAAACTGATCTTTTGTGAGTGATTCTTGGTTTCAGTGTGAGAAACGACCCATCTTAAAACCGATCACCTCTAGTGCATATCTAAGTGTAAGAAGTCCTTGTCAGCCCGCCACTGTGGTGAAGAAGACCCTCTCTCTCTCAATCTTTTATTCCACACCGACAATTAATCTAATTAAAATTGTTGTGGTACTAACTTGGAATTACATGTCAACATTTTCATTCGTATGGTTGATGGAAGACCTAACACTAACGGAATTACATAATCTAAGAATCCAGTTGAATTAAAAAAGTAGTACAAATAAATTGGATCATTTGCAAAATTTTGGTGTGTCTAAATAGACTTTTACTTATAATTTTTTTAATCTAAGTCATATGACTTATACTTTTTTTATTAACTTTTGTTGATTCAACCGAAAATTTCACAACATGTAAAAGTTCGCACTTAGATTTGCAAATAACTATCTCAAAGTTCTTTGAAATTTGAATATGAAAAATTACTTTCATTCAATTCAATTCAAACAAACGGACTGTCAAAGACCAACATTGTCTTTTATTTATTGAAAAATTGGGTGACCCGTTTGTTGGAACTATAGGGGAGTGGAGGAGAATTATATATATATATATATTGGGTTTTATGGTAATTAAAGAGAAATTGCAAATCTGATAATGAGCAAGACAACTAGTTGGCCTCGCCAGGACACCAAGCGCATCTTGGGCGAGGCCTAGGTGAGGGCATATAAATTATAGGGCTCCACTTAACTGACTAGGACCAATCCAAGCCTGACTAACATGAAATAGTGTTATGTATGTTTCTTGTCAATAGGTGAATCTAAGCCATAATATTGGCCGGATGTGATGTCCCAATTGGATCCACGTGTTAATCACCTCAAATTGCTAGGGGCAATGGCATGTTTTAGATGACTCGTAGAAGTCTACCATCAAGGCTTGGGTGAAGTGAAATGTAAAGATTGAAATTTTTTTACATAATTAAGAATTTATTCGTTTTACGGAAAATAACTTTTTAAAAAATTACCAAAAAAAACTTTTAAAAAATATTTTTCAAATTTTCTAGCGTTCATTTTATAGGAAATGAACTAGTCGGAAAAATATTTTCTACTTTTGGAAAAACACATTCAAAAGTGGGAAAATATTTTCCACTTTTCATAACTTCTTGGGAAAATTTCAAATAAGGGTCCGAAGCGCCCTCATTTTCTCAAATAAGGGCTCGAAATGAACTTTGTATTAAATAAAAGCCTAAAGCGGCCATGATTGTTTTGAATAAGAGCCTATAGTGACTATGGTTGTTTTAAATAAGGGTTCAAACTCACCGATCGTCGGCCAGCTAAATATTTCAACTAGTCAATGGTGCTTTAGTCCAATTACATTTTTAATTGTAATTTATTTTTATTGTTTTCTTTTCTTTTTTCACTTTTGTTTTTTCTTTTTTTACTTGGCAAGGGCCAGCGGCTGCTAGCGAGGGCTTGGCGACCCTCATCAGTCATAGGTAAGGGTCAGCAAGGGCTTGGCCACCCTCGCCGGTTGACAAGGGCTCGTCCACCCTCACTAGCCACTGGTGAGGGCTGGCGAGGGTTCAACCACCCTCACTAGTCACTGTTGGCTAGTAAGGGCCTATAAGCCCTCATTGACCATGGGCGAGTCCACCCTTACTATATCTGGTGAGGGTCGATCCTCGGCGAGGTGGCCTCACCTCAGGCTGACGAGAACGGCCTTCAACTCACCCAAGGCGTGGGTCACCTTGCCTAGGGGAGGCCATCCCTTGTAGGCCGTTGGCAAGGCAACCCTTACACAAATTTGGCGAGGGTCGAGCTCACCGATGGCTATGAGGGCAGCCCAAGCAAGGCTGTCCTTCATTGGTTGTTGGCAAGGCAGCCCTCTCACTAGTTGCGAGGGTAGCCTCACCAAGGCAAGGGTCACCTCACCCAAGTGAGGCTATCATTCTCTAGTGAAAATGGCCCTCGCTAGATTAGGCGAGGGTGACCCTCACCTAGCCTTTTCCGATATCGCCGATGCCCAGCTAACCACCAATGAGTGAAGAAGAAAGAAAACTATAAAAAGAAAAAAAAAGGAAAAAGAAAGGTAAAAGGAAAATTTCCAAAAAAAAAAATGGAAATGACTAAAATGCTCTTATAAGCTGGAAAGTCAAGCCCTTATTTAAAACAAATATTGTCATTCAGGCCTTTATTTGAAATAAAATCCACTTCAGGTCCTTATTTGAAACAATTATGGCAATTTAAGATCTTATCTAAAATAAGGTTTATTTCATGTCTTTATTTGAAAAAATAAATGTACTTTAGGCCATTATTTGGAATTTCCCCTAACTTCTACCACTTCACTTTCTTTCACCAAACACAATTTTTTTTTCTTTTTTTTTCTTTTAAAAAATCGAGTTTTTAATTTTTCTTTTCTTTTCCTTTTTTTTTCTTTTCTTCTTCTTCTTCTTCTTTAGCCTTGGCCGGTCACCACCTATGGTGATGGCCGACGACTAACCACTGGCGAGCTCTGGCCTTGCCTGAGGCCCGAGCTCGCCGACCTCGGGAAAGCTCAATCGGGCGAGGCGAAGCCTCATTGGAATCTAGCAAGCTCGAGCCTCCTCAACCTAAGGCGAGGCTAGAGCTCGCCAATGGCCGATTGTTGGTCGTCGTCATGGTCGGCGACCGACCAAGGTCAAGGAAGAAGAAGAAAAAGAAAAAAATGAAAAGATGAAAAGAAAAAAAGAAAATGAAAGAAAAAAGGAAAGGAAAAAAAAATTAAAAATTGAAAAATTGATTTTAAAAAATAAAATAATAAAAAATTATTGAAAATGAGTGCATGTAGAAAACGATTTTTTTTTATTAAATGGCGGAAAATATTTTCTAATTCATTTTCAAAATTTAACCGAATACTAAAAAATATTATTATTTTCCTAGAAAATGACTATAAAAAAATAATTTCTAGGAGCACCGCTTTTTTAACAAAACGAAAGGAGTCTGAGGTGCATATGAGCCCACCGTATCCCAACCTTTGATCTGAGTACGTCCTTCGGGAGAACCGTGTGACCTATCAGCTTTAACGCTCCAAATTCAGGAATGCACCCAACTTCTCGCGGCCGGGACAAATTCAAGAAAGCAGGCTGAAAGTTCGGAGTCGAGCTGTCCGTTGCAACCAATCCAACGGTGGAGGGACCACCGGAACAGCATTGAGGACGAGTCATGTGGGCCCCGTCTAATGTCTTTGTTCCTCCTACGGGAAGCAGACAATTATGCAGCTAATTAATCCGCATGTTATCATCCTCACTCTCGAGGCAGAAAAAATAAAGAAATAAAACATAAAAAATGAATTGAATATATTAAAAAAAGCACTATATATAATCACATAGAGGCATTTATACTGCAATACAATATAAAAATATTCTCCTCACATGCCTGTTATACTGCTCATTAACGCATTTTTCGTGATTTGAGCTTTAAAAGTCCATTACCTTTACCAAAAAAAAAAACCCTCTTGATAAGGGGAAAAATTAAACCCATGGAAAAAGACGAAAATCCAGAACAAATAAATCGATTTGAGTTTTTAATGGTAAATTTTATGAACAATTTAGCAATGAAGACAAAAATATATATGAGTACAAACGTAGCAATTCCAGCATGTCATCTTTATTAACACGAAAGATTGCTAATAGAGCGTGAGCGATTTTTGGTTCTGTATAAGTTTCACTTCAAATCTAGAACTTACCCATTATAACAGTCTCTTCATTTTTTAGAGTCTAGAACATACTTTGCATACTTTGGAACTTGGGACTTACCTTGTTACAGGTTTCAAGATCCATTCAGATTCCACTTATTAAACGATTGTAGTGAATCATCACATTTAATTAACATCACTTGTTACTATAATGCATTGACCACATCTTATATTTAGACATACAAATAATATAAAATATTAACAAAATAAAATTTTTAGTTAAAAATGGAAGTTTAGGCTAGTGGTTACAAATTGTATAGTCATCATTGAATGTTGTGAAATACTACATGATTGTGCTAAAATAAAGATACAAAAAAAGAAGAAGAAAAAAACACAAACTTTATCTAGATTCCACTTACTTAGAATGTGGAACTTATTCGTCCAAATAGCCTCCTCAATTTTTGGAACTTGAAATCTATCCTACATATTTTGAAACTTGAATTAGACCGGTTTCCACCGATTTTTCAATTTCAGGTTCTACTTGGAATCATGTTATCCCTAGTTGCCACGGGTATTGGACTATGCTTGGTTTTTTCGTTAGTATGAATTTATGTACTTGTCAATCGCATAAAGCTAAGGGAAATGGCTAAAATCTTTTTGCCCAAAAGTAAAAGCCAGCTCAATGCGGATGGAAAGAATGTAGGTTAATATTGAGAAATAATAATAATACATTACTCCTGTTCAGATAGCTGCGTCAAAAATACACTGAGATTATACTTACTCTCGCTTCCACCGTCCATTTATCCTGCTGTCGAGCACCGGTCCATCGCTTTTAAATCCGACGGACGACATCAAAAGGCCTGTATCTTTTTTACTGTCGCATGCACGTAACCATAACATTACGCCACCTGCCTCTAGACGAGCACGCTCGCCACCTCACTCCTCTCTGCGTCTCTCTCTCTCTCTCTTTCTCTCTCTCACTTTGATAGGCGTCGAGTCCAGCGATTCCAGCGACCTAGTCTAGAGTTCCCAAGACGATGGCATTGGTCTCAGCTCTCATGACGGAGATCACAATCCCAGTCTGTGCCGTCATCGGGATCGCGTTCTTCCTGTTGCTGTGGTGCCCCTGGTCACGCAATGGTGAGAACCGCAATGAGCAGGGAGATGACGAGCGAGACTGTGATGAGATAACGGAAGGCATCTCTACAGGTGACTTTATACAGATCTTGTAGCTTCACAACTTGCCTGCTTTATGGAAGTTTTCCTTCTTGCTTGCCCTCGGGATTGATAGTCGTGCATTCTCAAACATTTTAGGTCTTACTAATGAATTCTATGGTCGGGTTTTCCAATATAGCTCGTAAGCTTTTTGCTCATGTTTGTTGTCCGAGAGAGAAAAAGGAAAAAGACGAAGGCAGAGAATGAAGTACATTTGACTTTCTGGGTTGCGAGTCTTTCTTTTTCTGGGCATCGAGAGGTTGTAGTTCAACCCCCTTCTTTCTCTGTCTCACCCACACTGTTCATTAACATATATTTTCGGGTGAGTCTCGCATCAGCCTGAGCAATGGCAACAAATTTGAGTATTGTAATCTGATGATAGCTTAGCGAAATCATGAGCTTCTGCTGCTTGTGGGGCGAGTCATTTTTAGGGTTTGTCACAGTCGCTAGAGCTTTGAGCGACGTATTTGAGCATTGTAATATAATATTTGCTCATGCAGATCTCTTATCAGGAAGATGGTTGGAATGATGTTGGTGGTCTTTGTCGTGTTCTTGGGCGGAGTGTTAACTGGTGTAGCTCTTGTCCTTTTGGCTTTTGCCACTCTTCTTATTTTCTCATCAAGTTCGCGCTTTGTTTGGATTAAGTAAATGCACGTGTTGTGCACGTCACGTGAATGTTTTCGTCTCTTTACCAACCAACTTAGCTGCAGGCTCTCACGGGACTGGGAGGCACTTTATTTTATGGCATTACACGACAAGAATGTTCATAATATAGCTGTTTCAAAAGTATATTTGATTAATGTCAGAGGATAGATAACCTATGAGCCATTACATGTTCTAAAAGATTAATTGATTTATTAGCTCAAGAACTGGTTTGAGTAAGTCAAACTAGGTGTCGCATTTGGGCGCATGTACGCCTGTAATATTGCATTTGATGACGGTCTAAGGGTGTGCTCGGTTGAAAAAGCATTTCCAATTTAAAAAAAGTACTCGTTTTTAATTTTTTTTTTTAAATTTCTCTTTCCTAAGAAGAGGAAAATGTTTTCCTCACCTAAGAACTATGTTATTTCGTGTCACACAACATCAAAAAACTTCAACAAGCTTAGAACTTCAAAGAAGCGCACCCCCCTCTCTCCTCTTCCAGAATTCTTTTTCCTTTTTTTTTTAGTTCTTATTGATAAATCGACAAATTATGTTCTCATTTATTTTAAAATAATATGTTCAATCCGTGATTTATGTCAAGTCACCTAGGCCGAAAGAGCCAAGCAAGGATTAGCTTTGCTAATGCCAAACAACTAAAGCAACTGCTTCACAAACCTCCTTTGTGAGAAAGTTTGAAAGTCCCACTTTTCCTCTCCTTATCTTTAAGGATTTGACTTGAGGTATAATCTCTTTCACTTAAGAGGAATTTCTATTTATTCCTTATCATCAAAACAAACAATTTTTTTTTTTTAATCTTTTAGTTATTCCTAGCAAGCACCCCTCTAAATTATTCTACCAGTTCAATTCACAAGGATAGTTTTGAGTCTCCTATGGAGTAAGGGGAGCCAATTTCTCCTTCTCAAAGGCTCTTTTCATGCTAACTCGAATAAGTTACTGGTTTTTAATTATGTCTTGCAATCGTTGCTCTCACGCTTGAGTCATTAGCAGCTAAGCTCAAGTCCATTGAGAGCAAGCCAAATCCCCAATTACCGTGCTTGGGTTTAAAGTGGCTGAGCCCGAGAAGCCCCAGTTCCTGGGATCGGGACCATGGCGGTTGGGCCCAAGTACCCAAAGGTGGGGTCCAGAAATCGAGTCTAGGTTCCTGATGGTGGGGCTCGGGACTATCAAAGCCGAGGCCGAGGCCTTGGCATCACGCCTGGCTCTTTGTTAGTCGCGCCTAGGTCCCCAAGAGTTTAACTACTGAGCCCAGGTTGCTTGTGGCGTGGTTGAGGACCTTGGCGCCCGAGCCCAAGTATCACAAGGCTAGGCCCCTCGCCTAACCACCTGAGACTGGGTTTCAAAAGAGAAAAAATTAGTAGTTTACAATTTATAAAAGTATTTAAGTTATGAAAATCTAATTCCATAAAACTATATTTAAAATATGATGATATAGCACGTCCAGCCCTTCTATCTCAAAACAAGTGCATTTTTTTTTATTTTTTTTAAAGAAAAATAGAAGAATATTTTTATTTTTAAATGATGGAAAATAATTTTAGCTCATTTCAATTTCAGCCGAAACCGAAAAGTATTATCATTTTTTCAAGCACAATTTTTAAAAATGTCAATTTATCCTCAAAACAGACGGAGCCTAGGTTTATTTTATTTTATTTTCTTCCAGCTGTTTTGTATTAGTTATAGGAAGCTTGGTACATGCCACTAATGACACAATGTCAAGTTAATCAAAGTTAGGATAGTAACTTTTATACGTAATTGGCTTTAGTAGAAGCATGTTGTATTAAAAAGGTGAACTGCTGAGGCTGCACAACCGTTGATTCTAAAGAAGCATATTGTATCTCTTCACTTCGTCAGTGAAAGTGTTTCAAGGGTCATACGTTGCAATTCGATGCAGAAAATTATTTTCGTGATATCGTCATTCTTGATTTGTCATACTTTTGAGGAAACACTAACTCTATCGGATTAGTCAAGAATATATAGGTAATGAGTTGTTCTTATATTTCCCTAAGGTTCGCTTTGGTGTTACATTATTGCTTCTCCTAACTAAAGTCCTTATGTGCAACACTGTTTCATACCTATTCCTTATATTTTGATTTGAATAATCTTTCGAACTAGAGCATTATCAGTTCTATCGTGAAATTATTTTTTTTTCTCTTGTGTTTTCCTATCATTTTTTGCCGATAGCTATTTCACCCTTCTCCTCTTCTATTTCTAACATATAAGTTCAATTCTAACTTTAGTTCTGATGTTTTTCCATACTCTCAGTGTAATCTTTGGTTCTAACCTACTGTTTACTATTGTAGTTCATAATCTGTTTCTAGTTTCTTGTTTGTTTGTTTGTTCTGTTTTAATGTTAAAGTAATGTTTAGATGTGTCTACAATAATATTATGGGTTTGGGACGTTGTAGTTAAGTTTCAGTTCTTTCTATTTCATTAAGTACTTTGCAGAATTGGGTACTTTCTTTCATCCTTTTTCTTATCTCGTCCTATTCATTACATTCCGGTCACTCTTCCGCCGGTGGGTTTTGACACTTACTTTGTCCATCTTGCCAAAAGTAAATTATAATAGAAACCATATCATCTTTTAGTTTACTCTTTAGGAGGCGCTGTAGGTCAGGCTTTCTTATTTCTTGGAACTAGGTTGAGCAAAACTAGGCAACGGAATGCTGTAACTGGATTTAACTGAATTATACCTTACATAAGTACAATGTCAAGAGTCAGATAGAGAGGCTAAGTTATCATTTACGATTGTAACAGGTGTGAACGCTCTGGTCGACGATTACCTGTACGCTGGATTGCTCATGGTTGCTTTTCTGATTCTAATCTTCCTCTTCCTCGGCTGTGTTGAGAGATTCAGCACCCAAAGTCGGCCTTTCACTTTTGGTCCTTCAGACGTGTGGAAGCCTGCACCTGTCATTGCTATTTCATTCCCACTTGGTGCTTTCACATCAGCCCTCTCTGGTTTCCTTGGCATGAATATTGTTATCCGTGCTAACGCAAGGACTGGCTTAATGGCTAGAAATGGCTTTAATGCTGCTTTCAGGTCTGGTGCAGCAATGGGATTTCTTCTTGCTGCTCCGAGTCTTCTCGGGCTCTATGTTGCTATCAAACTGTTCAAGTGCTATTATGGCAATGAATTGGAAGGTCTTTTTGAGGTCATTACCGGTTACAGTCTCGGTGCCTCTTCTATGGCTTTCTTTGGAAGAGCCAGTGGTGGAATTTATGCCAAGGCTGTTGATGTTTATGTTGATCTAGTTAACAGAAATTGGCCCGATTACCTAAAAGACCGAAATTTAAGTGTATGTACTCTCTTACTGTAGCTCTATCTCCTACGTATATCATTCACTTTAAGTCATAAATGGGGTTGCCTTAATCATTCAGGTGATTCCTTATAATGTCGGTGATATTGTTGGGGATATTGCTGGTATGGGGACTGATCTTTTTGGCTCTTATGCTGAATCATCCTGCGCCGCCCTTGTTGTTGCTTCCATGTCTCCTTTTGGAATCAATCACAACTTTACTGCTATGTGTTATCCCCTGCTTATCAGCTCTCTGGGTATTCTTTTTTGCTTGATCCCAACTGCCTTTACCGCCTACCGCTCAAGGGAAGTGGGGGACATCGGCCGTACTTTGAGGAATCAACTTGTTTTTTCCAGAATTCTAATGATTGTCGGAATTGCTATTGTTAGCTGGATTGCTCTGCCCTCATCATTTAAAATTTACAACTTTGGGTCAGAGAAAGTTGTGACGAAGTGGTAAACTCTTTTGTGATGCTTATCTCTTTCTGATCCTAAATGCTGCTTTCTTCTAATGTTGGTCATCTGACCTGCTTTAATGTCAGGCGGACTTTTACTGGAATAAGTCAATACGTTGAGCAAATGGAGTTGCTAATTATGGATATGATCTTGCAGGCAGCTGTTCTCGTATGTTGGTGCTGGTCTTTGGGCTGGACCAATTTTTAGGTTTTTCACTGAGCATTACCCCGATGCCATCAGGTGTTAAAACTGCTAAAGTAAATGAATGATATGAATTCTTACGACTGTTGATTGTCATGTGCTGACCACGTAATGATCCTTATTTCTGCAGATATCTCCGGGATATTTTTGCCCGCAACATTGCTTTTGTCCTTGCCTCTGTCTGCGCTGTCCTTGCCTTTGTCAGTAAATTAAATTATGCCAACATTAGCCTTTCTGAGAGTTTCAGTTCTGATGCCACATATGAAATTGCTGTGGCTGCCCTAGCAATGCTAAGTACCATGGCGACTCGATTGGCCATAGATGCTTACGAACCCATCAGCCACTATGCTCAACGTATTGCTAGGATGGCTTGCCGTGGTGAATTTGACCCTCCTGGCAACCCTCCAGCTGCCATTGAAACGGTAAAGGCAATCCTTGCATGTGAATATAGTATCGACACTGTCTTGTTGTCCTTTTAGTAGCTTGATTTTATAAAGAAAGGATGTCTGTGCGTAGAACTGTTCTCGAGATTACATTTATGTCATCCAGAATCTGTGCACATCGTCCGATTATTTTCCTTTTCACCATAAATGACTAAATATTACGTTAGTTATGCAAGTCCTTTTGGATTCTTGCGGTTGTGGCATGATGTTGGGCTAAAATCACCTTTCTTTGCTTTTAGGTGCTGCCTTTTCATCTATCATTCTCAATATTAGCCGTAATGGCAAATTCTACCGTCCTGTTGTTTAAATCTAATATTAGATGGACCTCTTTTCATTTCTTATCTGTTATGTAGGGATTCGCAATTGAATCAGCTACCGCGGTGTCTATCGCTCTGTTTGGTGCATTTCTGACTCGTGCACAAATTTCTCTTGTTAATTTCGAGACACCAAAGGTCTTCAGCGGTTTAGTCGTGGGCTACTTACTTCCTTATTGCTTCTCTGCTATGACCATGAAAAGTGTGGGACGTGTAGGATTGCAGATGGCTCACAGGGTCAACAACGCGAGGCATGCTAACGCACCTGAATATGCTATATGCTTCAACATTTCAAATTACGAATTTCTCAGAGGGTTGATTCTACCTGGTGCTATTGTCATGTTTACACCAGTTTTCGTTGGGACCATCTTCGGTGTGGAGACGCTGTCTGGTGTTTTGGCTGGCTCTCTCTTTTCCGTTCTTCTGGTAATCTTTACCAAAGTAATCAATGTCTATCTATTTTGGTAGTTTGCTTTGCTCAAGGTATGTCGCTTGATAGAATGCTCATTAAACCGGGTTACAAATTGTGGTTTCTTTAGTGTTGGACGGTATTTGTGTTAGGTGAGTGAACTGCTGGGTAATGCTCTCATCATCATGTCTATGACAATGTGGGAGCTTCCCATCGGTTGTCTCATTTGATTGTAGTGTTTCCCTAATGAATATCATCTGATGGGCTTGGTTTCGAACAGATTGCGAGTCCAGCATTCAGGATTGATGGAGCATGGGACCAAGCGAGACGATATATTAGGGTATGCTGCTGCTCCAATTACTCGATAGCTAGTTTCTGTCGATTATACTCGTCTGTGGTAGTTCAGTGACCCGCCAAGAAAACTTGTCCGACTTAACAGATTTTTTTTCCTTAATATCTTGAATTTGCTTTCAGGCTGGTGCTTTGACGTATGCCAGGACCCATGGCCGTGATGATCCATGGCTTCTTGAATATGCTGAAGGAGAGATCTTTGGCAATCCACACAAGGACACTTCAGGCCCACCGCTCAACATCCTCGTCCAGCTAATGGCAGTGGAGTCGCTCATGTTCGCTCCCTTCTTTGCTACTCACGGAGGTCTGCTCTTCAAGTTTCTCTGAGGGAGATAACGGACGACTTCCTTTCTGTAGCAGCAGCAGAATTGTCATCAACTCAATTTGTACTTTAGAATTGATTTCCGTGTTGTTTGCGTGAGCTGACAAACCTCTCTAGCTCCTCTGCTGCTTCGGACTATTCGAGCTTTGAATAAGGATTTGGATTTTCCAAATTACTCGGTTTGATTTTAAAAATAAAAGATAAAAATAAGAAGGAGAATGAGAGGGGTGGTCTTGGCCATTCAAAGTAGAAATGCGACGTTATGGTATTGAGAAGTTGAAAGCTGCTTAAACACTCAGGTGCTAAAGCATGTATATGTTGCCCCATCCTCGCTAACTCCCCCAACGTAAAGGTGAAGAAGCATTCGACAAGGACCGCGCATCAATCCAAAGTACACAAACCCTACTTTAAATATGGAGCAACCGTCTGTCGTTGCTGATAATAGAGATTTTACGCAAGCCGAAAAAGCCGGGTCACAAAGAAGAGCATCGTGCTACGAAATCGCACGTCGATTCCAGAAAAATAACGCTCGCAAACAATTCACCGGGCATAATATAATAATAAAATAACATAATCAGAACAATACGCCAGAAAATTTGTTAACGAAGTTCACCCAAACCTGGATTATGTCTCCGTGCAGAGGCACTTTGTGAATCCACTAGATTTCGAAAAAAGTTGGAATACAACGATAATCTTCTCTCAAGATTAAGGTACAAAGAGATTGAAAATCCTCATAAAGAAAAAACTCACTTTTTTCTTCTTTCTTTTTCTTCCCTCTTTATTTTCCTTTCCAGCGTGTTGACGGTTAGTGTCTTGCCATCGCTAATATAAATGTATCACTTTTAACCTAAAAGCAAATCTGATAGAAAAGACAAAAAAGCCCCTAAAGATATTTGGCTTCATTTATAATAATCTCCCACTTGAAAACAAATATACCCAAGCACCAAGCAACTTTGCATCAATCTTCTTAAAAAAATAGTAGTTGAAAAACTTGTGCCTCTGACCATCGCCCGCGGTGGCTGCGATGGTTTCGAGCTTAGTACTCCACCGTCGAGGGAGGAGTTCGAAACCCCGCGTGGTCGATGCTTGAGTGCAAGCCGCGCGATTCACCTGTGGCTGGGTCTGTGGTGGTGGCCTAATCCACCCCAAGGTTTACTTCGCCGCGAAGCGGCGCACGGAGGTTCCCTAGGTTACCAAAAAAAAAAACTTGTGCCTCTGCGATACTCCTCATCAATCAGCATGGAGTAATACCAATGGTAGTAGTACATAAAATATGTTTCTCTCCATCTACTACATTGGTCAACATGTCAGCTGGATTCTTCAAGCCATCAATTTTCTGTAACTTTAACTCATTATCTTTCAATACTGACGTGATAAAGTGATAACGCTTCTTGATATGTCTAGTCCTTGAGTAATAAGCTGCATTCTTTGCTAAGTGCACTGCACTTTGACTTGCTCCACAGTGTACTGACTGACTATTTTTAATGTAGCTCCTCCATGTAATATTGTAACCATATGATTTCCTTGGAGGCTTCTATGATCGCCACGTATTCTATATCTGTCGTTGATAAAGCCACTACTTTTTGTAGTTGAGATACCCAGCTCACTGCTATACCTGCAACTGTAAAAACATATCCAATGGTACTCTTACCATTATCTCGATCACCCAAATGATCTGCAATCTACATAACCCTGCAACTCTAGAGATGTACCACCATAACACAGTAAGTAAGTGGAAGTACCTACTAGATATCTCAATACCCATTTCACTGCATTCCAATGCTCTCCGCCTGGATTCTGCATATATTGACTCACAACTCCCACTACATGTGCAATGTCTGGTCTTGTGCTCACCATGACATACATCAAACTCCCCACCGCTGATGCATATGGAACTACCACCATCTCATTTTTCAAAGCTTGAGTGCTCGGACATATATCATTGGAAAGTTTGAAGTGACTGGCTAGAGGAGTTGCAACCGGTTTTGCCTTGTCCATGTTAAATCTCTTTAACACCTTATTCACATAGTCTTCCTGCGACAGCCATAATTTCTTATTTTTTCTGTCCCTGATGATTTTCATGCCTAAAATATTCTTGGCCTCTTCCAAGTCTTTCATAGCAAACTGTGATGATAACATCTTCTTCGCTTTTACAATTCTCTTCATATTGGAACTAGCCACCAGCATGTCATCCACATATACAGAGAGATACACAATGTCACCATCATCATACTTACGAAAATAAACACAGTGATTAGACTCACATTGTGCAAATCCTTTTTCTTTCATGAAACCATCAAATTTTAAGTACCATTGCCGCGAAACTTGTTTCAAGCCATACAAGCTTTTCTTCAAGCGACATACCATGTGCTCCTTACCTTTGATTTCAAAACCCTTAGGTTGTGCCATGTATAGTTCTTTATCTAAGTCACCATGTAAAAACGTTGTTTTAACGTCTAATTACTCAAGATGAAGATCCTCCACTGTAACTATACTAAACATAACTCTAATTGATGTCATTTTCACTATAGGTGAAAATATCTCGGAGTAGTCGATCCATTCTTTTTGAGAAAAGCCCTTGACTATAAGTCTCGCCTTGTATCTAATACTACAATCTGCTTCATTCTTAATCCTGTACACCCATTTATTTAACAAAGCTTTTTTACTTGTCGACAACTTGGTCAACTCCCAAGGTTTGTTCTGAAGTACCGAGCTCATCTCGTCTTTCATAACACACTCCCACTACAAGTAAGACGTATGACATCCCAGATTTTCATTTATGTTTTCAATTAAATAAATCGGGCATTTTATCGACGCACCTATAGGGCTGTTTTCAAAGTTGATCACTCTCGAGATAACTAAACTATCTAGGGAAGCCATTAAGGAATTTTAATGCACTACACTTGAGAATTCGACTAGGAATCGGCTATTCGACCGTGCTCATCTTTAGAGGCCATTATGGCATAGTTAAAAATCAATTAGAGATCAGAGATATGTCGGTTTGGAAAATTGAAAAATTCTCGTCGACCGACATTAGACTGATTTTTCTATCATTTTGGTACCCTGTATTTGTATTTGAATCCTTGAGATTTTCATTACAAGCGAGAGTCACGAATATGTTGAATAGGTTTATTGTGGCTTGAAGAAAATCGACCACTGGTCATTTGCACTAAAATTTTTTGAAAGTTACTCGGTAGCCTAGGTCACGCTAAAAATGCATCAGACTGAAATTAACCGCGATTTGAATCCGATTTCAAAAATGGAAAGTTCTGTCATGCCACAAATCATTTTAGGAACGTCGACTTGGTCTCAAAATATTTTCTGCAAACCGAGACTCTTTGGGAAAAAGTCATTATAGGGCCGTTTTTGTCCAAAAAAAGTCTAAACCCGTTTTTGATTGCGTAATTGGGATGCAAGAGGGATCAATTGGGGAGGAAAAATACCAATTGGATTGATGAGATATTGGTTGAATTTATAGAGGCCAAATTGACTTGATTTAAGGAAGATTAAATGTCCAATTGAAGAGAAAACCAACCAAATTCGTATGCCCCCCTTTGCCCACACTTATCGACCAATTCAATAAGCTTCTAGAAGGGGTTTGGTGTTGGAAATTTTCTGTGCAAGCTAGCTGAGCTTGGTGGGCCATGTGTGAGGGAACAAAGAGATAAGAGAGAGAGAGAGAAGTGGTCCCCAAGAGAAAACCGATCCCCCCTTCTTCCTTGCTGCTCGACGTCCAAGCAACCTAGAGAAGTTGCCAGAGCAGCCAGCAGCTAATCGGACCGCCGTTTGCTGTCGCACGCTGCCATCGGGAGCCAAGTAGCACCGTCGTGCCTTGCCTTGCCGCATCGCTGTCCCTATCGCACTATCTCTCCCAGCTGTGCGTCCAGCAGCTTGCCAGGCCGATGTGAACCACCGCCGAATCCATTCTGCCGCTGGTTTGCCCCTGCCTGGACCCGCGGCCAACCTTTGTTGCCTTCGCCGATGGTGTCTCACCCAACCAGCCGCTGATGATGCTTCGCTCAGCACCAAGTAGAACCCAAAGAAGTGGGTCTCGTGGCTATTGTTTTGGCCGTTTTTGCCCACTTCCCGGCCCTGAAATCTAGGCCTGCTTTGGAGATAGTTGATCCTCACCTCATCCCCATCAGTTTGATCCAAGTTGATCGTCGATCAAGTGAGTTTAACTCATTAATCCTCGCTTAGCAAGTTAATTATGTTTAGGGGTTGATTAGTTTAGACTAAGCTAGGATTAGGTGGTTAGTTAGATTATATTAGTGAATTTAATTAATTACCGATGCATGTTAGGTGAATAGTTAGTGCAATTAGAGCCTAGACAAGCTCTAGTATTTAACTAGAGTGGTTCGGTAATTTTTCGGGTCCGTCTCGGCTTCCAATTAGGCTTTTCCGAGCCTAAGTCGTATTTATTGCATTTATTAATTATTTATTTTCCGAAAATTAGAACGGAATAGCCGATGACCAGAATTTCGTGTTGATTGCAGTGGTGCATTCCATTTATTTAATTGACTGCTGGTTTGTGAGAATTGAAGATGATTTGTGCTTGGGGTATTTTATCCCAAAATTAATTAATTTCAGTAATCAATTAGAAAATCACCCGGCGTCGGTTTACAGCACCAAAAATGTGTTATGGGCTGTTGAAACTGGTGGGATGTTCAAAAAGTGAAATTATTATATTTTGGTTAAGGCCGTACCCATACACGGCTATTATCATCAGGAATGATAAAAATGTTGAATTGGTTGTATGATTGGGATGGTATACTATATCAGTCTATGGGCGATATGTCAGCGTAGCAGAGAGCAGTATACCTTATCAGCTTAGATTGAGTGCTGTCGGTATACTATATCAGTTTACGGGCGATATGGCAACTTAACAGAGAGCAATATACCCGATCATCTCAGAAGTGAGCTATACTATATATTTATCAGCTTAGCAGTGAGTAGTCCTTATATGAGCGGACTTCATAAATAGTATGAATTAAGCCAACCAAGAAAGGGTCATGATGACATGTAATCGACGGAGTCGATTGATCGCTGAGTCGATCCAAATTGATTGAATGATATGATTGGGAGTTATGAATTAAACTGATTTGCAGGAAGAAGTGAAGGCCCAAGTAAGTCCTATACCTCGTGATTGTGTTTAGGCAGCCCTTATGGCGTATTTTCTTCATAATTAGGGTTTAGGGGGTAGGACTCGCTGAGACGTCGTCTCACCCCATTGTGGGATAACATTTCAGGTCCTTAGATGGCAGCTCTCAATTTTTTTGGACAACCCAAGAGTGTTACAGAGCAGATAGTCTTTATTTCGATGAATCAGGCCCCTAGGGGTTAGAACTACGAGTTGGTTAGGTTCGTGGTCTGGGTCAATGCGGGTCTCACCCATAAGGTGCCCCATGTATACGGGTCGTGGTACCGTCAGGCTCAAGATGGCTAGAGAGAGGGTCCTATTCCGGAGTCAGAGATTCCTTTGTACGCTTTGGAAGTCGCTTTTAGGTAGGGCACGGCTGATCCTCATCAAGGCTCGGTAGTAGATGCAGTAGACTCGGCTCTTGCTGTACCAGAGTCCCCGGTGCAGTCTGCTAAAGGCTCCAGCTGGAGTGTGGAAGATGGAGAGATTGTGGAGGAGGATGAAAGGCAAGACGAGGACCCGCTGTTTGAGAAAAACCCCACCCCTGCTTGTAGACTTGTTTTAAACTAGCTTGAGTAGAACTTGACTTGATAGTGTGTATTGTATATATATGACTAGTTATGTTATATATAAGGGTTTTGTTGTGATTTGAAAATTTATGGCCTACTTTCTTATACCATTGTTTTATTGTCTGTGAATTATTTATATGATTCCGCATGCGTATTAAAATGAATGGATCGGCGACCTTCCTAGGACGTTGTTATTAATTGACCAAGGAGAGATGGGCGCGCGCCCGGAGGATCGGGGCGTGACAAGACGTGTCTATCTTTGCCTCATTGTAAGTCTCCGGTTCCCCTGAATCTGTATATAAGACATGGCTTAGAACAGTATTAGCTGATGGATAAAAAATTACCTTTGGCTTTCTCACATGTGTAGGCCTCCTCAAGACAGGTACTTCAGGGTCGTTAGTTTGCTCCGAATCAGTGTGTTCCTCTTGAACTACCTCTTCACTGATAATAGGCTCATCTTGAACCTCTCTTTCAAGTGCACTTTAATCTACTCGAAACATCTTCACGGGCATATTGTTTAATTCAACATATTCTAGTTGTACTACTTTCTCATGCTTTGTCTGACGATCCTTGTACATCTTTTATTCATGGAATACCACATTCCGACTGCGGATGACTTTGTTATTCTCATAATTCCAAAGCCTATAGCCATACTTGTCGCCACTGTATCCGATAAAGACGCACTTCTGGGCCTAACATCAAGCTTTTTTCTATCCTCCTTGTCAATCAAAGTATATGCAATACAACCTTTAGATGTGAATACTTAATCTTTTTACCTGACCACCGCTCTTGTGGTATTTCTCCATCCAGCGCACTAGATGGACTTCTGTTGATAAGATATTGTCGCGACCTTCCCGAGGGTAAATTACTCAAAGAAGGCTATTGGATTATTAAGTTCGAAGACTTGACACGACCCTCCTAAGTCCTACTAATCACGACTTGATACTAAGAAATTAACTCATTTAAACATGCAATTATACTCAATTTGGAGCCGCCACAACCAATTAGGGTTGGTTAGAAACCCAAGTAAAGTATGGGAGAATACTTTTCGTTTGTGAACCAGAGATTCAATAGGTCCGGGGATGTCACACCCCGATCCTCAGGCACGCGCCCATCCCTCACCTGGTCGATTAAAAATTTGCGATATCCTAGGACGTATCGCCGATCCTTTCATTTTCATATGCACATGCGAAAACAATTAAAAATCCCCAAACAATAAAACATTGGGATAGAACAGTAGGACTAAATTTCAAACTCTTAAAAACCTTCACTCTTATATACAAGGTGAACTATTAAATTTAATTCACATTAAGCCAGTTTAAAAACAAGGTCTACAAGCAAAAGTGGGGTTCTACAAGCTACGGGTCCCCGTCCTCCTCTTCATCATTCTCCACACTCTAACTGGAGCCTTCAGCAGACTGCACCAGACTTTCGAGATCTTCAAAATCCAAGTCTACTGCGTCTAGGGACCTGAAATGGTTATTCAATAACCAATGAGACAACGTCTCAGCAAGTTCTACCCCCTAAGACCCGATTAGTAAACTAATACACCTTAGGGTTGCCTATGCACAACATGAGTCAGAGGACTTACCTTGGCCTCAGATTTCACCTGTATATTAGCACAAATCAAATAGGCACCCGAGCAATCACATCACTGATCGAAGCATTGATCAAATTGACATAGTCAATTACATCTCAATCGAACCATTCACTAGTCATTTCCATTCAATCAATCAATTCACAACATCATATCAAAGCAATGATCAATCGACTTAGTCGATTACATATCAACAATACCACTTCGGGTCATTTCAATTATTCCAACTCAATTCCCAATTATAAATCACGATCCTTAGGACACAACTTATCTATAGGTGGTAATCACGGCCCTACCAAGCAATTTTCTTAGATTTAGTGGCTTTACGTTCCCACCCGACTCTTCCAAGATTCAATGGCTTTATGATCCCACCCGACCCTTCCAAGATTCAATGGTTTTATGGTCCCACCCGACCCTTCGAAGATTCAATGGCTTTATGGTCCCACCTGACCCTTTCAAGATCCAGTGGCTTTATGGTCTCACCCGACCTTTTTAAGATCCAGTTTAGGAATGAATCTTAAAATCACTCATTAATTACTTTAGCACTAAATAAAGCTCAAATAAATAAACGGACTGCTCCACAACAATCAGCACGAAATGCCTGTCACTGGCTATCCCGGTTGAATTTCCGAAAAAATAAATAATTCAATAATTAATTTTGAAAATTAAATAAATAAATATTAAAAATCCAATTTAGGCCGGTGATGCCTAATTGGAACCCGAAACGGGTTGGGAAAAACCTGAGATGCATTCAATAAATATTAGGAGTTCTCTACTTGCTAATGACTAAGTCTAACCACCTAATATGCATCATTAAGTCACTAATTTAATCATTCTAAACTAATCTAACCACCTAATTGTACTTAATTAAATCTAATCAACCCTTAGTCATAATTAGCAAACTAAGAAAGCATTAGTGAGTAAAACTCACTTGATAAACGCGAAGACCAAGACACCGCGATGGCGGCCGAAATCGGGCTTTCGACGAACTTGGACGGGGCCAAGAAACCTTACGAGCCCACAGAAATTTCTGGACTTGGCTTCCCGGGCTTGGGCTTGTTGAATTTGGAATTGCCGGGCTTCGAGTGAGCTGCTGCTCTAAAATTCGTGGGCTGATCTTGGTTGAAATATGGGCTGACTTCAAGTGAGCCTAGAGATGGGCTGAACTGCAGCTTCAAACTGGGCTGAACCAAGACTGAACATGGGCTTCAAATGGACTTAGAATGGGCCGTTTGGCTTGGGCCGAACGTGCAGGCTTTGCTGGCCAATTGCTGCTCGTGTGGGCTTCAAAGAGCTGGGCCGAACAGCTGTTGAATTTCACGTGGGTTGCTGGCGTCAATGGGCTTCAATTACTGAAGTGAATTTGTGGGCCAGGTCTTCGATGGAATGGAGCTGGTCAACAAACCGGCGGAGAAGACACGAGGTTGACCGATGTGCTGGCTTCGCTGGCTTCAAGTTGTTGGGTTGCTAGAATTGCCGAGCAGATCTTGGGCTGAAGGTGATGGGCCGCATGGGCTGCTGACACGAGCAAGCGGTGAGAGGACGCGAGGGTTGAAGAATTGGGGGAACCAACTTCATGGTTGCTCGATTAACTGAGGAAGAATTCGGTGGAGGACGTGAGCTGGCTGCTGCAGCGTTCGGTGTCAACGGCGTGGGCGCTCGGTTGACGGAGAGAGACGTGGGCTTCGCGGGGGGCGTTGCAAACTCCGCCGGTCAGCTGCTTCGGTGAGGAAATCTTCGGCTTCGCTGGCGTTTTGACCGAAGGAAGCGATGCTGACCAAGGTGATGAAGTCGGGGACGAAGAGGAGGGACGCACGGCAAGATGTAACGCTGGATACGTGGAGACTAGCGGTCAATGTTGGGGAGGGCTTCACCAACTTGTTGACTCCATTCCGCTGCTGTACCAGTGGTCTCGGTGGGGGAATGAAGAGGACAAAACTTGGTGGAAGATGGTGCGTGAAGGAAAAAGATGAGGGTGGAGCGGCGGATGGGATGGGGATAAGAGCGAGCGAATGAGCTGGCTCTAAAGGGAAATGATGAAAGTGACGCAAAGCAGCTGGCATGGAGTGTCAAAGAAGCCACAGATGGGGAAAATTCAACAACATTAGCCAACCAATTAATTACTTGTCCCCTTCTTAATACTTTCTAGCCAAAATTTCCTTAACTGGCTCAAATTAATATCTAAAATTTAGCCCCATGCCCAATCTGAATTTCACTCAACTCTTGGCCTCAATTTCTTCACCAATTTTCTAAATCGAGGTCCGATTTCCTTGATTCCTGACACTCAAAGGCTCGGCTTCGAAGTCAAAACTCGCTTAAATTTGACCCGTATGAAATTCCGTTAATTTTCCGCAACGTCCGAAACGGTTTTCGATAAAAATCCCGGAATCTCTGCAAAATCTTCGGAGACTGAGTCGACATTTCTAGAATTTATTGTGACATGATAGAATCTTCAATTTCTGAAATTGGACTCGAGTTCACGGTTAATTTCCATTCGACATATTTTTAGCGTGACCTAAACTACCGGATAACTTTCAAGCATTTTTAGGGCAAATGACATGTGGTCGATTTTCTTCGAACCACAATGAACCCACTCGACTCGTTGGCTACTCTCGGTTGTTGTGAAAATCTTGAGGATTCAAATACAGACACAGGGTACCAAAACAATAAGAAAATCAATCTAGTGCTGGTTGACGAGAATTTTTCAATTTAGTGGTGTCACCCACGATTGGCCAACATCTCTAACGAATTAGCCTATCTCTGATTTCAAATCGAATTTATATTATGCCGCAATGGCTTCTTAAGATAGACACAGTTGAGAAGCCGATTTCTAGTTGAATTCTCAAGTCTATTTGCCTTAAAATCCTTATTAATTTCCTCATATAGCTTAGTTATCTCGAGAGTGATCAGCTTTAAGAACAGTCCTATAGGCGCGACAATGAAATGTCCGATTTATTCAGTAGAAAACAAAGTTGAAAATCTGGGATGTCACATGGGACATGGTTACACTAGAAAAATCTAACGCCATTTCGGTACCTTTTCATTTTAATTTCAAAAATATTTTGCAGGCAGTATTGATCAATTTTAACCTAAGCTACTAACATGCAAAGGGTGGTCATGCGGGTGCACAATCAATAAAATAACATTTAATCAACCAAAGTGATAAATTGTAAGAAATTATAAACTACAACTTCATTAAGGTCCACTCTATAAAGAAAAACTTACAAAAATGCTAATAAAAATGCATGCCCTAAACGTGATTTCTAAATGACATGACACCTAATTTTTCTTTTTCTTTAAAAAATGTTAATTATATGCAATCTTAACTTAAATTTGATATGCATGAGTTTTACTTCAATGACATGTGAAATGCAATTCATATGACATAACTTGAACCATCATAATTTGAGTGCAATCTAATTTACATAATCCTAAATATGCATGTACTACATGATATGGGATGGATGACATGACAATTTTATATACATGTTCTTTTTATGATTTTTTAATGATTCTTTTAAATACATATATGCAACCTACACTAAACAATGATGACATGAAATGGGATTAATTATGAACTAACCTATTAACTAACTAAGTAAATGACCTTTGTGTTTTCTTCTTTTTAAAATGACTTAATAATTCTTATTAAAAAAAAATAACATAATGATGCAATACTAATCTTTGGCTCTTTTATATTAAAAAAACTACATGATGGGAATATTAAAACATTAAACTATACCCCACTAACTAAAGTGCAACGTGTGATGTGCATATTAAGAAATCTATATGACCTAAATAACATTTTTTTTTCCTTTTTTAGTTTTGGTTTTATTAAAGGAAAATTATCCTAATTCTACATGAATCTTAAAAATCAAAATGCGTTGCTTTAAATATGAAACGTGTATGGACCTAAGTACCTAAATCCTAGATATGACATATGATGCATGACATGTGATGAGCAAATAACGATAATGCACCAAAATATATGTCCTATAGAAAATCCACCAATGTAAATTAATGACATATTATCTTAATGCGAGTCAATTACGCAAAGCAATCCACAAATTTGTCATAAAGAGTTGAAATAATCAAAAATCTAACCTGCTGTCTCGCGGTTCAATATTTTTGATTATTATGGCTTAATATGACGAATTTCTTGATCGGATAACAATTATATATGACAAATCAAGTCAGGATCACAAGCTAAGAACCCGAATACTTGAACTGAATTTAGCCTAAAGAGATTACCTAGCTTGGAAAAATTATCTCCAAGATGGAAACCAATAAGGAACAATGCCAAGTTCACCCTTCTCAAGCCTCAAGTGACCTGCATAAGGAAAATGGTACCAACAGTACTGAACTTGTTGGACAACTTTGGATGAAGGCTGGTAGGCATCGGAATGGGTGAGGGAGACAGCCAACATCGGAGCTCCAGCGAGGATTGGGCGGTAGCAGCAGCAGGGAGGCATGGTGTTGGTGACCGATGAACAGCAGGGTCGCGGGTCGCAACGGTGGTGGTGAGCAGTGGCATCCGGGGTCAATCCTAGGCGAAACAGAGGAGCAGCAACGTCGCAGGTAGGGGTGTCGAGCTATTGGGACTGGTTCAGGCTGCTGCAGAGGGAGCAGCGAGTCGGGTTGAGGCAGAGTGCGACGTGGACATGGGATGGCGTCGGTAGAGTGGTTGCTGTGGTGTGAGTGTGGTGAGCGCAGAAAGTTGGCGAGGCGGCACAGTGACTGGCAAAGGCAACAACAGACGCGGTGGTATCGTGGCGGTGCCGGTGCAGGTGAGGCAGATCCGGCGGAGCGACAGGGAAGGAGGCGTCGCGGGCTTTAGCTGGAGGTGGTGTCAGCGCGATGAGTAGGTACCTGGCTCCAACTATAGGGCGACGAGCGGTACAGGGGACGAGCAGGGGTGCTCATATGACGACTAGCGCAGCGAGCGTCGACGGGCTGTGGAGTTGTAGACGTTGCTGATGTAGAGGCGATCGGTGACTCGAGATCATGTAGGTTACGGGTCGGCTATAGTGGTGGCAGACGCGGGCGGAGTGAAGCAGCGTCAGCATCGACGCTCAGAGCTTGCAGGCGAGCAGCGGTGCCGTATAGTGGCCGGATGTAGGCGGAGGTGTGGCGGACAGAGGCCGAGAGGGCGCGAGGCTGCCCACAATGAAGACGACTGTAGCTTTTCCTTTTTTTTATTTTCTCTTTTTTCTTCTACTCTCACATCTCTCTCTCACGTCACTTTCTCTATGACTCTTCTCTCTGCAACCCCTATTTGCTGTCCTCTCACTTTTCTTCTCTCGCCACTTTTTTACTTTTCTCTTCTTCTTCTTTTTTTCGATCCGTAAAGCCCCCCGAAAGCTTTTCTCTCTTTCTTGTTGAATTTTTCTTGACCTCAAAACCAAGAGAAAACCCCCCAAACCGAGCCTCGCACTCTCTCTTTATAGAGGAAAAACTCGAGTTTATTTTTGCAAGCGAGATATTCACTCAACCACTCAACAAGAAAATGGCTCCAAAATCACACATTTATATTTTGAAATGAGGAGATACGTTCAACAAGAAGAAATGCTTCTTTATTCAAGATTTTTCAAAATCTCCCTCCACAACCAAGTGCTTCATTTATTATCATTTATTTTTTATTTTCTAAATATAAGTTTGATCCTAAATGTTATTATTACCTAAAAGCAATTCTATGAAATGTTTAATGTAATTTTTATACAATGAACAAGTAAGTAACATGGTCAAAATTAGGTGTCAACAGCTGCCCCTCTTTAAAGGGAATCTCATAGAGGTTTCCTTCAAAGATAAATGACACCTAAATTTTAAACCATGCAAAATGAATGCAAATGAATATGCAAATTTTTATTGCAATGACTCTTTTTTCCTTTTTTTTAAAAAAAAGAAATGGACTTAAATGAATTTAATTCCCTTTTGAGATGCAAGGTCATGCAATAAAAAAAATGCAATGTAAATGCAATGATTCGGTCAGGAACATAGATCTCAATGTGTCTACGCCCAATGAAATGCAAATGCAAAGAAGAACACGTACCTGTCATACTTATCTGGAGATTTAGAAAAGTATTATTAGGTGTGAAATGATTCCTATGAGACTTGACAAACATCTGGAACTCCCTTCAGATAATTCAAATGCTCAAAGATTGTTTATTTTTTATAAATTTTTTGAAATAAAGTCTTCAGGGATCTGGAACTCTCATCAGATCCCAAGCACTTGGAAATTACATCAAGTACTTGAAATTTCAAAAAATCTGATTTTATGTCAGACATTGGAAAACATTTACTAAACATCTGGAAATCACATAAGATGTTTGTAAAGACAAACATTTGGAAGTCACATCAAGCTTTTAAAGGTTCAAATATCTGGAATTCACACTAGACATTTGAAAACATTTACTAAATATCTGGAAATCACATCAGATGTTTAAAAAGACAAACACTTGGAAGTCACATCAAGCGTTTAAAGGTTCAAATATCTGGAATTCACACTTAGACATTTGAAAACATTTACTAAACATCTGGAAATCACATCAGATGTTTGAAAAGACAAACACTTGGAAGTCACATAAAGCGTTTAAAGGTTCAAATATCTTGAATTCATACTAGACATTTGAAAACATGGGTACTTGGAATTCTCATCAAGTATTCGGAAAATTCAAAGATGGCTGAACAAACTCAGGGCTTCAAAGACAAATCCTTTGGTTTTTGAGAAAAATTCATTTCATTTTTTTTTTTTTAAATTCAACGAAGGTCCATGCATGATGGCTTTATCAAACTTCAACCCGGAAAAATTATCATTAAGATAATTTTCACTTATAGCGTGAATCTCTTGAACATGCTAAATGAGACACTTTTGGTGTGAAAAGGCTTTTTCACTCGCTCTCATTTAGGAGGGGTTATTTGTCCCGATCATTGATGCGGGAATATATCACTCAATCTTATCATCATCATGTCGACAAGAGTCCAAATTTTCTTGCAAGTAGTACGATCTACCAATCTAAGGGGTCTTTACTAGGATCATAATGTGAACTTGGTCAATGGCTCAGCAAAGGAAAATTTGATGGCTCAGAAAGGAATATTTTACTACTATCATCTCCGGGTTTACAAGTCAAGAACCCAATGAGATTAAATAGAAAAAAACCTTACTCGCACTTCTTCAAGCGAGTATTATAAACATATGAATTTCTACGTTAATTTAAGTGCCTTGATGTGAAGAGACTTTGCAAGGGACGTAATGTAGGCTAGGTTCATGGGTTCAAAAACGAAAGGATTCATCAAGCTCAAATATGTGTATAGATGGGGCGAGAGTTGGTGATCATTCAGGCCTTGTCATTGGTCTTTTTCTTCGACATGGATTGTCTTCTTGCAGACTCCCTCATTGGCTCAAGAGTTCATCACTTGATGCCAATGATCATTCTACTGGGGATCTTTTCTCAACATTTTTTTTCAAAGTCCTTTTCTTTGATGATGGGCATCGACCTTGCTTTTATCAGGCACATTACTTTTTTCATGCCCCCTCAATTCATCAGTCATTTTTCTCTTTATTTTTCATGGGCATTGGCCTTGCCTTTACCAGGCACACTGCTTTTTCATGCCCCTTGGTTCTATTTTGAATGACCATATGGTGCTTTTAACTTTTGGAATTTTTGGGAAGTCTTAGTCTTCCGTCAACACCCTAGACCATACTGTTTGAACAATTGCTTTTTGCCTTGCCCTAGTGTGGGGGATGATCACCAACTGAGTTTAAAGAAATGAAATTGCAAGCTCAAGTGGGCTATGCAAATGATATAAGTATGTATGATAGAGAAAGAAATGCTCTTCGTCATCCTAAGGCACTTAAATTACCACATGAATTCATTTGAAATAATAACACATGAAGATTGATGCAAGTGAGAGCAAGAAAATTTCTATCAATTTCCTTCACCTCCAATGTCGACTTACCTCCATTTGCCCCGATGTGGAGTGGTCATTGACAGGGGTAATATGAAAGAAATTCTTCAAGTATTTAGGCTCAAAGAAGGGTTAAACAAGGGTTCATTAGTAGAGAAATGAACTGCCTCTCATCATTTTAGTGATCGTACTTTTTGCAAGAAAACTCTTCACCTTGAAACACAAAATGTTTCCATACTCACGTCACAATGTATAGACAAGGGACTGTGTATGGGGTAAGGCTTGCCTTTCATGCCTTATTTAGCATGTTCAAGTAATTCGACATCCTTCATTGATTTATCCATTTTGATAAATTTCAAGTGGAATTGGTGAATTGCACAATATCATGTGAAAGCATTCTATAATGATAAAGAGGCCATGCTCTATTCTTGCACCTCGGATCATAAAGTCAAAGCTATTAGGTGTCCATGCCTTGCCCCCTCTTTGTAAGGGAGCTCATAGAGGTTCCTTAAATGTGGCATCCGGAAATTTTGATGGTCCTCACGTATGTGACGGTCCGTGACTAGTGAAGGAAGTATCGTTGGATGGTATTATTGACATCATAACGGACATTGTTTTGTTATCACCATCGGACTGATGGGTCACGTTTAGTAATGGTCCGATCGTTGAAAGAACTATAGTCTTGTCAAAAATTCCCTTTACTTAAGGTCATTAGTGAGACCAACCACATCCGTATATTTTGCCGACCTTGGAAAAATGACAATACATCGCGGATTGATGAAATTGTTAGCAAATTCATCATCGTCGGTACTACATTCGACCCCGTTTCATCGCCATTTGACATCCCGAGACATTGACTTTTGGAGAAAAAGAAATTCTCCTTGAATGGCCACGCGACCAATCCCACCAACGGCCACAAAATTCCTGTCATACATCAATAGAGGAGATTGGTCATCATGCGGCATATGTGCCCGTCGAGTGAGGAGTGGAGTTCACCAGTCAACAATTGAAAAACAGTTGACCAAGAGGCCCTCATCAATAGACATGTCAATGCATGCAGGGGGGGAGAGAGCTGGCAACCGAAAGACCTGCTTCTTGCCACGTTCACCCAGCTGTCTTCGGTCTTGGACGCCACTGCAACCTGCATGCAAAGATTGATTAATTAGTTAATCAAGGAACAAAAGGGTTCGGAATTGAGGGGAAGAGAGAGAAGAACCGAGCAAAAAGTTTAGACAGTGAGAGGAATAGAGAGAGCAGCGAGTGAACAAGAGGACGGCGAGCGAAAGTAAGGAGAAAGGGAGAGGAGGTCGCCCCTCCATCTGTGCTCGTGCGTGCCGCTGCTATCGATGCCCCTTGCAATCGCCGCCGTTGAGCCGTGCCCGAGACCCATGAGCTTTCTGTTTTTGCTTGCCGTCGACGCTTAGGACTTGAGGCAAGTAAAAGTCTACTAACCTATGTATTGCAAGGCTGTTATTGTCTGAAGTAGTGCAAGTGGACATGAGGATGTCTGAATTTGAATGTTGAATGCTGGATTATTGAGCGATTGCAGTAGATTGGGACTAAGGAATTGAGAAAATGCTTTAGATATCTTTATACATTCTGATTTTGTTGAACTATGATGGAAAGAACAATCTGTGGTGAAATTTTGGAAATGAAGTAGCCGTGGTATTTAAATTAGATCAAGTGTAACTGACCAATTTTGTAGATTTTCTAGGGACAACTCCGGTGTGATTTTGGTTCCAATTCCTTCATAAAATTTGTGAGGAATGGTTTAAACTAGAACATATGTTTATGGTCATACTTTTCAGAATCAATATAGTGGCATAAACTTCTTTTGATGTGCAATGCTTTCTGCCGAATTTCATTCTGTGATAAAAGAAATCTGAAACCGAGTTGTGAGATTTATTATTCTTTGTACATGAATAATTTGTCTTAGTGTCTTTCATGAAATTATTCCCTTTAGATCTCATCTGTAACATACCAAAATTTTAGAATTTTCTGAGTTCGTTTAGGGGTTATACCAAAATTCTTACTAGAACTGTGCATTCTGACTTTTGGACTGTTTTATTCCGAGTTTGCTTAATTTATCTCAAGGGTGAATGCATCTTGATTTATCATTTGATATGATGGTGTTGGCATTCAACATATCATTCAACATTGAGATTTGATGAAGACTCATGGGACATCCAATGTCATTGCATTGGTAAATTGTTTTTGGTATTGAATTAAATTAAGATGTTAATGTTGCTGTTGGACCCTCGGGTCACGATGCCTCGGGAGTCGGGATGCCCCAAAGGTTCGAATCAGTCGATGCCCTTTGGATGCCTGGGGTCCGCAGTGCCCCACAGGTTTCCCCGGGAGTGTTGGGATGCCCGGTGGTATGTCGGTACATAATTCCGGAGGTTAGGGGTAACCATTTTCATGGCGAGCCCCGAAGATTCCTCGTGACGCCAGGTGGGGTGTGAGATGCTTGGAGGTGTAACACAGCACGCTCTGGATGCCTGGTTGTATTATGAATACATGTTCGGAGGCTTTCGCGATGCCAGGTTGGGTGTGAATGCTTGGAAGGACGCAAACATTGGTCCTCTGGGAGGTGAAACCTTTTGAATATTAAAACTGATGGTTCCACTAAGTGTGTGTGTGGTCTGGTTATAGGACCAAATTGTGTGGCATGGAATGGGACGTGTCATAATAGTTTGGCCCTATAATCGGGACTTGTGTGACTGAAATGATACATTATGGTGTTGAAACTACATTGCCATTGCTTTTCAAAAGTTTTATCGATCTGATGCATACTCATTCCTTTGATTACCTGTTTTATCTATCTTGCATGAACTAGATAGTAATGGTTTCGCACGATATAGTTTAGTAGATCTATTACTGTTGAGTGATTGTACTCACCCCTTTTGGGGACTAACATTTCAGACTAGACAAGATGCCTATGCTACCCGTACCTCCCGTCACATTTTATGGAGTCTCGGTCGACCTGCAAGTGGAAAGGTCAGAGCATCACCATCCCGAAGTGCGGAGGCTGTCCTTTATACGAGTGCGGGTGTTGATAGTGTTTGACATCGGTCCTCTCGCCGGCCTTGTGCTTCAGGAGTATCTTACTGTCTTTGTCTGCCAAGATGGACGCATGCTAGGGCCGCTACCACCGCCGCTAGCAGAAGGACCGGACGATTGGGGGTGACCACAAGCGAGGGTTAGCAGAAGCAGCATTTTTGGACGTCGACACTAAGTGATGGACTTTTGTAGGTGACTATTGGAAAAAGAAGTCGATTATCTTTTGAAAGTAGCCGAGTATAGAAAACCTTGGCATTTTGATGTACCGACCTGTGATGTCCATCTAGTTATGTAAATAAAAGTGTTGGCTTTAACTTAGAATATGTTTAGTTGGTGTGCATCGTTTTAATTACAAGAAGGGAAGTTGATGGATGTGCTTCCGCTATATCAACTGCGCAGAGACCTATAGAAAGAATATAAACCCTAAGGATTCATGGACTTGTCAAATTTCTATGGTATCAGAGTGTTGACACCTAAATTTTGACTAATCATGTAGTAGTTAATTGCATAGAAAATTAGGGATTAATCTTTAACTCCTTTAAAAAAAATAGTAAAACTGCATTTCATGTAGTCGCATTGGCATCGGTACTAAAAGCACGACAAGAAGCAGGGGCTCACGGTCGATTGCATGCACAAAAGGATGGTCTCTCTTTCGCTGGTCTGAATGTGCATAAGAGAGAAAGCAAAAAATGATGAGGAAAGAAGCTCTCGCACGTCCACTATCTATTCCTCATTAATGCATGCACAAATTCGGTGGACGTGCGGATTCTGGGAAATTTTCAAAGAAGCAAAAGCAGCCCATAATACTATATAATATATCAGCTCTGGTGACGCAATGAAAATTCATTGAAGAAGAAACCTCCTCATCAATGCATGCACATACACGCACGAAATGGGGGGTGTAAAAATCCCACAAGCGCCTGCAAGAAGATTTCCTTGCTGAATAGCAGAGTGGTGGCCGAAAGAAAGGTCTGGAGAAGAATAAAAAATGGCAAAGTTCAGCTTAAATTCTGGAAAAGTTGCGGCTGCATCTTGTCACAATAAAGTTGGCTATCTTCAAGAGGCAATAGACGGCCTATAAATAAGACCACAAGAAGCCGCGTCATGGGGGGGAACGAAAAAAAATTCATTCGAGAGGTTTGTCAGGAGGAGAGTGAAAAAAAAATATATTTCATGGGGAAGGGCTTCTCTTTCGGTCAGATGAGTGCGGGGAAGAAGAGTGTCGAGAGAGCTAAAAAATATTCATTGGGAAGGGGCTCCTCCTTCGGACAAGAAAAATTGAAGTCGGGGAGGATATTAAAAAAAGAGATGAATGGAGAGTTTGTCAGAGGAAAAGAAGGTGAAGTTAGAGAGGGCAACAAGAAAGAGAAAAGAACGTGAAAGAAAAATAATAAAAAAAAAGAAGGGTTGTCCTCTTAAAGGGAAGGCTTCGAGCAACACCCGTAAGGGCCCGAGGAGAAACGGACAGCAGAGAAAAAAAAACACACACAAAGTCTTCTTCTTCCTCGCGCAAAGCAGCCTTCGTCAAACCCGGCAGCCGTCGAGCTTCCCTTCACCTGAGCGACCAGCAGCTCGTCGTCCTGACCACCACGCTTCCTCCACGAGCCGCTGTTTGCAACCCTCCACCCGAGCACCGGTGCCACAGCAGCTCGTCGTGCTCTTCCTGCAACCCAGCGCCCGACGCCCTCAGCTCCAACCTGCGACGCCCGCGTCTCTGCTCGAGCACCACCCTTCGTCGCCATCACCCCGTGCCGACCACCGCCCGTCCCCCTTGCGACGCTGCCGCCGCCCCTGCTCACCCACGAGATCTGCAGCCGAGCTCCTGCTTCTGCCCCCGCTCGCCATCTCCGAGCATCACCGCTGCTGCGATCGGACGCCGGAAGCCGCAGCACCCGCCGAAGTTCCGAGCTCCTCGCCGAGCCCCCCTGCTGCCGATTGCCTCGCTCGCCGACTCCCTGCCCACACCACACGATGACCCCGACGCTGCTCCTGGTCCGCTCGTCGCCCATCGCCTCTGTCGTCGCCGATCTGTAGCGCCAGAAGCCCCGAACGCCGAGCTGCTGCTCCTCCCTCGTTGCCGCACCTCTGTCCCTGCTGTGACCCGACGCCACCGGAGCTCACACCGCTGCTGCTCAGCCGTCGATCTTCGCCCCAGCAGCTGCGATCCGACGTCCCTGCATTCTTCGCCTTCTACTGCTTCCCGAAGCCATCGGAGTACACACCGCCGGTCTGCTTTGTCGCTAGTCTCAATCGTTGCTGATCCACGCGTCGCCGGTCCTCGCCGGAGCTTCAAACACCGGCGACCCCACCCTCCGGACTGACGACCTGCTTCCCTTCGGATACCCACGACAGAGCTGTGCGTGGGAAAGGAAAAGATAAAAAAAAAAACAACAACAAAAGGGGAACATTAGGTAGTTTTTTTATTATTACTCTATCTTTATTTTTTACATAGTTTATAGTTTGTTTTTATATATAGTTTTTTTTAGCGTAATTATTCATTAATGCATGATTGAAATTCCAATGTGAAATAACCCCTCAAATTAGGGATTAGGAGTTCGATTTTCATGCTCGAAATCCGACTCACGATCTCTTACAAAAATCGACAATCCAATCTCATGTCCGAGATTCGATTCGCGATTTAATTTAAAATTGACCAACCCGCTCTCATGCGCGAGATATGGTTCGTCAATTTTGGGTATTAATCTTATCTTGATTGGATTGGATATCGGGTTATTTGAATTAACTTTTGTTTTGCATAAAAATTCAAAAAATGTGAGTTAGATTAGGGCTAGGGTTAGCATATTTAGTTATTTCGTTTTTTTAAAAAAAAAAAAAATCCAAAAAAATGCATTTAGGATATTAGTTTTTTAGAATTGCACGTGTCAATCTAGAATTAGACTTTTACTTCAAATTTTTATAACAAAAATCCCCAAAAAATTAATTAATTTAGGATGCTAGTTTTTTGTTTTTTTTTTTAGGTTACATGTTTAATTGTGTGCAAATTTTTAAAATTTTGAATTTTATATATATATTAAAAAAATCATCATGCATATTAGAATAGAATTGTATGTCTCATTTTAAGTTTCCATTTTTAGGAATAAAAATATCATGTGCATGTCATGTGAGATTAGGTTCATAAAATGCATGTCATGTAGAATTAGGCCCATTCAAATAAAAATTGCCCGTCATTATAATTAGGTCACTTTGATTTGCATATTTAATTATTGCATGTTCATTAAGAAAACACAAAAAAATATTTTACTCATGTCATGTAGTTTAGAACACATTGTCATGCCATTTCATGTTAGATTAGATGCATTGCATATTGCATGATTTTCATTAAAAAAAACTGTGTGTTAGAAATCATATTTAGGGCTGTTGATATGAATTCTGATCTAACATTGCAGATGCTTTCGTTGCTACGAGGTAAGTCCTGCAATTTATTCATCGCTTTCTTGGATGTTAAATTGGTGGTTTGCGCACCCGCATGATCACCTCACATGTTAGGAAGATGAATTAAAATCAATTCAAGCTGCCTGCAAAAACATTTTTGAAAATAAAAAAGAATGGTACCGAAAGGGCATTAGAGAAATCTAGTGTAACCAAGTCCCCGAACTCACAATCTCGGGTTCGTAGGAGTGAAGTAATTCTCCCATTACTTTACTTGGGTTTCTAATCTACCCACCAAAAATAGATTAGTGGCGACTCCTAATTGAAAATCAATTGCATGTTAAGAACTTGAACCTAAGTCGCGAATTGGTATGGGCTTGGGAGAGCTCGAGCTAAGTCTAGGCTTAGCAATCCATTAGCCGAACCCTTAGGTGGTCCAAACCCGCTTCGGGGAGGTCGCGACACAGAGTAATAGACTTTCAGGTTGAGAGAAAGGTATCTGTGGCGACCCTAATGGATCGAGCGCCATTCAAGGGGGTGCCACAGCGGGTGGTATCAGAGCGAAGGTTTATGTGGAGCGATAAGGTGCCTCAGAAGGAAATGATGATAGAATGATGCACACCATAGGATACTAACCAGGGTAGTTGACTAACTTTGAACAATGGGTGATAGATTTTCACTCATAGATCTCTGGTTACTATTGTGAGCTACCTTTGTGTGCCAGTAACAATTTTATGTTACTTATGTGACTTTAGTATTAGTTTAGACTAAGATTGGTTTAGTGGACAATTAGAATGGTTTAGTGAATTAGTAAATTACCGATGCATGTTAGGTGGTTAGTTTTATGTAATTAGTGAGTAGATAGACTCTAATATTTATTTAATGAGTCTCGGGATTTTTCCGGACCCGTTCTGGCATATAATTAGGCTTTATGGGCCTAAGTATGTGTTTTTGGTATTTATTGGCATTATTTAATTAATTTCCGTAATTATTTAATTAATTAATATTTTTCGAAAATTAGACTGGGATAGCCGGTGACCAGAATTTTATTCTGATTGCAATGATGTGATCTGTTTATTTAATTGAGCTTTAATTTGTGTAAATTGAGTGTGATTGGTGAATGTGGGTAATTATCTCAAAATTTGATATTTTTGGTAATTAGTTGGAAAATTACCAAGCGTCAGTCTATAGTGCCAAAAATCTATTTTGGAATTGCTGAAAATGGTGAGAAGTTCAAAAGTGAAAATCTTGTAATTCTGCTAAAGCCGGCTGTGTACCCACACACGTGTATTTTATCGGATATGATAAAAGTGGTAAACTGAATTGATTGTATGGTTCGGGATAGTATACTATATCAGCTTACAGGTGATATGTCAGCTTAGATTATGAGCAGTATACTGGTATACTATATCAACCCACGGGCTCTGATATGTCAGCTTAGCGAGAGCAGTATACCTTATCTGCTTAGCGAGCAATATTATCAACTTAGAGAGAGCATTAACAGTATACTATATCATCCTACGGGCTCTGATATGTCAGCTTAGATTGCGAGCAATATACTTTATCAACTTAGAGGGAGCATTATTAGTGTGCTATATCAATCTGATGGTTCGATACGTCAGCTTAGATTGAGAGCAGTACACTATTTATCGGCTTAACGCGAGCTATACTATCTATTTATCAGCTTAGAGTAAGCAGACCTAATATGGTTGGACTTATAGATAGTATTGAATGGGCCAACCAAGAGGGTCGTGATGATATGTAATCGACTAGGTCGATTGATCAATGATTCGATCTGAATGCTGAATTTAATGTGATTCAATGATTGGATGAATTGAACTGACTTGCAGAAAGGAACTGAGGCTAAGGTAAGCCCTCTGACTCGTGGTTGTGCTTAGGCAGCCCTTATGGCGTATTTTCTTCCTAATCAGGTCTTAGGGGGTTGAACTTGCTGAGACGTCGTCTCACCCCGTTATGGGATAACAATTTCAGGCCATAGATGACAACCCCGCTAGAACATTTTGGGCAACCTAAGAAGATCACAGAATAGAATCACTACATTTTGATTCATGGGCATGCTGCGGGGCTGCAATATGAGCTGGTGAAGTCCATTGTCTGGGTTGATGCGGGTTTACCTAAGAAGGTGTCCCATCAATACAGGTCATGGTATCGCCTGTATCGTAATGGGCAAAGAGAGGGCCTAGTACCGGAATGTGAGGTGCCTTTGTATGTGATGAAGGTTGCGTTTGGAAAGGGAACGACGGATCCTCCAGGTGGTTCGGTTACAGACCCAAAAGACTTGAAGCTAGCAGAGCCAGACTCCTTGGTATATTCGGCAGTAGACTCCAGGTGGAGTATGGAGACTAAGGAGGAGGATGAGTAGCCGTAGTTTGAGAAAACTCCTTCTGTTTGTGAACGTTTTACATAGACCCACTTGTTGTGTGTGTGTATATATATGTAAGTGTGGTTGTTGTGGTTTTAAAATTGACCCTACTTTCCTATCCCATTTGTTTGTTGTCTGGAGATTATTATTTGCTTACGCGTGCGTATTAAAATGAATGGATCGGCGATGCGTCCTGGGAAATCGCTATTATATCGACCAAGCAAGGATGGACATGAGCTCGGAGGACCGAGACGTGACATATGGCCTTCAGACATTTACGTTATCTTCTATGTTGTTGCTAAGGTTCGGTTTTAAGTGGTCGAGGATTGATCAGCTGTGTCTATCTAGCTATTACATTGTCTAACAAAATACTTACCGACCCGAGTGTTCTGTTTATGCTGATTTTCAAGTTGGGGAGTTGGGATTAAATGTGTGTGTTTCCAATTTGCAGATTAAACTCGATTATCCTTGAGAGTACTTGACTTCATTTTTTGGTTACTTTGGATATTTTTTCGAGTGTATTGTTGTTCGCTCCGTCGCATTTTAAAGCAATGAAAGAACTTTTGAGCCAATTGGTGTAGTAAATGGGAAGTACTTTTCTTTTCCATCAACTAGTAGGACGATTGTGAGGTTGCATGGGAGGTCTGGACACTATCTTGATTCCCTTGGAGCACATTTTGAGTCTTGCCCTGCTAAGCTCTACCTTTATATGTGCCCTGTAGTTGATGTTTGAGTTTACATGTAAATGTGTACCATCACTGACATTCTCAGAATTCCAGGGTTTGGATGTACCCTCAAAGAATAAAGAGTGTAAAAGCATTTATATAGGGAATCGCATCTTCATCAATTAGTGCCACCATTGTTTTTATTATATTCAATGTTATAACTTCAGTAAGATCTCATAATTTACATGGTATATAGAACAAGAGTAAGTTCGTGATTTGTGAACTAATCATGGAGTTTACATGGTACATAAAACAAGATTATGCCCATAAATTATAAGCTATAACCATAATTTACCAACATTTACTAGCATGGCTTATCATGTTAAAGTAACCAAATATAATACGAAATTATCAACCTTTTTGAGTTCATGTTCCAACATTTGTAAGATTGTCTCAAAAGAACTAATTGTTTCGATAATTTTTCATATTTATTTTTGGAACTTACTAATGTGTTAAAATGACCAATTTTTATATGAAATGTCATTAATCATGTGCAAAATTAGAGGTCAGCAATTCTAGAGTGGGTTCAGGTTTTATTCGGAACTTATCCTATGAAAAATGATTTTCAATTTTTGGAACCTAAAATCTACCTTGTGTACTATAGAACTAATAGGTTTGGGTTTAGGGTGTTCTCGCGGACCAGCGATTTTTTTTTTCATTTTTTAATTCTTCTTTTTGTTTCATTTTTAGTCAAGCAAAATAAAAATTAAAGTAACAACAAAAAGTTCCCTTTAGATAGATAGAGTTCCATTAACAAGAGTACCTATCCCAAACAAAACCATTTGTAAGTAAAATAATCTATGAAACCACACAAAATGGTTGTATTACATTGTCATGTAAAGTAAATGAATGGGGTTAAATTAGAAACATGTGTTAAAGATTAGTGATTAGTTAATTTGAGGTTTCTAAAGTGCATAACATACTAGTTTCTCCTGTAATGAGTACAGTTGTAGGTGGATTTTAATGGGTACATATCTTCCACCTACACCATAGCGAGTTTAAAAGCAACCCTAGCAATGGAAGAACGTGTTGAATAACATTTGTAATGAAATGATGTTCCAAATTCTGAAAATTCAGTATTACTAATATGAAGATAGGTAAAGATCCATAGATACTACTAGTTCTACGAGTATCTCAATTTGGTTTGATTCTTCGCTTCCCCATTTGATTCTTTGGTTCTATCGTTCCCAATCTAGTTTCTACTTAGGAACCTAACCGCACAGTATAGGTTCCAAAAATTATGGATCTGTGAATCAGACAAAGGAGTCCAAGAATCGGGAATTGGACCAATTTTTAGAGTTTGTTCGGTCCAATTTCTAGTTCTGCTTGGGGCATGTGCTTGCCCCTCAGAAAAGTCATGATCATTTTCCATTTCCATAATGAATATCATTAATTAACATGAAAGTTTCAACTTTCTAAAATATATTGAAACTTGCCCCATTTTTTCTTTTGCTTGAAAAGTTAACAACAATATTTAAGAGTTACTATCTTCTGATAATTATAGAGTTCCAAATTTTAAGTTTGAACTTATATTTGAAAATCATGGGTCAATGTAGAGGAAATTCAATTCCATGAAAGAGAAAGTTACAATGTGAGAAATTTACTCCGTTGCAACTTACTAGTTTTATATAATTTAGGGATATTTCCAAATAAAAACCTGAAGTTAGAATCTTTATTCCAAAAATGCTTCAAGTGGATTTTGTCTCGATTAAGGGCTTGTCTCAAATAATGGCCTAAGTTTCGATTGCCGACCCATTCTTTTTATCTTTCGATTAAACGCATGCAGAAGTAGTTAAAATAAACACTCAGTCAAGAAACAAACAACATGGATAGTAAAACACAACATATATTGCCAAAAACAACATATTTAATTGTCCACTGTTACCCCTAGGAAGTTTAATAATTACAAGCTTTTCTATGGCCACTTCCTATTGACCCTCCCAAAAACCTTTAGGGATTAGGGTTAACCTAAACTTCACTAATGGCAGGGCTAGCCAAAAAGGTGTCGCATCTCACGCCCACCACAACCACACTTGGCAGTTTTTCACGCTACGGCCCTGAAAATGGTTAACGACAATGGGGTGAGATAAATCTCAGCGACTTAAAAATCTAAACCTCGATTAGGACACAAATTCGTCTCGAATGCAGCCTAAACATGCAACACCATACAATATTACCTTGCTTGGCACACTCCTGCATATTAGTACGTCACATATGCCATTATAAATACAACAAGCATAATCAATAATCAAAACGCATAACTCTCGTCACCAAGCATCCACACAAGTTCTTATTATAAGGTAAAACCCATTTTGGCACGTCCCATACCATGCCTAACAATTTTACCTCATAATCAAGCGAATGCATCACAATCATTCACACATGTTTCGATTATTACGACCCATCGGGCCACGGCCAACACACGAGTTGGCGGTCTTCCGGCATGACCAGGCATCGTCCCGCCCTATCGGGCATGGCATCGTCCATAACCCCCGCCTAGATGGCATTTCATAAAGGAGTATCGGTTCGGCCTCAACCGCGACTCGGCATTCGAACCCCTGCCGGGCATTCAATAAACATCGGGCATCGTCCCCAAACTCTTGCTGGGTGACGGGTTCAATTAAATGACCACACTAGCACGCCAACACTCAAGCCAAATTTTATCTTCTGTCAATTAGCCTAGTGTAAAAGAGTTTGTGCTTAAATAACAAATCTCAGAAAATCGTTACATTTAAAATTCCGATAAAATAATCACACGTGGTCACATATTTAAAATCTACCCATCAAACTTTGCACACTTTCATTTTAAAATATCATTGTCCCTTTTATCACGTAAAATATGGCATCCAAATGTGACACCTCAAAATTTGCTATACCAATAAATCATCTTTGAAAAATAGCATTTAAAATACATGATATGGGCAACCAAAATTATGGCATTACATGCTCAAATGATCAAAATTAAGTGTAAATTCATCTAGTAAAACGAGCATAAAATTTTACTTAATGGCTAATCCGTCATTAATTACACTAATCACAATTAATTAAGCTAATCATGATTAATTAGGCTAATTATGATTAATTAAACTAAACTCAATTAATTAACCTAACTATAATTAATTAAAAAATAATCGAAATAAATTAAAATAATTACGATTAAATTAAACTCAATCAGTTAATCTAACCATGATTAATTTATCTAATCATAATTATTTAAACTAGTCGCACTTAAATTTAATCTAAACCATTCTTAATCACAATTAAGGCTAAACTAAAATTAACAATTACTAACCATCATTAATATTAAACTAACCACCCCTATACGTAAGTAACACCCTAATCCACGATTAGGAAGTTAACTCACAGGTTTTCGGCGACAGCAAGCTCGCAGCGACAGCGGTGCAATGTCGTCAAGAACGTGATGCTCGCGGCTCGAACGGTGGCGGTTCGTTGAAGTGGAGCTCGGGGCCAAGAGTGCTCGACTTCGTGGTGGTGGTAGCGGCTCGAGGTGACGAGGACGGCGGCGGTTTTGGGGCCAAGCTTGTCGAATAGGTAGCTTGAGCGGTGGTGACTTGGGAGCTCAACGGTGGAGATGGTGGTGATGTGTGGTGGTGAATGGTGGTGGTGTATGGTGGTGTACGGTGGTGGTGGAGATGACGTTGGTGGAAGGGGTGAAAAGAAAATGAGGTGGGATGAAGAAGAAATGAAGGAGGAGGAAGAGTGGAAGAGAAAACAGAGGAGACGAAGGATCGGCAGAGAGGTGAGAGAGGTGGGGAAGTTGCGTGAGAGAAAAAGAGGGTGAAAGTGTGACATCCTAAATTTTCAATGTTATTTTCAATTAAATTAAATTAGGCCTTTTATCGAAGTGTCTATAGTGTTGTTCTTAGAGCTAATCACTCCTGAGATAACTAGACTATTTGTGGAAGTCCTTGAGAGATTTTAATGCAATAGACTTGAGGATTCAACCAGGAATCGACTACTCGACCGTGCTCATTTGCAGAGATCATTACGGCCCACTAAACGTGGGTGATTCCACCAAATTGAGAAATTCTCGTCGACCGACACCAGATTGATTTTTCTATTGTTTTGGTACCCTATGTCCATAATTGAAACCTCGAGATTTTCATGACAACCAAGAGTCGCCAATGTGTCGAAGAGGTTTATTGTGGGTCGAAGAAAATCGACCACGGGTCATTTGCACTAAATATTTCAGAAAGCTATCCGGTAGCCTAGGTCACGCTAAACTCATGCCAGATCGAAATTAACCGCGAAATTGAAAGTTTTGCCATGTGACAAGTCATTTTAGGAATGTCAACTCAGTCTCCAAAGATTTTTCTTCAAACCAAGATTTTTTGAGAAAAAATTGAGGTAGGATCGTTTTTGTCCAAAAAATTCCGATTATCGTTTTTTATCATGAAATTAGGATGCAAGTGGGATCAATTGGCGAGGAAAAATGCCAATTTGATCAAGGACAAGACGGTTGAATTTTTAAGAGCCGAATTGAGTTGATTTAAGAGGGAATGAAGTCCAATTTGAGGGAAATCAAATGAAATTCGTATTCCCCCCATGGACCTAACTTTTGGACCACTTCAAGGGCTACTAGAAGGGGCATTATGGTTTGTAAATTTGATGAGAAGTTAGCTGGTGTGGTGGAACAAAGCAAGGGAGACAAAGAGATGAGGATGAGGCAATTGGTCGCCCCCACCAGCGAGCTGGTCCCCTCCTCCCTCCCTCATCCGTCGACACCCCTTCTCTCCTCCTTCTTCTTCACGCTTCAGCTCAGCAAATTACAGAGAATCGATCGAGCTCACCCCCTCCACCGTCGCACGTCTGTCGAAGCTCGGAGCCACCGCTTGCGCCACTCGAGCGTGCACGTCTACCAGCCGCTGTTCGCTCGCATCTGCACCTAGCTTGCTACTGTTTCGTGCTGCTCGAGCACCGTCCAGTGTCGTGAGGCTCATCCGGAGCCCGTTCAGTCACCTTCGACCACCGTGAGGCTCCGCCACAATCGGCCTGGCCTCGCTGCATCGTTGCCATCCATCCTCACCACTACTAGTCGACCAACCAGCCCTTTCTCGGCCTCGACCAGTACTGAACAGAGATTGAGCAGAGTGGGTTTCTAGCCACTGTTTGTGCCATTTCCAGGCTGTTCTCGACCTTGTTTGGCAAGCCCGCTTTGGAGTTTCTCGTCCCTCTCCGCGCCCCTGTCGTTTTGATCCGAGCGGATCATTAATCAAGTGAGTGTAACTCACTAATCCTTGCTTAGTAAGTTAAGGATGGTTAAGGGTTGATTAGTTTAGACTAAGTTTTGGATTAGGTAGATAGTTAGAATATATTAGCAATTTAATTAACTGTTATTACATGTTAGGTAGTTAGAGTATTGTAGTTAGAGCCTAGATAAGCTCTAGTATTTATCTAAAGTGGTTCGAAAATTTTCCGGACTCGTCTTGGTTTTTAATTAGCCTTTATTGGCCTAAGTCCTATTTATTGGCATTTATTAATTATTTTCGGTAATTAATTAATTAATTAATTAATTAATTTTAAAAAATTAGACCGGAATAGCCAATGACCGGAATTTTATGCTGATTGCAGTGGTGTGATTGATTTATTTAATTGATTGTTATTTTGTGCAAATTGAGTGTGATTGGCAATTTTGGCATTTTTATCCCAAAATTTATTATTTTCAGTATTTAATTAGAAAATAATCGGGCGTCGGTTACAATGCCAAAAATGTTTTTTATCGACTATATAAATGGTGGGAACTTTAAAAGTAAAGATATTATATTTTTGGCTGAGGTCGACCATGTATCTTTAACACGAGGAAAACAGGCCAGGATAGTATGTTAATTGAAGAATTTAAGAGTGGAATGCCACTTCCTTGGCCGAAGGTAATTAATCATGTGATGGCTTATAGTCCTAATAGGATGACTATTGAAAGCTGAGATGAGGCATGTTGTGCGTGTTGTTGTGGGTTAGATCAAGAAAATCGTCGAAGTATGGCTGTGCTCATTAAGCCGTAATCAACCACCGAAATATGGCTGTAATCAACTGCCGAAGTATGGCTGTGCTCGTTGAGCCGTAATTAACCACGTCATAGAGGTTGTGCTTGTAATCTGCCGCCTATCTTGGAACAGGCTGTGCCCACTAGGCCGTAATTTCACCGCTGAAGATTTAGTAGGCTGTGCCCATTGGGCCGTAATTAATAGTTGGAGTGAGTAATTGAAATGACCATGTGATAGTCCTGATGACATTGAATCAACTAGGTCGATTGATCGTTGATTTGATCCGATTTAATGATTTGTGTTGTTGATGTGCTTCGATGAATTACAAATTATATTGACTTACAAGAAGAGAACGAGGGCAAGGTAAGTCCTCTGACTCATGGTTATGCTTAGGTAGCCCTTGGGGCGTATTTTCTTCCTAGTTAGGGCTTAGGGGGTTGAATTTGCTGAGACATCGTCTCACCCCATCGTGGGATAACATTTCAGGTCCCTATATGACGGTCATGGAGGACCGGAAGCCCTAGAGACTAGGAAAGTGGAGATCGAAGAATCGGCGAATGTGTCTGACTAGAGGGTCATAGGACAGTTCCCTTTTTTCTTGAGCCGATATTTTTGTAAAACAGTTTGGTATTGTATATAAACCTATTTGTTTTATAAAAAACTTGTTTTGGTTTGAAAATTTGGAGCCCTACTTTTCTATCACATCTTGTTGTTGTTTGGGGATTATATATTTGCTTCGGCATGCGCATATTAGAATGAAAGGGTCGGCGATGCGTCCTGGGACGTCTTTATTTAATCAACCGCTAAGAGATGGGTACGTGCTCAAAGGATCGGGGCGTGACATCCCCGTTTAAGTGGTATCAGAGTATGGTTAGGAATGGAGTGATAAGGTGTGATGGTTTATAGGATAGTCAGTAGGAATGGCCTTTAATTCCTGACTGGTGCATGTTTGTAATAGTTGATTAGTAGCATCGTTTGTTGTTATCACTCGACTTCTGATTCGGTGTGGAATTGGAAGGTAGGTTTTCAAAGAAAGCCTGTAGGATGAGCGATCAGGAGCAGAGAACTCCTAGGAAGAGTACCGTCAGGTTTATAGCTCGGGGTGGGACACCGACGAGGATCGGTACCCGAGCAGGTCGAGGTAGAGCACCAACTGAGGGTAGAGCGAGTAGAGTAGCACCACCTCCCGTTGGTGCTAGGGTAGCAGCCCTTGATGATTTGGGAACTATTGGGATCATGCAAGCGTTGGATGCGATGAGAGAGATGATATGGTAATAGGCCCAGAACCAAGCTGCCGCCTTTATTGCCACCATTGTAGCCACCACCCAAGCCGTTGCCAATGCTGCAATTACTGCCACAGCTGTTGCTGCACCTGTTGCCGCACCTGTCGCCGTTCCTGCTGAGGTTCCACTAGGGAACGTGGCCGTTGGGAGGCCAATGCATAAGTTGGTGGAATAGTTCTTGAAACTGAACCCACCAAAGTTACTAGGGCAAGAGACCCTGAAGTTGCAGCTCTTTGGATCCATGGCTTGGAGAAGGCCTTTGCACTGTTGATATGCACAGAGACTAAGAAGGTAGTCCTTACAACCTTCCAGTTGGAGGGAATTGCAAGTACGTGGTGGAGAACCACCCAAGGAACGGTATTCTTTGAAGGAGTGGTTCCGGAGTGGAACGCCTTTGTTGAAGTCTTCAACAGTAAGTACTTCTCTGAGACTGCCAGAGAATAGAAGATGACAGAATTCCTGCACCTTCGCGAAGATGCAATGACCTTAGATCAGTATGAAGCAAAGTTCATGAAATTGTCACAGTACACTCTAGAGTTGGTTGAGAACCCGATGAACTGGGTTAGGAGATTCAGAAATGGACTTAGATCGGAGCTGAGGAGTCTAATGATACTACTCAACTTGAGGAACTACAATGACCTGTATGAGCGGGTCCAGCCAATCGAGAGGGATCAGGTTGAACGAGTCGCCGCATCTAGGTCACGATTTGGATCGAACCGAGATGGAGATCGGTATGGGAAGAAGCCCATGATTTGAGGAAGATTTCAAGTCCCGCCCAACAAGAAAGGTGGAATTGGAAAGGCAGGGCCTAGCTAGAATGGCGTGTACCGCTTGTGTGGAAGACGACACGGATTAGCCCTATGCCAATCTAGGTCGGGTACTTGTTTTGGGTGTGGCCAGCCGGGTCACATAGCTAGCTAGGAACTGTCCTAGAAGACAGAGAGGACAACCCAGTTGCCACTACCACCACAGATGGGTTAGATCAGAGGTTGCGCGCCACAGAACGCACCACAGGGTGGACAGATGAGACCCCCAGTTCAAGAGACAGTATATGCCATCACCCGAGGTCAGGTAGAGGACGCGCTTGATGTGATTACAAGTATGGTTTCGCTGAACAACCACGCTGCTTATGCTTTATTCGACCCTGGAGCGACTCATTCTTTTATTGCTGAGCAATATGTTAAGTTGATAGGATTAAGTCCTGAGTTGCTGGAGTCAGTGGTTAGCATATCTACACCATTAAAGGATAAGGTGTTGTCTGCATTGGGTTGTTTTGGTTGCAAGTTAGCGATTGGTGAGCGAGAGGGGAAAATAGATTTGTTAGTCCTTGCCATGTATGACTTTGATTTGATAATTGGCATAAACTGGCTCACCAAGCAACAAGCTAAGATGGACTGTTATTGTAAGGCAATTCAATTAAACTTGTTAGAGGGTGGAAGTTTCGAGTTTGTTGGAACTCGAGGAAGACCCTCGATGACATTGATCTCGTCGCTTGAAGCAACCCGTTTGTTAGACGAGGGGTGTCAGAGTTACTTGGCAACTCTCGTGGATACGACAGTTAAGGAACTGAAGGTGCAGATGCAAGAGTTATTAGATAAGGGATTCATCCGTCCCAGTGCATCATCTTGGGGAGCACCACTTCTATTTGTAAAGAAGAAGGATGGTTCGTTGCGCCTGTGCACCGATTATTGTCAGCTTAATCAGGTGACGATTAAGAACAAATATCCACTGCCGAGGATCGATGACTTGTTTGATTAGCTGCAAGGAGTGTCGATATTTTCTAAAATCGACTTGAAGACAGGATATCATTGGCTGAGGATCACGAAGGAGAACATTTCAAAGTCAGCGTTTCGTACTCGATACGGCCATTACGAATCCACTGTGATGCCGTTCGGTTGACGAATGCTCCAGCAGCCTTTATTGATCTGATGAACAGAGTGTTCAAGGAATATTTGGACCAGTTTGTGATCGTGTTTTTCGATGATATTCTGGTGTCTTCGATGAGTGATGAGGAACATGAGAGTCATCTAAGATTGGTACTGCAGACTTTGAGAGTTCATCGGTTGTACGCCAAATTCAGCAAGTGCGAGTTTTGGTTGACTCGTGTTGCTTTCTTAGGTTACGTGATTTCAGGTGAAGGAATTTCCGTGGACCTGTCCAAGATTGAAGTAGTGATCAACTGGTCAAGACCGACTACAATGACAAAGATCAGAAGTTTTCTGGGTTTGGTAGGTTATTAGAGATGGTTTGTAGAAGGGTTTTCAGCATTAGCATCGCCGTTGACTCGACTCCTGAAGAAGGAAGAAAAGTTCGTGTGGACAGATAAGTGCGTGTGTAGTTTCCAAGAGCTTAAGTAGAATCTAACTACCACACCTGTGCTGACCATTCCATCTGGTCCTGGAGAGTATGAAATCTATAGTGATGCATTGTTCAGAGGATTAGGTTGCGTGCTGATGCAACATGGCAGGGTTGTTGCATACGTCTCCCGTCAGTTGAGACCTCATGAACATAATTACCTGACACATGATTTAAAACTCACAGCCATGATTTGCACTCTGAAGATTTGGAGACATTATTCTCTCAAAAGGAGTTGAATGTGAGACAGCGACGATGGATGGAATTCCTGAAGGATTATGATTGTGATATCTTATATCACCCCGGGAAGGCGAATAAGGTCGCTGACGCTTTAAGTCGAAAGTATTCTGTAATGCATATGGTACTTAAGGAGTGAAATTTAATCGGCAGAGCTCGAGATTCGGTGTTCAAGTTTGAGGTGGGCCACCTTTCAAATCTTATGGCCACCCTCAGAATTGAGCTGAATGTTCAAGTTAGGATTAAAGCACTTCAGCGAACAGACCCAAATGTTCAAAAAATTCTACAATGGGACACTGAGAAAAGGAAGGCTGACTTTCAAATTTCTGATGATGGAACACTGAGGTTCTGAGGATGATTGGTTGTACTTGATGATGTAGAGCTTAGAGAGGATATCTTATTAGAAGCTCATTGTAACAGCTACAGCGTTCATCCTAGTAGTACCAAGAAGTATTAGAATCTGCGTCAACACTATTGGAGGTCTGGTATGGAGGCGGACATTGCTAAGCATGTCGCCAAGTGTTTGACGTGTCAACCGGTCAAAGCTCAGCATTGCAAGCCGGGAGGACTTCCGCAACCTCTTGAGATCCCAGAGTGGAAGTGGGAGCACACCATGATGGATTTTGTGATCGGTTTAGCGATGAGTCAGAGAAGAAATGATTCCATTTGGGTAGTGGTCGACAGGTTGACAAAGTCGGCCCACTTCATTGCAGTAAGAAAGGACCTCAGTTTAGACAGGCACGTAGATCTGTACGTGCGTCAGATAGTTCGTTTGCATGCAGTACCGATTGCGATTACCTTAGATCGAGACCCGAGATTCAGAGATGTTTTTTGGAAGAGGTTGTAGAGTGCTTTAGGTATGAAGCTGCAGTACAGTATGCATATCATCCTCAGACGGATGGCCAGTCTGAGATGACAATTCAAACTCTCGAAGACATGCTGCGAGCTTGTGTGCTAGACTTCAAGGGAAGTTAGGAAGAACAACTTCATCTAGTTGAGTTTGCCTACAACTACAGTTACCAGCAGAGCATTCAGATGGTTCCTTTTTAAGCGTTGTATGGCAGAGCGTGCAGAATGCCGGTGTGTTGGGATGAAGTCGGGGAAAGAAAGATTACAGGTCCAGAGTTGGTTCAGCAGTTAATGGATGCCCTTGCAGTCATTAGGAATAGATTAAAGACCGCTTAGAGCCGCCAGAAAAGCTATGCAGATAAGCGCAAGAGACTTTTAGAATTCCAAGTTGGTGATCATGTTTTTCCAAAGGTGTCACCAATGAGGGGAACTTCGTGCTTTAGTAAGAAAGGGAAACTGAGTCCGAGGTACGTAGGTCCATTTGAGATTCTCGAGAAAATCGGGATCCTAGCGTATCATCTTGCGTTGCCGTCGAGATTGGCGCAAGTGCACGACGTCTTTCACATGTCGATGTTAAGGAAGTATGAGCATGACCTGACCCATGTGCTTAATTTTGAGGAATTGGACGTGGACGACCGAGTGTCGTACGTTAACAGCCCGGTTCAGATTGTAGATCGAAAAGAGCAAGTTCTGAGTACAAAGACCATCCAGTTGGTCAAAGTGGTCTGGCAACACCACGGCACTCAAGGAACAACCTGGGAGACTAAAGAGTCGATGAGACAATTGTACCCCCATCTTTTTGCTTAAAGTATTCTAACGGTTTAAATTTCGAAAATGAAATTTTTATAAGAGGGGAAGAGTTGTGACATCCTGAATATTCAATGTTGTTTTCAATTAAATTAAATCGGGCCTTTTATCGACGCGCCTATAGTGCTGTTCTCAGAGCTGATCACTTCTGAGATAACTATCTGGGGAAGTCGTTAAGAGATTTTAATGCAATAGACTTGATGATTTTACCAAGAATCGACTACTCGACCGTGCTCATCTGCAGAGATCATTACGGCATAGTAAAGAATGATTGGAAATCATAAATAGGTCAGTTCGATTGAGATGTGTGGTTAAACGTGGGTGATTCAACCAAATTGAGAAATTCTCGTCAACCGGCACTAGACGATTTTCTATCATTTTGGTAACCTGTATCCGTAATAAAACCTTGAGATTTTCATGGCAACCGAGCATCGCCAATGTATCGAAGAGGTTCATTGTGGCTCGGATAAAATTGACCACGGGTCATTTGCACTAAAAATTTCTGAAAGCTACCCGGTAACTTAGATCACGCTAAAATCGCGCCAATCGATATTAACAGCGAAATTGAATCCAATTTTAGAAATTGAAAGTTTTGCCATGTCACAAGTCATTTTAGGAATGTCGACTCAGTCTCCAAAGATTTTTCTGCAAATCGAGATTTTTGGCGAAAAAGTTGAGATAGGACCATTTTTGTCCAGAAAATTTCGAGGATCGTTTTTCATCTCAAAATTGGGATGCAAATGGGATCAATTGACGAGAAAAAAAATGCCAATTTGATCAAGGACTCGACGGTGGAATTTTTAAGAGACGAATTGAGTTGATTCAAGAGGGAATAAAGTCCAATTTGAGGGAAATCAAATGAAATTCGTATGCCTCCCATGGACCTAACTTTTGGACCACTTCAAAGGCTTCTAGAAGGGGCATTATGGTTTGGAAATTGGCTGAGATGCCAGTTGGTGTGGTGGGCCAAAGCAAGGGAGACAAAGAGATGAGGATGAGGCAATTGGTGGCCCCCTTTAGCCAGCTGGTCCCCTCCTCTCTCCCTTATCCGCTGACACCCCCTCTCTCCTCCTCCTTCACGCTCCAGCTCAGCAAATTGCAGAGAACTGACCGAGCTCACCCTCTCCACTGTCGCACGTCCGCCGTAGCCCGAAGCCACCGCTTGCGCCACCCGAGCGTGCACGTCCACCAGCCACTGTTCGCCCGCATCTGCGCCAAGCTCGCTGCCGTTCCGTGCTGTCCGAGCACCGTCCTGTGTCGTGAGGCTCAGCCGGAGCTCGTTCAGCCCCCTCTGACCACCGTGAGGCTCCGCCATAGCCCGCCTAACCCCGCTACATCGTCGCCGCTTCCAACTGATCCCAACCAGCATCGGATAGAGACCGAGCAGAGTGGGTTTCGAACTACTATTTGGGCCGTTTTCGGGCCGTTCTCGATCCCGTTTGGCGAGCCCACTTTAGAGTTTCTCGTCCCTCGCCGCGCCCCCGTCATTTTACTCTGAGCGGATCATTAATCAAGTGAGTTTAACTCACTAATCATTGCTTAGTAAGTTAATGATGTTTAAGGGTTGATTAGTTTAGACTAAGTATGGATTAGGTGGATAGTTAGAATAGATTAGCAATTTAATTAACCGTTATTCCATGTTGGGTGGTTAGAGTATTGTAGTTAAAGCCTAGACAAGCTCTAGTATTTATTTAGAGTGGTTCGGAAAATTTCCGAGGCTCGTCTCGATTTTTAATTAGGCTTTACGGGGTTAAGTCCTATTTATTGGCATTTATTAATTATTTTTCGTAATTATTAAATTAATTAATTATTTTCTGAAAATTAGACCGAATAGCCAGTGACTGGAATTTTATGGTGATTGCAGTGGTGTGATTGATTTATTTAATTGACCGTTATTTTGTGCAAATTGAGTGTGATTGGCAATTTTGGGGTATTTATTTTTAGTATTTAATTAGAAAATAACCGGGCGTCGGTTTAGAGCACCAAAAATGTTCTTATGCAAGTGGGATCAATTGGCAAGGAAAAATACAAATTTGATCAACTAGACGGTTGAATTTTTAAGAGCCGAATTGAGTTGATTTAAAAGGGAATGAAGTTCAATTTGAGGGAAATCAAATGAAATTCGTATTCCCCCCATGGACCTAACTTTTGGACCACTTCAAGGACTTCTAGAAGGGCATTATGGTCTATAAATTGGATGAGAAGCTAGTTGGTGTGGTGGAACAAAGCAAGGGAGACAAAGAGATGAGGATGAGGCAATTGGTGGCCCCCTCCAGCTAGTCGGTCCCCTCCTCTCTCCCTCATCTATCGACACCCCCTCTCTCCTCCTTCTTCTTCATGCTTTAGCTCAGCAAATTATAGAGAACCGACTTACCTCACCCCCTCCATCGTCGCACGTTCACTGAAGCTCGGAGCCGCCGCTTGCGCCACTTGAGCGTGCACGTCTGCCAGCCGCTGTTCGCCCGCATCTGCACCCAGCTTGCTGCCATTCCGTGCTGTCCGAGCACCATCTAGCGTCGTGAGGTTCATTCGGAGCCTGTTCAGCCGCCTCAGACCGCTGTGAGGCTCTGCCACAGCCAGCCTGGCCCCACTGCATCGTCGCCATCCATCCTCGCCGCTTCCAGCCGACCGACCAGCCCTTTCTCGGGTCCGACCAGCACCGAATAGAGACCGAGCAGAGTGGTTTTCCAGCCACTGTTTGGGCCGTTTTCGGGCCGTTCCAGACCTTATTTGGCGAGCCCGCTTTGGAGTTTCTCGTCCCTCGCCGCGCCCCCATCGTTTTGATTCAAGCGGATCATTAATCAAGTGAATTTAACTCACTAATCATTGCTTAGTAAGTTAAGGATGCTTAAGGGTTGATTAGTTTGGACTAAGTATGGATTATGTGGATAGTTAGAATAGATTAACAATTTAATTAATTATTATTGCATGTTAGGTCGTTAGAGTATTGTAGTTAGAGCCTAGATAAGCTCTAGTATTTATCTAGAGTGGTTCAAAAATTTTCTGGGTTCGTCTTGGTTTTTAATTAGGCTTTACTGGCCTAAGTTCTATTTATTGGCATTTATTAATTATTTTTCGTAATTATTTAATTAATTAATTATTTTCCGAAAATTAGATCGGAATAACTGGTGACCGGAATTTTATACCGATTGCAGTGGTTTGATTGATTTATTTAATTGACTATTATTTTGTGTAAATTGAGTGTGATTGGCAATTTTGGGGTATTTATCCCAAAATTTATTATTTCAGTATTTAATTAGAAAATAACCGAGCAGTTGGTTTTTAGCGCCAAAAATGTTTTTATCGACTATATAAATGGTGGGAACTTTGAAAGTAAAGATATTATTTTTTTGGTTGAGGCCGACCGTGTACCCACACACAATTATTTTTATAAGGTATTTTTAACACGAGGAAAATCGGCCAGGATAGTATGTTAATTGAAGAATTTAAGAGTGGAATGCCACTACCTTGGCCGTAGGTAATTAATCCTGTGATGGCCGAAGTATGGCTCTGCTCGTTGAGCCGTAATTAACCACCTCATAGAGGTTGTGCCCGTTGGGTTGTAATCTACCGCCTATCTTAGAACAGGCTGTGCCCACTGGGCAGTAATTTCACCACTGAAGATTTAGGAGGCTGTGCCCGTTGGGCCGTAATTTATAGTTGGAGTGAGTAATTGAAATAACCGTGTGATGATCCTGATGACATGGAATCGACTAGGTCGATTGATCATTGATTCGATCCGATTTAATGATTTGTGTTGTTGATGTGTTTCGATGAATTACAAATTTTATTGTCTTGCAGGAAGAGATCGAGGCCAAGGTAAGTCCTTTGACTCATGGTTGTGCTTAGGCAGCCGTTGGGGCGTATTTTCTTCCTAGTCGGGGCTTAGGGGGTTGAACTTGCTGAGACATCGTCTCACCCCGTCGTGGGATAACATTTCAGGTTCCTAGATTGTGGTCATGGAGGACCGGAAGCCCTGAAGTCTTGAAAGGTGGAGATCGAAGAATCGGCGAATGTGTCTAACTAGAGGGTCATAGGACAGTTCCCTTTTTGTTGAGCCGATATTTTTTGTAAAATAGTCTGGTATTGTATATAAACATGTTTGTTTTATAAAAGGCTTGTTTTTGTTTGAAAATTTGGAGCCCTACTTTTTTTATCCCATCTTGTTGTTGTCTAGGGATTATATATTTACTTCCACATGCGCATAATAGAATGAAAGGGTCGGCGATGTGTCCTGGGACGTCGCTATTTAATTGACCGCTGAGAGATGGGCACGTGCTCAGAGGATCGGGGCGTGACAGAAAGAGTGAGTGAGAGAAGAGAAAAAGAGAAGAAAGAGGGAAAGAAAAGAAGAAGGGGATGACTTGCATGGGGGATTGGTGTGTGGAAGAAGGGGGAGGGAAGAGAGAGAAACAATAAAAAATGAGAGGAAGTTGGGAGGAAATTGTGGCAGAAGAAGTTGGCATGAGGGGGAGGAAAAGTTGGGGAGAGAGAAAGAGAGAGAGAAGAAAGGAGAAAAAGGGGGTGGAAATTTCGGTAGAAGGAGGGGAAACGTAAGAGAGAAGAGAGAGAGAAGAGAGAGAGAGAGAAGAAAAGAGAGGGAGAGGAAATTTCATGAGAAGGAGAGGGGGCAAAAGACGTGAGGGAGAGAGATAAAAGGAGAGAGAGAAAAAATAATAATATCATTCATTATTATTTTTTTTCTCTTTCCCCTTTTTTTTCTTTCCGGTCTCGATTTTTCATCCGATAATTTCTTTTCCGAAAATTTTGGACTCGCTAATAATTCGATGGATGATGAGATGACGTCCAATAATTAAATATGGAAAACCTTGAAAATTCAATACCTGAAATCAAATTAAATTTCATGGTTAAAATCAATCGAACATGACTTTAGTAAAACCTAATCTATTGGGTGGCTCTTAGGGGTTCTCACGCAGTTGACCCATGGTCAATAATTTTCAATCCATGTTTGTGCCTCTTCGAATCGTGGACGACCTTCGGTTGTCATGTAATCACAAGGGTTCAATTACGTACTCTGAATATAATATCAATAGAAAATCGGTTTATTGTCATTCAACGCGAATATCGTAATTGTGCGGAATCACCCACGAACCAACTACGTACTTTAGTCGAATCGATTTATATCCGTTCACTAATTGATTTATACAGCGTAATATTGACCCTTGTTGACTCTTATGGTTGAGTGGTTGATTTTCGATCGAATTCTCTAGTCTTTAGCGTTTTAACCCTTTACGGCATCACTCAATGGATTAGTTAGCTCGTAGGTGATCAGTTCAGAGTAAAATAACCATAAGTGCGTCAATGAAATAACCATTTCATATATTTCGAAATAAGGCCAAATTTCGGGATATTAGAGCCTCAACCTCATGAAATGCAAGTCTCGGAATCCAAAGACAAGTTCAAAACCCTAATACCCAAATCTGGCTAATCCCTGGTTGGTCTCCCCATAAAACATAACAATTGAAAAAGATATCTATAGACCCTACGGCAATCCAACGCCGAGAACCGCCAAACATAAGTCATATAACGACGTTAAACAAAAGGGCAAATCTGTGTTGTTTTGTTTTAGGGGTTTGGGGATTATTGAAGCTGTGGAATTGACCCAAGAAGAAGAGGAGCAGAAGTGGAGACGGGGAGGCCAAAGACAAGGCAGAGACGGAGAAAAGAACCATCACTATGCTTGGGTCACGCCCTTTCCCATATAAATTCACCATTGGCCTTTGCCTCGTCCATAATTAGCAGTAGAATGGGAATGCCATCATCTTCTTCTTGAGATGACATATCAGCGGTAGAATGGGAGGCAGAGCATGCGAGCACTGACATATTAAAATAAGGAACGGATGCAGGCTAGGCACCAGGATACCAGACTACATTTGGAAGCCCCTGTCGGAACCTTGCTACTTACTGGTTAGACATGTACTCCGTACAATGTTTAGAACTGACATGTCTAATCAGTATTCCGTGATTCTAGACACTATGCAAACATGTCATATATCTCATATAAAAAGCAAATGCTTTGAGTTGCACATGAGATATCATTGGTAATATTGTATAATTTCGAGATTAACTAGTCGCTTGAGTTTCATAAAATAACTCATTACAATAAAGATATCTAAGAAGGACAGTCAATTATTAGAACAAGTCATTATGGAAACAACTCATGTACTCAAAACAACATTCACGGGCACAGAAATCACCAATTTTCGAAAACAAAAAAAATCGCATTCGAATAACTTTTCAATTTTATTATGTTATACATCCCGCTGTTATATTTCATGGGTGAGTTATAATTATGGTGGTTCAACTTGGCCATGTTTTAAACATCAACGACTAATGATTTCTATCTATGCAATACGTCTTCAGCACAAAAGATCATATGTTTTCTTTTTTTGCTCTCATGCACGTTTACCTACTATCTAGAAGTCGGTGTCACGTGGTAGTTACTATCATGCATAATATTTTGTTTTTCAAGTTGTTGCATTAACTATAACTTTCATTCTAATGATTTTATAGATAAATCTAGACTACTTAAGTGAGTAACTAACTTCAATTTTGGGCTATATTACTAGTAATTTTGGCTGTACTATCATCCATTCACTCATGTTTCGAACATACGGACCATTCAACACTAAAATTGGAAGGAAGTTTTCATTTCCAGCCACTGGTGGAAGAATCATTGGATTTTATGGGAGTTCCGGTTCCCATCTTGAACTTTTTGGAGCATATTTCGAACCATTCTCTCATCTATATCCGATCGAGCTTATTGGACCATTTGGAGGCCAAGGTTGACTCCATTGGGATGATGGAAAATTTAGTTGTGTAAAGAACATAGAGATGATGTTAGAAGATGTTGTTAGCTACATCTCCTTTGAGTATGACGATAATGGCGAGTCTATTTCGTCCTCTACACATGGTCACAGTGCCAAAGGAGATGTCACGCCTCAAACCTCAAGTGCATGCATATCCCTCGATGGTCAATAAAATTTGCAACGTCCTAGGACACGTCGCCGACCCAATCAATTATGCACATGCGGAAGCATATAATAATCCCTTGAACCTTGAGCGCATGCGCATCCCTTGATGGTCAATAAAATTTGCAACGTCCCAGGACGCGTCACCGACCCAATCGATTATGCACATGCGGAAGCATATAACAATCCCAAGACAACACTCAACATGGGATAGAAAAGCAGAACAACAAAATTCACAAACCCTTTTATAAACAAGCAAGGTTAGGCCACAAAGTTATATACACAAAAGTCGAGGTCTCAAAAAGAAGTCCCTAGCTGACTCTACCCCGGACCCTATCTACTTGGGTTCTGGGTCTACCACGACACCGCTAGGTGGGTCAGCTACCCCCTCGCCTGCAGCAGCGTTGACCGCAATGACGGGGACGTCGAAATCCTGCAGGGGACCTTCTCGGACCCCATTAGGCCTATGACAGAACCACAACCTGAATCGGTGGGGTACCCACTGTGGCAAGCCCTCATCGACCCATATAGTGGTGACGATGAGCTCATGGAGCCAGGGACTCCCGAGGACAGGAACATCAGTACTATGCTCGCTAAACCCCCGTGGCTATCCAAAACAAACCGGCCTCACCTCCATCTACGGACCTGAAAAGATAAAACCCACGACGGGGTGAGACAATGTCTTAGTGAGTTCACGCCATAAACCCCAATTAGGAAGGAAATACACCTAGAGGCAATCTAATCACACATCATATAAGACTCACCTTGCCTTAATGCCTTAATCCCTTCCTGCACGTCAGTACAATTCATATCACAGATGCATATAAGAAATGCACACATCAATTGGAACGTTTCACTCATCTCAATCAAACACAGGGGTCCTAATTATAAGGCCAAATCATTATGACATGTCACATTTTGTGCCACACAATATTGTCCCAAAATCAGGCGTGTTTAACTCAATCATTCACGCGTTCCAATTGTTTACGGCCCCACGGCACCGCCTACTCGATGTTCGGCGATCTTCTGGCGTAACCAGGCATCGTCTTACCCCATTAAGTACGGCAATCCCGAAGGAGCATCGGTCCAGCCTCTACTGCGACTGGCATCCATTGACAAGGGCATTCCATATAGGAGCATCACCTACCCAACCTTTGTTGGTGATGGATTCTCATAGTGATCACATACACAATCAACCTCGGCCAAGGACATCATGCCTTACACCCAAATGCCTCAATTAAAATAACGAACTTGGCCTATTTTCTTTGTATTAAAAACACCCGATAAAATAATCGTGTGTGGGTATACGGTCAGATCAAACTTTAAAAATTGATTTATTTCCTTTTAAAATCCCACTCTTCGATATAGTACTTAAAAATATTTTCGGTGTCAAAACCCAACACATGGTATTTTCTAATTAAATACCAAGATTTCACAATTTTGAAATGATTAATCAAAAATCACAATCACCACTCAATTGCATAAATTATCATTCAATTGCATAAACTAATCACACCACGACAATCATCATGAAATTCGGGCTACCGACTATCCTGGTATAATTTCCGGAAATTAATAAATAATTAAATAAATTGCAAAATTAATTAATTAAATGCAATTTAATTCAATAAATGCCTAATTAAGCCTAATACACTAATTTAGCCACCTAATTGGATCTAGAAAAATAATGCACTATACTAATTAAATAGTACAATCTAATGAACCCTTAACTAATCTAATCTAACCACCTAATAAGCGTAATTAAGCAACTAAACCACTAATTAATCTAAACTAACCACCTAAACCATACTTAAGCCAATCTAATTACCCACTAAGCATAATTAACTCCCTAAGCAACATTTAGCAAGTAAACTCACCCGATTAGTGAGCTGGTGAGTTCACGGCGATGGTGACGAGGAGGTGAGTAAGACATAAGCCTATAGCGACGCCCAACAAGGCTTGGAAGAGGCCGGAAAGGGGCCATGAAGTCTTAGCCGTGGGCTAAGATTTCGGTTCTATGCTTGGGCAGAAGGAGCTGGACCGAGGGCGAAACAACGGCTGAAATGGGCGAGGCGGTTGGCAGATAGCAGCGGCGGGTCCTGGCGAGAGCGATGGTGGCTCGGACGGATGACGGAGGTGGCTCGGGGACCTACGATGGTTACCAGGGCGGACGAAGGGCCAGCGAGCAGGTGCGGGATGGCGGGGATGTGTTGGCTTGGGCTCGCGGGCGGTAGCAATTGGCGATGGCTCGGCGGTCCTCGGATGACGGTGAGGGGCGGTCGACAATGGCTGACTGGCTTCTCTAGGTTGCTGGCTGGATTTCTTGAGCTCAAACAACAACAATGGGAAACAACAACAAGGAAGAAGAAGAGAAGAACAGCAAGGAAGAAGAAGAAGAGGGTCTGCTGGGTTGAGGGGGAACAAATGGCCCGAAAGTCTTCACAAATATCACAACCACTTGAGTGCCATGACCCCCTAGCCCACAGCCATCATCCTTAGCCAGTTTCCCTCCTTAAGCTTCTCCAACAAGCCACCAAAGTGGTCCAAAAGGTTGCTGCCCCCCATAGCTACGAATGTGTGATATTTCCCCTTTAATTCCATACAATTCCCCTCCAATTTCACTCCAATTCCATCCAATTAAGTGGCCAACTTGCCAAGGTAGGTGCCCACTTCAATTTCATAATTTTCCCTCACCAAGTGATCCACCTTGAACGCCAAAAATCCACACAACAACGAACCTCTTAATTTCCCGGTCCAAACCACCTAATTTTGAATTTTCACCAAAAATTTAGATTTGCCAAAAATTCTTTAAAGGATGAGTCAACGTTCCTAAAATAAATCGTGACATGATAGAACATTCAATTTCTGCAATCGAGTTCAATTTCGCGGTTAATTTCAATCGGATGCGATTTTAGCGTAGGAATTTTTAGCGCATTTGACCCGCGGTCGATTATTTTCGAGCCACATTGTACATCTTTGATTCATTGGCGACTCTTGGCTATCATGAAAATCTCGAGATTTCAAATACTGGCACATGATACAAAAATGACAGAAAAATTGGTTTAGTGCCGTTCGACATAAATTTTGAAATTAGGTGGAATCACCCAAACTCTAATCACATGCCTCTATCTAAACGACCTATCTCGGTCTATTGTCGATTTTGACGGTGCTGTATTGACTCTTGTAGAATAACAAGGTCGAGTAGTTGATTTCTGGTCGAATTCTCAAGTCTATTGCATTTAGATTCCTTAACGGCTTCACCTTATAAATTAGTTATCTCGTGAGTGATCAGCTAAAAGAAAACGACTATAGGCACATAAATGAAAAGCCCAACTCATTCAATCGAAACAGAATTGAAAATCAGGTTGTCATGACTCTTCCCCTCTTATAAAAACTTCGTACTCGAAATTTAAACCATTACAATTCTTAAATAAAAAGGTGGGGGTATTGTCGTCTCATCAAGTTTTCCCTTTCCCAGGTTGCTCCTTTTATGTCGTGGTGTTGCTAGACTACTTTGGCTAACTGGATCGTTTTAGTGCGCGGAACTTGTTCCTCGCTGTCCATAATTTGAACTGGTCTTTCCACGCACGACACTCTATCGTCCACGTCTAGCTCTTCAAAATTCAGCATGTGGGTCGGGTTAGGTTCGTACTTTCTCAACATTGACACATGGAAGACGTCATGCACTTGTGCTAGTCTTGGCGGTAGCCTAAGACGATACGCTAAAGTCCCTATTCTTTCCAGAATCTCAAAGGGACCAACATACCTTGGACTCAACTTCCCTTTCTTATCGAAGCGTGAAGTACCCCTCATCGATGACACTTTTAGAAAGATGTGTTTACTAACTTGGAATTCCAATAGTGTTTGACACTTATCTGCATAACTTTTCTGGCGGCTCTGAGTTGTCCTTAATCTGTCCATGATAACTGTGATTGCATCCACTAACTGCTGAACCAACTCTAGGCCTGTGATCTTCCGTTCTCCTACTTCATCCCAACACACTGGTGTTCTGCATGCTCTACCATACAACGCTTCAAACGGTACCATTTGAATACTCTGCTGGTAGCTGTTGTTGTAGGCTAACTCAACAAGGTGAAGCTATTCCTCCCGACTTCCTTTGAAGTCTAGTACATAAGCTCTTAGTTGTTCCTCCCAACTTCCTTTACAGTGCTGTGCCTTCACTTGTTGACACGTCATACATTTGGCGACATGCTTGGCGATATCCGGCTTCATGCCGGTCCATCGATAGTGTTGACGCAGATTTTGATACATTTTCAACTACTTGGATGAATACTGGAACTGCTACAATGAGCTCTGACAAGATCTCCTCCTTAAGCTCTGAATCGTCAGGTACACAAGGTCGTCAACGAAACCTCAGTGTTCCGTCCTCAGAAATCTAAAAATTAGCCTTTCTCTTGTCTGTATCTTCTTGTAGAATCTTTTGGATCTAGGTGTCTGTCAATTGTAATGTCTTGATTTTGATCTACACTTTCGGCGCAAGGTGGCCATAAGATTTGAAAGGTAGCCTACCTCAAATTTGAAAACCAAATCTCGAGCTCCTTCGAGTAAGACCCACTCTTCAATCACTATTTGCGCAATTGAAGACCTTTGACTCAATGCTTCTGCGACCTTGTTAGCCTTTCCAGGATGATACAGGATGTCACAGTCATAATCCTTAAGAAGTTCCATCCAACTAGGCTATCTCATGTTCAACTCCTTATGAGACAATAGATACTTGAGACTCTGATGGTCTGTGAAGACCTAAAACTTTTCTCCACATAAATAATATCTCCAAATCTTCAGAGTGAAAATAATCGCTGCGAATTCTAAGTCATGTGTCTGGTAATTCAGCTCATGAGGTCTCAACTGACAGGACGCGTATGCAACAACCTTGCCATGCTACATTAACACAATCTAGTCCTTTAAATGACGCATCACTGTAGATCTCGTATCCTCCAAGACTAGATGGAATTGTTAGCACTGGTGCGGTAGTCAGTTTCTGCTTAATCTCTTGGAAACTACGCTCGCACTTGTTTGTCCACACAAACTTTTCTTCCTTCTTCAGCAGTCGAGTCAAAGGCAAGGCTAAAGCCGAGAATCCTTCCACGAAATGTCTGTAGTACCTTGCCAAACCCAAGAAACTTCTGATCTCTGTCACTGTCGTCAGTCTTGGCCAGTTGATAACTGCTTCGATCTTGGTTGGGTCCACGGAGATTCCTTCATATGAAATCACGTGACCTAAAAAAGCCACACGAGTTAACTAAAACTCGCACTTGCTGAACTTAGCATAGAGTCCATGATCTCTCAAAGTCTGAAGCACTATCCTTAAGTGCCTTTCGTGCTCCTCAGGACTTCTCGAGTACACTAGGATATCTTCAATGAACACAATCACAAACTGATTCAGATACTCCTTGAATACACGGTTCATCAGATCCATGAAAGTAGCTAGGGCATTCGTCAAACCGAATGGTATTACAATAAACTCATAATGGCTGTATCGAGTATGAAATGTTGTCTTCGGTATGTCCTCCTTTCTAATCCTCAGCTGATGGTATCCTATCCTTAGGTTGATCTTAGAAAATATCGATGCTCCCTACAACTGGTCAAACAAGTCATCGATCCTTGGCAGCAGGTACTTGTTCTTGATCATCACCTAGTTGAGTTGTCGATAGTCAATGCAAAGGCACAACGAACCATCTTTCTTCTTCACGAACAGAACTGGTGCTCCCCAAGGTGTTGCACTAGGACATATAAATCCCTTATCCAACAACTTTTGCATCAGCATATTTAGTTCTTTCAACTTTGACAACGCCATGTGGTAAGGAGCCTTAGAGATTGGCTCCATCCTAGGGGCCAACTCGATCACGAACTCAATCTCCCTTTCTGGTGGCAAACCAGACAATTCTTTCGGAAACACGTTCGGAAACTCTTGTACCACTGCAATATCTTCTATCTTTGGCTCATCAACTGTTGTATCCACGACAGTCGCCAAGTAACATTGACAACCCCCCGTTTAACAAACGGGTTGCCTTAAGCAATGAGATTAAAGTAATTGAGGGTCCTCCTTGACTCACAATAAACTCGAAACTTCCACCCACTAACGGGTTAAACTAAATTGCTTTATGATAACAGTTGACAGTAGCTCGTTGCTTGGTGAGCCAGTCCATGCCTATTATCACATCCAAATCATACATGGGTAGGACTATCAAATCTATTCTCCTCTCTAACTCACCAATAACCAACTTGCAATTAGAACAGCCTACTGTAGACAACACCTTATCCTTTAACGGCGTAAATATACTAACTACTGACTCCAACAACTCAAAACTCAACCCTACTGGCTAACGAACTGCTCAGCTATAAATGAATGAGTAGCATCAAGATCAAATAAAGCATAAGTAGCATGGTTGTTTAGTGAGATAGTACTTGTGACCACATCAGGCGAGTCCTCTACTTGTCCTCTGGTGATGGTGTACACCCTTCCCTGAGCTTGAGGTTTGTTCAGTCCACCCTGCGGTGCATTTAGTGGCACGTATCCCCTATTCTGACCCATCAACGGCAGCGGCAACGGCGGTCCAATTTGTCTTCTAGGACAATTCCTGGCCATGTGACCCTATTGGCCATATTCAAAGCAATCACTCGGCCTAGAATGGCACGGGGCCGATCCGTGTCACCTTCTGCATAAGTGACACACGCCCATCTGGCTCGTTGTTGACTTACTTATCCCACCTTTCCTATTGGGTGGGATAGGGTACCTCCCTCCAGTCATAGGTTTCTTCCCAAACCTATTACCATCTATGCTTGAACTAAACCACATGCAGCAGCTTGCTCATTCAGGTTCCTCTCTATCAACTAGGCCCGTTCATATAAATCGTTGTAGTCCCTCAGGTTGAAAGGTACCAGGGGATTCTTCAGCTCTAGTCTGAGACCATTCCTAAACCTCATAGCTCTGTTTTCCAGATATTCTACCAATCTCGAGGCATACTGTGATAACTCCGTAAACTTGGCCTCATACTGGTCTATTGTAATTAGACCTTGATGAAGGCGCTGAAATTCCTCCATCTTCTGCTCTCTGGCACTGTCGGAGAAATATTTGCCATTAAAAGCTCCAAGGAAGGCATTCCACACTGGAACCACACCTTTTGGGAATACTCTACCTCCGGTGGCCCTCCACCAAGTACTTGCGTTGCCCTATAATAGATATACTGCAAGGACAACTTTTTCTTCCTCGGTGCACATCGGCAGTGCGAAGGCCGTCTCCAAGTCTTGGATCCAAAGGGCTGCAGCTTCAGGATCTCCAACTCCTGTGAACCTCGGTGGGTTTAGCTTTAGAAACTACTCTACGAGCTTATGCATTGGCCTTTCAAAAACCACGTTCCCAGGTAGAACTTCAACAGGTGCGGCAGCAACAGCAATGATAGTATTGGCGGCAGCAGTAGCAGTGGCAGTAGCAGTGGCGGTAGTGGCGGCGATAATGGTGGTGGTTTGATTCTAGGCCTGCTGCCCCATCAAATTCCCAAGTATCTTAAGCGCCTGAACGATCCCATTGATTCTAGGCTCACTAGGGGCTGCTACACCAGCACCGACGGGTAGCGATGCTATTCTACTTGCGCTAGCCTGAGCCTGCACTCTACCTCGACCATCTCGGGTACTGATCCTCGTCGGTGTCCTACCCCGAGTAACGGATCCTATAGTTCTCCTTCTAGGCGTCCTCTGCTCTTGATCACTCATTTTGTAGACTTTCTATAGGTTCTGCTTCCAATTCCATACAAAATTAGAAACTCAGTGACCACACAAAACAAGCTACCAATCAGCTATCAATCACGTGCATCAGCATAATAAAAAGGCATTTCCTACTAACTATTGCATAACCCATCGCACCTTATCACTCGAAACATTGACCAGCTCTAATACCACTTCGAGTAGGGATGTCACGCCTCGAACCTCGAGCGCACATATCCCTTAATGGTCAATAAAATTTGCGACGTGCCATGATGCATTGCCGACCTAATCGATTATGCACATGCGCAAGTGTATAACAATCCCCAGACAACACTCAACATGGGATAGAAAAGCAGGACAACAAAATTCACAACCATTTTATAAACAACCAAGGTCATCCCACAAAGTTATATACATAAAAGTCAAGGTCTCAAAAAGAAGTCCCTAGCTGACTCTACCCTAGACCCTATCTACTTGGGATCTCGGGTCTACCATTACACTGTCAAGCGGGTTAGGTACCCCCTTGTCCGCAGCAGCAGGGACGTCGAAATCCTGCAGGGGACCTTCTCGAACCCCATTAGGCCCATAATGAAACCACGCCCTGAATCGATGGGGCACCCACTATGGCAAGCCCTCATCGACTTAGATAGTGGTCACGATGAGCTCATGGAGCCAGGGACTCCCGGGGACAGGGACATTAGTACTATGCTCGCTAAACACCAGCGGCTGTCCAAAATGAACTAGCCTTGTCTCCATCTATGAACTTGAAAAGATAAAACCCATGGCGGGGTGAGACAATATCTCAGCGAGTTCATGCCCTAAACCCCAATTAGGAAGGATATACATCTAGAGGCATATAATAAATGCACACATTAATTGGAACGTCTCACTCATCTCAATCAAACACAGGGGTCCCGATTATAAGGCCAAATCATTATGACACGTCTCATTCTATGCCACACAATTTTGTCCTAGAATCAGGCGTGTTTAACTCAATCATTCACTCGTTCCAATTGATTATGGCCGCACGACATGGCCTACTCAACGTTCGGCGGTCTTCTGGTGTAACTAGGCATCGTCTCACCTCATTGAGCACGACAACGTGTACCTCTTGTCACGCCTCGAACCTCGAGAGCACGCACATCCCTTGGTGGTCGATAAAATTGTGATGTCCTAGGATGCGTCGCCGACTCATTCATTTTATTGCACATGCGGAAGCGAATAAACAAATCCCCAGACAACAAAAATATAAGATAGAAAAGTAGGATACAATTTTCACAAAACATCTTTTCATAAACAAACTAGTTCATATACAATACTAGTCTAACCACAAGGCCTGCTCAAAAAGAAAAGTCACTAAGCCATGTAGGCACAAGACTCCTCAACTATAACCTCCGAGACTTCCGGGGGTTTTGGGTCTTCCACGACATCATTAGGGATGTCGGTGTCAAGGGGGCTAGCCATCACATCACCCTCAACAGCGGGTGTGTCGAAACCATCCAGGGGACCCTCCTGCTCTCCGTTAGGCCCATGGCGAAACCATGCCCTAAATCGATAAGGTACCAACTCTAGTAGACCCTCATCGACCAAGATCATGCTCACAACGAGCTCACGAAGCCAGGGAGTCCCTGGAATAAGGAAAAAAGTAATTTGCTCACTAAACCCCCTCGACTGTCCAAAACATACTAGAGGAACTGCCATCTATGGACTTGAAAAGTTAAACCCACAACGAGGTGAGACAATGTCTCAGCGAGTTCATGCCTTAAACCCCAATTTGGAAGAAAATACGCCTAAAGGCGGCCTAACCACACAACCACAGACACTCACCTCGCCTCAGTTCCTCTCTGCACGTCAATACAATTCATATACACAATGCATATGATAGATGCACACATCAATTAGAACGTCTCACTCAATCACAAGGGTCCAGATTATAGGGAAAAATCTTTATGACACGTCCTATTATGTACCACACAATTTTGTCCCATAATTCGGCGCGTTTATCTCAATCAATCATGCGTTCCAATTGATTACTACTTGCATAGGTAGTTCTACCCGACGTACATCGGTCTTCTAGCGTACCCAGCCATCACCTCCTTCCTTTAGTGCCGCTACATCCACCCGATGCACATCGAGGATGGCATTCCAGAAGGAGCTTCGGTCTGGCCTCTATCACAATCCAGCATCCATTGATAGGGCATCCCATATAAGGGCATTGTCCACCCGACGCACATCGGGGACGATTTCTCATAGCCATCACACGATCATTCAATTTCGGCCACGGACATTGTGTTTTGCACTCACATGCCTCAATTAAGATAATGTGCTTGGCATGTTTTCTTCATATTAAAAACACCCGGTGAAAATAATTGTGTGTGGGTACATGGTCAAATCGAACCTTAAAATTTGATATCATTCCTTTTAAAATCCCACTATTTGATATAGTATTGAAAAGCATTTTTGGTGTCAAAACCCGACACCGGGTATTTTCTAATTAAATACTAAAATTTTGAAATTTTGAAATAAATAATCAAAAATCACAATCACCACTCAATTGCACAGATTATCATTCAATTGCATAACTAAGCACACCACTGCAATCAGCACGAAATTCCGGTCACCAGCTATCCCGGTATAATTTCGGGAAAATATTAAATAATTAAATAAATTGCAAAAATAATTAAATAAATGTAAATTAAATCAATTAACACACACTTAGGCCTAAAGCACTAATTTAACCACCTAAATGGGCCTAGAAAAATAATGCACCTATCCACATAAATAGTACAATCTATTTAGCCCTTAACTAATCTAATCTAACCACCTAACAATCCTAATTAACCAACGAAATCACTAATTACAACTAACTAACCACCTAAGCCATACTTAGTCTAATCTAATCAACCCTTGAGCATCATTAACCTCCTAAGCAAGGTTTAGTGAGTCAACTCATCGAATTAGTGAAATGGTGAGTCCACGACGACGGCAACATGACGACGAGCGACACTCGGGTCTACGGCGATGCCAAGGGAGGTCCAGATGGGCTCGGAAAATAGCCCGCAAGTCTTAGCTTAGGTTGAGATTTCGGCTTATGTTCTTGGGTTGCAAGGGCTGGTTAAGCGGCTTGGACGACGGGGAAACGGCTAGGCGGGACAGTGCCCGACTAGACGGCGATGGTGGCGTGGCTTCCAGGCGAGCTTGATGACTTGGGATAGCGAGCTGGGCTTCCGGAGATGCAAGCAGGCGCGGGACGAGCAGGATGGCGTGCGGGCGACCAGCAGGCTCGGGCGGTAGCGACAACGCTCGATGGGCGGCAGGGAGCGGTTGACAGTGGTTGTTGGTCTTCTTTGGTTTTCTTGAGCTTTTAAACTAGCACAAAAATAAAGAAAGCAAGGCCAAGGAAGAAGAAGAAGGCTGCAGCTTGAAGGGGGACCGCCAATGGCCTCCAAAGTCTTCTAAAATATTGAGAACCATCATCACAAGGCCCCCACCAGCCCAAGCTTCATCCTCAGCCAATTTCCCACACCAAGCTTCCTCCACAAGCCTTCCAAGTTCCTAAAATGTTGCACCCCGCAAGGACCTACGAATTTTGAACATTTTCCCCTCCAATTTCGCTCAATTCCTCTTCAAATAAATTCAATTGGTGCTAAAAAAATCCAATTAAGGTGTCCACAATATATCCTTAAAATTTCCTTGCCAATTGAACCAACTTGATAGCCAAAAATCCACCCAAAAGCGGTCCTCTAATTTTCCCTGTCCAAAAACGCCTAAATTTGATTTTTCGCCAAAAACTTGGGTTTGTAGAAAAATCTTCAGAGGATGAGTCGACATTCCTCAAATGAATCGTGACATGATAGAACTTTCAATTTCTGGAATCGGGCTCAATTTCGTGGTTAATTTCAACCGGACGCGATTTTAGTGTGACCTAACCTATCGGGTAATTTTTAGGAATTTTTAGCGCATTTGACCCGTGGTCGGATTATTTTCGAGCCATATTGTACATCTTTGACTCATTGGTGACTCTCGGTTGTCGTGGAAATCTCGAGGTTTCAAATACGAACAAAAGGTAGAAAAATGACAGAAAAATTGATTTAGTACCGTTTCACGAGAATTTTGCAATTAGGTGGTATCACCCACACTTTAATCACATGCCTCAGTCGAACCGACCTATTTCAAATCTTTGATTGACTTTGACGGTACCATATTGACCCTTGTAGATTAGCACGGTTGAACAGTTGATTTCTGGTCGAATTCTCAAGTCTATTGCACTTAGATTCCTTAACGGCTTCACCAGATAGATTAGTTATCTCGTGAGTGATCAGCTTAGGGAAAAAAACTATAGGCACGTTGATGAAAAGCCCAACTCATTAAATCGAAAATAGAATTAGAAATTCAGGTTGTCACACCTCTAGACGGCAATCCCAAAGGAGCATCATTTCAGCCTCTACTGCGACCGGCATCCATTAACAAGAGCATTCCATATAGGAGCATTGCCTACTCGACTTTTGTCAGTGGTGGGTTCTCATCGTGATCACACACACAACCAACCTCGGCCAAGGACATCGTGCCTTGCATCCAAATGCCTCGATTAAAATAATGAACTTGGCTTATTTTCTTCATATTAAAAACACTCGGTAAAATAATCGTGTGCCGGTACATGGTTGGATCGAACTTTAAAAATTGATATCCTTCCTTTTAAAATCCCACTATTTGATATAATACTTAAAAACATTTTCGATGTCAAAACCCGACACCCGGTATTTTCCAATTGAATATCAAAATTTCACAATTTTGAAATGATTAGTGAGCCGATATGTTCACGGCGATGGTGACGTAGAGGCAAGCGAGACACAAGCCTACGGCAACGCCCAATGGGGCTCGGAAGAGGCTGGAAACGGGCCACAAAGTCTCAGCTGTGGGCTAAGATTTTGGTCTTGTGCTTAAGCCGAAGGAGCTGGACTGAGGGCGGAACAGCGGCTGAAATGGGCTAGGTGGTTGGCAGACGGCAAGGGTAGGTCCTAGCAGGAGGGACGGTGGCTCGGACGGACGACGGAGGTGGCTCGGGGACCTGTGACGGCAACCAGGGCAGATGAAGGGCGAGCGAGCAAGTGCGAGATGGCGGGAACACGTAGGCTCGGGCTTACAGGCGGTAGTGACTAGCGACGGCTCGGCGGTGCTCGGATGGCGATGACGGGCGGTCAACGGTGGTTGGCTAGCTTCTCTGGGTTGCTAGCTGGATTTCTTAAGCTCAAACAACAACAATGGGAGAAAGAATAGCAAGGAAGAAGAAGAAGAGGGTCTGCTGGGTTGAGGGGGAACAAATGGCCCCAAAGTCTTCACAAATATCACAACCACTTAAGTGCCATGCCCCACCAGCCCACTACCATCATCCTAAGCCATTTCCCCTCCTCAAGCTTCTCCAACAAGCCACCAAAGTGGTCTAAAAGGTTGATGCCCTCCATAGCTACGAATTTGTGACATTTCCCCTCCAATTCCATACAATTCCCCTCCAATTTCACTCCAATTCCATCCAATTAAGTGGCCAACTTGCCAAGGTAGGTGCCCACTTCAATTCCATAATTTTCCTCGCCAAGTGATCCACCTTGAATGCCAAAAATCCACACAACAACGGCCCTCTTAATTTCCCGGTCCAAAATTGCCTAATTTTGAATTTTCACCAAAAGTTTGGATTTGTCGAAAGTTCTTCGGAGGATGAGTTGACGTTCTTAAAATAAATCGTGACATGACAAAACTTTCAATTTCTAAAATCGGGTTCAATTTCGCGGTTAATTTCAACTGAACACGATTTTAGTATGACCTAACCTACTAGGTAGCTTTTAGGAATTTTTAGCGCATTTGACCCATGGTTGATTATTTTCGAGCCACTTTGTACATCTTCGATTCATTGGCGACTTTCGGTTGTCGTGAAAATCTCGAGGTTTCAAATACGGGCACAGTGTACAGAAATGATATAAAAATCAGTTTAGTGCCATTCGATAGAAATTTTGTAATCAGGTGGAATCACCCACACTTTAATCATATGCCTCTGTCTAAATGACCTATCTCTAATCTCTGATCGATTTTGACGGTGCCGTATTGACCCTTGCAGATTAGCACGGTCGAGCAGTCGATTTCTTAATGGCTTCACTTGATAGATTAGTTATTTCGTGAGTGATCAGCTTAGAAAAAGACTATAAGTGCGTCGATGAAAAGCCCAAATCATTCAATCGAAAACATAATTGAAAATCAGGATGTCACAGGAGATACCCATATGGTGGGTTCATTGCACATTTTCCGTTCATATTATGGTTGATTCTCTAGCTCTTTGCCTCTCTCGTGTGCACGCACTTGCACAAACCTCCTTATCAATTCTACAAGATATTTTGTGAAAGCCTTTCATTTGCTTCTCTTCGATTGAGAGTTTAATTTTCCAAAATGTTGTCTTTATATATTTTGCCTAATCCTTCTTCTAATGATCGATCCAACCTCTTATAAAGAAAAAAGATATACCTTAGTTATATTTATCTATTGTTCCAATTGAAAGAAGAACCTATGATTATCTTTTTAGGAAATTTGTAAACAAACAATTTGAATGAAATCTTTCAACTTCTTATTTACTACATTCACTTTACGCATTCCTCTATCTGTAGAGCACATTAAATGTACTAAAATGACTACGATAGAGCTTTTCTTATTGATATTAATAGCTACTCTAGAAGGAATGTTTTTATGCGGTGCGGTAAGGTACGGTGAAGGTCTTAGGCAACTACCACAACCCTACACTATCATTAGATTGAGTATTAATTTTCTATAAAACTTGACAACCTTTACCAAAGTAAATTCAAAGTGATGGAAACCTATATACATGATGTACAATGATAAAGTATGGGTTGTGGAAAGCCTCTTAAAGGGAAATGAAAACCATTCAAATGTACTTATTGAAATCGTCTTTTGATCATTTAAATTTCTTCCCATAATTTTTGTTTTTTACATTATACAAAGGTCCATTAATATGCTCTAAGCAAGATAGACCCCATGAAAGGGAACTTGTCCGATAACTTTTTATAATCCTAAAGAAAGCGAATCAGCAAAGTGCACTAGAGAACCCAATGATCTATCATCCTCGATTCTTGTGACGTAAGAATATTACTCCATCCATACATTAGTTTTAAGAAATTATTGGGTCTAAGTCTTAAACTTCAAGGTTGTTCGTGGATGTGATGTTTACTTAGGCCATTGCAGTATATCTATCATCCTTGATATAGATTGTTGGGAATGTCGGATTCCATAAGACCGGATTCGACACTAAATCAAACCTTTAAAACGAATGGGGAAGACGAGCCCAGGAAGAACATGTATCACCGATCCTAAAGCACACCACGGAATCGAGCATACCTTGTTAGCCACAGATTAAACACCAATGCCGATATGAGGAAGAGAATTTAGCCCTGTTCGATCTGATGACGTCAATTTGCCTTGAAGAGAAGATGGGTCTCGCCTTTTGCGCACTGTCTTTCTTTTTGGAACGTTTTTGAGGATGAGAGGGAGGAGGAACACACGTTATGCCAAAAGGTACGTTCCTCCCTCTTTATTTCCCCTTATATATGTCCCCTCCAAAAAGAAACGTGTCCCTTCATCATATTCTTTCATCCATGGGCCATAATCTTGTGGGCCGGGCTTTTAGGCCCAACATGGGCGGACGGGCCAACTTAGGCCCATCACATTAAATAATTAAAACCATCATCTTCCACTCGCACATGGTGGACCGAACAGGATCCTCTTTATCTCTCTTCAACATTCATACCGGTGAATAATCCGTGCGACCAGCATACTTTGAGAGCTCGTTGCCATACATCTGTTAGGAATATATAGCAGCTCATAATGGGCATCACATCCTGAGTAGATTTACTATGCAGTACCCTAGATTGATCGATCACATTTATATCTCTCTTGATCTCTTTTAAACAATAATATGTATATTGTATTCACAATTATGATTATCCTAAAGACAATCATAATTGGTTAACTAGTGAATACAAAACTACAATGTGATTCTCCAAATTCGATCTTCCTCTTTCCTTCAAACTCTCGATTTCAGTTCAGCTTGCTTTTTTAGAAATGTCCCATTAGATCGAATCAACTCATGACCATTGGCAACATCCTAAGATAGCAAACACTAAATAGAAATCTTGAGAATAAGTAAGAGTCATGAGGGCACTAAAATTGAGGAACTCTTTTCCTCAAGAGTCTCACACGGTATAAGAGTTGAGATCAAACTTTTACCACTCTTATTGGTCATCTCATGCATACGTAGTATGAAATACGTATTACGGTATTAACTCCTTTTCCATGGAGCGTATGTTTACACCTTCAATACCGTACAGATGATAGTTCAGACATACCCAATGTCTAATTTGAGTTCACGTATCTACTTATTCACAAAATTCATCAGAACTCACATCTGGCATTTTAGACATAAAGTAAAATATGTGGAGTATTTTACTTTCGGACATGGTAAGTATTATGTGCTCATTTTAACACTCAGTTAAGGCGACTTATGTATTTTAAGCTTGAGCTCTCGATTATCACCTAGATAATAAGCTTAAAAACAGTCTCATCTCTATTTATCATACAGTAAATAGAGGCGATTACCCGTGTGAGTGGGCTAATCTTATATCTATCCGACATACTTTCTCAACTTAAAAGTAATGCACTGAGCATTAAGATGCATAAAGATCAAACAAAGATTCATAGGCATTAATGATGAAAACACAAATTCATCAAATGTAAATACTTAGGGAAATTACAATATTCAGTACATCAGCCTCTATGCAATCCTAGAGATTTCATATGGCCACAAAACACATCTCTAGGTATTGACTTTGTCATAAGATCTGCTACCATTCTATGCGTAATATGTACTGTAAGTTCACATCTTTTCGTGCAACCATATCCTTGACAAAATTATACTTGGTATCTATGTGTTTTGTCTTGCCATGATATTTTGGATCTTTGGTGTACGCTATAGCTGCTTGGCTATCACAGTTAACCAATAATGGACTTGCAGCTTTCTCAATAACACCTAAATGATCTAAAAAATCTCTTAAGCCAAACACCTTCTTATACTGCTGCTGATAATGCCACGAACTCAGCTTCCATCGTGGACAAGGCTATACACGTTTGTTTCTTATTACTCCAACATATGGCGCTATTATTTAGTAAGAAAACAAAGTCAAAGGTAGATTTCCTTTCATTTAAATCTCCTCCATAATCAACATCAGAATAGCCTTAGAGTCGCAGATCCTTTCCTTGATAACTCAGCATATAATTAGCAGTTCCCTTTAGATACCTCAATATTCTCTTAACGGCTTTCCAATATGCTTGACCTGGATTGGATTGGTATATTCTCGCCATTTCAACTGCAAAACATATGTCAGGTCTTGTACACATCATAGCGTACATCAAGCTCCCAACAGCACTAGCATAAGGAACATGTTTCACTTGTTCCTTCTCTTGTGAGTCCTTGGACACGATCTATGGCTTAATCCTTCACCTTTTGCAATAGGAGTATCAATGGGTTTACAATCTTACATACGAAATTGTTCAAGAACCTTATTTATATATATTTCATGCGAAAGAGATAACGACCTCTTCAAACGATCTCTTGAAATCTTAACTCTAAGAATGTATGCAGCTTCACTCATATCCTTCATCTCAAAGTTGGAAGACAACCAACTTTTGATAGTATTAACGAACTCCATATTACTTTCGGCAATTAGTATATCATCAAAATATAATGATATGATCACAAATTGATTCTTGAATCTTTTGATATATACACAATGATCCTTATCTACCATTGTCTCGATGACTGCTTAAGGCCGTATATCGATCTCAAAAGTCGACATACATTTCCTTCTTGGCCTTCTTTAATGAAACCAGCAGGTTGTTCTATATATATTTCTTCCTCTAATTCTCCATTGAGGAAAGTAGTATTTACATCCATTTGATGTAACTCAAGATCCATACTAGCCACTATTGCCAGAATATTGCGAATTGAGATAAATCTCACTACAGGAGAAAACGTTTCTTCATAATCAATTCATTCCTGTTGATTATACCCCTTCGCCACAAGGCGAGCCTTATGCCTTTATATCGAGCCATTAGCTTTACGCTTTATTTTGAGAACCCACTTGTTCCCAATAGCTTTGCGTCCTTTTGGAAGATCAACCAGTTCCCAAACTTGGTTTGACTTCATTGACTCCATTTCCTCTTCTATTGCATGAATCCATTTTTCCTTACTAGGGCAACTTAGAGCCTCATGTATAGTTCTTGGCTCATCCTCATCTTGTGGAGCAATCATAAAAGTTTCCCCTTCAATGTCAAAACGTCGACGGGGAATACTTTGGTGACTTGTTCGCCGTATGGGAAATTGTACATTGTGCACATCATTCCCCATTATGCTCCCACTAGGATTAGATAATGATGATGTGGTCTCATCATGTGGTTGTAATTGAGAATGAGTTAAATTCAATTCATCACTTCTCATATTACTCCCACTTGGATGAACTGCACTAATATCATTATCTTGATCCAAGGTTTCAAATAGGGAATAATTTTCACCTATTTCGCCATTCTTAGGAAATTCATCCTCTAAGAATGTGACATCCCGTAATTCAAAATCAGTTATACTCCCACTTTCCTGCTCACCTATGAACACATACCCTTTCGAGTGTTCGGAGTATCTCATTAAAATACTCTTCTTTCCTTTAGGACCCAATTTCCCAAACTTGTGAGAGGACTCATGAGTATAGGCAGCACAACCCCATGGCTTAAGAAAACTTAAGTCCGGTTTTCTACCTGTCTATAACTCATATGGAGTGGAAGTAACTAATTTGGAAGGCACTTGGTTAAGAATATAGGCAGCAGTTAATAATGCATCACTCTAAAAGGTGATAGGTAAGTTAGCATGTGCCATCGTGGACCTAACCATTTTCAGTGGGGTTCTGTTTCTTCTCTCCGCAACATCATTTTGTTGAGGAGTATATGAAATAGACAACTGTCTTTTTATTCCTTTTTCATTACATAATTTTCTGAACTCATCAGATAAATATTCTCGACCTCGATCGGATCTCTATGTTTTTATTTTCTTATCTAATTGATCTTCTACCAAATTCATAAACCTTTTGAAACAACTTATTGCTTCAGATTTATGAGAAATTAAATAGACATATCCGAATCGAGTATAATCATCTATAAAAGGGATGAAATAAATAGCCCCATGCCTTCTTCTCACATTCATTGGACCACAGACGTCAGAATGGATTAAATGCAGAGGAAATTAAGCTCTTTTATCTTTTTCTAAATGGTTTCCTTGTCGTTTTCCCTACTAAGCAATGCTCACATATGGTCAAATCGAATTTTTCAATGTTACCCAACAAGCCCTCTTTGTCTAGTCTATTTATACGTTGTTGGTCAATATGACCAAGTCTAGCATGCCACACATTCACATCATTATCATATGAAGTAGAAAACGTGAAAAGGGAATAACAAATATTTACATCACCATAGTCAACATTTAGTACAATAAAACCATCCAGAAAATGACCACAACCATAGTAGTTTGTATCCAAATACAAATCTACACATCTATTATGGAAGTCTACACTAAAACCAAGCTTAACCAACACCAAAACAGATACTAAATTTCGACGAATCTCCAAAGCATATAGAACATCAAGGTGCGTCCACCACGCATGTTCAATTGGTATGTGCCAATCCCTTTAACTTCAGTTTTGGAGTTATTTCCCACATAGATCCACTTAGTTCTAGTTGGTATCGTCGGAATTCCACGAAGGATTCTCTATCCTTCGCTACATGGTCTGTCACTTCTGAATCTACAGTCCACAAAGGATTGTATTCAGCCAATAATACAGAACTTGACACATAAACAAAGTTCTCAAATGTACAAAATGTGTTTACCTTTTTCAGCTCACAACAGTTGCGAGCATAGTGACCTTTCTTGTCACAATTGTAATATCTTACCCTTGACATTTTCTTCACTTGAGGAAGTTTTCCTCTCTTGTGTTGGTTAACTCTTGATTTCTTGCAATAAGGACTCGATCCTTTGCATTCCCACATATTGAACGAATCAATACGCTTGCACTTAGAGCTCAAAGCCATTTCTGAGCTAGAACCAGCATTGCAAATATCTATTTTCGACTTAAATGCCATTAGGCGGTCCTCTACTAGCTCAAGGTGGCGCACGGCATCCTCAAGATCTTCCATAATATGGTCAAGAGCTTCTAGTGCTTCTTGCTTTTCCAGCACATATTTAATCTTCATATTCAATATTTCACAATTGTTGCCGTTCATATCAGCAATTACATTCTTAGTTGCTGAAACCATCGATCTGAACACATCAGACATATATGCACGAATAATTAATGCCTATAATTTATGCATCCACTTTGCACAGACCCATCATATTAATGAACAATTTCAAGTAAGGTTTCAGAATCAAAAGGTCACTATGTTTCCAATCATCCTCCAAAAATCCTAACTTAAAAATATTATTAATACAATTCTCTTATGCAAAATAAATTCTATGAAGTTACAAAAACTTCTATGAACTACCCACAGCAGTCAACAATAACAGAAATCAAATAATATTTGACATCCAATAGAATAATAATGCTTTCACATAATACAACTATCCACTACACTAAGTAAAATATACAGAGGAAAAAATCAACATAGAAAGAGATATTTACACCCAAAACATCTCAAACTAATCTAAGAAATAAATAGGAAATGTCCCTTCTAATCTATCAGTCAAAATATCTAAGAAATCTGAAGGCACATTTGCCAACCATGGAAAAACTTTTGGAGAGCTTTCATGTCGCCTCCAAGGCACATTCACTCTGCGCCATGTGGTGCTCAATCTATGGGTTGAAGTTTTGGTTAACTCAATCCTATAGTAATCTCTTACAAAAGCTACTACTAGGCTCCTATAACCCGGGACTACGTTGACCTCTCATAGGCGATCTAACACTGCTTGCCATTCAGGTGGAAGAGTGTTCATTAAAGCCAGCACCCTCTCAAAATCCGGCATAAGATAACCATTCCAGATGATTTCCTGTATCATCTGATTGACCCTGACCACATGTGATACTAAATTACCGTCATGCCACCGATAATTAGCTAATTCTAACATCAGCCTTTTAAGTTTTGCACTTCCTTCATCCATTATCGATATTGCAGGTATCCGTGCATAACGCATTATAGTTCTTGCAACAAATGCAGAACTAAAAATGGATCACTTATAATCCATAATGAACATAAGGGAAAATACATAATTTTCCATGATTCATGCAGGAAATGCATAATAAAAAAATGGATTACTTATAACCCACATAGACTTAATTGAAAAAGAAATAGATTCTTTTTTCCTTTTTTTTTTTTTGGGGTCAACGGTCAAAGTCAACAGTCAACGGTCGAAGTCAATGGTCAAAGGGTTAGCGGTCGATGGTCAACGGCCGAAGTCAACGGGTTAGCGGTCGATGGTCAACGGCCGAAGTCAACGGGTCAATGTCGGAGTCAATGGGCGGCGGGTCGGGCCGGTCGGGCCGGTTGGGCCGGGTCGGACCGTTCGGCCCGGTCGGATAAGCCGACCGGCACGTGCCACACGTGTGCCTGGACGACATCATGATGACGTCATCCGGCGCGCGCGCGTGCGACGCATGCGCCTTCCCCTGCGAATCGGTGCGTGCGTTGCGCGCACTGAAGACGCCGGTTCGTTCCGGCTGCGCGTGGGGGCGCGTCCAGCGGCCATTGGCAGCGTTTCGCCACTTGCCTCGCTCGTCTCGACGAGACCTTCCATCCAATGCCATAAGAAAATGATTTCAACTTACAGAAACTCGAAAAAATGGATAAATGGTGCTCGGGTGTTGGGATTTTCACCCCGATCGGTGTCGGCCGATTAATTTCCTGAAAAAATCAATAACAAATCATCCATAAACATGAAAGGGGTCAGGAAAAACATGGAAAAGGATCGGGAAGCAAAAACTATGGCTCTGATACCAATGTTGGTAATGTCGGATTCCCTAAGACCGGATTCGACACTAAATCAAACCTTTAAAACGAATGTGGAAGACGAGCCCAGGAAGAACATGTATCACCGATCCTAAAGCACACCACGGAATCGAGCGTACCTTGTTAGCCATAGATTAAACACCAATACCGATATGAGGAAGAGAATTTAGCCCTGTTCGATCTGATGACGTCAATTTGCCTTGAAGGGAAGATGGGTGTCGCCTTTTGCGCACTGTCTTTCTTTTTGGAACGTTTTTTAGGGTGAGAGGGAGGAGGAACGCACATTATGCCAAAAGGTACATTCCTCCCTCTTTATTTCCCCTTATATACGTCCCCTCTAAAAAGAATGTGTCCCTTCATCATATTCTTTCATCCATGGGCCCTAATCTTGTGGGCCGGGCTTTTAGGCCTTAATCTTGTGGGCCGGTCTTACATGGGCGGACGGGCCAACTTAGGCCCATCACATTAAATAATTATAACCATCATAGATTAATATGACAATTAATTGCTAATTCTGTAGGATAACTTGGACTACCCACATGAGTTATTGACCTCAGTGTCAGGTTATATCAGAGATAATGATTATGTTATTCAATCACTCACGTTCGAAAGCCATATAAGAAGGCATGGACCTTTTGGTAAGGAAGAAGGAAGTTTGTTTAGCTGCATATTGGCATGCAGCAAGATAATTGGCTTTCACGGAAGGTCTGGCGTTCAACTTGATGCGCTAGGAGTCTACCCAGAACCAATTTATGATCATCTCTTGAAATCCATTGGGTCATTTGGAGGACAAGGTGGCAGTCCATGGGATGATGGACATAGCATGGGTGTGAGAAAAACCATTATAAAGGGTGGATCAATTATTGACTCCTGTTGACACCTAAATTTTGCTAATTCAATCATTTATTTATTACACAAAAAAATAGATATCAACCGAGACCCCTAAGGAAAAATATAAGTTAATTGCATAGCATGTAGTTTTAGGAGCATTATCATTTAGTAACAATGAGTTTGCAAAAATTGCATTGCATTAGAATTGGCCGAACATGTTTGATTTTCAAGGGCCTCTTGCGAAATTTGACTGTGGATGTTTGAAATTGCGGGCAAGGAACCCACTCACGCATGAATTTTGAAAAAATTGATTGGGTCATATCCAAAAGCTTGCCAATATTTGAGGAAGATACTGAAGAGAAAGGAAGTGAAAATTTAGAGATATTGACCATATATTCTCTTCACGCGTATCTATGGCAGTATATTTGGTTTGTCTTGAAGAAATTTGTTTCATGGAAATAATGTGGGCAAATAAAGCAAATAAAAGAAGAATGAATTGGGCTGATTCTGCGAAGACGCAGGTAAGAAGATTGAGGCACATGGATGGAAAGGAAAATATTATGGTTCTAAAATATAATATGCAGATTTATTCTCTTTCCTTGAAAACCTAGGTCAAACCTAGGTCATTCCTACCTATAAAAGGGCCATCTACGGACAAGCACAGGGAGAGGCTACGATGAGATAGTCTTTCTTTTCTCTAGGTAGTGGTCAATAGAATAGGCGTTGAACCCTCACGTTGCGCACCTCCTTCTCGTGCCGAGCTGCTACCGCCCTGCCCGACGAGCTGCTGCCTTTGCCTTGATGCGCCACGACATATTGTCGTCTTTGTGCATTGTGATTTTTGAAGGCGCTGTGGCTTTCTTCTCTATTTTTGCAGCTTGCAGCTATTACTGATTCATCATCACCATCACATGCAGAAGACGCCACTTTTAGATTTCTTTTGAGATAAAGTGTAGGTCAAAGTGGATTGCCAGGTCAAAGTATCAAAGTCTCTAGTGGTAGCTCAGACAAATAGATTCACAAAGAGATTGGCGTATTGAGGGTCTAGGTACGCAACTGACTTGGTGGCTCACCAGCGATCCCCAAGCCCAAAGGCTGTCATCCAGCATTAAGATTTTGTAACGATATCCGATCTCGTGCGCGAGATATGATTCGTCAATTTATTATATGGATATCAATCATATCTTGCCTGATTTGCTGTCATGTTGTTTGAATCGATTTTGTTTCTGTAAAAGAAAGCCCAAAAAAATAAATAGATTTGAGTTGGATTAGGTTCATGTTAAAATATTGCTTGTTTTAGGGTAGTTGGCATGTGTAAGATTAGGAAATTTATTTATTTCGAATTTTTTAAATAAAAAATACAAAAAACATTAATTTGGGATGTTGGATTCTCTTTTCATTAATTTAAATTGCACTTTTAATTATTAGACAATTTAAATTTCTAATTTTATAAAAAAAAAAAAAGGAAAATCTAGAATTAGGGCATTCTTTGCACGTCATCTAGTCATTTCATATTAGGATAAGATTGCATGTTTAATTTAAGAATATATAATCATTCTAATTAATTACAAGTTTAGATAATTTTTCTTAGATAGATTGCATTTTAGGTTAGGATTACCTAGTTAAGATAACATTCTAGTTTAAATTAGGAGGGAACTTAGGCAAATGTAAGTCCTCTATCTTGTGTGTGACTAGATGGCCTTTAGTCGTATTTCCATCCTAGTGATAGTTTAGGGGGTGGATTTGCCTAGATGTTGTCTCACCCTGTCGTGGGCCAACATTTTTAGGTCCTTAGATGGAGTTTCCTCCCAACATTTTGGCTAGCCAAAGAAGGTCACCGAACAGGTCTCTCTGATTCCTCTTCCTAGGGGCCAAGGAGCCTAGGTTTACGAACTTGTGAGATCCATTGTTTGGGTTGATGCAGGTCTATCCTGAATGGTACCCCATCAATACAAACCGTGGTATTGTTTCAGGCGAGATGGACCAAGAGAAGGTCCCCTACCAGAACCTGAGATCCCTATGTCGGTGCTAGAGATCACTTTTGGCAAGGGTACGGCTAACCCTCTTGGTGCTGTAGTGGTAGACCCGAGTTCCCCGGAGCTAGAGACCTTGGAGTCTTCAATTGATGGTTCGAATCCTTAGAGGACTTGTAGCTATTCTACCTTTTGTAGACTTGTGAATAGACTAATATTGTATATAACTTAGTCTAGTGTGTGTAAAAGTGTGTTGTGGTTGGTTTTCGAAATTTTAGCCCTGCTTTTCTATCCCATCTTTATGTTGTCTGAGGATTTATTTATTCGCTTCTGCATGCGCATTAAAATGAATGGGTCCACGACGCCTCCTGGGACGTCGCATTTTAATCGACCACTGAGGGATGGGCACGTGCTCAAGGATCGAGGCATGACATCCCCGCCTGGAGTGGTATCAAAGTTGGTCGATAGTTGGAGTGATAAGGTGTGATAAGTTTATGGGATAATTAGTAGGATTGGCCTTTACTTCATGATGGTGCATGCCTGTGATAGCTGTTTGGTAGATTGATTCTTAGAGATCGGTCAGCTTCTAATTCTGTGTGGAGTTGGAATGCTGGTTTATTTAAAGATCCTGTGAAATGAGTGACCGGGAGTAGAGGACTCCTAGAAAGCGTATCATTGGACCTGTTATTCGGGGTAGGATGCTGACGAGGGTCAGCACCCGAGGAGGTTGTGGTCGAGCGCTAGCTCAGGCTAGCGCTAGTGGTGTAGCACCGCCTCCTGTTGGTGCTGGGTAGCAGCCCCTGGTGATCCTTGGATCGTAGGGATCATGCAGGTGCTTGAAGCAATGGGAGCACTGATGGGGCGATAGGCCCATAATCAAGCCGCAGCCACTACTGTTGCCGCTACAGCTACTGCGACTGCTGCCGTTGCCGCTACTGCAGAGGCCACCGCCATTGCCGCACTTGCCGAAGTCCCAGTTAGGAACATAGTTGTGGAGAGGGAGAGATCGATTCACAAGATTGGGGGGAAAATTTTACAAATTCGTAGGTCCCTTGGTCCATCACTTTTGGACCATGTCAATGTCTTCCTAATGAAGCTTGGTGTCTGCAAAATGGCTGAGGATTAAGATGTAACATGTGGGACCTTGCCAAGGGGACAAAAGGTATGAGATAGGAGACTTTGGAGGCCAAGTGGAGCCTCCACAAGGTAGCTGTCTTCATCTTCCTCTTGAAGCTTGCTTTCTCCATTTTAGAGTGTGCTTTGAGCTTGGAGAAACCCGGAGAAAACCGAGCAAGCCCACTGCGCGTCGCCGAGCCACCTAGATCGCCACTGCTCGCCGTCACGCCACCCGTGAGCCCCGCATGCCAGCCCGCTCGTCCCGCAGCGTCACGCCACCCCCCGCGTTCCCTGTGTCGCTATCGAGCCTCCGTCTAGCCGCCTAAGCCATCTCTATCGCCGTCCAGCCACCGTCTCTGTCGCCATCCACCGCTGCAGCTCCGTCCACTTGTCCCGTGCCGTTCCAGCCTAAACAATTGCCCAACTCAATCTCTCTGTCCACCCAGCAGAATGGAAGACCGGCAAGCCTCCGTGAGCTTCGAGGCCCATTTAGGACCGCTTTCTGGCCTCGTAGGGTGTCGCCGCTTCGGAGTTTGTAGCCTGTCTCTGCGTTGCCGTCGTCGTGAACTCATCGGATTTCAAACAAGTGAGTTTACTCACTAAACTCTACTTAGGGAGTTTATGATGCTTAAGGGTTGATTAGTTTAGGCTATGTTTTGTATAGATGGTTAGTTAGAACGGATTAGTAATTTAATTACTCGTTATTGCATCTTAGGTGTTTGCATTCAGCTTGTGCGAGCATATTTATCGTCAGCTTTTGGGACCCTGTACACGTCAGCTTGTGAGAGAAGTATATTGTATCAGCCCCTGTGCTTTGATACGTTAGTTTGGGAGAGTAGTATACCTTATCAACTTGTGAGAGCTAAGATCGTTATATCAGCTTATGACAGCACGATCTATTATCAGCTCGTGCGAGCTACTATCTATCTATATCAGCTTGTGAGAGCTATGACCATATATTGCAACTTCTGAGAGCATTGAGCGATTATTTCAGCTTGTGTGAGCAGTGGTCATATCTAATTGATAGATATTACTTTTGGTATCAATTGCTCATTGGTTGGATTGACTGAGTTAATCTATGAATTGAATTGAATTGATTGATTAAGAATATGAATTGTATTGATTTGCAGGAGAGAACTGAGGCAAAGGTAAGTCCTCTATCTTATGTGTGACTAGATGGCCTTTAGGCATATTTCCTTCCTAGTCGGAGTTTAGGCGGTGGACATGTTGAGACGTTGTCTCACCCCGTCATGGGCTAACATTTTTAGGTCCTTAGATGGAGGTTCCTCCCTAACATTTTGGCCAGTCGAAAAAGGTCACCGAAAAGGTCTCTTTGATTCCTCTTATTGGGGGCCAAGGAGCCTCGGGTCTCGCCAACTCGTGAGATCCATCGTCTCGGGTTGATGTGGGTCTATCCCAGATGGTAACCCATTAATATAGATCGTGGTATCATCACAGGCAAGATGGACCGAGAGAAGGTCCCCTATCGGAACCTAAGATCCCTATGTCAGCGCTAGAGATAGCTTTTGGCAAGGGTACGGCTGACCCTCCTGGTGGTGCAGGGGTAGACCCGAGTTCCCTGGAGCCAAAGACCCAGAGTCTTCAGTTGAGGGTTCGAATGCTTAGAGGACTTGTAGACTTGTGAATAGACTAGTATTGTCTATAACTTAGTTTGGTGTGTGTAAAAGTGTGTTGTGGTTGGTTTTCAAAATTTTGCTTGCTTTTCTATCCCATCTTTCTATTGTCTTGGGATTTATTTATTCACTTCCGTATGCGCATTAAAATGAATGGGTTGGTGACGCGTCTTGGGACGTCACAATTTAATTGACCACCGAGGGATGGGCATGCGCTTGAGGATCGAGGCATGACATCCCCACCCGGAGTGGTATCAAGGTTGGTGAACAGTTAGAGTGATAGTTGTTTGGTAGATTGTTTCTTAGGGATCGGTCAGCTTCTAATTCTGTGTGGAGTTGGAATGCTGGTTTCTTTAAAGATCCTGTGAAATGAGTGACCAGGAGTAGAGGACTCCTAGAAAGCATACCATTGGACCTGTTACTCGAGGTAGGACGCCGACGAGGGTCGATACCCAAGGAGGTCGTGGTCAAGCGGCAGCTTAGGCTAGTGTTAGTGGTGTAGCACCGCCTCTTGTTGGTGCTGGGTAGCAGCCCCGGGTGATCCTAGGATTGTAAGGATCATGTAGGCGCTTGAAGCAATGGGAGCACTGATGGGGCAGCAGGCCCAAAATCAAGCCGCCGCCACTACCACCGCCGCTACAATTGTTGCGACTACTACCGTTTTCACCGCTGCCGAGGCCGCCACTGTTGCCGCACCTGTTGAAGTCCTAATTGGGAACATAATTGTAGACAGGGAGAGATCGATTCTCAAGATTAGGGGGAAAATGTTACAAATTCGTAGGTCCCATGGTCTATCACTTTTGGACCACCTCAATGGCTTCCTAAGGAAGCTTGGTGGCTGCAAAATGGTTGAGGATTAAGATGTAACATGTGGGACCTTGCCCGAGGGGATAAAAGGGATGAGATAGGAGACTTTGGAGGCCAAGTGGAGCCTCCACAAGACAGCTGTCTTCTTCTTCCTCTTGAAGCTTGCTTTCTCCATTTTAGAGTGAGCTTTGAGCTTGGAGAAATTAGAGAAAACCAAGCAAGCCCCCCTGCTATCACTGAGCCACCCGGATCGCCACCGTTGGCTGTCACGTTGCCCGTGAGCCTCGCACACCAGCCCGCTTGTCCTGCAGCGTCATGCCATCCCCCGCAACCCCTATGCCACTGTCGAGCCTCCGTCTAGCTGATTGAGCTGTCTCCGTGCCGTCTAGCCATCGTCAAGTGTCGCCATCCACCGCTGCAGCTCCGTCCACCTATCCCATGCCATTCTAACCGAAACTGTCGCCCAGCTCAATCTCTCAGCCCACCCAACAGAATGGAAGACCAGCAAGCCTCCGTGAACTTCGAGGCCCATTTAGGATTGCTTCCGGGCCTCGTAGGTTGTCGCCACTACGAAGTTTGTAGCCCATCTTCGCGTTGCCGTCATTGTGGACTCATCGGATTTCAAAATCGATGAGTTTACTCACTAAACTCGCTTAGGGAGTTAACGATACTTAAGGGTTGATTAGTTTAGGCTAAGTATTGTATAGGTGGTTAGTTAGAACGGATTAATGATTTAATTACTCGTTATTGCATCTTAGGTGTTTAAATGTCAGCTTGTGGGAGCATATCTATCGTCAGCTTTTGGGACCCTTTGCACGTCAGCTTGTGAGAGAAGTATACTGTATCAACCCTTGTTCTTTGATACGTTAGCTTGTGAGAGCAGTATAACTTATTAGCTTGTGTGAGCAAAGATTGTTAAATCAGCTTGTGAGAGCACGATCTATATTTTCAGCTTGTGTGAGCTACTATCTATCTATATCAGCTTGTGAGAGCTATGACCATATATTGCAATGTCTGAGAGCAGTGAGCGATTATTTCAGCTTGTGTGAGCAGTGGTCATATCGAATTATCAATACTACTATTGGTATCGATTGATCATTGGTTGGATTGACTGAGTTGATCAGCGAATTGAATTGAATTGATTGATTGAGAATATGAACTGTACTGACTTGCAGGAGGGAACTGAGGCAAAGGTAAGTCCTCTATCGTGTGTGTGACTAGATGGCCTTTAGGCGTATTTCCTTCCTAGTTGGAGTTTAGGGGGTGAACTTGCTGAGACGTTGTCTCACCCCGTCGTGAGCTAACATTTTCAGGTCCTTAGATGGAGGTTCATCCCTAACATTTTGGCCTGCCGAAAAAGGTCACCGAACAGGTCTCTCAGATTCCTCTTCTTGGGGGCCAAGGAGCTTGGGTCTATGAACTCGTGAGATCCATCGTCTGGGTTGATGCGGGTCTATGCTGGATGGTACCCTATCAATACAGATTATGGTATCATCACGTTCCAGCCCAAACCATCGCCCAGCTCAGTCTCTCGGCCCACCCAGCAAAACCGAAGACCAGCAAACCTCCGTGAGCTTCGAGGCCCATTTAGGACTGCTTCCGGGCCTCGTACGATGTTGCAGCTTCTGAGTTTGTTGCCCGTCTACGCGTTGCCGTCGTCGTGGACTCATCGAATTTCAAAACTGGTGAGTTTACTCACTAAACTCTACTTAGGGAGTTAATGATGCTTAAGGGTTGATTAGTTTAGGTTAAGTATGGTTTATGTGGTTAGTTAGAACGGATTAGTGATTTAATTACTCGTTATTGCATGTTAGACGGTTAGATCGGCTTAATGAGCAACTAGATAGGTTGTATTATTTATCTAGATAGGTTCGGAATTTTTCCGAGCCCATTTTGGTATTTAATTAAGCTTTTCTAGCCTAAGTTTGCATTTTTGGCATTTAAACGTGTTTATATAATTATTTTTGGTATTTATTTAATTATTTATTATTTTTCGGAAATTATACCGGGATAGCCGATGACAAGAATTTCGTGCTAATTGCAATAGTATGATCGGTTTATTTAATTGAGTGTTGATTTGTGCAAATTGAGTGAGAATTATAATTTCGGTATTCATTCCAAAATTGGGTAATTTCGGTATTTAATTAGAAAATACCGGGTGTCGGTTTACAACGCCAAATATATGTTTATGGACTATATTAAATAGTGTGATTTTTGAAAAGAAAGATATTGTGCTTTTGGCTCAGGCCGATCATGTACCCACACACGATTATTTTTATCGGGTACTTTTAACTTGGTGGTTTATCAACTTGTGAGAGCATGTTTACATGTCAGCTTATGCGAGCATATTTATCGTCAGCTTTTGTGACCCTTTGCATGTCAGCTTGTGAGAGCAATATACTGTATCAGCCCCTCTGCTTTGATACGTCAGCTTTTGAGAGCAGTATACCTTATCAACTTGTGTGAGCTAAGATTGTTATATTAGCTTGTGAGAGCACGATCTATATTATCAGCTTGCGTGAGCTACTATCTATCTATATCAGCTTGTGAGAGCTATGACCATATATTGCAACTTGTGAGAGCATTAAGTGATTGTTTCAGCTTGTGTGAGTAGTGGTCATATTGAATTGATAGATAGTACTGTTGGTATTGATTGATCGTTGGTTGGATTGACTGAGTTGCTCTGTGAATTGAATTGAATTGATTGGTTGAGAATATGAATTGTACTAACTTGCAGTAGGGAACTGAGGCAAAGGTAAGTCCTCTATCTTGTGTGTGACTAGATGGCCTTTAGGCGTATTTCCTTCCTAGTCGAAGTTTAGGGGGTGGACTTCTGAGACATTGTCTCACCCCATCGTGGGCTAACATTTTCAGGTCCTCAGATGGAGGTTCCTCTCGAACATTTTGGCTAGCCGAAGAAGGTCACCGAACAGGTCTCTCTGATTCCTCTTCCTAGGGGCCAAGGAGCCTGGGTCTATGAACTCGTGAGATCCATCGTCTGGGTTGATGCTGGTCTATCCCGGATGGTAACCCATCAATACAGATCGTGATATCATCGCGGGCAAGATGGACCAAGAGAAGGTCCCCTACCAGAACCTGAGATCCCCATGTCGGTGCTAGAGATCGCTTTTGGCAATGGTACGGCTGACCCTTATGGTGGTGCAGTGGTAGACCCGAGTTCCCCAGAGCCAAAGATCCCAGAGTCTTCAGTTGAGGGTTCGAATGCTTAGAGGACCTGTAGCTCTTCTACCTTTTGTAGACTTTTTAATAGACTAGTATTGTATATAACTTAGTCTGATGTGAGTAAAGGTGTGTTGTGGTTGGTTTTCAAAATTTTGGCCCTGCTTTTTTATCTCATATTTGTGTTGTCTGGGGATTTATTTATTTGCTTTCGCAAGCGCATTAAAATGAATGGGTCGGCGACGCATCCTGGGACGTTGCAATTTAATCGACCACTCAGGGATAGGCACGCGCTCGAGGATCGGGGCGTGACATATTTTGTCTATGAAGCCCTCTTTTGATAAATAAAAATAACTGAACCGTTGCCATGGGTCAATCTTTATTTACTCTCGAGCTCATTCATTGTTTTTGCAATATCAGGTAATTATGAATCGCTGACCACCGATCGCCCATGAATGGCCTCAAGCAATAGTGGCCGATCAAAGTGATATACAAAATCACCTTGCTAATATTGCAGATGACATAGGACAAATGTCCATTGTCCTTCGACAACTCTCGAGGCAAATGGAGTCCACTCAATCCAAGCCCAACCCCCTAGCTACTTTGTGACACCTACAAGCTTGCTAAATGATGACCAACAGGTAAGACACTTTGCAAAGATCATGAGGAAGCTGAGCTAGCTGCAAGGTCAAGATCCCATTAATCTGTCTAATCATGCTAGTGTTAAAATCCCAGAAGAGCTCAAAGTGCTTGAATGCGAGGGGTATTCCAGTACCTCTTGCCCAGAGGCCTATTTGCAAGCCAACTTGGTCTGAAGGATGATTCAATCATACCAATAAAATCTGACTAGCCTCGCCTTACGATGGTACATGGTAAGGAGGATTAGTCTCCTTAAGACTTGGGGGGAGCTGACTGATGCTTTTTGCCAATAATATAATGTTGACATTGACGTCGACATCGCCCCACCTCACGAAGAGTCGATAGTAGCGAAGAGGAGGGATAATAAGTTTTCAAGTAGACATGTCGTGTTAGGGAGGAACCCAACCGCCCAGTCTGACCTACGGCCCTTAGAATAAGGATCGATCAGAGAAAATATCGATGTAACCTTGCTTGATAAATGGACAACCGAGCAGTATCCTATTACTAAGAAGCTTCCCACTAAAAAAGGTAAGGAGCCCGCAAACAAGGGCAACACTATAAAACCTATTTAGAACTGAAACACGGCAAGGCAGCTTTCCAGGCTTACCATAAGAGTTAGGGTCCAAAGAATGTCGCCCATTGTCAACCTAGGAAGTGAAGCTCCATCATCTCTCAGTCCCCTTGACAAGGTCAAGCTAGCAAAATGAAGGGCTTCCCTCAAAAGGTCAAGACCAGGAGTCAAGAAAAGAAAGCCTAAGTAGTTCAAGCCAACACTTGACACTAAATGTAGGCAAAATCAGATAGCCAATGAGCCACCACACTAAGATTTCGAGCATCCCCTTAAATACAATCTCGAGAGCTACCAGTATTATACAGATGAAGTCAGCCATTCATCGAATGACTATCTCCCACTCACGCACGGGATCCAAAGCCTATTAGAAGGGGGAACATTCGCCCTTCATGACTTATCCCTAATGAGTTGCTAAATTTGTCACCCGACCATGAGGATGATGTAAACGCCTCATCCTTGGTTGGAAATTTCGACATGGAAGAAAGCAATAAAATGATCTCGGTGGAGTCCATATTTCCTGAAGTAGCGGAATTCACCACCGCGATGAATATGCAATGGGAAAACCAATTGCCTAACTAAGACACGGCGGGTCCATCTTGCCTCCATAGGATTACAACTCATAGAGAAATGGGGGTACCTAATCTCCGTAAGTATAACAGCATAACTTTTCCCGTGGCCCACTTACAATATTTCCACGCTAAAATGAGTTGGCACTGCAACCAGACGCCATTCATAACTCAAGCCTTCCAAGAGAGTCTCACAAGGCCCACATTGCAATGGTTGTTCATGGCAAGGATCTACCTCATGAGGGATTGGGATGAGCTGTCTTCTACATTCCTGCATCAATACCAAAGCAAGATTGGAACTAAATTGCCTTGCGAGGATTTGGTTCACATTAGAAGAAGATCAATGGTAGATTTCCGAGCATATACAAAAAGGTGGGAGGCTTTCGTGATGCAAACCAACTCTCAGCTAGCCAAGGAAGAAATGATCAAGTTATTCATAAAAGCCTTACCCCGCAAGCATCGTTTTTAGTTGCATGGATTGCACTTCCATAGCTTCAACGAAGTGGTCCTCTCATGCGAATACTTCGAGTCTATTTAGGGTGAAGAACTCAAAGGCGTTTGATTTCAGGACCAACACTATCAAAGTGCTCCTTTTCATAGGAGTTTTCATGGGTTTTGGTTAATTTTATAATCTTATGTTTTCTATTCTGTCTAGTGTGTTATTGTTGCATTTTCCATTCCAGTAATTAATTTCACTTACGGTTCTAATATTTTGATTTGAGAGCATGAGGTGGTATTCCAAACCGCCTGATGATGCTATCCAACCATAAAAGGAAAATACAATTTTAAGAGAATATTGAGGGGTGACCTTCCTTATGCTTCCTCCCCCTCCCCCCCTCGAAAATATATATATATATATATATATATATATATTTGAAAAAAAAAAATATTTCGTTACCAAAAGCCTTTTTCAAAGCAAGATGTCAAGTTTAATCCTCGTTTATGTTTCGACTTACTCATTTCATGTCTCGAGCATCATCCCCTTTTCTTAGCATGACAGGGAGCATTTGAAAATGGCATGCCATGTGAATTTGTCAGATTCTAAAATTCTTTCAAGTAAGAAGGGGCAAACAAAAAAGATCATCCTGTTTTAAAAAAGGGTAAGTCTTATTCCCAGAACATAATTTTGGAAATGACGTCCTCTCTCTTCTATTTACAGGAGATAAAAGATAGGACGTAATAGGCATAGGCATACGGTCGAACTCAAAGCATGCATATCATGGTAGCTTAAGGCAGGGTAACCTCCTTCGTGCTGCTCTTAGCCTTCCCATTTTACGAGTTGTTCCCGGAGCTTTATGCACTCTACCTCGCACATGCACAACTTTGCCTCAAGTCTGAGCAATATCTTCTTCGCACAACTTGCCCGAGCACCTAGATGTTGCAGTTTCATTAATGGGATGTCTAGCTTTGACAAGCTAAGAAGCACAGGGAATGAACTCCTTCTCTTTCTTTGAATTGGCTACTGTCAATAGAGAGAAAATCTAGACAGTCAAGATTCCATGGAAGCTTGAGGTACATAATTTTGCCCAATGCTGTTAATGTTCATTTGATCAAAGGCAGAAGAAAAAATCCACAGAAGGAAGGCATTGAAGATGAATCAACGACCATCAATCATGCATACATGGCCACGAATGAGAAGGGCCTATCAAAAGAGATGCTGAATTGTGTCAAAAAGGCTGTTTTCGACATTTGAATATCCATAGGAGTTATCAAATACAAACTCGAAGGAAGGGTAATTTGGTATCATTTCCAATATTCCCCCTCTCTAACTTTGCTTTAGACAGAGTTCCTGTATTTGACAAAAAAACATTGGGATTCAAGAATCAAACTCAAAGGAATAATTTGAGCAAATCAATACTGGCCAAGCAAACACATGGAAGTGACCCATATCGAATTCACCTAGCTTAGTGTGAAAAGACATGTTGTCCCAAAGCTAGTTCGGTTAAATGAAAAAGGATGTGCCCTACAAACACCACCAGTGCCTCGGCCTATTGGTATGGAGGATGAAGTGGTCTAGACGTGACTAAGGTTCGATTCTTAGAAGTGGCAACTAGTTGCCATATGTACAAACTAATAAAAATGTTTGCTTTTCTTGCATTTGCAAAAACGAGAGAATAGTTGACTTAACAAAATGAAAGATGTAGGACTTCATATCATTCTCGTGCTTTAGGTCTATTCAATCATTTGCAAACTAGTGAATAGTAATGTTGTATCGCTTCCAGTTGTTTGACACCTAAAAGTACTTGTGACTAACATGTTCCCTCTTATCCGTTGTAGGATCACTTGACCGTCAAAGATGCGGATAACAAATTAATGAGAGGCATGTCAGACTTTGATAAATTCTCATAGGCAAAATGGCGTCCTAAGTATTGCCAAAGCAGATAACAGAAATCCTTCAGGCTTCAATTCACATTTGATTTTGGCCTTACTGATTGATCCATTTTTGCATCTTCTCTTTTGCAAGGGCAAAAGCAAAGATGCCTGTAAAATCAATGATCAGATTCCTTACCCCGACTGATCATTCATGTGTCATCTCCTTATTGAATAAGGACAGTCCGCGGACACCTATTTGTGAATAACCTCATTTGATGTTCAAATTTTAACATATTTGTAAATACAATTCTATTAAATAAATACCTCTAATGCTATTAATAAAGTTTTCTGAGTAAAATCAAAAGTTTATACGAAGATTACAAACACCCCAATGTTTAAATTGCTCCAAGCCTTTTGAAAATGGACTTTGTATGATGCTTTTGTATGTCTAAATCATTGATTTTGTTGAGGATTATCACAATAGACAGCTGAATGAAGAATATAAGATTGATCGAGCATCCTAAATGAGGTGCATTAGGATAATGAAAGGCAAGCCATATCCTACACACAGTCCCCTATCTACACACTTGTGAGATGAGTGTAGAAAATTCTATGTTTGCAGGGTAAAGGGTTTTCTCGCAAATGGTACGATAACCAAAGTAGTGAGGGGCATTTCATTTCTCTACCCTAAACACTACAGGTTATCCATTACTTACCCCCTTTGAGCCCCATACATTTATGAAGTTTCTTTCATATCCCTGTCAAGAACCACCCCACACTAGGGCAGAGCGGAGGTGAGGCGGCATCACAAGGTGAGAAAGGGGATAGAAATTTTCTTATTCGCACTTGCATCAATCTTCGGGTGTCTTTATTACATATTAAACACTCACGATAATTTAAGTGCCCTCGAATGACGAGAAGCAATTCTTTCTCTACACTATGCACTTGTACTCATTGTACAGCCCAATTGAGTCTGTAATTTCATCCTAATATTGAGGCAAAACATGAGTTACTGCCATTCAAGCAGCATGATCTAGAGCGCTAATTGAAGATGAAGACCACAAGATTCTAGTAGCAGTGTTTTGTTCGAACTTGCCTAGGCCGCGTTCTGAAACAACAAAACGAGAAGCTAGGGGCATGAAAAAGTAGTGTGCCTGGTAAAAGTAAGGTCAATGCCCATCGATGAGAAAATTGGATTAAAAACTAAAGGCGTGAAGAAGCAATGTACCTAATTAAAAGCAAGGTCGATGCCTACAAACAAAAAATATAGCGATTTATATTCCAAAGTAAAGCTGCTGTTGTGGTTCAATTAATAGAGCCTCCATCTGATAGCGAGAAAAAGGACTAGTCACAATGCCAAGGCAATCACCAACTCTCACCCTTTTACACATAAACCAAGCCTACATTGTGTCCCATTGTAAAAGACTCTTTAGATTAGGGCACTTCAATTAATGTGGGTTTTATATTTTTATAAGCATTGCTCGAAGAAGTATGAGCAAGATTATTCTATCTCTTTTCGCAAAGTTCTTGACTTGTAAATCCGGAGATGATCATGCAGCATTTCTTTCATAAGCCTTGCCTTGATGGTCCCCTTTGATAAGCCGTTGACCAAGCCTACATTACAGTCCTGACAAAGACCTCTCACTGGTAAAGTTGTACCACTTACGAGAATACTCGGACCCCTGCTGACATGATGATAGTGAGTTAATGTGGTCCTTATAAATCCTGCATTAATAGTCAGGATAAAATAGCCTTTTCCATGAGAGTGAGTGAAAAATCCTTTCAAACTGAAAGTCTCTCATTTGGCATGTTCAAGACATCTACATTTTGAATGAAAATTGGCTTTCAAAATTTTTCCCAAAGGCAACTTAGATGATGCAAAACCGACAAAATTGTCATGCATGAACCACATTTAAATTCATGAATTTACAGTACGTATAATCATGTGTGCAAATTGTGCAAATAGCAGGCATACTCTTAGAGATCAGAGATATCGTCAGGTAAGCATATCTCTACCCTAAATTCATGAATTCATTACCTTTAAGTACCGGCCACCATTCGGATACTCCCTCTTATTGACACTTGACCTATTCGAGTTGTCCTTAGAGTCCGGACGCTTGCGACTATTAAAGTATCCCATTATCTTCGAGTACTTGACATTATTTAGGTATCTCTTTGTCTTCAAGTACCTGCCATTATTCAGGTGCTCTCCCTTATCGACACTCAACCTGTTCAAGTTGTCTTTAGCGTCTGGATGCTTGCGACTGTCCAAGTGTCCCATTATCCCTAAGTACCTGCCACTATTTAGGTACTCTCTTATCCACACTCAACCTGTTCGAGTTGTCCTTAGAGTATTGATACTTGCGGTTGTCCAGGTATCCCTTTGTCTTCGAGTACCTACCACTATTCAGATGCTCTCTCTTATCGACACTCGACCTATTCGAGTTGCTTTTAGAGTTTGGATGCTTGCAACTGTCCAGGCATCCCATTGTCTTTGAGTACCTACCACTGTCCGGGTACACTCTCTCTTATCGACACTCACCTGTTTGAGTTGCCTTTAGAGTTTGGATGCTTGCGACTGTCCAAGCATCCCATTGTCTTTAAGTACCGACTACTGTCCGGGTACTCTCTCTTTTATATCAACACTCCACCTATTGGAGTTGTCTTCAGAGTTTGGATACTAGCAACTGTCCAAGTATCCCATTGTCCTTGGGTACCTACCATTGTCTCGGTACTTCCTCTTATCGACACTCGACCTATTCGAGTTGTCTGCAGAGTTTGGATGCTTGTGACTGTCTGAGTATCCCATGGTCCCTGAGTACCTGCCATTATTTAGGTACTCCCTTCCCGTGACACTTGACTTACCCGAGCTATCCTCAAATTATATTATTGAATACCAGTAGTTGTTCGAGTATTCCACTACTATGTGTGCATGCGATTACCTAGGTATGCCCTCTTATCCTCATGACACTTGGACCCGCCTGAGTGGTCCCAGATCGTATTATTAAGTACTTGTGATTATCCAAGTATTCCATTGCTTTGTATACCTGCGGTTACAAGGTGTTCCATCTTTTTGAGTGCTTGCGGCCATCCAGGTAACCCTTATGCTACATTCAAATTTATGTTACCAGAGGTGGGGACCTTCACCGCTACTGTGGAGGTGGGAGACCTTTACCAATTACCAAGAGATGAGAGACATTCACGAATATTCGATGCCCATCCTCAATATTCCAATTACCAAGAGGTGAGAGACCTTCACGAATATCCTAGGCGCATCCTCAATATTCCAATTACCAGGAGGTGAGAGACCTTCACGAATATCCGAGGCGCATCCTTGATGTTTCAATTATCAGGAGATGAGAGACCTTCACGAATATCAAAGGTATGTCCTCAATATTCCATTTACCAGAAGATGGGAGACCTCCATAAATGTTTAAGGAGATGGGAGACTTTCACAAAGGTGTTTCCTCAATATCACAACTTCTTTCTCCCCGGAGGTGAAAGTCTTTCACGGATATCCTAAGTACTCTTTCGATACCTCGCGAATGTCCAGTATCCTCCAGTTCGTACTTGTGATCATCCAAGTACTCTTTTGATGCATGCAAATGACCAGGTATCCTCCAAGGTTTAGTACTTACGATTATCCAGGTACTCTTTCAATGCCTGCAAATGACCAGGTATCCTCCAAGGTTTAGTACTTGCGATTGTCCAGGTACTCCTTCAATGCTTGCGAATAACCAAGTATCTTATGAGATTCATACTTGCGATTGTCCAGGTACTCTCTTCGACAATTGCGAATGTCTAGGTATCTCCCAAGGTTTAGTACTTGCGAATGTCTAGGTACTCTTTCAATGTTGCGAATGTCTAGGTATCCTCCAAGATATATGCCCTGAGAAAGGTTGGCGCATCCCCGAGAAAAGTTGAATAACCAACCAGTGTCCTTGAGAAAGATCAAGCATTTAACAAAACACATGTCTCGAGAGAGGTCGGCACATCCCCCAAGAAAGGTCGGGTAATCAATCGGTGTCATTGACAAAGATCATGCATCTAACAAATAGATGCCCCGAGAATGGTCGGCACATCCCTGAGAAAGGTTGGGTAATCAACCGGTATCCTTGACAAAGATCAGGCACCCAACAAACTGATGCCCTGAGAAAGTTCGGCACATCCCCAAGAAAGGTCGGGTAATCAACCGGTGTCCTTGAGAAAGATCAAGCACCCAACAAATAGAAGCCCTGAAAAAGGTCGACACATCCCTGAGAAAGGTCGACTAATCAACCGATGTCATTGAGAAATGTCAGGCACCCAACAAACATATCTCCCGAGGAAGGTCGGCACATCCTCAAGAAAGGTTGGGTAAACAACAAAGATCAGGCACCCAACAAATAAATGCCCCGAGAAAGGTCGGGTAAACAACTTATTGCTCTAACATGCAACCGAAGAAAAGTTTGGGTCTTGGAAAGGCAATATGACATCCTGGATTTTTACTTCTACTTTCAATTAAATTAATCTAGCTTTTCACCGACGTGCCTATAGTGCTGTTCTCATAGCTGATCATTCTTGAGATAACTAGACAATCTAGGGAAGTCATTAAGGAATTGTAATGCAATAGACATGAGGATTCGACTAGCAATCGACTACTCGACCGTGCTCATCTATAGAGATCATTACAGCATAGTTAAAAATTGCTTAGAGATCAGAGATAAGTCAGTTCAACTGAGATGTGTGGTTAAACGTGGGTGATTCCACCAGATTGAAAAATTCTCGTCGACCGGCACTATACTGATTTTGTATCGTTTTGGTACCTTGTGTCCATATTTGAATCATTGAGATTTTCACGACAATTGAGAGTTGCCAATGTGTCGAATAGGTTCATTATGGGTCGAAGATAATCAACCACGGGTCATTCACAATAAAAATTTTTAAAAGCTACCCAATCGCCTATGTCACGCTAAAAACGTGATAGAGTGAAATTAACTATGAATTTGAATCCAATTTCAGAAATTAAAAGTTCTGTCATGTCATGAGTCATTTTAGGAATGTCGACTCAGTCTCCAAAGATTTTTCTGCAAACTAAGTTTTTCATGGAAAAAGTCGTCATTGTCCAGAAAATGCAGATGACCATTTTTTATCGCAAAATTGGGATGCGAGTGGGATCAATTGGTGAGGAAGAATACCAATCCGATTATTGACTCGATATCGGAATTTTTAGAAGCTGAATTGGATTAATTCAAGAAGGAAATGAAGTCCAATTGAGGGGAAAGCATTGCAAATTCGTATGCCCCCCTTAGACCTAACATTTGGACTACTTCAGGCTTCTAGAAGGGGGTATTTTGGCTTGACAAACTTGCGTGGACACCAGCTAGTGGTGGGTACCAACTAGGAGACCAAATCGGTCCCACCAGCTGAACTGGTTCCCCTCTCCCTCCTTCAGCTTGTCGAGCACTCCGTCCCCTCCATTCCTGCCGAGAAAACCTCCTAGCAAAATTAGAATAGACCAAGCTGCAGCCCTTCGCCATCACACCCACCTCGCGTCTTAGCCGAGTCGCCCCCATCGCACCCGCCGTAGGCCATTGTGTGCTCGCCCTACGCACGCACATCTTCACCATTCTAGGCCGTTGTCCCGTCTCCGTCGTGTGCCCAAGAGGTCCCCAGAGTCATTCGCAATAGCCTCACCATTGTTGGAGTCGCCGGACCGCCTGCCTATCGCTGTGAAGCCCTACCGAGCACCCCTGCTGTCCCTGCCGCTCTTGTCTCACCATTCAGCCACCAAAGCAACTCCTCTTTGCCCAAGATCACAAGCAGAAAAGAGTGGGACTCCAAGCTATTGTTCAACTCGTTTTCAAGGCTTTCCCGACTTCGAAAAGCGGTCCCCCATTGGAGTTTCTTGTCCCTCGCTGTGTTCCCATCATTTCGATCTAAGTGAATCGCTTAACAAGTGAGTTTAACTCACTAATCATTGCTTAGTAAGTTAATGACGCTTAAGGTTTGATTAGTTTAGACTTAGCATGGTTTAGGTGGATAGTTAGATTAGATTAACAATTTATTTAATCGTTATTGCATGTTAGGTGGTTAGAGTAGTGTAGTTAGAGCCTAGACAAGCTCTAGTATTTATCTAGAGTGGTTCGGAAATTTTCCGGGTTCGTCTCAGCTTTCAATTAGGCTTTACGGGCCTAAGTTCTATTTATTTACATTTAATAATTTTTGAGATATACCACATGTGTCACGCTCCGATCCTCCAAGCACGTGCCCATCTCTCCTTGGTCGATTAATAGCAACATTCCAGGACACATCATCGACCCATTTGTTTTAATGCACATGCGGAAGCAGATAAATAATCCCCGGACAATAACACAATGGGATAGGAAAGTAGGACTATATTTTGAAAAACCAACAACACACTTATCTATATATACATAGTAAACCATGTCATATATAATACAAGCTGGTCTATCTATAACGTCTACAAAACAGGGGTGGGGGCTTCACAAACTATGGGTCCTCGTCCTCCTCTTCATCGTCCTTCATGATTTCACCCTTTTCCACACTCCAGCTAGAGCATTGAGCAGAGTGCACCGGGGACGCTGGGACTTTAAGATTTGGGTCTGCAGCGTCTACAACCGAACCTCCTCGGGGATCCGCAGTACCTTTCCCAAAGGCGACCTCTAATACGTATAGAGGAATCTCAGACTCTTGTATGGGACCCTCTCTCTGGCCATCTTAAGAATGGCGGTACCACGATCTGTATCGGTGGGGCACCTTGTGGGTGAGACCCGCATTGACCTAGACAGTGAACCTTACATACTTTTAGGTCCAGCCCCTGGGGCTTATAGGTAAAGGAATAAAAGATGTCTGCTCTATAATCCTCTTAGGTCATCCAAAAAACTCTTGAGCTGCCATCTAAGGATCTAAAATATTATCCCACAACGGGGTGAGACGACGTCTCAGTGAGTTCTACCCCCTAAGACTTGATTAGGAAGAAAATACGCCCTTAGGGCTGCCTAAGCACAAACATGAGTCGGAGGTCTTACCTTTGCCCATGTTCCTTCCTACAAGTCAATATATCTCATAGATACACAAATCACATCAGCCAATCAATTCAATCAATCGGATCGAACTATCAATCAATTGACTGAGTCGATTACATGTCATCACGACCTGCCCTCGAAAACATCTCAATCAATACTACATATAAGTCTGATCAAACCCATGACTGCTTATTATAAGCTGATAATAGGTAGTATAACTCGCCAGAAGCTGCCACGCACATTGCTATAATGTATTGAATATGCTCGCTAGAAGTTGCCAAATAAATTGATAGTATACTATATATGTTCGCCAGAAGCTGCCAGCCATACTTTCATAGTATGCTCAAAATTATAAATGCTCGCCAGAAGCTGCCACACACACTGCTATAGTGTACTGAATATGCTCGCCAGAAGCTACTAGCCATACTTTCATAGTATGCTCAAAATTATATATGCTCGCCAGAAGCTGCCACGCACATTGCTATAGTGTATTGAATATGCTCGCCAGAAGCTGTCATGCACACTGCTATAGTGTACTGAATATGCTACTCAGAAGCTGCTGGACTAGAGTCTATAGGTTGATATAATATATCTCTCTGATCATCTAACAATTTTGTCATTTTTATCACACCCGATAAAAATAGTCGTGTGTGGGTACACGGTCGGCTTTAGCCAAAATATAATGTTTTCTCACTTTTGAACATCCCACTAGTTTCAGCAGTCCCAAGATATATCTTTGGCGCTGTAAACCGATGCCCGGTAATTCCCAATTAATTACTGAAATTAATTAAATTTAGGAATAAATTGCTAAAATACAAATCATACACAATTAGCACAAATTAAAGCTCAATTAAATAAATAGATCACACCATTGCAATCAGCATAAAATTCCAGTCATCGGCTATCCCAATCTAATTTCAGGAAAATAAATAATTATGAATATAATTATGAAAATTAATTAAATAAAGCCAATATATATATCAAAAAGACATACTTAGGCTCGTAAAGCCTAATTATATGCCGGAACGGGCCTGGAAAAATTCTGAGACTCGTGAAATAAATATTAGAGCCTATCTACTCACTAACTACACAATACAAACCACCTGAGCGCACGGACAAGGCAGGACTTCAGCAGCGGAGCTTCAGCGGCCTAAAGCGGGGCTGCATGGTGGTCAGAGGTGGCTAGATGGTGGCTTGAGCCAGTTGGAGGAGCTCTTGAGTGCACGAACAAAGCAAGACGGCCACGGCTGGGACGGTGGGAAGGCGAGACGGCCAGGTGCACACATAGGCAGCGAGCGACCGTGAAGGGGCGCGACGGTGGCTGCGACGGGCCGTCTAGCGGGCGGTAAGGGTGGCGACGGCTTGCTGACTTTCGTCTACAGATTTTTGGAGCTCTCAAGGCACCATGAAGAAGAAGAGATGGTTGGTCGACGGTTTGAGGAGAAGGAGGGGGCAAGTGGGCCACTTTGGCTTCTATCTCATCTTCTTATCCCCCATGAATATCCCCACTACACTAGCTGTGATCCTCAGCCAACCTCAGCCATTCTCAGCCTTCTAGAAGCTTTTTAAGGTGGTCCACAAGTCATGACAAGGGGGCTACGAATTTGCATTCATTTCCTTCCAATTGGACATCAAATCCTTCTTGAATCAACACAAATCGGCCTCTATAAATTCAACTTTATCCTAATTAGCATTTTTCCTCACCACTAGAACCCACTTGTATCCCAATTTCACGATAAAAAACAACCCTCTCCTTAATCTGGATAAAAACGACCTTACCTCGACTTTTTCCCAAAAAGTTTCAGTTTGCAGAAAAATCTTCAGAGATTGAAATGATGTTTCTAAAGTGACTAGTGACATGACAGAACTTTCAATTTTTGAAATCGGATTCAAATTAGCAGTTAATTTCAATTCGGCGTGAGTTTAGTGTGACATAGGCTACTAGGTAGCTTTCAGAAATTTTTAGTGCAAATGACCCGTGGTCGATGTTCTTCGAGCCACAATGAACTTCTTAGACACATTGGCAACTCTTGGTTGTCGTGAAAATCTCGATGATTCAAATACGGACACAAGGTACCAAAACGATAGAAAAATCGGTCTAGTGCCGGTCGACGAGAATTTCTCAATTTGGTGGAATCACCCATGTTTAACCACACATCTTAGTCGAATCGACCTATTTTTGATTTCCAATCGACTTATATCTATTTTGTAGTGATTTCTGCAGATGAGCACAGTCAAGTAGTCGATTCTTGGTCGAATCATCTAGTATATTGCATTAAAATTCCTTAATGACTTCCCAAGTTAGTCTAGTTATCTCACGAGTGATCAACTCTTAGAAAAACACTATAGGCACATTGATGAAAGGCCCGATTAATTTAATTAAAAGCAGAACTGTAAAAGATGTCTGCTCTGTAATCCTCTTAGGTCATCTAAAAAACTCTCAAGGTGCCATCTAAGGACCTGAAATGTTATCCCACAATGGGGTGAAACGACGTCTCAGCGAGTTCTACCCTCTAAGACTCGATTACGAAGAAAATACGCCCCTAAAGCTGCCTAAGCACAAACCTCGAGTAGGAGGTCTTACCTTTGCCTTTGTTCCTTCCCCGCAAGTTAGTATATTTCATAGATACACAAATCACATCAACCAATCAATTCAATCAATCGAATCAAACTATCGATCAATCGACCCAATCGATTACATGTCATCATGACCTCCCCCCGGAAACGTCTCAATCAATACTACCTATAAGTTCGATCAAACCGACGACTGCTTATTATAAGCCGATAATAGGTAGTATAGCTCGCCAGAAGCTACCATGCACACTGCTATAGTGTATTGAATATGCTCGCCAGAAGCTGCCAACCATACTTTCATAGTATGCTGAAAATTATACATGCTTGCCAGAAGCTACCATGCACACTGCTATAGTGTACTAAATATGCTCGCCAAAAGATGCCAAGCACAACCCATGATTAAAAGTTCCCGAACAATAAGAGCTTGGTTTTTCTCGGAGCACTGTTCACAGATGCTCTCAAAGCTGCCGACTGGTTTACTGTTCCTGTGATTTCTTGCGTAGTCAAGTTTCGGTGGTTTAACCGTTGGTTGGAGCTATTCTTTGGTGGTTAGGGGCGCCTTGTGTTGCTCTTCGAACCCCCCCTGAAGTGTTGCCTGGTACGTTCTCTTCTGTGGGCCATTTCAACTGAGATGGGTTAGGGTTTCCTGCTCGTTTTTTGTTGCATTACAATCTATAGCTTCGATGGAGTCCGGTTCACTTCGGGCCCATATTGTTGATGAAGGGCCAGGTAATCGAAGCCCCTACCCTTCTGTGCATGGACAACCTTCATTGGTTACTCCTTCATTGGAGGAGCAGGGACGGAGATCTCCAACCCCTTTTGGTGCGAAAGAAAAAAATGAGATGCAACCTCCTCGTGCCTCTGCTGCTGCGCGAGCTAAGAGTAGGGGAAGGTCGAGATCTAAACGCCCCCAGCGTAGGGGTGATTAGAAAAATCCTGATGGCTGAACATGGGCTGCTGTTGCTAGGATTGGGGATAAGGGTTATGATATTGAGTATACTTCGCCAACCTATGTGAATAATAAGCCGGTTATTCAAATGATAGAGTCGGATCTTGAAGCCGCTGACGCCAAGCTGTTTGAGTGTCTTGTGGGGTATTTCCTTGGCAGGCGTCTGCCATTTAAAGTCACTAAGGAGGCACTTAAAAAAGCCCGAGGTCCGAATCTTATGGAAGTTATGTCTAATGGATAGGGATTCTTTTTATTGTGCATTTTAGATAGGGAATTCCGTAGGAAAATCCTTGAAGGGGGTCCCATTACCGTTGCAAAGGTCCCGCTGGTTCTACAGCAATGGAAACCAGCTTTGGAACTCAGTAAAGACACTCACCTTACCATGGCGGTGTGGGTGAGGCTGAGAAAACTACCCTTTCCTTTTGGTCTACTCAATCCATTGGTAAAGTGGTGAGTGTAGTGTGTAAGCCACTCCATGTGGATCAACGAACAGAGCATATGACAATGCTAACGTTTGCCCGTGTTGGTGTTGAGATAATAGCTCAGCATCCCACTTGTGAGTTCATTGAGTTGGTTCTTGATGGGAAATTTGTTGAAGTCAATGTTGAATATGAATGGAAACCGCTTGCTTGCGCTGAATGCGGTATCTTTGGTCACGATTGTAAGACTCCTGCTCCTCGAAATTTTTCAGTTTGTAATCCTGCAGAAAGGTCTAAGTCTGTAGATGCTAATCCTCAGGCCTTGCGTATTGATGCTGGTCTTTGTTTTGCTCAAGCCAAGACCTTGTCCCATGCTTCCCCTGCGCTAGTTGATGGTCCTGCCATCTCTCAGACCCGTCAGAAGCAAATTATGGAAAACTTAGAAGCTCCAGTTGCCATTCCAGGTTCTGATTGAAACTTACCTGTGGGGAAATCCTCCGGTCTGCAGATGGGGCCAATCTCAAAAGTTCCTTCTAAGCCTTCGAATATCTCTCTTGCTGGTTGCTCCACTTTTGAAGATGGAGGCGAGGCGGCTCTGGCTATGTCCTCAGCTCCTGCTGCTGCTGTTCAGTCCTCGGCTGATCTGGAATGGAAGCAAGTCAAGGGCAAAGACAAGAAAAAGAAACAACCTGCTGATAAGGATGCCGCTTCCTTCGATTTAGCCCCTATTAAAGGGGGGCAGTGTTTGAAACTCAAGCCCTCTCGCTCCCGCGCTTCCCCACTATTTCTCTTGCTAAGAATGTTAAAGGTATTCCAAAGGTGCCACCTCAGGTGAATGTTTGTTCCTTGACTATTAAGAAGGCGGGACCTCATGTTTCTTCTACTTCTCTCGAAAGCTCAGATGAGATCTGTAGCTCCAGTATTCATGTTGACTCGAATGACGAAGACCTGCTATTTGTTAGCTCCCCTTCGTCGAAAGGGCCACCCCCGATGGGGTTGGAAGTCTCCAAGATCATCTTCTAATGCTTCATCCTGATCTACCTCCCTCGGAGGCTACTAAAGCGATTGCTACAAGTCGCAAGTCCTCTAAGAAGAGGTAATCGTCCTTCCCTCCTATGTAAATATGTTAACAGGATTTTGGAATGTAAGGGGTATGCTCAATCCCATTAGGCGTGCTGAGATTAGAAGATTTGTCTCTATTAACAAGCTTGCCTAATTGGTCTTTTTGAGACAAAAGTTCTTCAATCTTTATTTGATTCTGTCTCGTCTACCTTGCTAAGGGGATGGAAGTGGACTACTAACTATGAGTTCTCTTCTCGTGGTAGAATTTGGGTCGGTTGGAACCCAGATTATGTTACTTTTGTTCCTATCTCTATCAACGACCAGGTTTTGCATGGTTGCCTTAACTTCAGACTTTCTGGTTTGAGTTGTTGCATCTCTGCTGTCTATAGGGAGCATTCTTTTGTGCGTCGTAGACCCTTTGGGAGGACCTCCTCCACTTTAATGAACTTTTGCAGGATTCAGCTTGGCTTGTTACGGGAGATTTTAACGCCATTAAAGATCCCTCTGATTGGGTTGGAAGCTTAAACAACTGGATTCCTTATTTTGATGAGTTCGTTGAGTGTTTAGCTCAGACAGAATTGATGGATCTCAGATATGTTGGCCTCCGCCACACTTGGTCTACCTCAATAGGGGCAACTAGAAAAATGAGGAAGATTGATCGGGTGTTGGTTAACAACAAGTGGAACCTGGATTTTTCTTTCTCAGAGGCTTCGTTTCTCAACCTGGGTTCTCGGACCATACTCCTATGATCGTCGAGTTCTCAACCCGGTCCATAGAATGAAGCCTTTTAAAATTTTGATTTTTGGTCCGAGCATCCAGACTTTAACTCAATTGCCCAACGGTCTTGGGACAGCTTGGTGAGAGGTGTACCAATGTATATGCTTGTTTCCAAGCTGAATATTTTGAAAGGTCGTCTCAAGTTACTCAACCAGGATGCCTTTTTAGAAATCTCGGTGAGGACGGCGGAAGCAAGGGAGGCCCTTCGCAGCACCCAAATTGGCCTTCAATCAAACCCAATCAACTCTTCTCTTGCTGAGCTGGAAAAAACTTAGCGGCGTATTTTTGTTGATCTGAGGAACCATGAAGAATCCTTCTATTGACAAAAGTCAAGAGTAAGATGGCTTAAAGAAGGGGATAGGAATACTAAGTTTTTCCATCATTCTGTTAAGAGGAGGCAACTTAGTAATTGGATCCTCTCCATTAAAGATCTGTCGGGAGCTGTGATCACCGATCCTGTACTGGTGCCGCAAGTTTTTGTGAGTTTTTTCTCAAACCTACTCTCTCCTCATGGCTTCATCTAGGCCTTCTTTACAAGAGTTGAAGATGTTTGTTCGTCGGCCGCTTTCAGATGCCCAAATTTGCTCTCTTTGTGCTCCGGTCTCTTCCTCTTAGGTTAAGAATACTCTCTTCTCTCTTGCCAAAGGCAATAGCCCCTCGGTTCCAATTCAATCTATGGCTTATTACGAAGAATCGCCTCCCCACTTAGACGCTGCTTCTTTCGTATGGAATGATTGATTATACTGTCTGTGCCTTCTGCAATGCTTTATGGGATTCTATCAAACATTTATTTTTTGCTTGTGACACCTCGGCTTCGCTGGCCTTCTTTTGGGCCGCCAGGTGTAACCTCCCTTGGCGGATTAGATCTTGGAACGACAATCTCTTTTGGGCCTCGAAGTTCTTATTCGGTAAGGATTTCTTTCATAGTATTGCGCGGTTCTCTTTTGGAGCTATGTGCCATTTGATTTGGAAAAAGAGGAATAGCATCATTCTTCGTGGTCAATCCTTGGTGGTTTCAGCTTTAAAAAATCACCTTATCAAGGTTGTGAAGGACAAAGCTATTACTTTAAAAAATGTTCCTCTTACCCCAAGGAACAAGAGACTTTAGAGAGGGTGGGGCTTTGACCCTTCGGTGTTTTCTCGCTCGCCCGTTTCTCCTTAGCAGCTGCTCATGTGCTTTGCCTCGTTTCTTAGTCGGCTATAGGCTCTCCGTTCTTCGTCCCGCTTACTGTCGAGTGGTCGAGGGTTGGTGTGCCTTGTAGTTTCGCTTTGTTGTATCTGTTGTTGCTATCTAGCTTGTCATTTTGTTGTTGCCCTCGCGGCTTTTACATCGGCTCCCTTTCACTCTCTCTTTTGTTTGAAGTTTGAGTGTAAGTCTTTGGTGCCGATCTTTTGTATATTCGTCCAAAGCTCATTATATATTCTTACATTTTACCAAAAAAAAAAAAAAAAAAAAAGATGCCAAGCACACAGCTATAGTGTACTAAATATGCTCGCCAGAAGCTACCAGATAAACTGATAGTATACTATATATGCTCGCCAGAAGCTGCCAGCCATATTTTCATAGTATGCTGAAAATTATATATGCTCGCCAGAAGCTACCACACACACTTTGTTATAGTGTACCGAATATGCTCGCCAAAAGCTGCCACGCACACCGCTATAGTGTACTTAATATGCTCACCAGAAGCTACCAAACCGTAGTCCGAGTTGATATAATATACCTCCATGATCATCTAACAATTTTGCCATTTTTATCACACCCGATAAAAATACTCGTGTGTGGGTACATGGTCGGCCTTTTCTCACTTTTGAACATCTCACTAGTTTCAGCAGTCCCAAAATATATTTTTGGCACTTTAAACCAATTCCCAGTAATTCCCAATTAATTACTGAAATTAATTAAATTTATGAATAAATTCTTAAAATACAAATCATACACAATCAACACAAATTGAAGCTCAATTAAACAAACAGATCACACCATTGCAATCAGCATAAAATTCCGGTCACCGGCTATCGCTGTCTAATTTTTGAAAATTAAATAATTAATTAAATAATTACGGAAATTAATTAAATAAAGCCAATAAATACTAAAAAAAGACATACTTAGGCCTGTAAAACCTAATTATATGCTGGAACGGGCTCGGAAAAATTCTGAGACACGTTAAATAAATATTGGAGCCTATCTACTCACTAACTACATAATACAAACCACCTAATATTAATCAGTAAATAACTAATTCACTAAAATGTTCTTATTATCCACTGAACCAATCTTAGTCTAAACTAATCAACCCTTAAGATTCATTAACCTACTAAGCAAGGATTAATGAGTTTACCTCACTTGATTGACGAACCGCTTGGTTCGAAACAGCGGGGACGCGTCGGGGAATGATCTTCTTCAAAGCATGTTTGACTTTCAGGGTTGGGAAGCGAGCCAAAACAGGCCCAACAGCAGCTGGAAACCCACACGGTTTTGCTTCTACTTGGTGCTGAACTAAGTTGCTTTGGTGGCTGTTTAGGCGAGACAAGGTCGGCGGAGCTGCAGCGGCCTAAGGCAGGGCTGCATGCTGGTCGGAGGCAGCTGGATAGTGGCCTGAGCTAGTTGGAGGAGCTCCTGGGTGCATGGACAAAGCAAGACGGCCACGGCTGGGACGGTGGGAAGGCGAGATGGCCAAGTGCACATGCGAGCAGCGAGCAACGGTGGCTGCGATGGGCGGTCCGGCGGGTAGTAGGGGTGGCGACGGCTTGCTGACTTTCCTCTGCAAATTTTTGGAGCTCTCAAGGCACCATGAAGAAGGAGAGATGGCTGGTCGACGGTTTGAGGAGAAGGAGGGGGCAAGGGGGCCACTTTGGCTTATATCTCATCTTCTTGTCCCCCATGGAGGTCCCCACCACATCAGCTGTGATCTTTAACCAACCTTAGCCATTCTCAGCCTTCTAGAAGCCTTTTAAGGTGGTCCACAAGTCATGACAAGCGGGGGTTACAAAATTGCATTGATTTCCCTCCAATTGGACATCAAATCATTCTTGAATCAACACAAATCGGCCTCTATAAATTCAACCAACACCTCATCGATCAAATTAGCATTTTTTCTCACCACTAGAACCCACTTGCATCCCCATTTCATGATAAAAAAACGGCCCTCTGCTTAATCTGGATAAAAATGACCCTATCTCGACTTTTTCCCAAAAAGTCTCGGTTTGCAAAAAAATCTTCTGAGACTAAGTCGAAGTTCCTAAAATAACCTGTGACATGATAAAAATTTCAATTTCTAAAATCGGATTCAAATTCACAGTTAATTTTAATTCGGCGCAATTTTAGCATAACCTAAGCTACCAGGTAGCTTTCATAAATTGTTGGTGCAAATGACCCATGGTCGATTTTCTTCAAGCCACAATGAACCTCTTCAACATATTGGCGACTCTCGGTTGTCGTGAAAATCTTGATGATTCAAATATGGACACAGGGTACCAAAATGATAGAAAAATTAGTCTAGTGCCGGTCAACGAGAATTTCTCAATTTGGTGGAATCACCCACGTTTAACCATACATCTCAGTCGAACTGACCTATTTCTGATTTCCAATCGACTTATATCTGTGTCGTAATGATCTCTGCAGATGAGCACGGTCGAGTAGTCGATTCCTGGTCGAATCCTTTAGTCTATTGCTTTAAAATTTCTTAATGACTTCCCCAGATAGTCTAGTTATCTCACGAGTGATCAGCTCTGAGAACAACACTATAGGCGTGTCGATGAAAGGCCCGATTAATTTAATTGAAAGCAGAACTATAAAATCCTGGATGCCACAACATGATAGTGAATTAGGCAAGATCATCTACTTCTTATTTTTTTCCCTGCTCATGCATTTACCAAACTATGTAGAAGTTGATGTCATGTGCTAGTTACTATCATGCATAAGGTTTTGTTTTTGAAGTTGTTGCGTTCACTATTCCTTACATTCTAAAGATTGTAATTGATAAATCTAGACTGGTCAATTGAGTATCTAACTTCAGTTTCAGGCTATATGATGAGTGATTCTGGCTGTACTATCATCCATTCATTCACGTTTCAAAGCAATAAAAGAACATATGGACCATTCGGCATTGAAACTGGAAGGAAGTTTTCATTTCCAGCCACTGAGGGAAAGATAATTGCATTATGTGGGAGTTCTAGTTCCCATCTTGAATCTCTTGGGACATATTTCGAACCAATCTCTCATCTATATCTAATTGAGTTTATTGGACCATATGGCGGCCAAGGTGGACACCATTGGGATGATGGAAAATTTAATGGTGTAAAGAAAATAAAAATGATGTTAGAAGATTTTGTCAGCTGCATCTCCTTTGAGTATGACGATAATGGTGAGTCTATTTGGTCCTCTACACATGGCCATATTGGCAATGGAAATACCCATATGGTGAGTTCATTGCATATTTTCATTTGCTTCTCTTTGATTGGGAGTTTTATTTTCCAAAATGTATCCTAATAATCTGCCTAATCCTTCTTTTGATGATCAATCCAACATCTAAGAAAAAAAGATATACCTTGGTCATATTTCTTCTCTTTGATAAGTTTAGTAACAAGTATAACAAGCCTATTGTTCCCGTGGAAAGAAGAACTTATGATATTTTTTTTTTAGCAAATTTGCAAATGAACAATTTCAATGAAATCTTTCAATTTCTTATTAACTACATTCACTTTTTGTTTTCCTCTATCCGTATAGCACATCGAATTTACTGAAATGACTATAATAGAGTTTTTCTTATTTATATTAATAGGTACTCTAGAAGGAATGTTTTTATGTGGTGTGGTATGGTACGGTGAAGATCTTAGGCACCTACCCACCACCCTACGCCATCATTAGATTGAGTATTAGTTTTCTAATAAACTTAAGAATCTTTATCAAAGTAAATTGCGAGTGATGGTAGCCTGTATACAAGATGTACAGTGATAAAGTATGGGTTGTGGAAAGCTTATTAGAGGGAAATGAAAACCATCCATATGTAGTGAATGATAATTTTTGTACATTACACAAAGGTCAATCGATATGCTTTATCCGAGATGGACTCCCTGAGAGTGACCTAATATGATAAGTTTTTCTAATGGTAAAGAAGTGAATCGGCAAAGTGCGCCAAAGAACCCAGTGGTCTATCTTCTTCAAATGTTGACCCTAAAAGTATGATGCAAGAATAGTAGTCCATCCACACATGAGTTTTAAGAAATTCTTGGGTCTAAGAATTAAACTCTAGGTTGTTTGTGGATGCGATTTTTGCTTAGGCTACTGCAGTCCATCTATTGTCTTTGATATAGATCAACATGACAGATAAATTGTGAATTCTGCAAGTTAACTTAGACTAGCCTCGTGAGTTCTTGACCTCACTGTCTGGTTATATCAGACATGATAATTCTATTATTCAATCACTCACGTTCGAAAGCAACATAAGAAGGCATGGACCCTTTGGTAAGGAAGAAGGAAGCTTCTTTAGCTGTGCATTGACATGCAGCGAGATAACTGGCTATCATGGAAGGTCTGGCGTCCTACTCAATGCGCTAGGAGTCTACTCTGAACCAATTTCTGATCTTCATCTCTTCAAATCCATTGGGCCATTTGGAGGACAAGGTGGCTGTCCATGGGATGATGGAGATAGCGCGGGTGTGAGGAAAATAATCGTAAAAGGTGGATCAGCCATTGAATCCATTACTGTCGAGTATGACAAGAATGGGTTTGTGGTTCAGGGCCCTAAATATGGTGGAGATGGAGGACATCTAACACTCGAGATATGGCCTCTAGACATTTACTTAATCTTATGAACGTCCGACTTCTGTGTTGTTGGTAAGGTTTGGTTTTGAGTGGTTTGGTGGTCACTTTCATGCACATGACTTTGACAGTATTCTATATAGAGCGTAGAGGTGAAAGTAAGATATGAGAACAGTCCTTACATTTTCAATTTATATTGGCAAATGATATGGAATGAGAATTATCCTCTAGGAAAGTCATTGTCGGGGCATGACGTAATATCATCACAGAACAGGGACTTCTCTTTCGTTTTCCAAGCTTCTTCTATTCCATTTATGATGAAAACGCTCAATACATTTAGAAAAGTACTGCCTTCGGATAAATAAATAAAAAAGAAGAAAAAGAATATTAACAAGCGGTTTTACTTCTTGACTTTTAAGCCTGAGAACAATTTTCCTTAATTTTACTAACTTTTCTCAAAGAGTTGCCAAAGCATTATTTAAGCAATTGCCTTTCGTTTTACAGATGAATGATTTAATAATTGTGGTGGACCCAAATAGGTCTTATGGTCTAGATGTAGCGGAATTATCTATTTAGCTACTTCGTTGTTTGTTTAACCGAAAATTACTTAACAATCGAAGTGCTTTGTTTATGCCAATTTTCTGGATTCTACGGTTGGGATTTGGGATTAAATATGTTTTTTTTTTTTTTTTGGTAAGGTAAGATATGTATTGACTTTTAACCAAAAAGCTATACATCAAGGGGTCTTGGCACTAAAAACTTACACTCATGATGACAAATATGTCATAACGAGTGGAAGGGTGTTGAGAAAAAAGGAAACACAAACAACCAAATAGCAGTAACCAAAAAGCCAAACAGCGGCAACCAAGCAGCCAAATAGCGGCAACAAACAAGAATGGAAAGAGGAAAAGGAGGGGAAACATTCAGCGAAACGGCGGCAACCCTCACAGCATTACAAAGTCTATTACAGGGAGGAAACTGGCACCTATGATAAGAAAAGGGAGGGAACAAGTTCCCGACATTTAGATCTCCTGTACTTCAGAATGTCCACATCTAGCCCCTAACTTCGCTGAGTTCTCCTACTTCTTGGTGTATCCACAACCTGGCTGAAGGTGGGAGCCTTGTCCTTTACGACTTTGAGGAAATGATGTTTCAAAGTAGCCACAAAAAGAGCTTGGCCCCAGAACAAAATGTTGTTCCTCATCTTCCATATAAGGTGGCAAAGGGCTCCAAAAGAAAATCTCGCAATACATTGAGAAAAAAAGCATTGCCTGAGAGACAATCTAAGGCCCAGTGTAAAGTGTCCATCCAAGTCCTATTTTGCCAAGTAAGATTGCATTTTGCAGCCCAAAATGAAGCGAGGCCAGTAGTAATCTGGCAACCAAAGAATAAATGATCAATAAAGTCTAGCCTCAAATTACAAAAAACCCAATAACCATCCACTATCCTACCATAAGAGAGTAAAAGAACCTGGGTAGGTAGCCGGTTCCTAGAGATGAGCCAGAGATGGAACTGGTACCGAGGGGTAAGAGTTTTGTTCCAAACAAAAGAGTACCATGGGACCAAGTTTCTCTTTGGTCGAATGGCCTCCCAAGCCAAAGCAGTCAAGAAGATACTTGAGGTGTTCTCCAAGTATATAATCCGATTAGGGTTCTGTGAAAGAGTTGGGAGAGGGTGCCTCCATGACTCTATAATGACCTTGGTAGCTTGGCCTAGTGTAGAGAAAAGATCCACAACTGTGGCCTTCTTAGATAACCCTGAACGATAGATGTAAGTATCCGTGAAGAACAAATTCAGGGGTCCCTGAGGGTGCCAAGGATCAAACCATAGGGACATCGAGAGGCGATTACCCACTTGCCATTTAAAGAACCACTAGAAATCCTTCCTCAGATCAAGAAGCTTCCTCTAGGCCCAGGAGCAAAATGAAGGCTTTGGAATTATCCAGAAATTCTTCCTTTTTAAATAAATATAAGGGATCCACTTACACCATAGTGATTCTTTGTCCGTGAAAAGAATCCAAATGTCTTTAAGCATAGCAGCCGTGTTGCGATCATGAAGACTATGAATTCCAAGTTCTCCTTTTTTTGGAAGGCAAACATCTTCCCATGCTACTTTTGCGGCCCCACTCCCAAAGCCCGGGCCTTTCCATAGAAATTGTCTACATATTTGCTCAATACGGTCCAATACAGCTCTAGGTAACATGAAGATACTAGCCTAAAAGACTTGCATTGAGTGGAGGACAGACCTAATAAGCTGTAAATGGCCTACGAAAGAGAGGAAACGTTGAACCCAAGATTGCACTCTTGCTGTGATGAGGTTGACAAAGCCATTATAATCTAACTTGCGAAGTCGAGAAGAGGTGATGGGGACACCCAAATACCAGACCGGCAGCTTGCCCTCCTGGAAACCGAGAGCTTGAAGAATTTGATTCCGCAAAATCTCGGTCCCTCCCGCTAAAAAGACTTCACTCTTGCTTATATTGGGTCTTAGACCACTCCAAGAAGACAAGATATCCAACCCATCTTTGAGGAGAGAGATAGAAGCCATATTTGCTTCACTAAAAAGGAAGACATCATCTACAAAGAAAAGATGTGAAAGGCAAGTAGATTTGCACCTCTAGAAGAACTTGAAACTTGGCTATTTGGATTTCCAAAGAAGGATCCCTGAGAATATCTCCAAGGCCAAAGTGAAGAGGTAAGGAGACATAGTGTGACATCCTGGATTTTACTGTTCTACTGTCAATTAAATTAATCGTGCCTTTCATCGACACGCCTATAATATTATTCTCAGAGCTGATCACTCCTGAGATAACTAGACTGTCTGGAGAAGTCATTAAGAGATTCTCGTCGATCGGCACTAAACTGATTTTTATGTTGTTTTCGTACCCTGTGTCCGTATTTGAATCATCGAGATTTTCACGATAACTGAGAGTCTCCAATGTATCGAAGAGGTTCATCGTGGCTCGAAGTAAATTGACCACGAGTCATTTGCACTAAAAATTTCTAAAAGCTACCAGGTAGTCTAAGTCACGTTAAAAACGCGCCAGAGTGAAATTAAATGCGAATTTGAATCCGATTTCAGAAATTGAAAGTTCTGCCATATCATAGGTCATTTTAGGAACGTTGACTCAGTTTCCGAAGATTTTTCGGCAAACCGAGACTTTTTGGGAAAAAGTTGTCTTATGGTCGTTTTTATTCAGAAAATGTCAAGGATCGGTTTAGATCACGCAATTGGGAAGCAAGATAGTTCAATTGGTGAGGAAAAATACCAATTTGATTATTGACTCGATATTGGAATTTTTAGAGGCTGGATTGAATTGATTTAAGGAGGATTCGATGTCCAATTTGAGGGAAAACTTTGCAAAATTCAGCCCCCTTGCCCATGACTTTTGGACCCTTTCCTTGGCTTGTTGGGAAGCTTATGGGCCGAAGATTGCAGGGAAGTCAGCTGAGTGGTGGGGACCTCTAGGGCACAAGAAGATGGACTTTAAGGCTAAGTGGTCCCCTCCTTCTTCTCTTTTCTCTCTCCGCCGTCCACCATCTCTCCCTCTTCCTCCATTTTGTACTGTTTAAAGCTCTCCCTCTAAGGGACAAGAAGATGGAGCCCCACCGCAATGCCGGCGTTCATCGCACGTGCCCCTCCACCGCTACTTACACCTCGCTGCGTGCCACCGTCATCATCCTCACTCCCAGCAAGCTGCTGAGGTCGCCTGAGCTGCTGTGGCTCACCACCGGAGTTGCTTGGAAGACAGAAACTGCCCTCCTAGACCCGATTTAGCCACCTCGATCTATCTCCACCGGTTCCTACCTCGACCAGCTCCCGTTCCCCCCTTCCTCGGCCAAGATTAGGGCAGAAGAGGGAGCAAGCAGAGTGGGTCTACAATGCACTATTAGGCCCGTTTTAGCCCGCTTCTGGACCCCGAAAGTCGGTCCCCCTTTGGAGTTTCTCGTCCCTGCAGCGTCCCCATCGATTTGAGCCGACCGGATCGCTTAACAAGTGAGATTAACTCACTAATCCCTTCTTAGTAAGTTAATGACGTTGAAGGGCTGATTAGTTTAGACTAAGCATGGTTTAGGTAGATAGTTAGATTAGATTAGCAATTTAATTAATTGTGATTGCATGTTAGGTGGTTAGAATAGTGTATTTAGAGCCTAGACAAGCTCTAGTATTTAACTAGAGCGGTTTGAAAATTTTCCGGGCCCGTCTCGGCTTCTAATTACACTTTACGGGCCTAAGTTGCAATTATTGGCGTTTATTTATTATTTTTCGTAATTATTTAATTAATTAATTATTTTCCGAAAATTAGACCGGGATAGCTAGTGATCAGAATTTTATGCCAATCGCGGTGGTGTGATCTGTTTATTTATTTGACCGTTATTTGATGTAACTTGAGTGTGATTGGTGATTGTGGGTAATTATCTCAAAAATTGATAATTTTGGTAATTAATTGAAAAATTATCTGGTGTCGGTCAACAATGCCAAAAATATATTTTAGGACTACTAAAACTAGTGGGATTTTCAAAAGTGAAAATATTGTATTTTGGATAAGGCCGACCATGTACCCACACATGATAATTTTTATCGGGTATGATAAAAATGATAATTTGGTCACCTTCTGGTGAGCGTTAAATTATCAGCTTTGGGTAAGCAATATAATCGTGGTCAGCTTCTAATGAGCAATAAATTATTTGCTTTGGGCAAGCAATATACTTTCTTGTCAGCTTAGGGCGAGCAATGCATTTTATCATCAACTTTGGGCAAGCAATATAATTTTATTATTAGCTTTGGGTGACCTATACTATCTATCTTCAGCTTAGGGCGAACAATCCTGATTTGATAGGACCTTATAGATGGTATTGATTAGGCTAACCATGGAAAGGTCATGATGACATGTAATCAACTGAGTCGATTGATCGATAGTTCGATCTGATTTGATGGATTGATGTGTTTTGTTTATCCTTGAGATAGACTGACTTGCAGGAAGGAACTGAAGCAAATGTAAGTCTTCTAACCTATATTTATGCTTAGGCATCCTTACGGCGTATTTTCTTCCTAGTCAGGTTTTTAGGTCCTTAGATGGTGTTGGTGGAGGACCGGAAGCCCCGGAGTTTGAGAAGGTGGAGACCGAAGAATCGGCGAAAGTGTCTGACTACTGGGTCATAGGATAGTTCCTTTTTTGTTAAGCCGATATTTTTGTAAACAGCCTGGTATTGTAAATAGACCTGTTTGTTTATAAAAGGCTTGTTTTGGTTTGAAAATTTATGGCCCTACTTTTCTATCCCAAGAGAAAGGCCGATTCATAAGCTGGTGGAGCAGTTTTTGAAGCTGAACCCGCCATGGTTCAATGGTGCAGGAGACCCCTAATGTGACACCCCTCGACGGCCCCCGATCCGTTCTGGGTCGCCACAGCTCGCTTTTCCTTTTTCTTTCCCAAATAACAAGTCACTCTGATACCATTTTTAGTTGCAGCGGGTCCATACAACTTGGGGGTTTACATTTTTATTTTTATTTTCGATCGGTCCCTTGCGCAATTTATATGCGGAAGCACATCAACAACTCCCTTCCCTATATTCAGAAAACGATGCACACCAGCTAAACATCTTATATAAGTTAAAAGCCGGACACGTTTATTTACATAGAGCAGATGGACATCTTTAGTCGGTACATCAAAATGCCGTAGTTTTCTATACTCGGCTACACTCCAAAAGATGACCGACATCTCATCCCACAATCGTACGCTTAAGGTCCATCGATCAGTGTCGGCGTCCAAAGGTTCCCTCCTTTGCTATCCTTCTCCTCGCGGTCATATCCAACCGCTTAACCCATCTACTAATCTGAAATGTTGGTCCCAAAGGGGTGAGTCAACCACTCACCGGGGTAAAGGAATCCAATAACAACTCAATGCATCATACAAATCATACATGCATTGCAGGCGTAACTTACCTTGCAGCCATGCATATACTATCATGCATCATCACCACAATCATAACACATACATGTGTATTATCATGTCATACTCATATCGTCGTCATCATGACATTATTATATCACACACATGTCATCATCATCATATACATGACACCATCATACCATACACATATCATCATCATCACGACATCATCCTATCACACATGTCATCATCATCATGACATCATCATATCACACATGTCATCATCATGACATCATCACGTCATACATGTCATCATGCCATATCATATATCATCATCATCATCATCATCATCATCATCATGCATATCATCATGCATATCATATCATGGGTGATCATCATATCACATCACATATCATCATCATCATCATGCATATCATCATGCATATCATACCATGGGTGATCATCATATCACATCACATATCATCATCATCATCATGCATATCATCATGCATATCATACCATGAGTTTATTTTCATCTTTATCTTTAAATTTGATCACCACATCACCCTTCCTCAATTCATCAATTTCATCTCATATTTTACACTCACATCCCATGCGAGAAAAACCTCCGGGCATGTATCCAAGATACAACCGGGCATCCGGCCCCCCACATTCCGGGCATCTCGCATCCCAACTAGCATCACGAGGAACCTCCGGGCATGTATCCAAGATACAACCGGACTTCTGGCCTTTACCCTTCTAGCCAGGCATCTCGCACCCAAATCCTGGCATCGCGAGGCATTCCCTTCGGGCAAAGGCCTCCGACAGGGCTTCCAGACTATGTACCGACATACCACCGGGCCTCCCCGGAATTACGTACCGTATACCACGGCATCCCGACTCCCGGGGAAATCTCTGGAATTATGCCACTAGGCCACCAGATATCATCACCCACCACAACCATCTCCTCATTTTACCATTATCCAAGTTCACCAGTATTTTAAATCTCAATTTAACATGGCAATTGGCATGGCATCAAACAAATCACACTTGACATGGAATTCACACTTGCATCTCAATTCACATTCATCATCCTTTTTAATCTCATTATCACATGGCATATGACTCGCACATGCATCACAATTCATGATCATTCATACACCAATGTCATGTCATACATGCAACAATGCATAATAAATTCAATGGAATTTATGACTAATAAAATAATCCATTATTTTTATTATTATTTTATTATATTTATTTATTTTCATAAATAAATATTAAATTCCATATTTATGATTTTTCCCAAAATCACAATATTCAAATAATCATTAAACAACCAATAGGATGACAAATTCATATAAAATTCATGGCCAAATTGATTTTCACATAATTCCACAATTTAGCACATAATATTCGGATAATGGCCAGATTGCACAGTTTCCAAATAATTTCGATTAAAATGCTCATATGGCCTTCAAAAATTACGAAATTTTGCAGGGTGATAGCCAACACATTTTCGTGCATTTCTCATGAAGAACTCGAAGCCAAATTCTTTTTAGATTAATTTATACAGCTCCACGAAGCTTCTGGAACCTCTACCGTTTCGTCCAGAGTACATATCACCGAAAAACTTAGGTTTGACCCATCTAATCCATTTCGTTTCCTCTGAAATTTGAGTATGTTATGTATCAATGTGTCCTTTACAAGTTTCATGAAGAGATCTAGGTTAAATAACCAAATTATGATCCTCTTTTAAGTCCTTGAAGTCTCGGGTATCTCGGTTCACTTCAACAGAACCAACCGTCTCAAAGATCTAGCCGATTCACTAGGCTATGCTCATTTTTTTCTCTTAAAATTTGAATATGTTATAGTTTTAGATGTTACCTACAACTTTCATGAAGACAACAAAGTGAGATCTCCAACAGAAATCAACATGCAACCACGAAATCAACAAGAGGTCAGTAAGAAATTCGCAGATCTGAAGTCTCCGTGAAATAGAACTTTTGACCCCTCAAATATTCATAGTTTTCTACGAAATTTCAGTATGTTATACTACAAGATGTTAGCTTCAACTTTCATGAAGATATCGAAGCCAAAATCGAACTCTAAACATGCATGCAAGCTCTCACAACATTCTGACTCGAGCGGATTCATGCGAAAACATTCCAGATCTGACACCTCCGTAAGATGAGAGTTTGACCCAGCAAATCTCCATCATTTTCCATGAAATTTTAGTATGTTGTAGTACAAGATGTTAGATACATCTTTCATGAAGATATCACAGCCAAAATCGAACTCTAAACATGCATGCAAGCTCTCACAACATTCTGACTCAAACAGTTCATACGAAAATATTCCAGATCTAGCATCTCCGTAGGATGAGAGTTTGACCCAGTAAATATCCATCATTTTCCATGAAATTTTAGTATGTTATAGTACAAGATGTTAGCTAAAACTTTCATGAAGATATCACAGCCAAAATCGAACTCTAAACATTCATGCAAGCTCTCACAACATTCTGACTCAAACAGTTCATACGAAAATATTCCAGATCTAGCATCTCCGTAGGATGAGGGTTTGACCCCTTAAATCTCCATCATTTTCCACGAAATTTCAGTATGTTATATTTCAAGATGTTAGCTACAACTTTCATGAAGAAACCGAAGCCAAATTCGGACTCTAAACACACATACAAGCTCAAACAAGTTTCTGACTCCAAACAGTTCATGCGAAAACATTGGTGCAAGAGTAGAAAGTGGATTCCCAACTTGCCTCTACACCTCACGACCAGCACGAGCGGACGGCCACTCCTTCCTCTCGGCTCCTCCTCCCTCTCGGCCTCACTCTCCCTCTCTCGCACAACCTCTCTCTCTCTTGGCTGAATGGCTAACCAGCCATTCTCTCTCTTCTTTGGATGCTTTTATATTGCATGTGGCCACCCAAGATGGCCAATGGGGGCAGCCACACCTTGCACAGCCTCCACGCCACTTGTCCGATTACATGCAAGGCTGATGGGCCTTCTTCTTGGGCCCATCTTGGGCCAGCAAATGGGCTGGTCGACCACTCCTTTTGGGCCCCTATTGGGCCGGCTAACTTGGCCCATCAAAGGCTTAAGCTATTGGGCCTAAGGCCTAACCCAATAAAAATCAATTTTACCCCTTTCTTATTCTTTCTTTTAAGAATTAAATTACCAAATTCTACATGGCCAAAGTCTTGTGATATTTTATTTATAGAACTTTAATTTATAAAGTGTATGGCCAAGCATAAATTATTAATTTATCCTATAGTCCTAAATTCAAAATTCATAAACACAAGCACAATAACACCTAGCCTTAAGAAAACTAATGGCTAACACATAGACCATAGGTAATTTCATTACCTAATTATAGGCTTTAATTTCTCTAGAGGATGACTTGAATTTTGGGATGCCACACCTAAGCCGCATCTCTTTGGATCCAAGATCTTGAGAAAGCCTTTGCACTGCTAATGTCCACTGCGGCAAAGTAGGTTGTCCTGGCAGTGTATCAACTACAGGGTAACGCTAATATCAGGTGGAGAGTCGCCAGAGGTGCAATATTCCCAGAATGAGTAGTTCCGCTGTGGGACGCCTTCCTCAGAGCGTTCAACGTTCAGTTTCCTCGGGAAGCGCCAGAGAACAGAAAATGGAAGTGTTCCAATGCCTTCGCCAAGGGGTGATGACTATTGACCAGTATGGGGTCAAGTTTGCAGAGCTTTCTCAATATGCTCCAAGGTTAATTAAGGATCCAGAAGAAACAGCTCGAAGGTTCTGGAATGGCCTTTGTCTTGAGTTGAAGCAACCACTGATACCATTGGATCTGATAGACTATCAAGAAGTTTACCGCCGAGCTCAGATGTTAGAGAGGAGTTTGAATGAGCAAGCAGCCTCGTCTGGATTGAGGTTTAATTCAAGCAGAGAAGGGATCCGACAAGGAAAGAGGCCTATGCTCGAAGGAAGATTCCACATCCCGCTCAATAGGAAGGGTGGAGTTGGCAAGTTGGGGCCAAGTTAGAATGGTACGTGTCGCTTCTGTGGAAGGCGATATGGTACAGCTTTGTGCCCTCGAAGGTTGGGCATTTGTTTTGGATGTGGCTAGCAACGTCACATGTTCAAAGATTGTCCTAGGCAACTAAGAGGACAGCCACAGTTACCGCCGTCGCCACCGTTGGGATAGATTAGAGGTTATGTGCCATAGAACGCACCATAGGGTGGACAACTCTGACCCCCAGCTCAAGGAACAGTGTACGCCATCACTAGAAGTCGGGCAGAGGATGCACCTGATGTGATTACAGGTATGGTTTCACTGAACAACCATGCTACTTACGCTTTATTCGATCCAGGAGCAACTCATTCTTTTATTACCGAGCAGTATGTTAAGTTGATAGGATTAAATCCTGTGTTATTGGAGTCAGTGGTTAGCATATCTTCACCATTGAAGGATAAGGTGTTGTTTGCATTGGGATGTTTTGGTTGCAAGTTAGCAATGGGTGAGCAAGAGGGGAAAATAGATTTGTTAGTCCTAGTCATGTATGACTTTGATTTGATAATTGGCATGGACTGGCTCACCAAGCAATGAGCTAACATTGACTGTTATCGTAAAGCGATTCAGTTTAACCTGTTAGAAGGTGGAAGTTTCGGGTTTGTTGGAAGTTGAGGAAGACCCTCGATTACATTGTTAGACGAGGGTTGTTAGATTTACTTCGCAACTGTCGTTGATACAACAGTTGAGGAACTGAAGATAGAAGATATTGCAGTGATACAAGAAGTCCCAGATGTGTTCCCAAAGGAATTACTAGGTCTGCCACCAGAGAGAGAGAGAGAGATAGAGTTCATGATTGAGTTAGCCCTCGAGACAGGGCCAATCTCTAAGGCTCCTTACCGGATGGCGTTGTCTGAATTGAAGGAACTGAAGGTGCAGATGCAAGAATTGTTGGATAAGGGATTCATACGTCCTAGCGCATCATCTTGGGGAGCACCAGTTCTGTTCGTAAAAAAGAAGGATGGTTCGTTGTGCCTGTGCATTGACTATCGTCAACTCAATCAGGTGACGATCAAGAACAAGTATCCACTCCCAAGGATAGATGACTTGTTTGATTGGTTACAATGGGCGTCGATCTTCTCCAAAATCGACTTGGGGGAAGGATATCATCAACTGAGGATCAGGAAGGAGGACATTCCAAAGTCAGCATTTCGTACTCGGTACAGTCATTATGAGTTCACTGTAATGCCATTCGAGTTGACGAATGCTTCATCTGCTTTTATGGATCTGATGAACCAAGTGTTCAAGGAATATCTAGACAAGTGCAAGTTTAGTTTTTAAGAGCTTAAGCAAAAGCTGACTACCGCACGTGTGCTGACCATTCCATCTGATCCTGGAGGATACGAGATCTATAGTGATGCGTCATGTAGAGGACTGCGTTGCATGTTGATGCAACATGGCAGAGTGGTTGCCTACGCCTCCCGTCAATTGAGGCCTCATGAACAGAATTACCTGATGCATGACTTGGAACTCGTAGTCATCATTTTCATGCTAAAGATTTGGACGTATTATCTATGCGGAGAAAGATTCCAGATCTTCATTGATCACTAAAGTCTCAAGTATCTATTCTCTCATAAGGAGTTCAATATGAGACAGCGCCGATGAATGAAACTTCTGAAGGATTATGACTGTGATATCCGATATTACCCTAGGAAGGCGAATAAGGTCACTGACGCTTTGAGTCAGAAGTTGTTAGATGCTCATTTGCTGATTAAGGAATGGAATTTAATCGAGAGAGCTCGAGATTCGATGTTCAAGTTTAAGGTAGGCCACCTTTCGAATCTTATAGCCACCCTCAGAATTGAGCCGGATGTCCAGATCATAATCAAGTTACTTCAACCGACAGACCCAAATGTTCAGAAGATTTTATAAGAGGATACTGATAAGGAAAAGGTTGACTTTCAGGTTTCCGATGATGGAACATTGAGATTCTGAGGGCGATTGGTTGTACTTGATGATGTGGAGCTTAGAGATGATATTTTATGGGAAGCTCATCGTAGCAGTTACAGCATTCATCCAGTAGTACCAAGATGTAGCAGAATCTGTGTCAACACTACTGGTGGTTTGGTATGAAGGCCGACATCGCCAAGCATGTCGCCAAGTGTTTGATGTGTCAGTAGGTTGAAGCTCAACATTATAAGCCCGGAGGACTTCTGCAACCTCTAGAGATCCCAGAGTGGAAATGGGAGCATATCACATGGATTTCATAACCGGATTACAAAGTCGACTCACTTCATTGCAGTGCAAAAGGACCTTAGTTTAGACATGCATGCAGATCTATACGTGCGTCAAATAGTTTGTCTGCATGGAGTGCCAGTTACGATTACTTCAGATCGAGACCTTAGGTTTACAGCTGCATTTTGGAAAAGTTGGCAGAGTGCTTTAGGTATGAAGCTGCAGTACAATACGGCATATCATCCTCAAAAGGATGGCCACTCTGAGAAGACGATTCAAACCCTTGAGGATATGCTACGAGCTTGCGTACTGGACTTCAAAGGAAGCTGGGAAGAACAGCTTCATCTGGTCGAGTTTGCCTATGATAACGGTTATCAGTAGAGCATTCAGATGGCTTCTTTTGAAGCATTGTATGGCAGAGCATGCAGAACACCGGTGTGTTGGGATGAAGTCGGGGAAAGCAATATTACAGGCCTTGAGTTGATTCAGCAATTAGTGGATGCAGTTGCAGTGATCGGAGGTAGCTTGAAGACTGCTCAGAGCAGGCAGAAGAGTTACGCAGACAAGCACCAGAGATCTTTGGAATTCCAAGTTGGTGATCACGTTTTTCTAAAAGCGTCACCAATGAGGGGAATTTCGAGCTTTGGCAAGAAAGGAAAATTGAGTCCGAGGTACATAGGTCTATTTGAAATTCTTGAGAGAATTGGGACTCTAGCATATCATCTTGCGTTGCCGCCGAGAATGGCCCAAGTGCACAACGTCTTTCATGTGTCGATATTGAGGAAGTATGAGCCTAATCCGACCCACGTGCTTAATTTCGAGAAATTGGATGTGGACGATCGTATGTCATACGTTGAAAGCCCAGTGCAGATTGTGGATCGAAAGGAACAAATTCTACGTACTAAGACCATCCCGTTGGTCAAAGTGGTTTGGCAACACCACGACACTGAAGGAGCAACATGGGAGAGTGAAAAGTCGACGAGACAGTTGTATCCCCACCTTTTTGTTTAAGTATTGTAATGGTTTAAATTTCAAGAACGAAATTTTTATAAGAGGGGAAGAGTTGTGACATCCTAGATTAATCAGGCCTTTCACCAACACGCCTATAGTATTATTCTCAGAGCTGATCACTCCTGAAATAACTAAACTCTCTAGGGAAGTCATTAAGAGATTTTAATGCAATAGACTTGAGGATTTGACCAGGAATCAACTACTCGACCGTGCTCATCTGTAGAGATCATTATGGCATAGATATAAGTCGATTGGAAATCAGAAATAGGTCGGTTCAACGGAGGTGTGTGGTTAAACGTGGGTGATTCCACGAAATAGAGAAATTATTGTCAATCGGCACTAGACTGATTTTTCTGTCGTTTTGGTACCTTTTGTCCGTATTTGAATCTTCGAGATTTTCACGACAATCGAGAGTCGCCAATGTGTTGAAAAGGTTCATTGTGGCTAAAAAAAAATCGACCACGGGTCATTTGCTCTCAAAATTTCTAAAAGCTACCGGGTAACACGCTAAAAACTCACCAGAGTGAAATTAACCGCAAATTTGAATCTAATTTCAAAAATTGAAAGTTCTCTCATGTCACAGGTCATTTTAGGAACATCGACTCAATCTCCGAAGATTTTTCTGCAAACCGAGACTTTTTGGGAAAAAGTCATCTTAGGGTCGTTTCTGTTCAGAAAATGTCGGGGATCTTTTTTGATCGTGCAATTGGGAAGCAAGATAGTTCAATTGGTGAGGAAAAAAACTAATTTGATTATTGACTCGATATTGGAATTTTTAAAGGCCGGATTGAATTGATTTAAGGAGAATTCAATGTCCAATTTGAGGGAAAACTTTGCAAAATTCGTAGCCCCCTTTGCCCATGACTTTTGGACCCTTTCCTTGGCTTGTTAGGGAAGCTTGTGGGTTGAAGATTGTAGAGGAAGTCAGCTGAGTGGGTGGGGACCTCTACTGGAGAAGAAGATAGACTTTAAGGCTAAGTGGTCCCCTCATTCTTCTCTTTTCTCTCTCAACCGTCGACTAGCTCTCCCTCTTCCTCCATTTTGTGTTGTTTGAAGCTCAACGACACAGAGGATATTAGCAAGCCATTGCCGGCCCCGTCAAGCCACCATCCGAAGCCTGGAGCCCCACTGCAATGCCGTCGTTCACCACACGTGCCCCTCCACCACTACTCCCGCCTCATCGCGAGCCACCATTGTCGTCGTCACTTCTAGCAAGCTACCGAGCTCACCTGAGCTGCTGTGGCTCACCACCAGAGCCGCTTGGAAGCCCGGAACTGCCCACCTAGACCAAGTTCAGCCTCCTCAATCTATCTCCGCCGGTTCCTGCCTCAACTAGCTCCCGTTCTGCCCTTCCTCGGCCAAGATTAGTGTAGAATAGAGAGCAAGCGAGTGGCTCTCTAGCACACCGTTTAGGCCCGTTTTGGCCTCGCTTCGGGACCTAAAAGTCGGTCCCCCTTTAGAGTTTCTCTTCCCCGTAGTATCCCCATCGATTTGAGCCGACCGGATCACTTAACAAGTGAGTTTAACTCATTAATCCATGCGTAGTAAGTTATTGACGTTTAAGGGCTAATTAGTTTAGACTAAGCATGGTTTAGGTGGATATTAGATTATATTAGTAATTTAATTAATTGTTATTGCATGTTAGGTCATTAGAGTAGTGTATTTAGAGTCTAGACAAGCTATAGTATTTAACTAGAGTGGTTCGGAAATTTTCCGGGCTTGTCACGGCTTCCAATTAGGCTTTACAGGCCTAAGTTGCATTTATTAGCGTTTATTTATTATTTTTCGTAATTAATTAATTAATTAATTAATTAATTAATTTCCAAAAATTAGACCGGGATAGTCGATGACCGTAATTTTATGCCAATTGCAATGGTGTGATCTGTTTATTTATTTGACCGTTATTTGGTTCAAATTGAGTGTGATTGGTGATTGTTGGTAATTATCTCAAAAATTGATAATTTTGGTAATTAATTGAAAAATTACCGGGGTGTCGGTCTACAACGCAAAAAATATATTTTGGAACTATCGAAACTAGTGGGATGTTCAAAAGTGAAAATATTGTATTTTGGATAAGGCCAACCATGTACTCACACGTGATAATTTTTATCGGGTATGATAAAAATGGTGATTTGGTCAGCTTATGGTGAGCGTTAAATTATCAGCTTTGGGTGAGCAATATAATTTGTGGTTAGCTTTTGGTGAGCAATAAATTATCAACTTTGGGCTAGCAATATACTTTCTTGTCAGCGTAGGGCGAGCAATGAATTTTATCATTAGCTTTGGGCGAGCAATATAATTTATTATCAGCTTTGGGCGAGCGATATATTCTTGTATTAGCTTTGGGCGAGTTATACTATCTATCTTCAACTTAGGGTGAGTAGTCCTGATTTGATAGGACCTTATAGATAGTATTGATTGGGTCGACCATGGGAAGGTTGTAATGACATGTAATCGACTGAGTCGATTGATCGATAGTTCGATCTGATCTGATGGATTGATGTGATTTGTGTATCATTGAGATAGACTGACTTACAAGAAGGAACTAAGGCAAAAGCAAGTCCTCTAACCTATGTTTGTGCTTAGGTAGCCTTAAGGCGTATTTTCTTCCAGTCAGGTCTTAGGGGGTTGAACTTGCTGAGACATTGTCTCACTAGTTATTGCAGAACCATTTTTAGGTCATTAGATGGTGTTGGTGGAGGACTGAAAGCCCCAAAGTTTGAGAAGGTGGAGACTAAAGAATCAGTAAACGTGTCTGACTAGTGGGTCATAGGACAGTTCCCTTTTTGTTAAGCCAATATTTTTGTAAATAGCCTGGTATTGTAAATAGACCTATTTGTTTATAAAAGACTTGTTTCGGTTTGAAAATTTGGGGCCCTGCTTTTCTATCCCGTTGTTTTATTATATAGGGATTGTTTATTTGCTTCTGCATGCGTATTAAATGACAAGGGTCGGCAATGCATCCTGGGACGTCGCTATTAATGGACTGCAGAGGGATGGGCACGTGCTCGGAGGATCAGGGCATGACACATAGGGTCCTTTTGACGTAAACCACGGCCACTAGAGAAGAAGTCATGAAGCTCCCCATTGATAGAAATGGAGAATTCAGGGGAACAGACACAAATCATAATGAGGCCAACTAGATGATTGGGAAAGCCAAATGCAAGGAGAGATAATTCTAAGAAATCCAAATCAATGGTATCATATGCCTTCTGAAAATTTACCTTAATAGCACATTTTGGCAAGTAAGGATCATGGTGGAATCCGCTAAATAATTCTTGAGCTAGTAAGATGTTGTCAATGATTCTCCAGCCTTTCACAAATGCATTCTGAGGTAGACTAATGATGGAGCGAAGTATTGCCGTCAAACGATTAGCAATAATCTTCGTGATGCACTTGTAAATTGTGTTACAATAAGCAATAGGTCTATAGTTAGAGACTGTGGACGCATTAGGAATTTTAGGCACTAAGGCTAAAATTGTATTGTTTATCTCACGCAACAAGTTTCCAGAGATAAAGAAGTCCTTGATCGCTTCTAGGACCAATGGTCCTACAATGTCCAAGTTATGTTTAAAGAATTCAGCATTAAACCCATCCGGTCCAAGAGCCTTGCCCCCAGCTAAAGAGAACAAGGTATCATGAATTTCAAGGTACATCAGTGGACGAGAAAGGCTACGAACTTGTTTCGGGTTGAGGGAGTGCTAAAGTATCGCCTGGATCTCATGTAAGATTGGCTGAGATGGAAGGTCTATCGGTGCCAGGAGTTCCTGAAAGTGGGAAACAAAAAGCTGCTGTACCAAGCCAAGATCAGTCACAATATTACCATGAGTATCCGCAACAAATAAAATTTTGTTCCTCAGGTGCCTTTTGTTGACAGAGTGATAGAAAAACTTGGTGTTATGATCACCTTCCTTAATCCACCTAACCCTGGATTTCTATCTATAAAATGATTCCTCCTATAGACGAAGAACTGAGAAGGACTGAAGATGATCCTTCTCTATTTCTACAAGCTGCATATTGCTCGGGTGTTGCTTAAGGGCATCCTCGGTGCACCAGAGGGCATTCCTAGCATTTGTTGTGCTGATTGAGATATTAGAGGAGAACTCCCTATTGAGCTGCTTAAGGCAATGCTTGAGGGCTTTTAGCTTGCAAGAAAGTTTGAACATAGGAGTTTCAGCCTTCGGATTTTCCCACACCCGAGTAGCTATTGTGTGGAAGGCCGGGTGCTTCATCCGAGGTTAAAGAATTTGAAGGGTTTCCTAAAGGTGGAGGCAGCCATAACTCGATGACCATTGGAGTATGGTCGAAAATGCCCGGAGCAAGAAAGGAGGCTTCCGAGAAAGAGAAGTCATGGCACCATTTCGTATTTACCAGCACCCTGTCAATCTTCCTTAGCTTTTGGTTGGCGCTCGAAGAAGTAGACCAAGTGAATCGATTGTCACGCCCTGATTCTCTGAGCACGTGCCTATCCCTTAGTGGTTGATTTAAATGCGACGTCCCAGGATGCGTCGCTGACCCATTCATTTTAATGCACATGCGGAAGCGGATAAATAAATCCCCAGACAACATAAAGATGGGATAGAAAAGTAGGGCCACAAATTTTGGAAAACCACAACACACTTTTATACACATCAAACTAGGTCATATACAATACTAGTCTATCCATAAGGCTACAAAAGTAGAAGAGATATAGGTCCTCTAAGCATTCAAACCCTCAACCGAAGACTTCGGGGTCTCTGGCTCCTGTGAACTCGGGTCTATTGCTACACCACCGGGAGGGTCAGCCGTACCCTTGCCAAAAACGATCTCTAGCATCAACAAAGGGATCTCAAATTCCGGTAGGGGACAATCTTTAGGTCCATCTCGCCAGCGACGATAACATAATCTATATTGATTGGGTACCATCCGGGATAGACCCGCATCAACCCAGACGATAAATCTTACGAGTCCGTAGACCTAGGCTCCTTAGACCCCAAGAAGGGGAATCAGAGAGACCTGTTCAGTGACCTTATTCGACTGGCAAAAATATTTGGGAGGAACCGCCATCTAAGAACCTGAAAATGTTAGCTCACGATGAGGTGAGACAATGTCTCAACAAGTTCACACTCTAAACTCCGACTAGGAAGGAAATACGCTTAAAGGCCATCTAGTCACACACAAGATAGAGGACTTACCTTTGCCTCAATTCCTTCCTACAAGTTAGTACAATTCATATACTCAACCATCACTTCAATTCAATCAAATCATCAATCCATCGATCCACTCGATTCCATACCATCAATACCATCCATAAAATTCGATCGTTTCGAACACTGCTCACCCAAGCTGAAAATAGATGGTATAGCTCACCAAAGCTAATAGATATATAATAATTGCTCACCGAAGCTGATATATAAGAGACGCTCACCGAAGCTGATAGATATCTATAATGCTCACCGAAGCTGATATATATCTATAATGCTCACCAAAACTGCTAGAGTATACTACTCACCGAAGCTGACATATCAAGGCCCACGGGCTGATATAGTATACTATTCTCACCAACTAACAATTCACCATTTTTATCATACCCGATAAAAATAATCATGTGTGGATACACAATCGGCCTAAGCCAAAATACAATATTTTCCTTTTCAAAAATCCCACCATTTAATATAGTCCATCAAGATATTTTTGGCGTTATAAATCGATGCTTAGTGTTTCCCGATCAAATACTTAAATTACTCAATTTTTGGATAAATTCCCAAAATTACAAATATCACTCAAATAACACAATTTAGCATTCAATTAAATAAACCAAGCACTCCATTGCAATCAACATGAAATTCCGCTCAAGATATTATTGTGCAAGATATTATTTCCTTAAATACTTTATTATGATGAGTTTAGAAAGAATATTTGATTATCTATGGAGATTTTCTATTTTACTCTAACGAAATGGCAGGATCCAAATTGATGGATACCAAAAAGGAAATGAGTTGATTGCAGGAAATTCAGTAAGGCAATAATGATTGTGAATCTACGTAGATTTTGGTACAATAAGAAAAGAATCTCAAGCGAAGATTGGTAATGTTTTTTTTTTAATGGTATATTTCAAACATATACCATGGGTAAGAGATTTTTTTTATCATCCCACCTTACAAATTTCTACGTGCATTTATCATAATTTTGGATGATTGTTTATTAAATTGCAAATATCTTTTGTCATAAACATAAGGCATTGCATTTGTTTTTTTTTTTTTTTTTTGCTTGATTTGGCATGTGATAAAAAATATCTACTTTCTTTTGCGAAATGCATCAATAATATATATCTGAGATTTATGCTTAAGGAAATCCCTTCGATCTCGAAAAATATTATTGCATATTTATTGAATTCTTGCTATATTCTTAGAAGATGTCTCATTTCTAGCAAGTTTGATCCGCAAATCGGAGGAAGATATTACATGATATTTTTGCAAGGATTGTTATCCATTATACAAGAATTTGTAGGTGACAAAAGAATCTTCCATATGGATTTTGAAAAGCTCGATTTGAAAATCATGGAGATTCTATACTATCTTCTAGAGATTCAAAGATTCCTTTCCTTGTACAAAGTTTTTGCAAATTGTTAAGGAAATCCCTAATGAGTCGTATGAAAGGTTGAGTAGTTCTGAATTTTAATAATTGATAATTTTATATATGCTATTCAATTTATTTATTTGAAGAAAGTGTATTATATATTATGTGGATATTATTATAGCTTATTTGTGCAAAAAGCTCGTTAAGTTTATGCAGGTTGAATTCGAGAAAAGCTTGATTGAAGAAAATAAATTTTTGCCTCGAATTTCAAAATGCAAATGATCATTGTGGATATTGTTGCTGCTAAGGAAATAATGGAAAAATATTCTTCTCAATGTGCACAAGCCACAATTAGTGCTATTGCAAATATTATCACGATGACAGGGGGAGAAAACGAATACAAGAGAAAGGAAAGAATCGTGATCATCTAAAAAACGCAACAATTTGAGGGGGAGCCTTGATCAATTATCGAAAAATATTTTTGAATCAATCATTATCGTGATCTTATTATGGAAGGAAGGAAAAGGTAAATGTGATTAGAACTTACCAAGTTCTAAAAAATCCAGTTAGTGCATCTTTTATTACCTTTTGTCATTAACAAATCTATTGTTTACATTATCATTTTATTATGACAAAATGGATAAAGTGAATTTTATAATGCATCCGTGATTTTTATTGGATATTTGCTATTATATATGATCAAAGTGAGTTATTGCATATCTTTAATATTCGATTTACTTTATAAAAGCTGATTTTTGGAAATTATGTTTCATGCAAGACATATTTGTTATCATTTTATATTCTCTACGTGATACTTTTTATCGCTTTTTGATTATGACAAAAAGGGGGAGAGAATATAAATATGCATGTGTTGAGAGATTGATATTATTTATTGCATAATATTGAGCTATGATTATTTTTCAATATATTGTTATGCTCAATCTATTTGCTGTCTTTTGATTCAAATCACATTTTTTTAAAATCTAATTTGATGATTGATTTATCATTATTTTAGAAAGTGTGTTTACACATCTGCATACTCAGATATTGTTTTGTAATCATCAAAATGGGGGAGATTGTTAGGGAAATCCCTTATGATGTTTTGAAGATGACAAAATAAATCAAAGACTACTAACGTCATTGATGGTTGAATAACAGACTATGCAGATGATAGAACATATAAAGGATATTGTCAAAATCTGAAAACTGCCAGACTTTAGTGTCAAAGTCTGTTCTACATCAGAAGTCTGCCCAGTCTGAAAAATTGTAGACTAAACGTGAATGAAGAACCATAAGACAGACTCTATGCTGAAGCTAAACTTATTTAGACTATCCAGACCTTAAAGCTAATTCTGTTCAAAAGCAGAATACGCTCAGACTCATATTGTAAAATCTATTGCTCACAAACTTTACATCCAGAACGAGACATAATGTAACACAAGCCCCAAACATATAACGGCTAGTAATCTGATTTGGATCCTACATCAAGTTTGATTTGATTAACTCAATCTAATTGATTGACAATTAGATCTTGAAGACAAGAACTTTCTATACGAAGAAGCTCTACTTATGGAAACTGATATTCTGTTTGTATAGGCAATTAGAGTCAATTTAGCATTGTACTTTTGTCTCTCAACGGCTACCAAATCTTCTAGATACAGATCTGTCCAATGGGTAGATTGGAAGACGATCCTCTAAGATATTGTCCAATAACTAATTTGGAAGTAGAGGAGTATTTAAGGAGATCAAGGATCAAAGAGTAAGTAAGAGATGGAGCGTAGAATTTATAATTCCAAAGTCTGAGCGACCTTCGATCATACACTTGTCTCTTGTGAGCTTAAACGTTTGTGAACGTGAGAGAAATACCAAAAGAGTGACTGAGTGAGATAGTGTGATCTATTACTAAGTGTTTGTACTCAAAGTTGTAATCTCTTGTTGATTTCATAGTGGAATCTAGCTAGTGGGCTGTCAGTATGGGAGAGTGGACATAGGCTTGAACTAAGCCGAATCACTATAAACCTTATGTTTTGATCCTCTATCCCTACATCTCTTTACTTTAATTCGTGGGTTTATTTAACTGTTTATAGTCTTTTATACCTTTAGTCTATTATTCTTAGAAGCTAATTTATTATGTTTATATTCACCCCCCTCTAGGTGCTCTTACTAGCCCTATCACCCTTAAGCGTCATTAACCTACTAAGCGAGGATTAGTGAGTTAAACTGACTTGATTAACGAACCGCTTGGTTCGAAACGACGAGGACGCAGCGGTGAACAATCCACTCCAAAACGGGCCTAGCATTCGAGGCTAGGAACGACCTCAAAACGGGCCACAAGCGCTGCTGGAAACCCACTGGTTCGGGTTCTGTTTAGTAGCTGCAAAAAAGAGGAAACGGGGTTGGTTTGGCGATGCAAGACCGGCGGAGCTGCAACAACGTTCGGTGGGCCTCACGGTAGTGACACGGTGGCGGTTTGGCAGTGCAAGAAAGTCCAACGGTGCAAGAAGGTCCGACGGCCACGGGAAAAGACTTTGGGAGTTTGTTGTGCTGAGACGAAAGTGAGAGGGAAGCAGGGGCACAGCTAAACAACGCAGGGTACCCGCGGCCAACGGCAATGCGTGAGGGTGATGACGGTGACGGCAAGCAGTCCTGGCGGCAAGGGCTATCTTCGGTGGTTCTTCTTTGGCTGGTGGGGTGCTCGAATAGCAAGGCAGTAGGTTAGTCGGCCAACTTGAGGGAGAGAGGAAAGAGATGAGGAGACAAGGGGGCCACCAAAGCTTCAATCCTCATCTTTGTGTCCCCTTGACCAACCTCCACCACCAGCTGCATTCCATGGACCAAAATCAGCCACCAATGCTCCATTTACAACCTTTGAAATGGTCCAAAAGCCATAGGTGGTGGGGGGTTACGAAATTCACGCACTTCCCCCTCAAATTGGACACCGATTCTCTCTTGATTAAATCCAATTTGGCCCTCATAAATTCATCTCAAATTGGTATTTTTCCTCACCAATACAACCCACTTGCATCCCAATTGCGCGATCAAAAATGATCCTTGACTTTTTCTAGACAAAAACGGCCCATGACGACTTTTTCCCAAAAAGTCTTGATTTGCAGAAAAATCTTTGGAGGCTGAGTCAACATTCCTAAAATGACCTATGACATGACAGAACATTCAATTTCTGAAATCGAATTCAAATATGCGGTTAATTTCACTCTAGCGTGTTTTTAACATGACCTAAACTACCGGGTAGCTTTTAGAAATTTATAGTGCAAATGACCCGTGGTCGATTTTCTTCGAGCCACAATGAACCCACTTGACACATTGGTGACTCTCGGTTGTCGTAAAAATCTCGATGATTCAATTAAGGACACATGGTACAAAAATGACAGAAAAATCAGTCTAGTGCTGATCGACAAGAATTTCTCAATTTGGTGGAATCACCCACGCTTAACCACATACCTCAATCAAACCAACCTATTTCTAATCTCTAAGCAATTTTTAACTATGCCATAATGATCTCTGCAGATAAGCCTGGTCGAGTAGTCGAGTCCTGGTCGAATCCTCAAGTCTATTGCATTAAAATTCCTTAATCGCTTCCTCAGATAGTCTAGTTATCTCACGAATGATTGGCTCTGAGACTAACACTACAAGGGTGTCGATCAACAGCCCAATTTAATTTAATAGAAAACAACATTGAAAATCTGGGATGTCAGAGACAAGTTCCAGACTGAACGCAAGAATGAAGACTTAATCAGACTTAGGATTATTTTCTTCAAGGTTTCAGTACCTACAAGATATATCAAGCTTTCTGGTTAGAAATATCACTTACCATATTGGTTATCTTGATTAGAATCAATTTCGAAGAAGCAAATCATTTTGGAAGGCAAGCTTATTTGGAAAGAATCTACTTATGGAAACCAAGATCCTGATTATGTGGGCGAACATGATTGATGGGCTTTCATCTTGATCTTCAAACAGCTTGAGATCTCCTTGATTGATTCTATCCAACAGGTTTGTAAGTGCTAGTATGAACACCTAAAGGGGAGTGAATTGGTGTGAAGACAATTTTCACAAACAGTAATAAAAATATTTTGCTTTTGAAACTGAGTTTGAAGAATAATAGACTTTGAGCAAGTTCGGACTTAAACTATAAACGGAACTACGAACAAAGTAAAGGAGTTTAGGGAAGAAAATAAGAACACATAATTTATAGTGGTTCGGCTTAATTCAAGCCTACGTCCATTCTCCCAGGCTGACAGCTTCCTAGCTAGTTTCCACTAAGAATCAAAAGAGAATATATAATCTATAATCTCAACTTCACTATGAAGACTCTCTACTACTCTCTCACAAAGTCACACTATGAGTCTCTCTCCTTTGAGTACAACTTTGAGCTTAGTATAAGAAGTTACAAGAGAATGGGAAGCTTCATACTTTGGTGTCACGCCCCGATCCTCCGAGCACATGCCCATCCCTCCTTGGTCGATTAATAGCGATGTCCCAGAACACATCGCCGACCCATTCAATTTAATACGCATGCGGAAGCAAATACAAAACCCCTAACAACAAACAACATGGGATAGGAAAGCACGACAACATTTCTCAAAAGGCTATCTGAGAAAAATTCCCTATTTGTTTTGAAGTTGACAAAACGTTTCCATCAGTCTAGTCTGAAGACTTGCAGACTCTATCGTCAAAGTCTGAAGACCTTTAGACTCAAGATTTAAAGTCTGCCCTCACTGATAGTTTCCAGCCAACTAAGAAAAGTATTATTCGTTGAAGAAGACTTATCCAGATGCGAGTATATCTTTAAGGATTTGATTCGTACGGTTGAAGAAGATCTCACGGCTAGAGATAGCATCTCGAGATCAATTATTCATATTGAGATTAATTCGAGTAATTAGATATGTTGATTGACAAAGTATACTTGGAAGGTTCTACTTATGGAAACTTAGATCCTGATTGTACGGACGAGCAGGATTGGTGGGCTATCATCACATTCCTTAAATAACTCGAGATCTCCCTAATTGATTATGTCAAATGGGTTGATTGGAAGAACTTCTTTGGAAGGTGTCAATGGTTATGAAGGCATGGAAGAGTATATAAGGAAGACGCTCAAGTTATTCGAGTGTGTGTGTGAAAGAGAAATTCCAAAGTCTGAAGTTCCTAGTTCTTTGTTGTTTCATTTGTAGAGCTCAAATTGTACTCCAAAGAGAGATTAAATACTTGTAAGACCTTAAGGAAGTGTAGCAGAGTCTCTACACTGTGGAATCAAGGACGTGAGACTGTAAAATCTATTTTGGTTCTTAGTGGAATCGAGCCAGTGGGCTGTCAGTGCAGGAAAGTGGACGTAGCTTGGACTAAGCCAAACCATTATAAACCTTGTGTTTTGATTCTCTATCCCTAATCTCTTTACTTTAATCCGTGGGTTTATTTAATTGTTTATAGTCTTTTACACCTTCAGTCTATTATTCTTAGAAGTTAATTTATTCTGTTTAAGTTTCACAAAAAAAAAAAAAAAACTTCTTTGATCACCTATTCAACCCCCTCTAAGTGCTCTTATGAGCCCTATCAATTAGTATCAGAGCCTGTGTACTCATTTAATTGAAGTGTTTTTACTTATGAGTTAAAGATCTATGGCTAGTATGTTGGCTTCAGGTTTGGTTAAAGGCCAAAGTAACACCAGACCACCTTACTTCGATGGAAAGGAATACAACATATGGAAAAACAAGATGAAGGCATTCTTAAGGTCAAAAGATCCTTTGGAATGGGATGTGGTGGAAAAAGGAATCATTGCTAAAGCTACATCAGTTTCAGAAAGAGGAAAAGAAGTTGCAGAAGCTAGCGAGATGACTCAAGAAGAAATAACCAAGAGACAAGCTCTTGATGCTAAAGCAATTTACTCCTTATATTGTGTGTCATCTCCTACTGAATATAACCGAATATCTTCTTGTGAAATAGCCAAAGAAGTCTGAGATAGGCTGCACATTACCTATGAAGGAATTTATCGAGTGAAAGAAACAAGGATCAATAGTCTACTCAAACAGTATGAAACCTTCAAGATGAAGCTAGGAGAATCTATCACTAATATGTTTAGTCGCTTCACTGAAATTATAAATGGTCTAGAGTATCAGGGATAGCCAATCTCAGGACCCATGAAGGTTAACAAATTGCTGCGTAGACTCTCCAAAGACTGGAATCACGTAAAGACTTCAATAAGGGAAACACAAAGGATCATGCCGCTCTCCGTAGATGAATTGGTTGGCAAACTTCAGTCCTATGAGGTGGAGCAAATCAACGAGAAAGAAGCTCCCAAAGGTAAGAAGTCTATTGCTTTAAAATCTAACGATGATTTTGATGTTACAGACTTTGAAGAAGATATGGACGATGAAAAGCTATCACTTATGATAAGAAGGTTCAGGAAACTGAACAAAAAGAGAAAAAAGGTTCAATTGGAAGAAACAAAGCACTCAAAAGTTTTAGAACAAATCAATTGAGGTTGATGAATCCAATAAAGATGTGATTTGCTTTGAATGCAAGAAAAAAGGATAGATCAGACCTAACTGTCCTCTGTTGAAGAAAAAGAAGGGAAAAGCTAAGAAATACAGAAAGGCTCTCAAAGCAGAAACATGGAGTGATACTGAATGCGAAGAATGTGATGATGATTATGCCAACATTTGTCTAATGGCAAAATCATAATCAGACTCAGACTCTGAGATAGATACAGACTCAGACACAGACAGTGAAATCGAGGTATGTAATTTGAAAATTCCTACTAAAGTCTCGAAATACATTGATGAACTTTGTCTTAGTTTCAAAACTTCTCTTAAGAGGATTTCTGAGCTAAAAAGGGAGAATTGTACACTGAAGCAACAAGAAAACTCTTGGAAAGAAAGGTTTGAAAATTTAGACAAAAGTTTTGTCATTTTAAAAGAAAATGCAAACTCTCTTACGAAAGAAAATGCATTTTGAAAAATGACATTTCAAATATTTGAAAAAGGTTTTCAATAGGATCTGAAAAGTTGGAAAATATTATTTCAGTACAAAGACCTTATTTTAACAAATCAGGCTTGGGAATGACTTATGAAACCATTTCTCTAATTGATTTTCCAAAAGTAAAGGAAATAATCAAACAAAGACCTAGAAAAACTTTTTATAGAAATCATTTTCAAAAAGTCTTTGTAAAACCTATTAGCCGAAGTGCTCTCAAATGTTCTAAGTGCAACAGCTCATAACACTTTGAGAAAGAATGTCCTATGATTTGGAGACTTGTTAAGAAGGATTGAGCGAAGACTGTATATTACACTAACTCCACTGGACCCAAGAAAATGTGGGTACCAAAGAAAGCTTGAGTTTCTTTTTTAATTGCAGGTCATTATCAAGAAGAAGATTAAATGGTATTTGGATAGTTCCTGTTCAAGACACATGATAAGAGATTCAAGTTGTTTTATAAAATTTGTTCAAACCAATGGTAGAAAAGTTTCTTTTGGTGGAAACAATAAAGGAAGAATTGTAGGATGCGGAATAGTAAAAATTGGAAGTCTAACAATCAACAATGTCTCCTTGGTGGAAGGACTAAATTACAATCTTCTCAGCATTAGTCAACTGTGCAACACTGGATTCAAAATCAATTTCAAAGAAGGAATATGTTCAGGAACTAGTAAAGATCTTTCTCAATCTTTTACTAGACAAAGACACGAGAATATTTGTCTTCTGTATATAAAACCAGAAAGGTCTCAATGCCTTATATTAATTCAAGATGAAGCAAATCTTTGGCATCGAAAGCTTGGCCATGTTAACTGAAGCAAATTGCCAAAATCTCTTCCAAGAAGCTTGTTCGAGGACTCCCCAATTTGAAATATCAAAAGTCTGACTTATGTACACCATGTGTATTGGAAAAACAGGTTGAAAGTTCTTTTAAGCCAATAAATCAAGTTTCTATTAATCGTGTGTTGCAATTCATGCATATGGATCTTTTTGGACCCACCAGAACTCAAAGTGTTGGAGGAAAGAGATATTGCCTAATAATAGTGGATGATTATTCACGATTTATTTGGGTTTACTTTCTGGTAAGTAAGTCTGAAACCTTCTCTCACTTTTCAAAGTTTGCCAATAAAGTACAGAATGAGAAATGATATGCTATTTCAAGCATACGAATAGACCATGGAGGTGAGTTTGAAAATCAAGACTTTGCAAAATTTTGTAATGAATCGGGTTTTCAACATGTTTTCTCCTCTCCATACACTCCATAATAGAATGGAGTTGTGGAAAGAAAGAATAGATCTTTGTAAGAAATTAAAAGAACTCTTTTAATTGAAAGTAATATTTCTTATCATTTTTGGGCTGAAGCAGTTTCTACAACATGTTATATTATTAACAAAGTATTTTTAAGGCCTATACTAGAGAAAACTCCCCATGAGTTATTCAAAGGAAAGAAGCCAATTGTTTCTTATTTTCATGTGTTTGGTTGCAAATGTTTTGTTTTGAAAAATGCAAATGATCAAATTGTTAAGTTTGAAGAAAAATCAGACGAAGGAATCTTCCTTGGATATTCAACCTCCAGAAAAGCCTATAGAGTATTCAACAAGAAGACTCTTTTTTGCAAAATCAATCGATTCAGACTCAACTTGAAGAATTTGAACTTGCTCCAGACTCTATAAAGTCTACCTCCCCTAAAGCAGCTTAGAAGAACAACAACGAACGGATGTTGAAGAATCAACTGAAGAAGAAGATCAGCAATCTATCAAACCGACCAGCAACTGAAAGCACAAGTCTAGTCATCCCAAAGAACTTATTATTGGTGACATTGATGAAGGGATTCGTACAAGATCCAAAAGGCAAGAAGAGTTTAGCGCTGTGGCACTTATTTTTGAAATAGAACCCAAAAGCATAAAATAAGCTTTAACTGACGAAAGCTAGATTGAAGCAATGCAAGAAGAACTCAGGTAGTTCAGCATTAACGATGTTGGGGAATTAACTCCTAAACCAAAAGGTAAATCTATTATTGGAGCTAAATGGGTTTTCAGGAACAAGATGGACGAAAAAAGGAAGAGTGGTAAGGAACAAAGCAAGACTCGTGGCCAAAGGATATACGCAAAAAGAAGTGATAGACTATGATGAGACCTACGTTCCAGTAGCAAGGTTAGAAGTAATTAGATTATTACTTACTTTTGCTTGTTATAAGAATTTCAGGTTATTCCAAATGGACGTCAAAAATGCATTTCTAAATGGATTTATCCAAGAAGAAGTCTATGTGGAACAACCTTCCGGATTTCAAGACCCAAGGAAACTAGACTCGGTATTCGACTAAAAAGGACTCTATATGGTTAAAGCAAGCTCCTCGAGCTTGGTACGACAGGGTAAGACTTTTTAATTCAAAATGGTTTTGGCAAAGGAAAAGTGGACACTAATTTGTTTATTAAAAGAGAATGTAAAAACTTTTTACTTGTTCAAATATATATTGATAATATTATATTTGGATCACCTAACGAAAACCTGTGCAAGAAGTTTTCTAAGTCTATGTAGGATGATTTTGAGATGAGTATAATGGGTGAACTATCCTTCTTTCTTGGACTACAAGTGAAATGATTGAAGGAAGAAATTTTCATTCACCAAGAAAAATATGCTAAAGAACTCGTTAAAAAGTTCGGATTGGAGAATTGTAAAAAGACTAATATACCAGTCAAGTTCTTGAAGCTGGACAAAGATGAAGGAGGAAAGAAAGTTGACCAGAAGCTCTACAAGAGTATCATTGGTTCACTTTTTTATCTTACTGCTTCTAGACCTGACATTTTGTTTAGTGTTTGCATTTGTGCTAGATTTCAATCAGATCCCAAAGAATCTAATCTAAATGCTGCAAAACGCATAATCAAATACGTTGCAACAACCTCAAAGTTAGGTCTGTGGTATCCTAAAGAAGGAGACTATACTCTCATTGGATATTCAGACGCAGATCTAGTAGGTTGTAGAGTTGATAGAAAGAGCACTTCTAGCACTTGTCAATTGCTTGGTAACAGGACATTATTTTGGTTTTCAAGGAAGTACAGTACTGTAGCTCTTTCAACAGCAAAAGCAGAGTATGTGGCTCTTGGAAGTTGCTATTCTCAAATCCTATAGATAAAACAACAACTGAGAGACTTTGGAATTGAAGACTCATGCACGAAGATCAAATGTGACAACACCAGCGTAATAAATCTCACAAAAAATCCAATTCTTCATTCAAGAGCAAAGCACATAGAGATTCGACACCACTTTATTCGAGATCATGTTCAAAATGGAGAAATTATTATCCAATTTATTGATTCAAAGAATCAGCTGGCGGATATATTTACAAAGCCACTAGAGAAAAGCCTATTTGAGTCTATTCGCACCAGATTTAACATCATATCTTTTAAAGTCTGAAGGAGCTCGGACTTAGTGATAAAGTCTGAAGGTGCTCAGACTCAGAAAACCAAGAGTTATGACTGTAAGTTATTTCGGTATTAGTAATTTAATTCTTGGTTAAAAACTTGAAAGGGTACGGTTACTCATTAATCGCTAATTGATTGAAATTATTTTTCCAAGTTTCCTTTATGACATTTATTGATTCTCAAAAGGCATTTATTCATTTTCGAAAAGGCGTTATCTATTTTCAAAACGGCGGTTATTCTTTTTCGAAAAGGCATTTTTACTTTTTCCTTTTATGTCGCTTCAATTTCCTCGCTTCACTTGCTTTATATACTGTTGAAATCCGTCTTCTTCGTTTCCACTCTCAAACCCTAAAAGTTCTAAACTCCCACGTGCTCTGACTTTCCCTGTTGTTTCATCCAAAAAGTTTTCACCTTTCGAGCAAGACAATGAATTTCTCCCTTGAAGAGACAATGTCTTCGAGAAAGTCATCAAGAATTGCAAGTAGGGGAGCACGGCACATGCCTAAGGGGCCTATGCACTTTGACTTGACCGAAGAAGAAGATTCTACTCCACAATGACCAAGTCAGCAACAACCTTCTTAGCAGCGTCAAACTCCTCCACCGACTCATCCAAAAGAAGAAGTGTTGGAAGAAGTGGAACCTGTAAGAATGTTAACTCCTCAAGTTGCTTTCAAGCTTTACTCTAATTTGAAAAGAGGGGGAACTCCTATGTCCTTGATTGATGAATACTTGTGAGAGAGAGGTTATAAGAATGAGACTCTTTTTTTGCGTGATATGGAGAAGATGGGTATTGCCGAAAAGGATCGGCTGAAAAAGCCTTTGCTAATTTTCCTAGTGAACCACGCTTTGGGATTACTAATCAACCATAAGGACAGGACGACGATGAACGCATGTTTACTCATTTTCAGCCTAGATCAAGAGTGGCTGTAAACATTGCTAGTGATGGTCCAAGTCATTTCAGATTGAAAAACCACGAGAGGGTTTACTTGAATTTGATGAAGAGAGGGGTCATGAACCCTAGGAGTGTCAATTTTGATTTCCTTGATTCGTGAAAGCAAGTTTGCGAGAGAAGTTCACTCTACTACAATTGGAGCAATTTTGTTCTAAATCTACTATTGCTTATCCTAAACTCACTGCATACTTTTACTCAAACTTATCTTTCCTGGATGCAAACAGTTTCTCTTTCACAATGAGGGAGAATGAGTTTTTGGTGAATATGGACACACTGGCTGACATAATTGGGGTGGAAAGATCGAATTTCCGACTGATTAGTGTGTCTCGTTGCTCATGCTACTCTGTAATTAATGAAAGATCGAGATGTTGAAGGCAAGATCTCCTACTCTAGGATGAATGCCTCTAACATCTTGTTGCACAAGATCGTAATCAACTGCATCCGTCCAAAGTCGACATCCAAGACTGATGTCTCTCGGTCTGAAGCGAAATTGATGCATGACATCAACATTGGCTACAAATTCTCTCTGCCTCACACCATCTTGTTTCACATGTACAGAACAGTGGTGAAGGATAAGGGACAACTCCCTTATTCTGCTCTTATCACGCGTCTTTTTATACATTTTAAAATTCACATCCCTGCACCATTATATTTGACAACCATTTCTCCAATGGTGATTGGATTTAAAATGATCACCAAGATGCGATTGAATTAGCTGAACAAGGTGTTGGAGCGTATGAAGGATAAGTCTCCTTTGAAAGCAAAACAAGACTCTGCTGCAGCAAAGAGGAAAGGCAAGGAGCCCATGGCTGCTCCAGTGAAGAGGAAAAGATTTCTCATCTTGCGGGATGAAGAGGATGAGGATGAAATGACTCTTTTAGCTTTACACAATTTGAAGAGTTTTGTTAGTTTTCAAGAGACTCGAGCAGAGCTAGAAGAAGGAGAAAAAGAGAGAGAAGAGATAGAGAAGGAAGATGAAGAACAGAGGAGGATAGAGGAAGAAAGAAGAGAATAGGAAGAAGAAGAAAGAAGAGAAGAGGAAGAAGAGGAAAGAAGAGGGGAGGAAGAAGAACCAGAAGGAGGACAAGAAGGAGAAGAAGACCAAGGTCAATAAGACTCTTTTGAGCCAACTGTCTTCTTGTCCAGCAATTCTGAGATGGCAGGAACTAGAATTGGTGATGCGCATCACTCTGAAGTTGAAGCTAATAAAGAAGAAATCATACCTACTCCACCTGAAGGCAACCAAACAGGGGGAGCTGTTAGACAGCAAGGTATTTCTTCACCTATCTTTACTAGTGATATGAGTCATTTTGCAGCGGATCCAGAGGATGTGTATACCTCTCATCGTCCCGAAGCATCCACTCATAGTCATGATGGACATTCTGCTGAAGTTCCATCCACTCTCAAAACCCCTAGAATCGACTCAGCTGGTCCTAGTGCTGCTACAAATCAAACAGCTGACTTTTCGAGACTACTAGAGCTTTTGTAGGATATAAAGAAGTAGCAATATGCTATGGGGTATGAGATGCAAGATCTCAAGAATGCTTTCATGGCCACTTTAGTGTCTTTGCACGATCAGTTACAAGCCCTGAAGAATCAAGCGCAGTCTACTGTGCAAGGTGAAGAGTTTCAATCACTGAAGCAGAGTTTTGCAAGGCTTGAAAAGACGGTGAATTCTACGGGAGAGTTTGAGCTTGTTTGCCTTCCAAAATAGCCATGATTCTAACTCAATTTTCAAAACATCTCTTTTCTTTGTTCTCCACTTTTTGCTGTTGACAAAAAGGGGGAGAAGTTGGTGCAGATTTGACTCCTTTTTTGTTTGGTTGTGGTTTGGACTAGTTGATTTGATCTTTTGATGCTTGTAGTAACTTAAGCTATGTTAATGATTATGGTAAAGATAGTTCTTTTTACAAGACTAACACATTTTCTACGGTTGCAGAATCGATACTATCCTTATCCTAATCTACTTATTTTTATGAGATATCTTGATTTGCTTAAGTGTTGTCTTGCAGGTCAAAAGTATCTAAATCTGCAGGAAAGTTTTATCACCATAAAAAATGGGGAGATTGTTGAAGAAAGCTTCCCTATTTGTTTTGAAGTTGACAAAACGTTTCCATCAGTCTAGTCCGAAGACTTGCAGACTCTATCGTCAAAGTCTAAAGACCTCCAGACTCAAGATTTAAAGTTTGCCCTCACTGATAGTTTCCAGACCGACGAAGAAAAGTATTATCCGTTGACGAAGACTTATCCAGATGCCAGTATATCTTTAAGGATTTGATTCGTACAGTTGAAGAAGATCTCACAGCTGGAGATAACATCTCGTGATCAATTATTCGTATTGAAATTAATTCGAGTAATTAGATTTGTTAATTGGCAAAGTATACTTGGAAGGTTTTACTTATGAAAACCTAGATCCTGATTGTATGGGCGAGCAGGATTGGTGGGCTATCATCACATTCCTTAAATAACTCAAGATCTCCCTAATTGATTTTATCCAACGGGTTGATTGCAAGAACTCCTTTGGAAGGTGCCAACGGTTATGAAGGCATGGAGGAGTATATAAGGAAGACCCTCAAGTTATTCGAGTGTGTGTGTGAAAGAAAAATTCCAAAGTTTGAAGTTCTTAGTTCTTTGTTGTTTCATTTGTAGAGCTCAAATTATACTAAAAAAAGAGACTAAATTCTTGTGAGACCTTGAGGAAGTGTAGCAGAGTCTCTACACTGTGGAATCAAGGACGTGATACTGTAAAATCTCTTTTGGTTCTTAGTGGAATCCAGCCAGTGGGCTGTCAGTGCAGGAGAGTGGACGTAAGCTTGGACTAAGCCGAACCACTATAAACCTTGTGTTTTAATTCTCTATCCCTAATCTCTTTACTTTAATTCGTGGGTTTATTTAACTATTTATAGTCTTTTACACCTTCAATCTATTATTCTTAGAAGTTGATTTATTTTGTTTAAGTTTCGCAAAAAAAAAAAAAAAAAAAACTTATTTGATCACCTATTCACCCCCTCTAGATGCTATTACTAGCCCTATCAAAGGCAACTTTTATAAACAATGAGGTTTAGTTACAAAACGAGTTTGGTCAAAAGGCTACAACAGGTCGGCCCTCAAAAAGAAGCTATCGTACGACATACTAGTCAGACAAATACGCCGGTCCTTCATAATTCCACCTCCACAGACTCCATGGCTTTGGTCCTCCACAACCACCATCTACAGGCCTAAAAAGATAAGCCCACAACTGGGGTAAGATAGTGTCTCAGCAAGTTCACCTCCTAAACCCCTATTAGGAAAGAAATACACTAAAAGGTGGCCTAGCCACACATCACAGAGGACTTACCTTGCCTCAATTCCTTCTCGCACATTAGCACAATTCAATAAACAATCATCAAGTCACATTAAGGATTCCGATTGAATCATTGATCAATCGACTTAGTCGATTACATGCCAACCAGACATTTCCTTGGTCATCTCACTTACTCAACCCCAACGCTGAATTACGGGTCAGTGAGCATGGCCTACTAAAACTTTGGCAATAATGCTAAATTACGGCTTAGCGGCACAACCTAGATTAGGTGGTAATATTGAATTACGGCTTAGTGGGCACAACCTATATTAGGTGGTAATGCTGAATTACGGCTCAGCGACACGATCGGTTCCAAGCTCCGTGGTATCTTGATCTAACACACAACAATATGCCTATCAACTCTCAAATGCCCCATGGTTGCACAAAACATCATTCAATCAAACAATCGACAGACAATTGCATAAATCACCCAATTCACATATACAACATGCAATTTCATAACTCATCATCAAATGACCAATCCAGCATTCAATTCCAAAATCTGACTATACCACGAAGCTTAGAGCACATTTCTAACAATCGGCCATCCCGGTCGAATTTCTGAAAATTTTAATTAATTAAATAATTAAATAAATTCCAAAAAATAAACTAATTAAATATTAAATAATATAATTTTAAATAATTAAATAATTAAATAAAATATTAATTAAAAATCTAATTAGGATTACACTAATTTAATCACATAATTAGACTAATTAATCCATCCGCTAAACTAATATAGCCCTTAATCTAATCCATACTTAATTAAACTAATCTAACCACCTAAACATCATTAGCCTAATCTAAACACTCCTTAAGCATGATTAACCTCCTAAGCGAGGTTTAGTGAGTAAACTCACTGGATTTGCGTTTCGATGAGTCCACGGCGACGGCAACGGCGAGGCAGGCGACAAACCTCCAAGCAGCAACACCAACCAAGGCCGGGAAGGGTTTGAAAATGGGCCACAAAGTCTGAATACCCTTGTTGGTTTCTGCTTATGTTCTTGGCTGAATTGCAGAGAAGAAACCAGCAGCTTCAATGGTGAAAATGGGCCGATCGGAGTTGCGGTGAGTGGGTGGTCGGCAACCGGTGGCTCCCAGGGGTCTTGGGGATCTTGTGGGTGGATGGAATGGCCAAAGGAAGTGCTGGAATGGGAGAAAAACGAAGAAAAACGCAAAACAGTGTAGGTGGGCAGGGGACCAACGGACTGGCGACCGGTAACTTGCCTCAAGGTCAGGCTTGTTGGAATGGTCTGGATGTCCACATTACAGTGATGGATCGGTCGTTGGCTGATTCATCCAGTAAGTTGACTTTTTACTCGGATCTTTGATGAAATGTCAGCTGGAGTAGAAATCGGCAGAAGAGAAACAGGGGGAAAATGAGGTTGCCGAGCAAAGGGGAAGGGAGCTGCGGTTTCTGCTGGTTCTCTCTAGTTTATTGAAGCTCTCTTGTGACCTCATCAATGAAGAAAGCAAGCTGCAAGGAGGGAGAAGGCTGCTGAAGAGAGGGGGACCCCAAAGTGGCTCCTTAGCCTTCAACACTTGTCTCTCTCTCACTTGGCTTGCCCCCACCACCCATCAGCTGTCCACAACCACTTCTCTCTCCTCAATCTTCCTCAAGAAGCTTCCCAACTAGTCCAAAATGTTGCTCCCCCCATGGCATACGATTTTTGTAACATTTGGCCTTCAATTTCTTCAATTTCATTCAATCCTCTTTCAAATCAATGCAATTGAGCTGAATTTGATTTCCATAAATCAAACCAAGGTGCCATCATCTCAAACCACATTTTTCCTCATCATTTAGTTCAACTTGAATCCCAAAAACGAAATCAAAAGTGATCCTCTAGCTTTCCCGATCAAAAACAGCCTTACTTAGATTTTCCGCCAAAAATCTCGGTTTGTAGAAAAATCTTCTAAGGATGAGTCAACATTCCTAAGATGAATTGTGACATGACAGAACTTTCAATTTCTAAATTCGGGTTTAAATTCATGGTAAATTTCAATCTGGCACGCTTTGAGTGTATCCTAATCTACCGGGTAGCTTTTAGAAACTTTCAATGCATTGACCCGTGGTTGATTATTTTCAGGCTACAACATAATCTTCGACACATTGGTGACTCTCGGTTATCATGAAAATCTCGAAATTTCAAATACGAACAGAGGGTACCCAAAACGACAGAAGAATCAGTCTAGTGCTAGTCGACAAGGATATTGCAATCAGGTGTAATCACCCACACTCTAATCACATATCTCAGTCGAATCGACCTATTACTGATCTCTGTTTGATTCTGACTACGTCATAATGATCATTACAGATTAATACAGTCGAGCAGCCGATTCATGGTCAAATTCTCAAGCCTGTTGCATTTAAATTTCTTAACGGCTTTACCTGATAGACTAGTTATCTTGAGTGATCAGCTCAAAGAATTGAACTATAAGTGCGTTGATGAAAAGTCCGTCTCATTTAATTGAAAACAGAATTAGAAATTTGGGATGTCATAGTTGACACTTTCCAAAGTAATTCTTGCAATTAACCTGTTGGACAGAATCAATCAAGGAGATCTCGTGCCATTTGAAGATTGTGATGAAAGCCCGTCAATCATGTTCGCCCATACAATCAGGATCTTGATTTCCATAAGTAGATTCTTTCCGAATTTACTTGCCTTATGAAAAGATTTGATGTATCGAAATTGATTCCAATAAAGATAATTAATCTTGGAGGTGATATTTCTAACCAGAAGACCATATATAATCCATATGAACCGAAACCTTAAAGAAATAAAGATAATCCCGCGTCTGGATAAGTCTTCATTCTTCACTTGCGTTCAGTTTGGAATCCTTTAGAGTGGGCAAACTTTTGATGTAAAACAGACTTTGAAACAAAAGTCTAGCAGTCTCCAGACTTTGACACAGAAGTTTGGAAATCTTTAGAATAAACTTTGGATAAGTTTTGTCAACTTCAAAACATCAAAGGAGTTTTATCTGACAATCTCCCCCTTTTTGATGATGACAAAACTTCCCTACAGATTTAAAGATTTAAACCCTGCAAAACAACTCTTAGCAGTATATGATATCTTTTTTAAAACCAATTTATTAATGATCTAGATAGCATCGATTATGCAACCACGGAAATCATGTTAATCTTGAAAAAATTAGACACATATCAAGATTTAAACATCCACATCCATAATCATCACCACAAAAGTTACTGCAGATTATAAGTGTTCAAAACAATCAAACAAAATCAAATCTACAAAAGTTAATTCAAGTTATAAATGTTCAAATCTACACTCATTCTCCCCCTTTTTGTCAACAGCAAAAAGTGGAGAAAGTCAAAATAGAAAAGAGATAAATGGAATTGCGTTGTCAAGAACTAGAACTAGTTGAAAATCCCCCATGGACTGCACTGCCTCCTCAACCTTCTGGCACTGGCGATGAACAATCTCAACTTGAGTCTGAACAATCTTGAGACTCTGAATAGTCTGATCATTCTTGGCCACAATCTGAGTTACTTGTTGATTCAAAGTCTGTACCTGAGTGTCTAAAGACTGTACCTTTCCAGTGTGAAAATCAGAAAAGGATCTCAAGGCAGCATGAAGTTTCTGAATCTCAATCTCCATGGCATATTGCTAAGCTTTAACTTCCAAAAGGAGTTCCATCATCCTTGGATAGTCAGCATGTGGTTCAGTATGCACACTAGCTTCAGCGAATTGAATTTAAGGAGAATTGACTTGTCTAGCACCATGACTCAGAGTAGATTCTTCAATGTCGATCTCAGGAAATTAAGAAGCATAAATATCTTTTGGATCTGCAGGAGACCGACTTATGCCATCACTCGCAAAATGAGGAGAAGAAGTTCCTGTTTTCTCAATAGCTCCCCTTGTTTCTGTGCCTACAGGCGGAGAAGGAATTCTTTCTTCTAGTGTCTTCTCGTTTTCAGAATAAGAGTGATGTTCTTTCTCTGTACGTACTCCTACTTGTCCACTCCTAGTTACTTCTGAATCCTCAGATAAAGATATTGCAACTATCTCTGCATAATAGTCATCCTCACCCTTCTTTTCAGAATGTCCTTCTTCTTCTTCAGCTCCTGCTCTTTTTTCTCTTTTTGCTTCTTCCTTCTCAGTTTCCTCTTCTTCTTCTTCTTCTTCTTGCTCTGTGTCTTCTCTGTTTTCTCCTTTCTTTTTCTTTGGTTGCTCAAAACCAACAAAACCTTGAAGATTCTTTAAGGCAATGGCAGAAATTGTAAGATCATCTTCATCCTCTTCATCCTGCAGGATAAGTGATCTCCTCTTCTTTACAGGTTCATGCACAGCTTCCTTGCCTTTCCTCTTTCTTCCAGCAGAACCTTCCTTGGTTTTGCTTGATGACTCCTTCAAGCGCTCAATAGCCTTGTTCAGATCCTTCAACCTCATCTTCGAAATCATCTTCAGTCCTATTACCATAGGAGCAACAGTTCGAGAGCAAAGTGAGGCGGGAAACTGGATCTGAAAATGTCTAAACAACGGTGTAACCAGCACAGAATAAGGCAACTGTCCTTTATCATTCATAATTGTCCTGTACATGTGCATCAGGATAGTATGAGGGAGTGAAAATGTGGCATCCGGAAATTTCGACGACTCTTAAATATGCAACGGCCATGAGCAATCGGCGGGAGTATCGTCGGTACCACATTTGGCCTAGTCTCATCGCCACTCTACGTCCCGAAATATTTACTTTTGGAGAAAATGAAATTCGTCTTTGAATGGCCATATGAACAATCTCACCAATGGCCACGTTATTTTATCTCTTAGACCGAACCTCCTGTGTACATTGTTGCGACCCCATGCAGCCTTGCCGATTTCTTTCTCCACGCAAGAGTTTCAGTCACGTACTTGTACATGAAGTGGACTGAATAGGAAGAGATTAGTTAATTCCTATGGAAACCATGAGACCGAATGCCCGTGCATGTACCAAAATCTTAGAATTTAATTTTGGAGGGGTTGGACCATGTAGTAAGGACCGCACGGCCCCAACTTCGCTGGCTCGATTAACCCATCACCTCTCCCTTAATTGTTGACAAAGCCAGTGAACAATCCTTGAAACTTCTCCAACTTTGTTGATCGAAGCATGGCCAGCAACAGCCACGTTGCTTCTCCTTCAGTGGCCAGCGCATAGAGAAGAACCGAGCAAGGGAGAGCCACGCCCTCCACAGCTGTCTTCAGTCTTGGAAGCCACTACATCTCCCATGCAATTGACTCTCAAAATCAACAAATGAAGGAACAAAACTCTCGGACAGGTGAGGAGGAGAGAGAAGGAACCGAATTAGAATTGAGCAAGGAGAGAAACCGAGAGTGAGCGGGTGAGTGAGTGAGAGAGAGAGAGTTTGAGCGAGGGAATTCGCAAGAGAAGCAGGCGCACGAGTGTGAGCTGCAAAGAAGGAAGAGAAGGACCACCTTTTGCCGTGCTGGAGCTGCCACCGTTGATGCCGCTTATCTTCGCCGCCGTCGAGCCACATTACCAAACCGAACCCCTAGCCGTTGAACCATAGGATTTGAGGCAAGTGAAAGTCCATTAACCTATATCATGTTGTGCTGTTGTTGTCTAGTGGAGTGCAATAAACTTGGATATTTTTGGGTTGTGGATGTTGGATGCTGGATTTTGAATGAGTAGAAGTAGTTCTCTTTGAATCAGTAAACTGTTTCGTAGAAAACAGCATGACCTTTGATGATTCCGTGAATTTTCTGAAATTATCTAGTTAGAATTGCACTTCAAACCCTTAATGAAAGTTGTAGGACACATCCTTAGGAATAACATATCAAAATTTGAGAATAACCCTTAATCAGTAAAATGATTTTCTCTGTAAATGTTAAATTTGGAATCTATTGCAGAATGTTAGTAAATAATATAGCAATTACTGCTCTTAATAAATTGAGATATAGACTTAGGTTTCTTCACGGAATATGTTAATCTATGTCTCTTCTATAGCATACTGAAATTTCGTAACATTCCAAAAAGATTATATATATTTTTAGTGTATGTGATCGAAACTGCTCAATTTGTCCCAAAGGTGAATGCATTTTGAGTTGTTATTTGACATGATGATATTGGTATTCAGCATATTATGCAATATTGAGATTTAATGAGACTCAAGGGACATCTTTTCATTGCATTGAAAAGTGTTTTTGGAAAATAAGATGTTAATTGTTACCGCTGGACCCTCAGGGCAACAATGCCCTGGGAGTCGGGATGCCCAAAGGATCGAATGCGTCGATGCCTTGTGGATGCCTGGGGACCATAGTGCTTCAGAGGTTTTCCCGAGAGCATCAGGATGCCCAGTGGTATGTCGGTATGTAATTCCGGAGGTTATGGGTAACCATGTCTATGGCACGCCCCAGTGATTCCTCATGATGCCATGTGGCATGCGAGATGCTCGGAGATGTGACGCAACGCTTTGGATGCCTGGTGGCCTTGTGGCCAGATGCCGGAGGCTTTTGCGACGCTAGGTTGGGTGCGAAATCCCAGAAGGACGCAAACATTAGTCCTCCGGGGGGTAAAACCCTTTTTAAATGTTAAAACTGATGATTATATTAAGTGTGAGTGTGGTTTGGATATGGGACTAAATTGTATGGCATGGAATGTGACGTGTCATAACAGTTTGGCCCTATGATCGCGACTTGTGTGCTTGAACATGGTGCATCTTTTTTGTTTGAACTGCATTGGTCATTGCATTAAAGAGTTATATGGTTTAGAGGCATACTTATTCCATTGATGACCTGTCTTGTCTATCTTGCATAAAACTGGATCGTGATGGCTTGCATAGTATAGTTTAATGGGTCTTTTGCTGTTGAGTGGTTGTACTCACCCCGTCTGGGGACTAACATTTCAAACTAGAAGATATGCCTCTGCTACTAGTCACCCCCGGCACATTCTATGGTATACCGGTCGATCTTGAGTGTGAGTGTACGGAGCACCATCATCCTGAGATATGAGGGTTGGTTTTTATTCGAGTGTGAGTACTGATCATGTTTGACATTGGTTCTACCGCCGGCCCAGTGATCCAGGAGTTTCTGATTGTGTTTGTTCGCCGTGATGGTAGTATGGAGGGGTCATTGCCGCTGCCGCCAGCTGATGGACCGAACTGGGTACGACTGAGAGTGATAGTCAACAGATGAAGCATTTTTGGACCGCCGACACTGACTGATGGGCCTATGTACACGGTTGTTATAGAGTCGAGTACTTTTTGAGAATAGCCGAGTGTAGAAAGATCTTGGCATTTTGATGTACCGACCCGTGATGTCCATCAAGTTATGTAAATAAAAGTGTTCGGCTTTAACTTATAAATTTTTTTAGTTGGTGTGCATTGTTTTTGAAAATATGGAATAGGGAGATGTTGGATATGCTTTCGCTATATAGACTGCGCAGGGACCTATATAAAGAATATAAACCCCCAGGATTCATGGATTTGTTAAATTTCTATGGTATCAGAGTAATAGACCTTCAGGTTAAGAGAAAGCAAAGGCGAGAGGTATCTGTGGCGACCCCAATGGATCGGGGGCCGTTCAGGGGGTGCCACAGAAAATCTCATCCCATTGCATATAGCAAACATGAGTCTTGCTTTGAATCTAGAAACATCTGTTTTTGATGCAGCCTTCGGTCTGATGCAGTTAATGACAACTTTTTGCAATAGAACATTTGAGGCTGACAGTCTAGAATATGTGATGCCTCATTCTAGTAATCTGTCCTTTACAAGAAATCTCATTGCTTGACCAGCTGAGACACTGATTGGTTGAAAACCACTCGTTTCCACCCCAATAATGTCTGCTAGTGTGTCAACATCCACCACATAGGGTTTATCACTCACAGTAAACTGGATTTGATTTTGGTCAAGAAAAGACAGAATTGAATAGAAAAATGCTGTCAATTCTGGATATGTAATAGCCGTCTTAGAACAAAAATTCTCGAGTTGAAGGAAGGCTAACTTTTCCCTCAAGTTAACCTTGATTGAGTCTAAGAAGTCAAAATCGATAGTTTGAGGGTTCATCACCCCTCTCTTCAGCATTTGGGTGTAAACCCTTTTGTGCTCCTTAGAACGAAACAATCTTGTTCTCTCTTTAGAAACATCAGTAGCAACAACCATTATGGGTATGAAATTTGAATAAAATCGCTCATCATCATACTTGTTTTCTAGATGATCAGAACTAAACCTAAGGTCTCCAGAAAAATAAAGAAAGGCTTTGTCTACCAATGCTTTTGGTGCTATACCCAACCGTTCCATCGTTCTTAAGAATACAGTCTCGTTTCTATGCCCATGTCCTCTTAGAAAATCAGTGATAAAAGTCATAGGAGTACCACCCAGCTTCAAATGAGTGTAAAGCTTATAAAGAACCCGGGGTGTCTGAGTTTAGAGAGGAACCGTGTCTTGCTCGACTTCCTCTTCAAGAGGTTGGCATGGAGGGTTTTGCAGATAGAGTTGCGGAGAGTTCTGTGGAGAGACTTTTTCAGTGAGATTGAAATGCACTAGTCCTTCTAGCATGCTTCTCAGACCTTGACTAGCAATCCGAGAGGATTTCCTTTGGTAAGACATGGATGCAGGCTTGGAGGATTTTACAGACAGGTTCGAGTAAAGAAAAGATGGAAACTTGCAGAACAAACTTGAGAGTAAAAGGCGAAGGACAAGAGAATAGCAATTAGGGTTTTGAGAGGCAATTTTGGAAATGAATCGTTTTGGGAGATAAAAAGCTATCGAAAACAGGAAGTTGAAAAGACACAAAAGAAAATGCCTTTTCAAAATAACTAAAAATAAAAACTACCAAAAATTTGAAATTCGAAAAAGATAACTTCTAAAAATAAAATAGGCAAGCAATGATTCGAATACGAACATACCTATTCGGAAATTAACTACTTAAATTAAAATACGTAGATTGAAGAGATTTCTGAAGTTCGAGTCTGGACAACTTCAAGCTTTAATCGATAAGAGGAATAATATTTAGCTTGCTGCGAATAGACTCAAATAAATTTTTCTCAGAGGCTTTGTAAAGATATCTACCAGCTGATTCTTCGATGAACTGAATCAAAATCTCCCCATTCTAGACATGATCCTTTATGAAATTATGTCAAATCTCTATATGCTTCGCCCTTGAATGAAGAATTGGGTTCTTTGTGTGATTAATAGCACTGGTGTTGTCGCATCTAATCTCGGCGCATGATTCTTCAATTCCAAAGTCTCTTAGTTGTTGTCTTATCCATAGGATTTGAGAGCAACAACTCCCTAAAGCTTCTACTATTGATAATGCTATAATACTGTGCTTCCTTGAGAACCAATATACCAACATATTTCCGAGCAGTGGACAAGTGTCAGATGTGCTCTTTCTATCGACTTTACAACCTGCTAATTCAACGTCCGAGTATCCAAGGAGGGTAAAGTCTTCTTCTTCAGATATCATAGACCCAGCTTTGGAGAAGTTGCAACATATTTAATGATGTGTTTTGCAGCACTTAAATGAGATTCTCTGGGATTAGACTGAAATCTAGCACAAATGCACACACTGAATAGAATATCAGGTCTAGAAGCAGTAAGGTAGAGAAGTGAACCGATAATGCTTCTCTATAGCTTCTGATCTACTTTCTTCCCTTCTTCATCCTTGTCCAATTTCGAAGAACTTGACATTGGTGTCTCTGTCTTCTTGCAATTCTCCAACCCAAATTTCTTGATGAGATCTTTGGCATGTTTTTCTTGATGAATGAATATACCGTTCTTTGATTGTCTAACTTGCAATCCCAGAAAGAGAGTTAACTCATCCATCATGCTCATCTCGAATTCTTCCTGCATAGATCTTGAAAATTTCTTGCAGAGACTTTTGTTAGGAGAACCAAAAATAATATCATCTACATAAATTTGTACTAGTTGAAAATCTTTTCCTTCTCTCTTTATAAACAAAGTAGTATCAACTTTTTCCTATTTAAAACTACTATGAGTTAGAAACTTACTCAACCTTTCATACTAGGCTCGAGGTGCTTGCTTTAATCCATACAAGGCCTTTTTCAGTCTATAGACCAAGTCTGGCTTTCTTAGATCTTCAAATCCCGGTGGTTGTTACACATAGACTTCTTCTTGTATGAACCCATTTAGGAATGCACTTTTGACATCCATCTCGAATAACCTGAAATTTTTATAACAAGTAAAAGCAAGTAATAATCTAATTGCTTCTAACCTCGCTACTGGTGTATAGGTCTCGTCATAGTCTATCCATTCTTCTTGTGTATATCCTTTTGCCACGAGTCTTGTTTTGTTTCTGACAACTTTTCCATTCTCATTCATCTTGTTCCTGAAAATCCATTTCGTTCTAAAAATAGATTTGCCTTTGGGTTTTGGAATTAGCTCCCATACATTCTTGATGCCGAATTGTCTGAGTTCTTCCTGCATAACTTATATCCAGCTTTCATCAAATAAGGCTTCGCCTACTCCTTTTGGTTCTATCTTAAAAACAAGTGTGAGAGCACTAGACTCTTCTCTTCTTTTAGATCTAGTGCGAACTCCTTCATCAACGTTGCCAATGATGAGTTCTTTGGGATGACTTGACTTGTGCTTCTAGTTGCTGTTTGGTCCGAGAGTCTGTTGATCCTCTGCTTCATTTGAATCTTCTCACTATGCACTTCTTGTTGTTCTCCAGAAGTCTGAACTTCTTCGGGGGAAGTAGACTTTGTAAAGTCTAAAACGAGTTCATACTCTTCCAGTTGAGTCTGATTTGATAGATTCTTCACATTATCCTGAAACTTGACGTTCATAGATTCTTCCACGGATTGAGTCTTCTTCTTAAAGACTTTGTATGCTTTGCTTGAAGTCAAATAGCCAAGGAAGTTTCCTTCGTCTAATTTCTCTTTTAACTTTATCGATCGATCATTCACATTCTTTATAATAAAACATTTACACCCAAAGACATGAAAGTAGGAAACATTCGACTTCTTTCCCTTATACACTTCATAAGGAGTTTTCTCTAGAATAGGCGTTAAGAATACTCTGTTGATAATATAGCAAATTGTGGAAACTGCTTCTGCCCAAAATCGAGAGAATATTTTGCTCTCTATCAAGAGAGTTCTTGCAATCTCTTGTAAGGATATGTTCTTCCTTTCCACAATCCCATTTTGTTCTGGACTGTATAGGGAAGAGAAAACATGCTGAAAACTAGATTCATCACAGAATCTCACAAAGTCCTAATTTTCAAACTCACCTCCATGGTCAGTTCGTATGCTTGAAATAGCATAACCATTTTCGTTTTGAACCTTCTTGGCAAACTTCGAGAAATAAGATAAGCTTTCAGACTTACTTGCTATGGCACCCCTCGACGGCCCCCAATCCCGTTAGGGTCGCCACAGCCTACCTATCGCTTTTATTCCAAATATGTCCATTACTTTACCTTTTATAAAAAGGGGGCTTGAAGAAGGACCGAGGTCCTTAGGTTTTTTTTTTTTTTTTTGAAAACGGTCCCAGCACAACTTATTAGTGAAAGCATAATTGAGCCTCACCATCTCTCCCTTCAATAACCATAATGCAATACACACCAACTATGCACCATAAGAAAAGATAAGGCCGAACCACTTTTATTTATATATTTTCATGATGGATTTCTCGGGTCGGTACAACAAAAAGAAAGCCAAGACTTTTAACTACACTTGGCCATAACCCAAAAGGTATCTTGACCCCTATAATGATCACGTGTCATTCTCCATCTTTCAGTGTCGGCTACTCTAAAAAAAACGTCAGCTCTCTACCCCTCACGTGGCCATCACACCCATCCTGGCGCGTCGGGCAGTGGCAGCAGCAACATCCCCCGAATCACTCCATCTTGGCGGATGTGAATCGACAAAAACTCCTGTATGACCGAGCCCCCAGCCAGGCCCACATCGTACATGACCAGCACGCAAACTCACACATACGTCAACCCAGGGATGGTAATGCAATCTATCTCCGAACACTCTACCTCCACGTTAGATGGGAGGCCATAGAAGGTGCCCCGCGTGACAGTAGGGAGCGGCATCTTTCTAATTTGAAATGTTGGTCCCCGAAGGGTGAGTACAGCCACTCAGCAGGTAAAAGATCCAATAAACCACTCAATGCATCACACAATACAATCACACATCATAGCAAAGTACATGTCATCCATGCATCTAAGCATAACTTACCTTGCAGCCATGCATATGCCATCATACCATATGTACATATATCCTCATGTACTCACCATCATCATGTCATATATATAGATATATATCATGCCATAGGTGCACATACAACCATGCACTCATCATCATCATATCATACATATATGATGCCATTGGTGCACATACAACCATGCACTCATGATCATCATATCATACATATATCATGCCATAGGTGCACATACAACCATGCACTCATCATCATCAAATCATACAGCCATGCATATGTCACCATATCATATGTGCATAATTCAACTTCCACTTTTATCTTTCAATTTGATCACCACATCTTTTATCTCAGGGCATTATCGGCCCACCTCCAACAGTTTCCTCATTCATCATAATTCATATTCACCAATTTATGTCTCACAATCAACATGGCACATGATGTAATGGCAACAAAGTCAAGTTCAGCATTTGATTCTATATGCAATGCCAAATATCATCAAATGCTCAGCAAGATCCAATCACCTCAATCAATATAATTAATAGGGCACATCCAAAACAGAATAATCATAAATTTCAACATTTGAAATTCGCACAATCCAGCTTGCACAGTTTTAGAAAATATTTCCATTAAATACTCAAATGGCCTTTAAAAATTATGAAATTTGTTCACATAATGGCAGATAATTCATATAGGACACTGCACCAAAAGACCCTCAAACAATCTGATATAGATCACGCACCACAGCATTTCTATTCTATCATTACAGCTTGCACAGTTTTAAAACATTTTTGGTTAAATACGCAAATGAACTTAAAAAATTATGAAATTTGAATATGTTGCAGGGCAGACATACAGAAAGATACATCATGCAGCACACTTTGCCGAAAGAGCTTCATACAAAATGATATGACCCACGCATTGGAACTGGCTAAACCCGAACGCGTCAGATTACACCGCTTTTGAAATATTTCCGACTTAATATCCAAAAGACCTTAAAAATTCATGAAATTCTACTATGTTATAGTCAAGATCCTAAGGTAGGTTTTTCATAAAGAAGTCATAGTCAAATTCGTTTTAGATGATTTAATATAGACGGTTAAAGCTTCTGTTTCAATACCGAAGTTTCCAGATTCAACACCCTCCGAAAAACCACGATTTCACCTACTTATCTTCCATATTTTTCTCTGGATTTTTTATATGTTTTGCCTCAAGAAAGATAATACGACTTTCATTAAGGGATCAAGGTGATATTTTCAAAGGAAAGTCACTTTATAGTCCATGAAGTGACTGGAGTTCAGTACAACATTTCCAGCTCTAACGTCTTCAAAAGAGAAATTGTTTCACTAGGCTATACTTGTTCGTTTTACCTAAAATTTGAGTATATTAGTCTTCAAGATGTTCTCTACAACTTTAATGAAGGGGTCAAAGTGAAATTCTCAGTAAAAAGCTACATACAACACAGAAAATCACCAAGAGGTCAACAAAACAGCTTCAGATCTAACATTTTCGTAGAGGGAAGGTTTCACCCCTCAAAACTCATCTATTTTGCCTCAAATTTTAGTATGTTATACTTTAAGATGTTATATACAACTTTCATGTGAAGTGGAAGCCAAAATCCGACTCAAACGTCGCATTGAAGCCACTACAACATTCTGGGTCAGACTATTTACTCAAGAACAGTTTACTACTTCAAAACAACACTCTTAAAACTTCGGTTTTTCACGCCCTAGACATCTGCAATTCATCACCATTCAATAACACATTCTAGACACAACATGCAAGAGTAGATCAAAGGATCTAACTTGCCTCTAAATCGAGCTATGGCGAGCACGACGGTGGCGGGACACGGCGGCGACGGTCACGGCTCCTCCTCCTTCTTCTTCTCTTCTTCGTTTCCTTCCCTTTCCTTTCTCTCTTCCTCTCCTCTCTCTCTCTTACCATCGACACACCTCCTCCCTAAACCGGCCACCTTTTCTTTTTTTAATTTCTCTCCTACTCATCATTAGCAATGATTGATTCTTGCATGGATGACACTTGGTCATCAACTTGGGATAAATGGGGGAGGACATGCAAAACCGGTTCCCCCCCTCAGCCTCACGGTTGACGGCCCCTCATGGCTCTAATGGGCCGGCCACCCGCCCATCTTAGGCCCATCCCTCTTGGGCCTAAGACCCAAGTTTAATTATCCTAAGATTAGCCCTTTTAAAAACTAATTAAATCTCTATTTAATTAAAGCACTAAATTGCAAATTAAAATAACTATATACTTAAAATTATAAATCCATAAGTCCCCATTTATCATACATATGGCCAAAGATAAAACTTCCTTTCCCAAAATTCATCCATTAAAGATTTGGCCATACATCTCATCGCAATTCATGGATTAGAAGGCTACAAATTACAATATCGGTACCTCCATCGCCTATCCATGGTTCATGGCATAATTAGGGATTTTTATGAAATTCTAGGATGCCACAATTCTCCCCTTCTTAGAGAATTTCGTCCTCTAAATTAAACATTACTCATGCCTTTTGAAACAAGTAGGGGTACTTTTCCTTCATCTGATCTTCACTTTCCCATGTGGCTTCTTCCATATCGTGATGTCGCCATAACACCTTAACCAAAGGAATCTTCTTAGTACTAAGAATTTGTTCCGTTCGATCTAATATTTGCACAGGCTCTTCGATGTTCCTCACTTTCTCATCCACTTTGATGGCTTCATGATCGAGTATGTGACTAGGATCCGGCTGGTACTTTCTCAGCATCGACACATGAAACACATTATGTAAATTTCCCAGTTTAGGAGGCAGCGCCAAACGATAAGCTACGTCTCCTATTCTTTCAAGTATCTCAAAAGGTCCAACAAATCTAGGGCTTAACTTACCCTTCATTCCAAATCGAGATATTCCTTTCATTGGAGATACCTTAAGGAATACATGATCTCCCACATTAAATTCCAAAGGCCTTCTATGCCTATCTCGCGTAGTCTTTCCGTCTACTCGAGCTATTTTAAGTCTTTTCCCGATAATTTCGACAAATTAGGTGGTAACTTGTACCGCCCGATCCCGTCAATTTCTTTTCACCTACTTCATTCCAACATGCAGAGTCCTACATCTCCTTCCATATAATGCTTCATAGGGAGCCATGTCTATACTTTTCTGAAAACTATTATTATAAGCAAACTCCACCAAATGCAGTCTTTCATCCCAATTTCCTTTAAAATCAATCACGCAAGCCCTCAACATATCCTCTAATGTCTGGATTACTCTTTCTGTTTGTCCATCTGTCTGAGGGTGAAAAGCAGTACTAAATTGGAGTTTTGTTCCTAAGGCAATTTGAAGACTTCGCCAAAAGTTCGAAGTAAATCTTGAATCCGATCTAAGGTAATAGTTACTGAGACACCATGTAAGCATACTACTTGACTTACATATATATCCGCATATTTGTCCATTGGGTAGTCTATGCGAACTGCTAGGAAATGAGCAGACTTAGTTAGACGGTCCACTATTACCCAGATAGAGTCATGACCACTTGATGTCCTTGGCAATCCTTGTACAAAGTCCATTGTTATATGTTCCCATTTCCATTCTGGTATGTCTAACGACCTCAAGAGTCTTGCTGGTTTACGATGCTCCGCTTTTACTTGTTGACACGTCAAGCATTGAGAAACGTGCTTAGCCATATCTGCTTTCATACCATTTCACCAAAATTGCTGACGCAAATTTCTGTACATCTTTGTACTACCTGGATGAGCACTGTAATTACTCCTATATGCCTCCGACAAAATTTCCTTCTTTACTTCTTCATTGTCGGGAACACAAAGTCGTCCTTGGCATCTTACCACTCCATCTTCAGAGACTTGAAATTCTGGTCTTTTTCCTAAAGACATTGCATCTTTCACTTTCATAATTTCCGGATCATATTCTTGTAAAGTCTTAACTTTCTGAATAATTTCAGGCTCGATTCTTAATGCACTAAGCATATTTGTAAGACAATCCATTTTTAATTTAAACTCTGAGTTTGCTACGGACTTTAACAAGCTCCATTCCGCCATTCAAAAAATAGCCATCTCCATAGCTGACTTACGACTAAGAGCACCCGCTACCTTATTTGCTTTCCTTGGATGGTATCATATCTCACAATCATAATCCTTTAACAATTCCATTCACCTCCTTTGTCTCATGTTCAACTCCTTTTGTGAGAACAGATACTTCAAGCTCTTATGATCGGTATAAATCTCAAACTTATCCCCATATAAATAATGTCTCCATATCTTCAAAGCGAACACTATAGCTGCTAAATCTAAATCATGCTTTGGGTAGGTTAGTTCATGGGGTTTCAATTGTCTAGACGCATAGGCTATGACTTTGCCATTTTGCATCAAAACACATCCCAGTCCTTTGTGGGATGCATCACTATATACCGTAAAACCATCCGATCCCGTCGGCATAGTCAAGATTGGAGCCGAGGTCAATTTTCTTTTAAGCTCCTGGAAACTCCTTTCACATTCCCCATTCCATTCAAACTTCACATTCTTTCGAGTCAATTTTGTTAAAGGACCTACCAATCGTGAAAATCCTTCAATAAACCTTCTATAATAACCAGCCAGCCCTAAGAAACTCCGTATTTCAGTAGGTGTCATCGGTCTCGGCCAATTTATTACCATTTGAACTTTCGCCGGGTCTACTGCAATTCCTCCTCCTAATACTACATGCCCCAAAAATATTATCTGGTCCAGCCAGAATTCACACTTGCTAAATTTGACATACAGCTTATGATCTCTCAGAGTTTGCAAAACTATCCTCAAGTGTCATTCATGCTCTTTAGGCCCTCTCGAATATATCAAGATATCATCAATAAAAACAATCACAAACTAGTCTAAATAAGGCTTAAATATCCCATTCATTAGATCCATAAATGCAGCCGGTGCATTTGTCAATCCAAATGCTATAATCAGGAACTGATAATGTCCATAACGAGTCCTAAACGCAGTCTTAGGAATGTCCTCTTTCTTAATTCTCAGCTGATGGTATCCCAAGCTTAAGTCAATCTTAGAGAAGATCAAACTTCCTTGGAGTTGATCGAATAGGTCATCAATTCTAGGCAAAGGATATTTATTTTTAATGGTCACCTGATTTAGTTGCCTATAGTCAATGCACAAGCGCATCGACCCATCTTTCTTTTTCACAAACAAAACTGGTGCACCCCAAGGTGAAGCACTTGGCCTAATGAATCCTTTGTCAAGCAACTCTTGTAGTTGCACCTTTAATTCCTTCAATTCAACTAAGGTCATCCTATACGGGGCTTTCAATATTGGTCCTGTTCCAAGTATTAATTCAATTTCAAACTTAATTTCTCGTTCCGGTGGTAATCCAGGCAATTCCTCAGGAAATACATCTTGAAATTCGTTAACCACTCGAATTTTATCAAGCTTAGGCTCTTCCCTAGTATAATCTTTAACCATGGCCAGGTATCCTTGACATCCTTTGTCAAGTAATGCATAGGCTTCTATTGCCGAAATAAGTGCTATGGGTAGGTGGGTCTGACCTCCCAAAAATTCACAACTAGACTGATCAGGTAGGACAAATTGGATCACTTTCCTATAACAATCCATTTTGGCCCGATACTTACGAAGCCAATCCATTCTTATGATAACATCAAAATCATACATAGCCATTACAACCAAGTCTATTTCCATATCCTTTCCTCCCATTGATATCTTACAATTTCCACACACCAGCGTAGACAATACCATATTCTTTAAAGGCGTAGAAACACAAAGAGGCATTTCAAGAGGCGTAACTTCTATTTTACTCAAATGCCTATATCTTTTAGACACAAATGAATGCGTAGCACCCATATCAAATAATGCATATGCCTTTTTACCATTGATAAGGATCGTACCTGAGATAATATTTTTGGAAGCTTCCGCTTCCTCTTGGGTGACCGCATACACCCTTCCTTGTGTTGGTGGTCTCTAAGAATTCCTTGGTAAGTTTGATCTAATAGCACTCTAATATCCCTGTCGCACAGAGCCAACACTCGTTTGCGACCTTTCTTGTGGGCAACTTCTCCTAAGGTGGCCCACTTGTCCACAACCAAAACATCTCAGTCGTCCATTGCAAGGTCCTGGGTCATGCCGCCCATTACACCTTTGACAAACATCAGGCTGATAGGGTGCTTTCCCTATACTCAGGCCATTTCTTGCTCCCCCAAAATTTCCAAAATTGCTCTTTTTCTTCACATTCCAAGTCCGACCTTGACCAGGGTAGGGTCTCTTACCCCTTCTCACATCATTAATGTTCAGCTATTTCTTAAACTTTGATCACTCTCTCATCAGCTCCTGCTCTACTAACTGTGCCCTTTCATAAATTTCATGGTAATTCCTTATGTTCAAAGGCACTAGTTGCTTCCTAATATCAGTTCTCAACCCTTTCAAAAATCTCTTAGTCTTTTCCTCCTGATCCTCAATTAGTCTAGGAGCATATCTAGATAATTCAGAAAATCTAGCCTCATATTGGTCCACTATCAGCTCCTTTTGTTTTAATTGAACAAATTCTGAAATTTTCCTATCCTTAGCATAGTCAGAAAAATGCTTTTTATTGAAAGCTCTCACAAACTCCTCCCAGTTAACATCAGTACCTGGTGGAAAGATTATGTCCTTCGAAGCTCTCCACCAAAACTTTGCATTTCCCTCCAGCTGGTACTCTGCCAAAGTTATTTTCTCAGCATCATTGCAGTCCAACAGCCGGAAAATTCGTTCCATCCCATCAATCCAATGCTCCGCCTCCTCAGGACTTCCCATTCCATTAAACTTAAGTGGTTTCAATTTCAGAAATTGCTCCACTAGTCCTTGAGTATGGCGTTCTGCTTCGGGCTGTTGCTGCGCCTGTCTTTCCATCGGATTTCCTATATTGGCCAATGCCTGCAGGATATCTTCCATTCGTGGTTCAGAGCTTGCAGCAGAGGCTTCAGCCCTCGATGGAAGAGCACTTCCAGCTCATACCATGATTTCCCTACAGTTTCCAAGCATTTGCCTCAGGAAATACCTGTGACTCAATGTCTTCCTTAAAAACGACAGCAACTAAAGAAAATAAGTAACAAAACCATGTTACTGGTACCTAAAAACAATTCATAATAACTACTAGGGATCTACGAGTGATAACTCATCACCCGTTATTCAAAATTACCCAACTATTCCAGCCAATATCCTATGGTGTGCATTGTCATCATGTTCCTCAATTTCCAAATGAGGCTCCTTGTCACTCCAATCTACAACCATTGCTCTGATACCAACAAAGGGCAGGGATGTGGCACCCCTCGACAGCCCCCGATCCCGTTAGGGTCACCACAGCCTACCTATCGCTTTCATTCCAAATATGTCCGTTACTTTACCTTTTATAAAAAGGGGGCTTGAAGAAGGACCGAGGTCCTTAGGCATTTTTTTTTGAAAACGGTCCCAGCGCAACTTATTAGCGAAGCATAATTGAGTCTCACCATCTCTCCCTTCAATAACCATAATGCAATACACACCAACTACGCACCATAAGAAAAGATAAGGCCGAACCACTTTTATTTATATATTTTCATGATGGATTTTTTGGGTCGGTACAACAAAAAGAAAGCCAAGACTTTGAACTACACTTGGCCATAACCCAAAAGGTATCTCGACCCCTATAATGATCACGTGTCATTCTCCATCTATCAATGTCGGCTACTCTCAAAAAAATGTCAGCTCTCTACCCCTCACGCGGCCATCACACCCATCCTGGCACGTCGAGCGGTGGTGGCGGCAACATCCCCCAAATCACTCCATCTTGACGGACATGAACCGACAAAAACTCCTGTATGACCGGGCCCCCAGTTAGGCCCACATCATATATGACCAACACTCGAACTCGCACATATGTCAACCCAGGGATGGTAATGCAATCTATCTTCGAACACTCTACCTCCACGTCAGATGGGAGGCCATAGAAGGTGCCCTGCGTGACAGTAGGGAGCGGCATCTTTCTAATCTGAAATGTTGGTCCCCGAAGGGTGAGTACAGCCACTCAGTAGGTAAAAGATCCAATAAACCACTCAATGAATCACACAATACAATCACACATCATAGCATAGTACATGTCATTCATGCATTCAAGCATAACTTACCTTGCAGCCATGCATTCATCATCATCATATCATACAGCCATGCAAATGTCACCATATCATATGTGCATGATTCAATTTCCACTTTTATCTTTCAATTTGATCACCACATCTTTCTTTCCCCGAGACCAGCAATTGCATCCCACGTTTTATCACTCGCACCCCAACTTGGCATCATGAGAAAAACCTCCGGCACACACCACCGGGCATTCGGCACCCCCACATTCCGGGCATCTCGTATCCCAACTAGCATCACGAGGCATTCCCCGGGCACAAACCTCCGAGGCTTCCGGCACCCAACCATTCCGGGCATCTCGAAACTCCCGAGGACATCCGGGCATGTATCACAATACAACCGGGCATCCGGCACTCCCCATCCCGGGCATCCTGACACTCCCAGGGCATTATCGGCCCACCTCCAACAGTTTCCTCATTCATCATAATTCATATTCACCAATTCATGTCTCACAATCAACATGGCACATGATGTAATGGCAACAAAGTCAAGTTCAGCATTTGATTCTATATTCAATGCCAAATATCATCACATGCTTAGCAAGATCCAATCACCTCAATCAATATGATTAATAGGGCACATTCAAAACCGAATAATCATAAATTTCAGCATTTGAAATTCGCACAATCCAGCTTGCACAGTTTTAGAAATTATTTCCATTAAATACTCAAATGGCCCTTAAAAATAATGAAATTTGTACATGTAATAAGTCAAGACATAATGACAGATATTTCATAGAGGAGACTGCATCAAAAGACCCTCATACAAAATGATATAGATCACGCACCACAGCATTTCTATTCTATCAATACAGCTTGCACAGTTTTAAAGCATTTTTGGTTAAATAAGCAAATGAACTTTAAAAATTATGAAATTTGAAATGTTGCAGGGAAGACATAAAGAAAGATACATCGTGAAGAACACTTTGCCGAAAGAGCTTCATACAAAATGATATGACCCACGCATTGGAACTGGCTAAACCCAAACGCGTCAGATTACACGGCTTTTGAAATATTTCCGACTTAATATCCAAAAGACCTTAAAAATTCATGAAATTCGACTATGTTATAGTAAATATCCTAAGGTAGGTTTTTCATGAATAATTTATAGTCAAATTCGTTCTAGATGATTTAATATAGACGGTTAAAGCTTCTGTTTCAATACCGAAGTTTCCAGATTCAACACCCTCAGAAAAACCACGATTTCACCTACTTATCTTCCATCTTTTCCTCTGGATTTTTTATATGTTTTGTCTCAAGAGATCTAATACAACTTTCATTGAGGAATCAAGGTGAGACGTTCAAAGGAAAGTCACTTTATAATCCACGAAGTCACTGGAGTTCAGTACAACATTTCCAGATCTAACATCTTCAAAAGAGAAATCGTTTCACTAGGCTATACTTGTTTGTTTTACCTCAAATTTGAGTATGTTAGTCTTCAAGATGTTCTATACAACTTTAGTGAAGGGGTTGAAGTGAAATTCTCAGCAAAAGTTACATGCAACACACAAAATCACCAAGAGGTCAACAAAACAGCTTCAGATCTAACATTTTCGTAGAGGGAGGGTTTCACCCCTCAAAAATCATCTATTTTTCCTCAAATTCTAGTATGTTATACTTTAAGATGTTATATAAAGCTTTAATGAAGAAGTAGAAGCCAAAATCTGACTCAAACATCGCATTCAAGCCACTACAACATTCTGGGTCGGACTGTTTACTCAAGAACAGTTTACTACTTCAAAAGAACACTCTTAAAACTCCGGTTTTCCACGCCCTAGACATCCGAAATTCATCACCATTCAATAACACATTCTAGACACAACATGCAAGAGTAGATCAAAGGATCTAACTTGCCTCTAAATCGAGCTACGGCGAGCACGACAGCGGTGGGACACAGCGGCAACGGTCACGGCTCCTCCTCCTTCTTCTTCTCTTCTTCCTTTCCTTCCCTTTCCTTTCTCTCTTCCTCTCCTCTCCCTCTCTTACCATCGACACACCTCCTCCCTAAACCGGCTACTCATCATTAGCAATGATTGATTCTTGCATGGATGACACTTGGTCATCAACTTGGGACAAATGGGGGAGGACATGCAAAACTGGTTCCCCCCCCCCCCTTCCTCACGGTCGACGGCCCCTCATGGCTCTAATGGGCTGGCCAATTGGCCCATCTTAGGCCCATCCCTCTTGGGCCTAAGACCCAAGTTTAATTATCCTAAGATTAGCCCTTTTAAAAACTAATTAAATCTCTATTTAATTAAAGCACTAAATTGCAAATTAAAATAACTATATACTTGAAATTATAAATCCATAAGTCCCCATTTAACATACATATGGCCAAAGATAAAACTTCCTTTCCCAAAATTCATCCATTAAAGATTTGGCCATACATCTCATCGCAATCCATGGATTAGAAGGCTACAAATTACAATATCATTCTAACAAGCTTTATGAAGTAGCTGAAGTCTCCTGTCATATGCCTCAAGCGGCTACTATCCAAATACCATTTGATTTTTCTTTTAATAGTGACCTATAATCAAAAGAGAAACTCAAACTTTCTTTAGTACCCAGATTTTCTTGGGTCCAGGAGAGTTAGTATTAAAAACAGTCTTAGCCCAATCCTTCTTAACTGGTCTCCAAACCTTGGGACATTCTTTCTCGAAATGTTATGAGCCGTTATACTTCGAACATCTAAGTGCACTTCGGCCAACAGGTTTTACAAAAACTTTTTGGAAGTGATTTTTGTAAAATGCCCTTGCAAATCTCTATTTAATTCTTTATTTTACTTTGGGAAAATCAATTAATGCAACAGTTTCTGAGGTCATACCCAAACCAGATTTATTAAAATAAGGTATTTGAGCTAAAGGAATTTTCTCCAATTTCTCGGATCCTTTTGAAAATCTTTTTGTTATATTTGAAATATCACTTTTCAAAAAAGTATTTTCCTTTGAAAGAGAATCAGAATTTTCTTTCAAATGATCAAAACTTGTTTTCAAACTTTCAAATTTTTCATTCCAGGAAACTTCCTGTTGCCTAAGCTTAGAATTATCCCTTTTTAGTTCAGAAATCCTTTTAAGAAATGATTTGAGACTGAGACAAAGTTCATCTATGTATTTAGAGACTTTGACCGGAATTTTTAAATCACTTACCTCAATTTCTTTGTTAGAGTCTAAATCAGAGTCTGTTTCTGATTCTAAGTCTAATTCAAAATGAGCCATCAGACATATGTTGGCATATTTTTCTTTGCTTTTCTCACACTCAGTGTCACTCCAAGTTTCAGTTTTGAGTGCTTTTTATACTTCTCGCTTTTCCTTTCTCTTCTTCAACGAGAGGACAGTTATGTCCGATATGCCATTTTCTTGCATTCAAAGCATATCACATCTTTACTAGTTTCATTGTCCTTAGTCAGTCTCTTATGGAAATTTTGCGTGCTTTGTTTCTTCCAGTAGAATCTTCTTCCCTTTCTATTCAGTTTTATATGAATTTCTTAATCATAAGCGTTAGCTCCTCATAGTCCATATCAATATCATCTGAATCTGTATCATCAGAATCAATGTTAGACTTTAAAGCAATCGACTTCTTACATTTAGGATCTTCTTCATCATTTATTAGCTTTACTTCGTATGACTATAGTGTGCCTATCAGTTCATCAACTGATAAAGGCATGATCCTTTGTGTTTCTCTAATTAAAGTTTTCACATGATTCCAATCTTTTGAAAGCCCTCGCAACAGTTTGCTGACTTTCATTGGTCATAAGATTGGCTGACCTTGATAAGCCAAGCCATTTACAATCTCTGTGAAGCCACTGGACATATTAGTACTAGATTCTCCAAGCTTCATTATGAAAGCTTCATACTATCCGAGTAGAATGTTTATTTTGGTTTCCTTCACATGATCAATCCCTTCATAGGTAACATGTAATATGTCCCAAACTTCTTTTACTGTTTAACAAGAAGAAATTTGGTTATACTCAGTGGGAGATAAGGTATAGTATAAAGAGTAGATTGCTTTGGTGTCAAGAGCTTGTCCCTTGGCAATTTCAGCTTGTGTTGATTCGTCAGCATCAGTAACTTCTTTTCCTTATTCCGAAGCTGATGTTCTTTAGCCTTGATCCCTTTTTATACAACATCCTACTCTAGAGGATTTCTTGATTTGAGAAATGCCTTTATCTTGTTCTTCCATACATTGTACTCATTTCCATCGAAGTAAGGGGGTTTGGTGTTGCTTTGGCCTTCAACTAAACCTGGAGCCAAAATACTAGCCATAAAGGATCTTTAGCTTAGAAGTAAAACACTTCAATAATTAAGCACATAGGCTCTAATACCAATTGTAAGTGCTAGTATGAACACCTAGAGGGGGATGAATAGGTGTGAAGACAATTTTCGCAAAGAGTAATAAAAATATTTTGCTTTTGAAACTGAGTCTAAAGAACAACAGACTTTGAGCGAGTTCAGACTTAAACTATAAACAGAACTACAAACAAATTAAAAGAGTTTAGGGAAGAGAATAAGAACACATAATTTATAGTGGTTCAGCTTAGTTCAAGCTTACGTCCACTCTCCCACGCTGACAACCTCCTAGCTGGTTTCCACTGAGAATCAAAAAAGAATTTACAATCTGTAATTTCAACTTCACAGTGAAGAGTCTCTACTGCTCTCTCACGAAGTCACACTATAAGTCTCTCTCTTTTGAGTACAACTTTGAGCTTAGTATAAGAAGTTACAAGAGAATGGGAAGCTTCAGACTTTGGAATTTCTCTTTCACGTACTCTATCTAACAACTAGAGAGTCCTCCTTAAATACTCCTTCATGCCTTCTCGACTGTTGGCACTTTCCAAAAGAAATTCTTCCAATCAACTCGTTGGACAGAATCAATCATTAAGATCTCGAGCCGTTTGAAGATTGTGATGAAAGCCCGTCAATCTTGTTTACCCATGCAATCAGGATCTTGGTTTCCATAAGTAGATTCTTTCCAAATTTACTTGCCTTCCGAAAAGATTTGATGTATCTAAATTGATTCCAATAAAGATAATCAATCCCGTAGGTGATATTTCCAACCAGAAGACCATATATAAGCCATACCAACCGAACCCTTAAAGAAAGAAATATAATCCCGTGTCTATATAAGTCTTCATTTTTCACTTGCGTTCAGTTTGGAATCTGTCAGAGTGGGTAGATTTCTAATGTAAAACAGACTTTGACAGAAAAGTTTGGCAATCTTCAGACTTTGACACACAAGTCTGGAAATCTTCAGAATAAACTATGGATAGTTTTGTCAACTTTAAAACATCAATGGAGTTTTCTCCAATAGGGTTGATTGGAAAATTCCTCTGGAAAATGCCAACAATCGACAAGGCATGGAGGAGTATCTAAGGGGATTTTTCAAGTCATTCGAAAAGTGCGTCAAAGAATAATTCCAAAGTCTAAAGCTTCCAAATCTCTTGCCCTTCATCATTTAGTGCTTAAATCTTGTATTCGAAAGTGAGAAACTCTAGAGAGTGATCTTATGAGAACAGTAGAAACTCCTCACTTAGAAGTTGAGATCACAAAGCTATAACATTCTCTTTTGATTCATGGTGGAAACCAGCCAGAAGGCTTCAGTGTGGAAGAGTGGACATAGGCTTGATTTAAGCCGAACCACTATAAATCTTGTGTTTATTTTTCTCTACCTGAACTCATTTACTTTATTTGTTGCGATATACTTCTGTGTTTTGAAATAGTTGTTGAAGTGTGTTTTCGCACCTATTCACCCCCCTCTAGGTGTTCTACTAGTCCTTTCAATTAATATCAGAGCTTGTGTGCTTACTTTGTTGCATTGTTTTTACTTCTAAAGGTAAAGATCTTCTATGGCTAGTATTCAGGCTCTAGGATTGGTTGAGGAACAGAGCAACACCAGACCACCTTATTTTGATGGAAATGAGTACAATGTGTGGAAAAACAAAACAAAGGCATTTCTCAGATCCAAAGATCCTCTAGAGTGGGATGTTGTTGAAAAGGGAATCAATCTTATAGCAACATCAGCTTCAGACAAAGGGAAAGAAGTGATTTATGCTGATGAATCAACACAAGCTGAAATTACCAAGAGACAGGCTCTTGACACAAAAACAATTTATTCTTTATATTGTATTTTGTCTCCCATATAATATAACCGAATTTCTTCTTCTGAAATAGCAAAAAAAGTTTGGGATAGACTTCATGTTACCTATGAGGGGACTGACCGTGTGAAGGAAACAAAGATAAACATTCTACTTAGACAATATGAGGTATTCAGAATGAAACCTAGAGAATTTATCTCTGATATATTTAGTCACTTTACAGAGATTGTGAATGGCCTGGCTTATCAAGGGCAACACATTTATGGACCAATGAAAGTCAACAAACTATTTCGTGGACTTTCAAAGGACTGAAATCATGTGAAGACTTCAATCAGAGAGACTCAAAGGATTATGCCTCTATCATTAGATGAACTAATAGGCACACTTCAGTTGTACGAAGTGGAGTAGATCAATGATGAGGAAGATCCAAAAGGTAAAAAATCAATTGCTTTAAATTCTAACATTGATTCTGATGATACAGATTTGGAAGATGATATGGACGATGAAGAACTGGCCCTCATGATAAAGAAATTCAGAAGACTGAACTGAAAAGATAGAAGGTTCAATTGAAAGAAGCAAGGCTCGTAGAATTCCCATAAGAAATCTACAGAAGATACCAAAATTAGCAAGGATGTAATATGCTTCGAGTGCAAGAAAAAAGGGGCATATCATACCAAACTGTCCCTTGCTGAAAAAGAAGAAAGGAAAGTCTGAAACATATAAAAAGGCTCTTAAAGCAGAAATTTGGAGTGACAACAAATATGAAGAAAGCGAAGAAGAATTTGCAAACATATGTTTGATAGCTCACTCAGATTCAGACTTAGAATCAGAGACAGACACTGATTCATACTCTAACAAAGAAATCGAGATTAGTAACTCTGAAATTGCCTCAATCTTAAATCCTCTCTTAAAAGGATCTCCGAACTAAAAAAGGAGAATTCTAAGCTTAGGGAATAGGAAGTTTCTTGGAAAGAAAAAGTTTGAAAGTCTGAAAAGAAGTTTTGACGATTTGAAAGAAAAATTTGATTCTCTCTCAAAAGAAAATGTTGTTTTAAAAAGGGAGATCTCAGATATTTCAAAAAGGATTTCAAAAGGATCAGAAAAATTAGAGAAAATTCTTACAGCTCAAATACCCTATTTTAACAAGTCTAGTCTGGGTATGAATAATGAGATTGTTCCTTGACGGCCCCCGATCCGTTAGGGTCACCACAAGTACCTTTCACTTGCTTTACCCCGATAGTATAATACTCTGATGCCAAGGAATTTCATTATAATTCATAAATCCTAAGGGTTTATATCTTTTAAGTCGGTCCCTACGCAGTTTATGTAACAGAAGCGCATCCATGAACTTCCCTTCCTATATTTAAAACGATGCACACCAACTAAACACATTTATAGGTAATAAGCCAAACAATTTTATTTACATAAAACTAGATGGACATCTTTAGTCGGTACACCAAAATGCCGTAGTCTTCTATGCTCGACTATACTTCAAAAGATGACCGACATCTTTTTCGACAGTCATATACTTAAAGTCCATCGATTAATGTCGGCGTCCACAAGTTCCTTCCTCTATTGTCCTCCTCCTCGCGGTCATATCCAACCACTCGGTCCATCTACTGGTGGCGGTGGCAGCAGAGGTATCTTGTCTAGTCTGAAATGTTAGTCCCCAAAAGGGGTGAGTACAACCACCCAGCAGTTGAAGATCTATTGAGCTATGCTATGGAAGCCATCACAATCCAAGTCCATGCAAGATAGATAAAACGAGTAATCAAAAGAATGAGTGTATCAAATCAATAACACTTTTGAAAGCAATGGCAAATGCAGTTTCAAAATCAGAATGCATCATTTTAGTCACACACAGGTCCCGATTATAAGGCCAAACTATAATGACACGTCCCATTCCATGCCACACAATTTAGTCCCATAATCAAGCACAGTTATCAGCAGGGTCGTTATTTTTAGAAAAACCCAGTTCATTTTCATTTCCCTATGTCTAGCCCAGAGGACCAGTGTTTGCGTCACTCCGGGATTTCGCACCCAACCTAGCGTCGTGAAAGCCTCCGGGCATCTGGAGCATGTTATGTTACACCCGCAGGCATCTCGCACCCTACCTAGCATCACGAGGAATCTCCGGGGCTTGCCATGAAAATGGTTATCCCTACCCTCTGGGCATGCATCGTAATACAACCCCTCACCCTCCGGGCATGTATCATAATACAACCGAACATTCCGACACTCCCGGGGTACCTCTGGGACGATGCGGATCTCAGGCATCCAAAGGGCATCGACTCATTCAAACCTCTGGGCATCTCGACTCCCGGGGCATTGTCGACTCGAGGGTCCAACAACATTCACAACACATCTCAGCCATGGTGTGTCAACCAAATCATTTTAATGCCAAAGTATTTTCAAAACAACAACAAGTTTTGAAATCACATGTCATTTCTGTGTCAATAAAACCATGAATAAAACTCGGTAGTAAAACATTAAGCCCGTAGGTCCATTCCCACGGCTAAACTTTCACGTGCTTGCAACTCTCGTCCAAAATTGAAAAGAGTTATCAAAACAAATAAATTTGAATTCGGCACATTGGCAAGTCTAAACCTCACTCCCGACTTAATGGTTTCTAAAAATTGGTTCACATCAAAGTTTGAGATTTCGAGAACGCCAAAACCTTTTTCTTTTCTTTTTGAAACGTTGATGGACGGCACCTCGGTATATAAAGAATTTCAGCAAGGTTGGGAGGTTTTCCAAATCAATTTATGACCAAATTTTGTTCAAAAGCGATAACCAAATTTAAAACTCGAAGGGTAAACCCAAGATATCAACCCGACCTTCAATGGTTTGGACAAATTGTTACAAAACTAAAAAATTTGGAAAGCACCGTGAAATTTTTAAAACATTTGAAGTTGGTGCCATAGAAAATAGATTTTCAAATACAAGTCAGGAGGTTTTCTTTTCCAAATCAAAACAATGGCCGAACTCTTCAAGATTTCATAGTCACCAAAATCTGTTTTGGCTGAAATTCAAAGAATCAAACACATGCATGAGAAATCCGAACACTTCATCAATCGTTCAACCTCAAAACAGCCTCAGTTGCTCAATAAACCATCACTCAACATCAAAATCCAAGAATCCAGCCTATCAATACATTTCCTAAGACAGCAACAGCATTACACTATATAGATCAGTAGACTTCAACTTGCCTTAAGTCCTACGATGTTAATGGCGAGGGGTTTGGTGCGGTGGTGCGGCAGCTGTGGCTCAAATGGAACAGCCGTCATGGCGCAATGGGAACAGCAATGGCGTCCAAGCACACGGCGGAGGGGCGGTCCTTTCCCTCTTCCTTCACTGCCCTCTCTCACGGATCAATCGCCGCTGCTCACTCTCTCTCTACTTGCTCGACCACTTACTTCTCTCTCTCGATTTCTCTCTTTTTGTTAGTCGACTAATTTGGTCAATAATCCTGCAATTCAGTGGTCGCATGCGCAAGGGGCAGCTGTCAAAGACGTGGCCTCCTGCATGCTGATCTTCCCTCTTGCCGAGCCAGCGTGACTTCTCCATGGGCTTCTTCTTCGCTGGCAGCAAGTGAGGCACCCACGTGGCCTTTTTGGTCAACAATTTCTTCCATAGTTGACAGGTTGCACGACTCTTCACGTGCGGAAAGAAGGGCTGCATAGGTCAAGCTTTTTCCTTTTTATTGACCGGCTTCTACAGGAAAAAGAAAAGAACATGGCCGCATGGCCGTGCATGGGCATCCGGTGGTCTCATAGAAAAATGTGTTAGATGTTTCGGGACGTTGGGTGGCGATGAAACAGTGGTCAAATGTGGTGCCGACGATGACAATGATACGACGGGATCAAAAATGACAAAATCCGATAATAATTTTGTCAATTCGTGACATATTGTTATTTTTCCGAGGTCGGCAAAATACGGATGCCACACATGGCAATATATACCTTCTAGATGTAAATCCAGAAAGTTCACAGTGTCTTTTTTCCATTCAAGATGAAGCAAATCTTTGGCATCGAAAGCTCGGTCATGTAAATATGAAGTAGATTGCAAAGATTTCTTCTAAGAAGCTGGTTCAAGGGTTTCCTAATCTAGGTTATCAGAAGAATGAGTTATGCACTCCCTGTGTCTTGGGAAAACAAGTCAGAAGTTCTTTGAAACAAGTAAATCAGGTTTCTACCAGTCAACTGTTGCAGCTTCTTCATATGGATCTCTTTGGCCCAACAAGAACTCAGAGTCTTGGTGGAAAGAAATATTGTCTGGTAATCGTGGATGATTATTCTCGTTTCTCTTGGGTGTTCTTCTTTGCATACTTCTCAAACTTTGCCAAGAAAGTTCAGAATGAGAAAGGTTATGCAATTTCAAGCATAAAGACAGATCACGGAGGAGAATTTGAAAATCAAGATGTTGCAGACTTCTCTAATGAATCTGGCTTTCAGCATGTTTCCTCCTCTCCATATAATCCAGAACAAAATGGGGTCGTGAAAAGGAAAAATAGATCTTTACAAAAGATGGCCAGAACTTTTTTAATAGAAAGCAAAATACCCTCTCGCTTTTGGGCAGGAGTAGTTTCTACTACATGTTATATTATCAACATGGTGTTTTTAAGGCCTATCCTAGAGAAGACTCCCTATGAAGTATATAAAGGGAAGAAGCCAAATGTTTCATACTTTCATGTCTTTGGCTATAAATGCTTTATCTTGAAGAATGCGAATGATTGATATGGAAAGTTTGAAGAAAAATCAGACAAATAAATTTTTCTTGGCTTGTCGCGATCTCCCCGAAGCGGGTTGGACCACCTAAGGGTTCCGGCTAATGGATTGTTAAACTTAAACTTAACTCGGGCTCTCCCAAGCCCATACCAATTCGCGACTTAGGTTCAAGTTCTTAATATGCAAATGATTTTTATCATGGAGTCGCCACTAATCTATTTTTGGTGGGTCAATTAGAAACCCAAGTAAAGTAATGGGAGAATCACTTCACTCCTACGAACCAGAGATTAAATGAGTTCGGGGACTTGATTATGCTAGATTTCTCTAGCGTCCTTTCGGTACCTTTTCTTTTTTATTTCAAAAATATTTTTTTGCAGGCAGCTTGAATTGATTTTAATTGCAAACCACCAATTTAACACCCAAGAAAGCGATGAATAAATTGCAGGACTTACCTCATAGCAACGAAAGCATCTACATTATTAGATCAGAATTCACATCGACAGTCTAAATATGATTTCTAATTAACACGCAATTTTTTTTTTTTGCTTTCACTTATTTAATGAAAATCATGGAATATGCAATGCATGCTACTAACATGGAATAATATGACATGATAATATGGCCTAAACTATTTGATGCAAATGTGATGTTTTTGTATTTTCTTAATAAGCATGCAATCTATCCTAGAAAATAAAACTAATTTATTCTAAGACATTTTTTTTTTGTATTTTTCATGAAATTCGGATTTAGAAAAATGTGAAAATTATCTATCTAAATTAAAATATCATCTAATTTGTATTAGGAATGAGGTTAAACCAAATCCTAATTTAAACTAGAATGTTACCCTAATTTAGAAATTCCTAACTAAAATGCAATCTATCTAAAAAATTTCTTAAATTAAAAAAACTATTATCTAGAGTTAAACTATATGAAATTTTACCCTAGAATACAATGACATGCAAAGAATGCCATAATTCTAATTTTTTTTTATGTTTTTGTATTAAAAATTGTCAAGTAATTAAACATGAAACCTGAGTTAAAAACTAGCAACCTAAATTGATTGATTTGATTTTTTATGTTTTTTATAAAATTTCTATTCTAAATATGCAAACCCTAAAATAGGAAATAAACCTAATTCTAACCTACACTTTTTTTGATTTTTTTTATGAAAACGAAATTAACTTAAACGGCACGACGGCAAATCGAGCAAGATTGATATCCAAATTGACGAACCATATCTCGCGCATGAGATTGGGTTGGCCAATTTTAAATAAATTGCAAATTGAATCTCGGGCGGGAGATCGGATTGGCAATTTTTCAAGTGATTGCGAGTCGGATTTCGGGCGCGAAAATCGACCATCAATCACAAATTTCACGAGCTATTTCATGTTGAACATTCTCAATGTTATATTAAGGAATGATTCTACTAAAACAGTAAAGTAAAATAAAAAAATAAAATAAAATAGATAAAAAACTACCTAATTTGCTTTTCTTTTTTTCTTTTGTCTTGCTCCCACGCACGGCTTGGAAGCTCAATCAATTGAGAGGGGCAACACCGGTCGGAGCTCTGGCAGGGGGAAGACGCCGGTGAGGAGCTCCGAGAAGACCACAGCAGGAGTCGCGTGCGGTTTGCTGGTGCAATACCAACTCAAATGAGCAAGGGACGCCGGGTAGCAAGGACCGGTGGAGCGAGGCGCTCGGGCGGAGGACTTGGGGCCGCGGTGCAGCGGATCGGCAAGCTGCGAGGCGGAGCGGGGGCGTCGGGGCTTCGGCGCTGCAAGTCGGAGTCGTGTGCGAGAGAAGATTATAGCTAGCGGTGCTTCACACGGCTAGTCGTCGGTGGTGCACCTGCAGGGAAGAAACAGCAGCGTGCAGCTCAGGCCAGGTGAAGACGGAGGAGGCGCGGCGACAGGCGAGCGGAAGTGCGGTGACGGATAGGGTGCAGCGACGGGTGCTGCAGCTTGCGGGCGTCTCGGTGGTGGCGCTGCGTCGGGCGAGGTGAAGACGTGGTGACGAGCGAGCGGGGTGATGAGCGGCGACGGCAGGGACGATGGCGCGACGTCGGAGGCGCGGGCTGCGGGCGTAGAGGCGGGTGCTCGTGGCGTTAGGTTACTGGCGTCTTGCGCATGGGTCGGCGCGAGTTGCAGGCGGAGGCTGGGGGCGTGATGGAGGCGAGCGACGGCAGCAGAGGAGGCAGAGGGGGCGTCAAGCGCTGCGGGTGGAGGCGAGCAGGTCGTGGGTCTTCGGGTTGAGGCCGGCGACGGGTGAGTGGGGCTTCGGCGTGGTGACGAGCTGCAGAGGAATGGAGGACGCTGAAGCGAATGGGAAGCTGATGGTTGTCACGGCAACAGCAGGGGCGACGAACGACGATGCGAGCACGTGGGTGGTGCTGGCACAAGGGATGACCGACGGAATGGTGGTGACTGGTGGTGCGGCCGGGCGGACAGCAGCAGTTTTGCTGTTGGGGTCGAACGGCGTAGGAGCAGAAACCGGTGGAAATCCAGGAGCGAAGAACTCTTAGAGAAGATGAACAGTAAGGGTCTTGTCTTTGCTTTTTCCTTTTTCCCCCTCTCTCTCTCCTGTCTTCAATGAATTTTTTTCGTTCTTTTTTAATCTCCTCCCCCTGACTTCATTTTTTTTTGTTTTCTCTGACGAGCATCTTTTCCTTTTCTTAATCTCTTCTTTTCTCTCCACTCGTGTGTCTCTCTACGGGCTCTGTCTTTTCTAATAGCTCTCACAAAACCTCTCCAGTGAATTTTTCGTTCTTCCCCCCCTTTTTAAGCCGAGGATCCTTGCTTATTTATAGGCAACAATCAACCTTAGTGTGAACAGGTGAACAGGAGGCAGGCGCAACTTTTCCTTGCTTGTTCAAGTTTGGTTCTTTTTTTCTTTTCAAATATGGTGGCCACCGATCTAGGAAGGAAAGTACTATAAAAATGATGGCCTATTCTCTTGCAGGCTTTCCCAGAATTTCCGCGTGTGCAGTGGAGTCTTCTTTCTTCGCTTTCTTCACGGTTGCGGCTTCTCTAGAATTTTCACGTCCCCCATTTAATGCGTGCATGTGCAGGCATTAATGAGGGAGAGACAATGGACGTGAAGCACTCTTCTTTCTTCTATTTTTTTGACTTTCATTGTGTGTTTTCATACCAGCAAGAGAGAGACCACCTTTCGCGCATCTTATTGATCGAGGCCCCTACCACGTCCGCCGAATTAATGCATGCACTAATGAGAGAGAGACAATGGACGTGCAGGAATTCTTCTTCTTGCCTGAAGCTTCTTATGCAGCTACTTGTTCCCCCTATCTATAGGATTGCCGCAATTTTTTACTTTTCTTGTTTATTATTTGCTTCCTTCTTCAGCAAATTTCTCGTTGCTTCTCCTGAGAACCCACACTTGAGAGAGAGCATATTATATAATATTATATCATCGGCTCATTTTGCTTCTCTGAGGATTCCGCACGTCCGCCGAATTTGTGCGTGCATGCGCATGCATTAATGAGGGAGAGACAACGGACGTGCAAGAACTTCCTTCCTCTTTTTTTTTTACTTTTGCTCTTCTGCGTGCTCAGACCAGTGGAGAGAGAGCATCCCTTCGTGCATGTAATCGACTGCGAGCCGCTCCGTCTTATCGCGCTTTTAGTATCGATGCAAATGCGACTACATGAAATGCAATTTTACTATTTTTTCTTAGGGGTTAGAGATTAATCCCTAAATTTTTATGTAATTAATTACTAAATGATTAGTCAAAATTTAGGTGTCAACAGCTGCCCCACTTTGAAGGTGAGCTCGTAGAGGTTGCATTCAAAGACAATAGGATACCTAAATTTTGATCATGCACATGCAATGGATGATATTTTGAAGTTTTGTTTTTTTTGGGAAAATGAATCACATTTTGAAATGCAATTTATATGATGCATGGAAATACTAATGCAAATGATAAAGGAACTTACCTGGAATAACTTACCTTCGAGTAACTCAAGATAGATTGGTGTTACATGTCCAGGACCCGTACCATTCTACGGTCGCCTAAACGGGGATTCATTTTCCAGGACCCGTACCATTCTACAGTTGCCCAAAATGGGGAAATAGATGTTGTCTAGGACCCGTACATTCTACGGTCGCCTAAACGGGGATTTACTTTCCAGGACCCGTACCATTCTATGGTCGCCTGAATAGATGTTGTCTAGGACCCGTACCATTCTACGGTCGCCTAAACTGGGATTCATTTTCCAAGACCCGTACCATTCTACGATCACCTGAGTAGATGCTGTCTAGGACCCGTACCATTCTACGGTCGCCTAAACGGGGAAAAGTTTTGAAACATCCAGATCCAAACTGAGATGTCAAGAATTTGGGAACTTAACCAATAGACACTCAATGTTAAGTGAGATGAATATTGGATTAAGAGGATTCGAAATACCTAGATCCAGACTAAAGTATAACGAAAAAAATCGGAAAGCATTCATATCTAGAATGAAATGCTTAACGAAGAGTTTTGAGACATCCAGATCCAGACTGAGACGTCGAGAATTTGTGAACTTAACCAATAAGCACTCAATGTTAGGTGAGATGAATATTGGATTAAGAGGGTTCGAAATACCTAGATCCAAACTAAGGTATAACGAAAAGATCGGAAAGCATTCATATTCAGAATGAAATGCTTAACGAAGAGTTTTGAGACATATATCAAGAATTTGGGAATACCTAGGACAAACCTGGGATATTCGAGAAGGTCACTTACCTCTTGGTAGAAAGAAGTTTTGGAACATCGAGGATGTACTTCAAATATTCATGGAGGTTTCTCACCTCGAGGCTTCTGAAAGGCAACATAAATGTCAGGAGCTCTTGGGTCTTCAAGGAAACATTACCTGTCAGACATGATTAGTGCAAAAATACATGCATTCGCCAAAGAAGTAAGCAATTCAGCACACTCGAAAGTCCGCCAAAGCTTTTATCCATTCAATCAAGATTTATGCATGATGGTTTTATCATATTTGCACCACCAAATTTCCACTGGGGAGAATCATCGCTTAAGACAAATTTCACTCATAACATGGATTTTCAAATGAGAGACTTTCAGTTAGAAATGACTTTCACTCATTCTCATTAAGAAGGCTATTTTGCCCCAACCATTAATGTGGGATCACAGGAATCACTCCATCCTATCATCATCATGTCGACAATGGTTCGAGTATTCTCGCAAGCGGTACGACCTTATCAATCTGAGAGGTCTTTATCAGGACTGTGATGTAGGCTTGGTCAATGGCTCAACAAAGAGGGACTCTTCGAGTCAAGGCTAATGAAAGAATAATACTTCGCAATCACCTCTAGGTTTACAAGTCAAGGAACCTGCGGAATGAGATAGAAATGGCCTTGCTCACACTTCTTTGAGCGATGCTTTTAAGCATATGAATTCCTACGTTAATTTTGGTGCCCTAATCTGAAGAGACTTTGTAAGGGACGTAACGTAGGTTAAGTTCATGGGTTGAGAAGTGAATGGATCATTAGGCTCAAAATGTGTATAGGGGGATGAGAATTGGTGATCATCTTGGCATTGTCACCAGTCTTCTTCTTCACCATTGGGATTTTCCTCATAGGTACTACAAAAATTTTGCATCTAAGTTCTTTTAGTACCACTCCATTGGGAATATACCCTTTTACAATTGATAATCATTTGTCTTGACTCTTTCTTTCATTTTCTATGGGCATTGGCCTTGCTTTTACCAGGCACACTGCTTTTTCATGCCCCTTTTGTTTTGTTTTGTTTTGTTTTTTTTTTTTTTTGAATAACCACGTAATGCTTTAACATTTGGGTTCTTGAAGAGTTTTCATTTTTTGTCGGCACTCGGGATTCTGCTGCTTGAACATTTGCCTTTTGCCTTGCCCCAGTGTGGGGGATGATCACCAATTGGGTTTAAATGAAACGAATTTACAGGCTCAAGGGGCTATGCAATGGATAAAGTGTGTAGGATAGAGAAAGAACTACTCTTCATCATCCTAAGGCACTTAAATTACCATATGAATTCAATGTAATAGCAACACTTGAAGATTGATGCAAGTGAGAGCAAGAATATTCCAATCAATTTTCTCACTTCATGATGTCATCTTACCTCCAATTCGCCCCAATGTGGGGTGGTTCTTGACAGGGGCAATTTAAAAATTATCCACGTGTGTGGGCTCAAAAGGGTTTAAACAATGGATGATCACGTAGTGTTTGGGATAGAGAATGAACCGCCTCTCATCATTTCGATCATCGTACCTTTCGCGAGAAAATCTTTACCTTGCAAACATGGTACTTCCTACACTCATCTCACCAATGTATGAGCAAGAGACTGTGTATAGGATAAGGCTTGCCTTTCATCATCCTGACATGTCTCATTTAGTATGTTCAATCCATTCCACATCATTCATTAACTTGATCGGTGGTGACAATCCTCAGTGGAATTGGTAAATTAAACAGGTTAAACTATAATGCAAAATTCTTCTTTGAAAGGTCACCATCACTTCATGAACTTGGTTGCTCAAAAAAGAAAGAAAAAGATTCACCAAATTTTTTCTTTTTTTTTTGTGTGTGGCAACCTTGTTGCCGTTCCCAGGGATCGAACCCTGGTCATTCTCGGACCCCTTCATTCCCCATACCACCAGGCCGAGGCGCTGGATAGTGTCCACAGGGTGTTTCTTTTTCATTGAACTGACTCTGGGTCAACACGTCTGTCGTATCCAATAAGATGAATTTGATATGCATATGAAACAGGGCCTACTTTTCATCTCATTCATTCCATTCCCACACAATTCAATGAAGAAATGAGTACATTTGATTCACAACGAAGTCTATCAAGGGTAATACTTCTTCACAGCATCAGAGTTAACAGGATTAGAAAACTCACGACCATCCATTTCTGTAAGGATTAAGGCACCTCCAGGGAGTACCCTCTTCTCCATATGCAGGCCACTATAATTTGGAGCAAATTTGCCTCCAGGATCGGGAAAAATTGGCAACACCTTTCTTAGAACTAGATCATTCACTTCGAAGTGTCTTGGCCGTACCTTCCGATTGAAAGACTTGGCTACTCTTTGTTGATACATCTGACCATGGCAAAGAGCTTTTAACCTTTTCTCATCAATCAGATTTAACTGCTCGAACCTTTGTTGTGTCCATTCTGCCTCGGACAATTCCACTTGGGATAAGACTCTCAAAGAGGGGATTTCTACTTCCACAGGCAAGACTGCCTCCATGCCATAAACTAAGAAGAAAGGGGTTGCCCCGGTGGATGTTCGCATCGATGTCCGTTACGCCATTAGAGCAAAGGGTAACCTATCATGCCAATCTCGATAATTCTCGGCTGTCTTAGCCAGGATTTTCTTGATGTTCTTATTAGCTGCCTCAATAGCTCCATTCATTTGTGGGCGGTATGGTGATGAATTCAAATGCTTGATTTTGAACTCAATGAACAACTCATCAACAAATTTGTTATTCAGATTTGTCCCATTGTCAGTGACAATTGCTTTAGGGACACCATAACGGGCGATTATGTCACGCCTGATAAACTTCACAACATTTCGGGCCGTGACATTAGCATATGATGCGGCTTCAATCCACTTTGAAAAATAATCTATTGCCACCAATATAAACCGGTGTCCATTTGAAGCTTTGGGATTTATTGAGCCAATCACATCGATCCCCCACATTGAAAAAGGCCATGGCTCAGATAGCTGGTGCAACTCCGTTAGAGGAACATTTATTTTATCTCCATGAATTTGGCAACGATGGCAACTTCTAACATGCTGTATGCAGTCACTCTCCAGTGCAAGCCAATAGTAACCTAGTCTCATGATCTTCTTGGCTAACATGTGCCCATTCATGTGTGAGCCACAAACTCCTTCATGCACTTCTTGCATGATTTGGGTGGCTTCTGCTTCATCTACGCATCTCAATAAAACTGAATCATAAGATCTCTTATATAAATTCTTACCACTGACGAAGAACTTTGAGGCCATCTTCATTATGTATTTTCTATCGGCTGGAGTGCTCCCTTCAGGAAATTCCTGCTTTTGAATATAGTTCATGATGTCACAATACCATGGCTTCTCATCAAGCTCTTCATTCATGACCATACAATAAGAACGTTTGGCTAGAACCTCAATTTTCAAAGGCATAACTTCTAAACCATCAGTAACTTGCAACATGGATGACAATGTTGCCAGGGCATCGGCAAACTGATTATGAGATCTAGCCAAATAGTCAAACGAGATTTCATCGAACTCCTTCACCAACTCTTCGAGGTACTTATGATATGGCAGTAATTTGGCATCCCTGGTCTTCCATTCACCTATAGTTTGCAGTATGATCAGTGTAGAATCTCCATATACTTTCAATTTGGCCACTCCCATTTCAATTGCAGCATGAAGTCTGAGAATACAAGCTTCGTATTCAGCTATATTGTTAGTGCATGGAAATATTAATTTCGCGCCTACTGGGTGGTGTTGTCCGTCTGGGGATATCAGTACTACCCCAGTACCAGAATCGGACAAGTTCACAGCTCCATCAAAGAACATAGACCATGCATCTTCATTTATGGCCAAAATACGATCATCGAGAGGACAATCATCATCATTCAAGGTTTTAGGATTCTCAGCCAATATATCAGCAATTACTCGGCCTTTAACTGATTTTTGTGGCATGAACTGCACGTTGAATTCCGAAATCAAGACCTGCCATTTGGCTAACTTACCCACCAAAGCTTGTTGATTAAATAAATACTTGATGGGATCGTTCTCGATCCACGAAACGTCTGGTAATGCAAGGTGTCTTGTCGCCGAGTCTATGCAATACCCATACTAACGCAACACAAGTTTTTCAGCATCATAATATTTTAGCTCGAGACAGGTGAACTTTTTGCGAGGTAATAAATGGCTCGTTCCTTCTGATCCACGGGACTTTTCTGAGCTAACATCGCGCCGAGTGATTCACTATGGATTGTGAGGTACAAAATCAAAGGATGCCCCGATATTGGTGGGACAAGAACTGGTGGATTCATCAAATGTTGCTTCAGCTTATCGAACGCCTCTCGACATTCATCATTCCACTCAACTTGTACGTTTTTCCTCAAGAGTTTGAAGAACGGCTTAGCGGTCTCAGAGAGTTGGGAAATGAATCGTGCAATGTAATTCAATCTCCCTAGGAGACTCTGGACCTCCTTCACTGTCGACGGAGGTTACAACTCACATATTGCCTTGGCTTTAGATGGGTCAATTTCGATCCCTTTACTACTCACAATGAACCCAAGTAATTTACCCGACGTTGCCCCGAACACGCACTTGGCAGGGTTTAAATGAAGCTTGAATTCACGGAGTCGGTCAAATAACTTCCTGAGGGTTTCAACATGACTTTTCCCAGGTCGGGTTTTTGCAATCATATCGTCAACATATACCTCAATTTCTTCATGCATCATGTCATGGAACAACGTAACCATGGCTCGTTGGTAAGTTGCCCCTGCATTTTTGAGTCCGAATGGCATGACCTTATAATGAAAGGTTCCCCACGGGGTGATAAATGCTGTCTTCTCTTTGTCTTCCTCCTTCATTCTTATCTGGTTGTAGTCAGAAAAACCATCCATGAAAGAGAATAATTCAAATCCGGCAGTACTATCCACGAGAACATCGATATGTGGCAATGGGAAGTCGTCTTTTGGGCTAGCCTTATTCAGATCCCGATAATCAACACACACTCGGACTCGACCATCCTTCTTCATGACCGGTACTATGTTGGCCACCCATTCAGGGTATTGCGAGACTTCGATGAATCCCACTTTGAAGAGTTTCATTACTTCCTCTTCTATCTTTTTTGAGAGCTCCGGTTTAGTCCTCCGAAGCTTCTGCTTCTTTGGACATACGTCTGCATTAGTGGGCAAACAATGTTCCACAATTGATGGATCTAAACCTGGCATATCAGCGTATGTCCAAGCAAAGATATCCTGGGTCCACCGCATCTATGACCGAGCCTTGAGGAAAATCCGCCGTGCCCTTCGCAAAAGCGACCTCGAGAACATACAAAGGAATCTCAAACTCCGGTATGGGACCCTCTCTCTAGACACCTTGAGCTTGGCGATACCACGGTCTGTATCGGTGGGGCACCTTATGGGTGAGACTCGCATTGACACAGACTATGGACCTTACAAGTTCATCGATCTAGCCCCTAGGGCTCCCATGTAACGGAATGTAAGATGTCTGCTCTGTAATCTTCTTAGGCCATCCAAAAAAATCATGAGTTGCCATCTAAGGACCAGAAATGTTTTCCCACAACGGGGTGAGATGACGTCTCAGCGAGTTCTACGCCCTAAGACTTGACTAGGAAGATAATATGCTCTAAGGCTGCCTAAGCACAAACACGAGTCGGAGGTCTTACCTTGGCCTTTGTTCTTTCTTGCAAATCAGTAATGTTGATAATTTTAACCAATCATTTCAACACATCAAGATAGATCGAATCATCAATCAATCTACTCAGTCGATTCCATGTCATCACAACCATTCCTCGGTTGTCTCAATCAATACTATCTATAAAGTCCGATCATAATCAAGACTGCTCACTTTAAGCTGAAAATAGATAATATAGCTCACTAAAAGCTGCCGCAATATTGATATAGTATACTATATATGCTCATTAGAAGCTGCCGTAATAGATAATATAGTTCACCAGAAGCTGCCTCAAATACCAATATAGTATACTAAATATGATAGCCAGAAGCTGCCACAAATACTGATATAGTATACAAAATATGCTCGCTAGAAGTTGCCTCAAATACTGATATAGTATACTAAATATGCTCGCTAGAAGCTGCCTTGAATACCGATATAGTATACTATTCGAATCACCCCTCTTTATCCTTCTCGGTAAAAAGTAATTATGTGTGGGTATACGATCGGCCTTCGCCAAAAATACAATATTTTCACCCATGAAAAATCCCACTAAGTTCGGCAGTCCACAAATCCATTTTTTGGTGCTATAAACCGACGTCCGGTGATCTTCCGATTAATTACAAAATTAAATAAATTTAGGAATAAATTCCTAAAATAAAAATCATACAAAATCTGCATAAATTAAAGCTCAATTAAATAAACAGACATACCATTACAATTAGTATAAAATTTCGGTCACCGGCTATCTCGGTCTAATTTCCAAAAAACTAAATAATTAAATAAATAATTACGGAAAATAATTATTAAATGTAAATAAATAGAACTTATGCCCGTAAAGCCTAATTAAAAGCCGAAACGAGCCTGGAAAATTTCCAAACTACTTTAGATAAATACTAGAGCTTGTCTAGGCCCTAAGTACACAACTCTAACCACCTAACATGAAATTACAATTAATTAAATTGCTAATCTAATGTAACTATCCACCTAATCCATACTTAGTCTAAACTAAACAACGACCCTTAAGCATGATTAACTTACTAAGCAAAGATTAGTGAGTTCAACTCACTTGTTAAGCGATCCGCTCAGATCGAAACGACGGGGACGTGGCGAGGGGCAAGAAACTTCAAGAGGGGACCGCCTTTCGAGGTCTGGAAACTGGCCAAAGCAGGCTGAACGGTAACTTGGAGACTCACTTGGTTCTGCTTCTGCTCGGTGCTGGACGGGGCCAAAAGTGGTGGCTCGGTTGGCTGGCTAAGGCGGGAACCAGTGGAGACGAGTTGAGGGGATTGAACCGGGTCCAGGCGGGGCTGATCGGCGGCGAACGGTGGTCCGATGGCTATAAGCAGTGACCAGGGAGGACGAAGGCATAGGGATGTTGAGCGGAGAGGCGGAATCACGAGCGTGAACATGCGGCTGGCTGGCTTGGCACAATGGTGACTCAGCGAAGCTCCAAGCTTCAGCGGGCGTGCGACGGTGGACAGGGTGAGCTCGGTCGGTTCTCTGCAACTTGCTAGGCTGAAATGTGAAGAAGAAGGAAGAGAGGGGCGTCGGCGAAGCGGGGGAGAGGGAGAAGGAACTAGGCGCTAGAGGGGACCACCACTTGCTTCATCCTTGGTGACTCATCAACCCACTGGCCTCCCTCAACAAAATCCAGACCAAAACACCCCCTCTAGAAGCATTTGAGGGGGTCTAAAGGTTACGTCCATGGGGGATACGAATTTGAAATGTTTTCTCCCAAATTGGACATCGAATCCTCCTTGAATCAATTCAATTCGACCTCTAAAAATTCAACCATCGAGTCCTTGATCAAATTGGTATTTTTCCTCACCAATATATTTCACTTGCATCCCAATATCGCGATCAAAAGGGTCTCTAACATTTCCTAGACAAAAGTGACCCTACGACGACTTTTTCCCAAAAAGTCCCGGTTTGTAGAAAAATCTTCGGAAGGCGAGTCGACATTCCTAAAATGACCTTTGACATGACAGAATTTTCAATTTCTAAAATCGGATTCAAATTCGCCGTTAATGAACCTCTTCAACACTTTGGCGACTCTTGGTGGTCATGAAAATCTCAAGGATCAAATGCGGACATAGGGTACTAAAAAGATAGAAAAATCATAATAGTGTTGGTGTTGGAGAAATCTTCATGAAGTGTTTTGAAGCTGACAAATCGTTTCCATCAGTCTAGTCTGAAGGTTTGCAGACTCTACTATTTAAAGTCTGAAGACCTCCGGACAGCCAGACTCAAGACTCAAAGTCTATCCTCATTGACAGTTTCTAATCCGTTGAAGAAAGGCTATCCAGAACTGGATGTTTCATTAAGGATGTGACCTTATCGACTGGAGAAGATCTCTTGGCTGGATATGACATAACGGAATCCTTTATTTGATCATGATTGATTCGAAGATTAAGGATCCGATGATTGGCAAAATATTCTTGGAAGGTTCTACTTATGGAAACCGAGATCCTGATTGTATGGGCGAACAGGATTGATAGGCTATCGACATGTTCCTTTAATAGCTCGAATGATCTTCCTAATTGATTCCGTCCAATGGGTAGATTTGAGGAATTCCTTTGGTAAGTGCCAACGGGTATGATGGCATAAAGGAGTATATAAAGAAGACGTTCTAAGTTGTTCAAGGTGTGCGCGATAGAAGAATTCGAAAGTCTGAAGCTCCTTGTTGTTTAGTCAATTCCTTTGAGCGAAATCTTGTACGCAAAAGAGAGTCTATATTTGTGAGAAACCTTGAGGAAGTGTGGTAGAACATCTACACTATGGAATCAAGGAAAAGCTGTGCCGTAACATCTCTTTTGTTCATAAGTGAAATCCAGCTGGTGGGCTGTCAGTGCGGAAGAGTGGACGTAAGCTTGGAATAAGCTGAACCACTATAAACCTTGTGTTCAATCTTCTCTTCCCTACTCCTTGTTTTACGTTGATTGTATTTCATTTTGTTAACCAAAAGAGATCTCCCTTTCTATCGTTTGCCTAGTATCGCTTCCGTATCTCGAGAAATTGTTTTTACACCTATTCACCCCCCTCTAGGTGTTTATACTAGCTATGTCAATTGGTATCAGAGCTCGTGTACTCACTTTGTTTGAAGTGTTTTACTTCAGAGTTAAAGATCCAGAGCTAGTATGTTGGCTCGAGGGCTGGTAGAAGGGCAAAGCAATACCAGACCGCCTTACTTTGATGGAAAGGATTACAACATATGGAAAAACAAGATGAAGGCATTCCTAAGATCAAAGGATCCTCTAGAATGGGACGTTGTAGAAAGAGGAATCATTCCTAAAGCTGCACCTGTATCAGAAAGAGGAAAAGATACTATTGAGTCTAGTGAAATGACTTAGGAAGAGATAATCAAGAGACAAGCTCTTGATGCAAAAGCAATCTATTCTTTATATTGTGCTTTATCACCTACTGAATATAACAGAATATCTTCTTGTGTTACAGCTAAAGAAGTCTGGGATAGATTACATATTACCTATGAAGGAACCGATCGAGTGAAAGAGACTAGAATGAACATTCTCCTCGGTCAATACGAAGCCTTCAAAATGAAATCAGGAGAATCTATAATTGACATGTTTAGTCATTTTACAGATATTGCGAATGGTCTTGAAAATCAAGGTCAACCAATTTCTGATCCCATGAAGGTAAACAAGCTACAGCGTGGACTCTCCAAGGATTGGAATCACATAAAGACCTCAATCAAAGAGGCCCAAAGAATCATGCCACTATCTATTGATAAGTTGGTTGGAACTCTTCAGTCTTATGAAGTGGAATGAATCAATGAAGACGAAGACCCTAAAGGTAAGAAATCCATTGCATTAAAATCTAATGAAGATTCTGATGTTACAGATTATGAAGACGATATGGATGATGAGGAGCTTGTTCTCATGATTAGAAGATTCAGAAAGCTTAACAGAAAAGGAAGAAGATTCAATACAAAGAAACAAAGCTTTCAAAAGCAACAGACCAAGTCTGTTGAAGATGATGAATCAAACAGAGAAGTAGTCTGCTTTGAATGTAAGAAAAAGGGACACATCAGACCCAAATGTCCTCTTCTGAGGAAGAAGAAAGGAAAAACTGAAAAGTATCGAAAGGCTCTCAAAGCAGAAACCTGGAGTGATACAGAGTGTGAAGAAAGTGATGATGGTTATGCCAACATATGTCTAATGGCACAATCGGATTCAGATTCAAACTCCGAGACAAAATCAGATTCAGACAGTGAATTTGAGGTAAGTAACTTCAAAATCCCTCTTAAAGTTTCTAAATACGTTGAAGAGTTGTGTTTTAGTCTTAAAACTTCTCTTAAAAAGATTTCCAAACTCAAAAAGCAAAATTCTGCTCTAAAACAACAGGAAAACATTTTGAAAGACAAGGTGAAATGTTTAGACACGAATGTTTCTTCTCTTAGAGAAAGTGAAGATAATCTTTAAAAAAAAAAAATGCGTTCTTGAAAAATGATATCTCAAACATTTCTAAAAGATTTTCTATAGGTTCTGAGAAACTAGAAAATATTCTTTCTGTTCAAAGACCTTATTTCAATAAATCTGGTTTGGAAATGACTGCTGAAACCATTCCTTTAATTGATTTTCCAAAAGTGAAAGAAAGAATTAAGCAAAGACCCGCAAGAGATGCCTACAAAAATCATTTTAAAAGAATCTTTGTAAAACCAGTAGGTCGCAATGCTCTTAGATGTTCAAAGTGCAATAGTGCAGATCATTTTGAAAAAGAATGTCCTATGGTTTGGAAACCTGTCAATAAAGTATGGGCAAAAACCACATATCATACTAACACGAATGGACCCAAGAAAATATGGGTACCAAAGAAAGTTTGAGTTTCTTTTTCAAATGTAGGTCACTATCAAGAAAAATGTAAAATGGTATCTGGATAGTGGATGCTCAAGACATATGACAGGAGATTCAAATTGCTTCATAAAACTTGTTCAAGTGAATGGTGGAAAAGTCTCATTTGGAGGAAACAACAAAGGAAAAATTGTGGGATTTGGAACTGTAAAGATTGGAAACCTCACAATAAGCAATGTGATACCGGTTTCAAGATTGGAACTGTAGTTGAAGGACTCAACTACAATTTGCTTAGTGTCAGTCAGCTATGTGATACCGGTTTCAAAATTTACTTCCAAGAGGAAATATGTTCAGGAACCAGTAAAGATTCTACTCAATCATTCATGGGTCGAAGACATGGAAATATCTACCTCTTAGACGTGAAACCAGATGAATCGCAATGTCTAATCTCAATCCAAGACGAAGCAAACTTATGACACAAAAAGCTTGGGTACATCAATATGAAGCAGATAACCAAAATCTCAGCAAAGAAGCTTGTTCGTGGTCTACCCAATTTATCATATCAAAAGTCTGACCTATGTACACCATGCGTATTGGGAAAACAGGTAAGAAATTCCTTTAAACCAATAAATCAAGTTTCCACTAACGTGTACTACGGCTTTCGCATATGGATCTCTTTGGTCCAACCGAACACGAGCATTGGAGGTAAGAAAGATTGCCTAGTAATTGTGGATGACTGCTCACGATTTACTTGGGTATATTTCCTTACAAGTAAGTCCGAAACTTTCTCTTATTTTGAAAAATTTGCTAAAAAGGTTCAAAACGAAAAATGATATGTTATTTCAAGTATAAGAATAGATCATGAAGGTAAATTTGAAAATCAAGATTTTACAAAATTTTGTGATGAATCTGGTTTTCAGCATTTGTTCTCCTCTCCATATACTCCAGAGCAAAATGGAGTTGTGGAAAGAAAGAATAGATCGCTTCAAGAAATGGCTAGAACTCTTCTAATTGAAAGCAACATCTCCTCACGTTTTTGGGCTGAAGCAGTTTCTACAGCATGTTATATTATCAATAAAGTTTTTCTAAGGCCTATTCTAAAAAAAAACCCCTATGAACTATTCAAAGAAAAGAAGCCTATTGTTTCATATTTTCATGTATTCGGATGCAAATGTTTTATACTGAAAAATGTAAATGATCGAGTTGGTAAGTTTGAAGAAAAGTCAGATGAAGGTATCTTCTTTGGACATTCAACCACAAGCAAAGCGTACAGAGTCTACAACAAGAAGACTCAAACTGTGGAAGAATCAATGAATGTCAAATTCCAGGATTCTATGCAAAATGAATCTATTCAGACTCATCTTGAAGAACCTAAATCAGCTCCAGATCCTACAAAGTCTAAATTGCAAGAAGCAGCTCAGACTTTAAAGGACCAGCAACAAGTGACTGTTGAAGATTCAAATGAAGGAAGTGATCACCAACCTGACAAATCAACCGGTAACTGGAAGCATAAGTTCAGTCATCCCAAAGATCTTATTATTGGCAACATTAATGAAGGAATTCGCACAAGATCCAAAAGGTGCGAAGAGTCTAGTGCTTTGTGGCTCTTATTTCGAAATAGAACCTAAAAGCATAGATGAAGCTTTATCGATGAAAGCTGGATTGAAGCTATGCAAGAAGAACTCAGACAATTTAGAATTAATGATGTATGGGAGTTGACTCCTAAACCAAAAGGTAAATCAATTGTTCGAGCTAAATGGGTTTTCAGGAACAAGATGGACGAGAAAGGAAAAGTCATAAGAAACAAAGCAAGACTCGTGGCCAAGGGATATACGCAAGAAGAAGGAATAGACTATGACGAGACTTACGCACCAGTAGCAAGGTTAGAAGCAATTCGTTTATTACTTGCATTTGCTTGTCATAAAAATTTCAGGTTATTCCAAATGGATGTCAAAAGTGCTTTCCTAAATGGATTCATCCATGAGGAAGTCTATGTGGAACAACCACCTGGGTTTGAAGACCCAAGGAAACCAGACTTAGTATTCAAACTCAAAAAGGCCTTATATGGCTTAAAGCAAGCACCTCGAGCTTGGTACGATAGGCTGAGTAAGTTTTTAATTCAAAATGGCTTTGTTAAAGGTAAAGTAGACACTACTCTTTTTATTAAAAGAGAAAGCAAAAGTTTTCTGCTTGTTCAAATATATGTCGATGATATTATTTTTGGATCCTCAAACGAAAGTCTGTGCAAGAAATTCTCTAAAACTATGCAAGATGAATTTGAAATGAGCATGATGGGTGAGTTAACCTTCTTTCTCGGGCTTCAAGTAAAACAACTGAAGGAAGGAACTTTTATTCATCAAGAAAAGTATGCAAGTGATCTTGTCAAAAAGTTTGGACTGAACAATTGCGAAAATGCTGATATACCAATGTCAAGTTCCTTGAAGATAGACAAAGATGAAGGAGGAAAGAAAGTCGACCAAAAGTTATACAGGAGTATCATCGGTTCATTTCTTTATCTTACTATTTCTAGACCTGACATTTTGTTTAGTGTTTGCATTTGTGCCAGATTTCAAGCAGACCCTAAAGAATCTCATTTAAGTGCTGCAAAGTGTATTATCAAATACATTGCCTCAACTTCAAGCATCGGCCTTTAGTATCCTAAAAGATGAGACTTTACTCTTCTTGGATACTCAGACACAGATATAGCCGGATGCAAAGTTGATAGAAAGAGCACCTCGGGTACCTGTCAACTCCTTGGAGGCAGGACAGTGTCTTGGTTTTCAAGGAAGCAGAGTACAATAGCTCTCTCTACAGCAGAAGCAGAGTATGTAGCTCTCGGAAGTTGTTGTTCACAAATTCTGTGGATAAAACAACAGCTAAGAGACTTTGAAATTGAAGATTCATGCACGGAGATTAACTGCGACAACACCAGTGCAATCAATCTTACCAAAAATCTAATTCTTCACTCAAGAGCAAAACATATAGAGATTCGACATCACTTCATTAGAGATCATGTTCAAAATGGAGAAGTTTCGATTTAGTTTGTTGATTCAAAGAACCAACTGGCGGATATATTCACAAAGCCTTTGGAGAAAAATCAATTTGAAACCATCCGTTCCAGACTCAACATTTTGAGGTATGAGGAAATCAAAGTCTAGAGACTCTCAGACTCAGACAATCAAGACTTTGACTGTAAGTTGTTCTCTCGAATCTCATCTTGAAAAGGTACGATCATCAACCGTGTTTTATTATTGATATCTTTAATCGACGTAATTATTGCAACGTTTCCTTTTCGAAAAAGGAGTTATTTTGAAAAGACTATTTTCTCGAAAAGGGCAGTTATTTTTTTTTTAAAAAGGAATCTTTTCACTTTCCATTACGACGTTTAGCATTCCCTCGTTTTGACTGAGTTATATACAATCGGTTTCTCTTCGTTTAAAACTCCAAAACCCTAAAATGCACAGATCTTCCATTCCTGTTCTCTTCTCTTGTTTAATTTTCGAAAAAGTTGTCATCGTTCTTGGGAAAGTCAAGCAAGGAATCTTTCAAAGAGTGAGAAAGATGTCGTCTTCAAGAAATTCTTCGAGGATCGCAAGCAGGGGACCACGGCGAATGAGTGAGGGACCTACTCACTTGGATCTCACCGAGGAAGAAGTGTCTCCAAATCAGCAGCAAAGCCCACAACATTCTCAGCAGCATCATTCTCCACCATCTAGTCCACAGAATGTTGGTCATCAACAAGAGGAAGAAATCATTGAAGACGCAGATCCTGTAAGAGTTCAAAGGCCCTCTTTTATTTATAAGCTTTATCGTGCTTTAAAAGGGACTGGTACTCCATTGAACTACATCGATGATTTTCTTAAGGACAAAGGATATGGGAATGAATATATCTTTTTGCGAAAAATGGAAAGTTTGGGAATTGCTCGTAAAGGGGTGGCAGAAGAAACCCTTGCAAATATCCCAAGTGATCCTCGTGATTAGTGATTTAATCCGATAGATGGGAATGATGATGACAAATTGTACAACCAATTTCAACCGAGAAGGCTCTATACTCAAAATTGCTGAAGCGTGGGGTGATAAACCCTAGGAGTGTGGATTTTGATTTCCTTGATGCTGTAAATGTCAACTTGAGAGAAAAGTTTAGTTTTCTTCAACTTGAACAGTTCTGTTCTGACACCACAGAAGCTCATGCTGAATTAACTGCTTATTTCTATTCGAATCTTAGTTTCCTGGATGCGAATAGATTCTCTTTCAGTGTCAAAGATCAAGACTTTGTAGGGGATATGGATATGCTGGCAGATGTGTTAGGGGTTGAGAGAGGAAGATATCAACCGATCAAAGTTTCTATTGCCCGTGCTACATTGGAACTTGTTAAGGACAGGAGAACAGAGGAAAAGATTTCCTACTTAAGGATGAGTGCGTTCAACATTCTGCTTCACAAGATTGTGATCAATTGCCTCAGACCGAAATCAACTTCCAAGACTGATGTTTCAAGTTCAGAGGCAAAGCTGATGTATGCCATCATCATTGGGAAAAAGTTTTCTCTTCCTCACACTGTTATGTTCCACATGTATAGAGCAGTGGTGAAGGACAGAGGTCAACTTCCTTATCCAGGTCTTGTGACGAAGTTATTCAGACATCTGAACATTCAGCCTCCACAAATTCTTTGTGCTCGATCATGTGATCATATGGTGGTAGGACTAAAAATGGTGACTAAAATGCGTCTAAAGGAACTAAGCAAGGCATTGGAGAAATTCAAAGAGAAGACTCTTGTCAAAACTCATCAAAGCTCTTCTGCAGCAAAAAAAAAAAGGGAAGGAGCCCATGGTTGCTCCATCCAAGAAAATAAGAGCTCTCATCGTTGAAGATGAAGATGATGAGGAAAACATCACCATTTCTGCAATGACTTTGAAGAATCGGAGTCGTTCTGTTACAGAGAAAGACTCAGAACAGAAGACGAGAGAAAGAGAAGAAAAAGAAGCAGAGGAGAAAGAAACAGAGAAAAGAGAAAAAGAAGAAAGAGATGCTGAAAAGAAAAGAGTCGAAAAAGAAGAAGAAGAGAAAAGAGATCAAGAAGAAGGAGAACATGATGGACACTCTTCTCCACCTGAAGGTATGGAAACAGGGGGAGATCATGAGAAAAGAGGAATGTCCTCATATCCTGCTACCAGTGAGGAAGTCAGTCGCTTTCCAGCAGATCCAGAGGACATTTATGCCTCTCAATTTCCTGGGGAAGGACATGATGTTTCATCACCAAATCTGCGTGATTATGCTGATCTGCCATCGTCTGCCTTTACTCCATCAGATTGAGCCGAAGCCAGTACGTAGACCGATAATTCAGCAGATTTTCGCAGAATTATAGATATTCTCTTGGAAATGCGAGGTCAAATATATGCTTTGGGATGCGAAGTTCAGAATTTGTAGAATGCAGGTCAAGCTTCTTCGGGTTCATTGAATGATCAGATCCAAGCCCTTTATCTTCAGATTCAGGATAATGCTAAGGGTGAGGATGTTGCACAACTAAAGGAAGACTTGAAAAGGCTGGAAGGCATCGTTCAGTCAATGGGAGATTTCCAGCTTGTCCGAGTTCCCAAGCATTCTTGACTCTATTCCATTTTCATCTCAACCTTTTTTATGCTGACAAAAAGGAAGAGAGATGCAAGATTTGAAACCTTGATTTTTAATCATTTGGACTGTTTAACTTAGATTGTTTTGATGTTTGACTTTACTTTTGTGTCTGGATGTGTGGACGGAATTTGGATTTGAACTTGACTGTTTATATTAACTACTATTAATATCTTATGGATGGCTTTATCACATCCTATACTAACCTATTTTCTGTGGTTGCAAATTCTAGTGTTATTATTCATTAAGCCATTTATCTTTATAAGATATCCATATTTGTTGAGTAATGTTTTGCAGGTCAAAGTTATCCAAATCTGCAGGAAAGTTTTGTCTCCATCAAAAAGGGGGAGATTGTTAGAGAAATCTTCATGAAGTGTTTTGAAGCTGACAAATCGTTTCCATCAGTTTAGTTTGAAGGTTTGCAGACTCTGCTATTTAAAGTCTGAAGACCTCCGGACAGCCAGACTCAAGACTCAAAGTCTATTCTCATTGACAGTTTCTAATCCGTTGAAGAAAGGCTATCCAGAACTGGATGTTTCATTAAGGATGTGATCATATCGACTGGAGAAGATCTCTTGGCTGGATATGACATAACGGAATCCTTTATTTGATCATGATTGATTCGAAGATTAAGGATCCGATGATTGGCAAAATATTCTTGGAAGGTTCTACTTATGGAAACCGAGATCCTGATTGTATGGGCAAACATGATTGATGGGCTATTGACATGTTCCTTTAATAGCTAGAATGATCTTCCTAATTGATTCCGTCCAACGGGTAGATTGAAGAAATTCCTTTGGTAAGTGCCAACGGGTATGATGGCATAAAGGAGTATATAAAGAAGACGTTCTAAGTTGTTCAAGGTGTGCGCGATAGAAGAATTCCAAAGTCTGAAGCTCCTTGTTGTTTAGTCAATTCCTTTGACCGAAATCTTGTACGCAAAAGAGAGTCTATATTTGTGAGAAACCTTGAGGAAGTGTGGTAGAACATCTACACTATGGAATCAAGGAAAAGCTATGCTGTAACATCTCTTTTGTTCATAAGTGAAATCCAGCCGGTGGGCTGTCAGTGTGGAAGAGTGGACGTAGGCTTGGAATAAGCCGAACCACTATAAACCTTGTGTTCAATCTTCTCTTCCAAACTCCTTGTTTTACTTTGATTGTATTTCATTTTGTTAACCAAAAGAGATCTCCATTTCTATCGTTTGCCTAGTATCGCTTCCGTATCTCGAGAAATTGCTTTTACACCTATTCACCCCCCTCTAGGTGTTTATACTAGCTATCTCAGTTGGTTGACGAGAATTTTGTAATTTAGTAGAATCACCCATGTTTAGCCACACATCTCAGTCGAATCGACCTATCTCTAATCTCTAATAGACTTATAACTGTGCCATAATGACCTCAGCAGATGAGCACAGTCGAGTAGTCAATTCCTGATCGAATCCTGAAGTCTATTACATTAAAATCCCTTAATGACTTCCCCAGATAGTCTAGTTATCTCATGAGAGATCAGCTCTAAGAACAGCATAATAGGCGCGTCGATGAAAGGCTCGATTTAATTTAATTGAAAACAATATTAAAAATTTGGGATGTCACACTCGCTGACCCTTATTAGCGGTCAGTGAGGGTAGGCGAGCCCTTGCCGACCGGTGAGGGTGGCCAAACCTTTGCTGACCCTTACCTATAGTCGATGAGGGTCGTCGAGCCCTCATCGACAGCCAATGGCCCTTGCAAAGCCCAAAAATTAAGTGAAAAAGAATAGAAAAAAATAAAAATAAATTACAATTAAAATTGTAATTGGATGAAAACACCATTGACCAGTCGAAATATTTAGCTGGCCGATGATCAGTGAGGTCGAACCCTTATTTGAAATAGCCATAGCCACTATAGGCTTTTATTTGAAACAACCATGGCCGATTTAGGCTTTTATTTAACACAAAGTGCATTATGGGTCCTTATTTGAGAAAATGAGGGAATTTCAAGTCATTATTTGAAATTTTCCCAAGAAGTTATGAAAAGTAGAAAATATTTTCCCCGCTATTGAATTTTTTTTCTAACAGTGGAAAATATTTTCCTTGACTAGTTCTTTTTTTGTAAAACAAACGCCAGAAAATTTGAAAAATATTTTTTTAAAATTTATTTTCCGTAAAACCAACAAAACCTTAATTATGTAAAAACTTTTCAAACTTTACATTTCACTTCACCCAAGCCTTGATTGTAGACTTCGACGAGTCATCTAAAATATGCCATTGCCCCTTGCAATTTGATGTGATTAACACGTGGATCCAATTGGGACATCACATCCGGCCAATATTATGGCTTAGATTCACCTATTGACAAGAAACATACATAACACTATTTCATATAACCTCGCCTAGGCCTCGCCCAAGATGCGCTTGGTGTCTTGGCGAGGCTAACTAGTTGTCATGCTCATTATCAGATTCGCAATTTCTCTTTAATCACCATAAAACCCAATATATATAATTCTCCTTCACTCCCCTATAGTTCCAACAAACGCGTCACCCAATTTTTCAATAAATAAAAGACAATGTTGGTCTTCGACAGTGTGTTGTTTGAATTGAATGAAAGTTATTTTTCATATTGAGATTTGAAAGAACTTTGAAATATTTATATGCAAATCTAAGTGCGAACTTTTACATGTTGTGAAATTTTTGGTTAAATCAACAAAAGTTAATAAAAAAAATATAAGTCATATACTCAGATTAAAAAAATTATAAGTAAAAGTCTATTTAGACACACCAAAATATTTGCAAATGATCCAATTTATTTGTACTACTTTTTTTAATTAAACTGGATTCTTAGATTATGTAATTCCCTTCGTGTTAGGTCTTCCATCAAACATACGAATGAAAATGTTGACGTCTAATTCCAAGTTAGTACCACAACGATTTTAATTAGATTAATTGTCGTTGTGTAATAAAAGAGAGAAAAGCTTCAACTCAAATAAATATACGAGAGAGCGAGAGAGAGAGAGAGAAAGAGAGAGAGAGAGAGAGAGAGAGAGAGAGAGAGAGAGAGAGTATCTAGCAAGGGTCTTCTTCACCATAGTGGTGGCCCGATGAGGACTTCTTACACTTAGATGTGCACTAGAGGTGATTGGCTTCAAGGTGGTTCGTTTCTCACATTGAAACCAAGAGTCACTCACAAAAGATCGGTTTCACAAACTGAAAACAAGGAGCCGCACACTGTTTCCTGAATCCACTTAAGAGCTAGAGCATCAGTCCGGTCTGAATTTTTGGTGGCTCCATATAATTGGTAGTATGCCGAGTTGGCTGTGCATGCAATTTTGAGAGCTCTCTTTAATCACAAGGTGTTCACAGTGCAAAGGGAGCAACATTTGAATGTTGATCGCCAACGAAGTCCTAGGGTAATGAAAATCCGAGATTAAGGGGTCACAATAGGAGTGAAATCCCCACCAGAGTGAAGCTTTATAACAACGAAACAGCAAGAAACCGTGAGCAAGATTTGACAAATTGCAAAGCTATCGAACGAAAGGGAAAAAATTCCACACACGGAATCTCTCCACAAGCACAGACTCAAACAACGCAAACAAACCAACTTGCTTGTTAGACATTGGTAAGTCCTTAAAATGTCATGAATGGACCACGAATCATTAAAGTTAAGTTGGATATTGCGGGTTGGGATAAGAAAAAGATTCTAACTCAACAGTGGGGTTAAGTATGCAGACATCAGCACATAGCACATTAAAATAAGGAACACATCTGTGGAGCTCTTCCTTATTGCTGGAACAGGACCCAGAGACCCCCCGTGAAAGGAAACTTCCTCTGCGTTGGTTGATCCACAAGGTTAACCCCCGAAAATGATTCAGCAGAGGCCCCCGGTTAACCTTGACCCACGGAATCTCTCCACAAGCACAAACTCAAACAATACAAGCAAAAAATCTCACCTGTTTGCTTAAGTCCCATTAAGAGGCTTAACAGTAGATTGTAACATCCTGAATTTCCAGTACTATTTTTAATTGAATAAATCGGGCCTTTCATCGACGTGTCTATAGTACTATTCTCAGAGCCGATCGCTCATGAGATAATTAGATTATCTGGGGAAGTCATTAAGAGATTTTAATGCAAGGGACTTGAGAATTCGACTAGAAGTCGACTGCTCGATCGTGCTAGTCTGCAAGGGTAATTACGGCATTGTCAAAATCGATCAGAGATCAGAGATAGATCGATTCGACTAAGATGTGTGATCAAAGTGTGGGTGATTCCACCTGATTGCAAAATTCTCGTCGATCAGCATTAGACCGATTTTCTATCGTTTTGGGTACCCTGTGCCTATAATTGAAACCTTGAGATTTTCACAACCACTAAGAGTCGCCAATGTGTCGAGTGGGTATATTGTAGCTCGAAGAAAATCGACCACGGGTCATTTGCACTAAAAATCTCTGAAAACTACCCGGTAGCCTAGGTTATGCTAAAAACGCGCTGAATGAAGATTCTGTCATGTCACAATAAATTTTAGGAACGTCGACTCATCCTCCAAAGAATTTTTAGAGATTCCGGGATTTTTGCGGAAAATTGTTTAGACGTCACGGAAAAATTAGTGGAAATTCGTACAGGACAAATCAAAGAAAATTTGGACTTCTAAGCCGAGCTATTGGATGTTGGGAACTTATAGAAATGTGTGGGATTCTTTTTTGGACGAAATTGGACTTCGAATTTGAGAAATTGAAGATGAAATTGAAATATAAACTAAAGGAGATTCGGAGCTTGGATGGGGGTTGCATTATTTGCATCAAAATTTAGTTTATTGTGGATTATTCTTGATGGAAAGTATTGGGGGGACAATGCATTTAATTAAGAGGATGAAGCTTGGACTCTTGAGACATTTTAATCACTCCCTTGACTAATTGGCCTCATCCCTTCCTCCTTCTCTCCTCTTCGTTGGACGACCGCATCTTCTTCGCTCGACCACTTTTGCCAGTCTTTCATTTTCTCTGCATCTCAACTTTCGGTTTCTCTCTGCCACTCATCCCTTCCCCCATTTACAAACGTCCATCTCCACCATCAGCTTTTCATTTGGCCACAGTTTCTTTGATTCGGTCAAACCCTTGCCGTGAAGCCCTCCCCCATCTTTGACCGCTTCTGTTTCAGTGTTCCGCCAGCAGCAACAATCGAGCTGCTCCTCCACCGATTGACGCCACCCACCGTCCACATGCATCATCAGAAAACCTCCCCCCACGCCCTGCTCGAAGCTGCCATCATCCACCGAAGGCCCACGCGTCCAGTAGCAGGGGTCCACGAAGCCGTAGGGTCAACCTTCGCCCGTGAAGCCTCCACCGTTGACCCATCTACTTCGTTGAAGCTGCCCGCGCGTCACCAGCTCGGCCAGCAGTCTAGCGCAACCGTTCTCTTCCGCCAGCAACGAAGACCGCAGCTCCTTCACGCGTGTCTTCAAGTTCCCACAGCCAGCGAAGCCCAAGGCCCAGCAAAGCAGTGGCCCACGCTTCCTCTTTTCCAGCCCAGTAAATTCCAACGTCTTGGGCTGTGCTTTCAGCCCATTTTCAGCAGCCCAAGTGAATTCAGTTCAGCCCAAGTTTCAAGCCCACCTTGGGCCCGCAAAGAAAGCCCAACCCAGCTGCTGCCAAGCCCAAGCCCAATAATTCTTTGTGGGCTTGCAAGGCCTTTGGGCTCGATCCGTGTGCCCGTCAACACCACCGAAAATTCAGAGTTCGGCCGCCGTCTCATCGTCATCGTGGAGTTCCAGTCTTTGCTTTTAATCATGTGAATTTTGCTCACTAATCCCTTCTTCATTTGCTAATTATGCTTAAGGATTGATTAGATTTAATTAAGTGCAATTAGGTGGTTAGATTATAATATATTAGTGATCATTAATTGAATGTGATGCATGTTAGGTGCTTGATTATTGTAATTAGCAAGTAGAGACATACTTCTATTTATTGAATGCATCTTGGGATTTTTCCCGATCCGTTCGGCATCCAATCGGGCATTACGGGCCTAAATTAGATTTTTAGTATTTATTTATTAATTTTTGAAATTAATTTAATTATTTATTTATTTTCCGAAAATTAGGCGGGGATAACGACGACCGAAATTTTATACTTGATTGGCATGGCGCAATCCGTTTATTTAATTGAGCTTTATTTCATGCTTAATTGAATTATTTGTGAAAGTGAGAATTATTCTTTAATTGGATAATCATTAGCTATTAATTGAAAAAATAACCGGGCATCGGTTGATAATGCCAAAAATATTTTAGTGGACTATAGAAAATGTGGAAGTTATGGAAAGGAAAATATTATATTTTGGCTAAGGCCGACCGTGTCCCCATACACGGCTACTTTATCGAGAATGATAAAAAGATGGAATTGATTGTATGATTGGGATTGTATACTGTATCGACCTACGGACGATATGTCAGCTTAGCATAGAGCAGCATACCGGTATACTATATCAGCCTACGGGAGATATGTCAGCTTAGCATAAAGCAGTATACTTATTAGTTTTGATGGAATATGTCGGTATACTATATCAGCCTAAGGGCGATATGGCAGCTTAGCAGAGAGTAGTATACCTTATCAACTTAGATTGAGCACTGTCGGTATACTATATCAGCCTAAGGGCGATGTGGTAGCTTAGCAAAGAGCAGTATACCCGATCATCTCAGAAGCGAGTTATACTATCTATTTATCAGCTTAGCAGTGAGCACTCCTGATATGAACGGACTTATAGATAGTATGAGATGAGCCGACCAAAAAAGGGTCGAGATGACATGTAATCGACTAAGTCGATTGATCATTGCTTTGATATGATGTTGCGAATTGATTGATTGAATTGAAATGACCGATGAATGGTCCAATTGACATGAAATCGACTAAGTCGATTGATCGAGATATCGATCTGCGATGTGATTGCTTGGGTGCCTATTGAACTGTGCTAATATGCAAGTGGAATCTAAGGCCAATGTAAGTCCTCTAACCTGTGCATGCATAGGTAGCCCAATTAACATATTGGTTTACTAATCGGGTCTTAGGGGGTAGAACTTACTGAGACGTAGTCTCATCCCGGTTGTGGGACAACATTTCAGGACCCTGAGGAGAAAGAACCTGAAGAGGAGTACATGGAGGAGAACCCCAAGAATGATCCCAAGTACGACCTGGATGAGGACTGAGATCCCATCATCTTTTGTGACCCTATTTATAGGCGGTTGAGTGTGAGACTAGACCTTTGTTAATAGTATGGTAAAATACTATGAGGTGTGGTTCTATAAAAGTTGGTTGTGAATTTCAATATGAAAAATATGGCCCTACCTTTTTTATCCCATTGCTTTATTGTTTGGGGATTTATAATTGTTTCTGCATGTTCATATTAAAAAGAAAATGGTCGGCGATACGTCCTGGGATATCGCTTTTAAAATCGACCAAGGTAAGGGATGTGCGCATGTCCGAGGATCGGGGTGTGACAGGCCGATGATCAGCGAGGTTGAACCCTTATTTGAAATAGCCATAGCCACTATAGGCTTTTATTTGAAACAACCATAGCCGCTTCAGGCTTTTATTTAACACAAAGTCCATTATGGGCCCTTATTTGAGAAAATGAGGGCATTTCAAGTCATTATTTGAAATTTTCCCAAGAAGTTATGAAAAGTAGAAAATATTTTCCCCACTTTTGAATTTTTTTTCCAACAGTGGAAAATATTTTCTTTGACTAGTTCATTTTTCGTAAAACAAACACTAGAAAATTTGAAAAATATTTTTTTAAAGTTATTTTCCGTACAACGAACATAGCCTTAATTATGTAAAAACTTTTCAAACTTTACATTTCACTTCACCCAAGCCTTGATGATAGACTTCCACGAGTCATCTAAAATATGCCATTGCCCCTTGTAATTTGAGGTGATTAACACATGTATCCAATTGGGACATCACATCCGGCCAATATTATGGCTTAGATTCACCTATTGACAAGAAACATACATAACACTATTTCATGTTAGTCAGGCCTAGATTGGTCCTAGTCAGTTAAGTCGAGCCTGTGAAAGCTAGTACGAGCACCTAGAGGGGGGGTGAATAGGTGTAAAAATAATTTTATGAAATAAATTGTGAAGCACTACTCAACAATAGATTATGAAAAGGAAATTTGTCTCTTGTAAACAAAACGAATTACGATCAAAGTAAAAGAGCGTAGGGAAGAGAATATGAACACGAGATTATAGTGGTTCGGCTTAATCCAAGCATACGTCCACTCTTCCGTACTAACAACCCACCGGCTGGATTTCACTATGAACAAAAGCGTTGTTACAGTAAAGCTCTTCCTTGATTCCATAGTGTAGAGACTCTACTACACTTCCTCAAGGTCTCTCAAAGATATAAACTCTCTTTTGCGTACAAGATTTCGCTCAACAGTTTAATTGACTAAGAACAAGGAGCTTCGAGACTTTGGAATTCTTCTATCGCGCACATACTCAAACAACTGGAACGTCTTCCTTATATACTCCTTTATGCCATCATACCCGTTGGCACTTACCAAAGGAATTCTTCCAATCTACCCGTTGGACAAAATCAATTAGGAAGATATTCGAGCTATTTAAGGAATATGACGATAACCCATCAATCATGCTCGCCCATACAATCGAGATCTAGGTTTCCATAAGTAGAACCTTCCAAGTATATTTCGCCAATCAACGGATCCAAAATCCCTGAATTAATCTTGATTTGAATAAAGGATTCCGACATGCTATATCCAGCCAGGGGATCCACTCCAGTCAATAAAGTCAAATCCTTAATGAAACATCCAGTTCTGGATAAGCCTTCTTCGATGGTCTAGAAACTGTCAATGAGGATAGACTTTGAGTCTTGAGTTTGATGAAAGAGTCTGCAAGTCTTCAGACTAAACTAATGGAAACGTTTTGTCAGCTTCAAAACATTCAAGGAACTTTTCTTCAACAATCTCCCCATTTTTTATGGTGACAAAACTTTCCTGCAGATTTGGATAACTTTGACCTGCAAAGCATTACTGAAGCAAATATGTATATCTCACAAAGATAAATGGCTTAGTAATAACACTAGAATCTGCATCCACAGAAAGTAGGTTAGTCTTGTAAATGAATAAAGCCATGAGATATCAATAGTACTTAAGATAAACAAATGTTCAAACAGTCAAATCCAAATCCAGTCCAAATCCAAACAGCCAAACACAAAAGTCAAGTCAATCAAACATAATCGCACAAAAGTTCAAAAAGTTTCAAAGTTCAAATCAAATCTGCACCACATCTCTCTCCCTTAAACATCATTAAAAAAGGTAGAGATGAAAAGAGAACAGAATTAAGATGGCTTAGGAATAGGAACAAGCTGGAAATCTCCCATTGATTGGACAATCCCTTTCAGCATTTTCAATTCCTCCTTCAGTTGCGCCACATCTTCACCCTTAGCATTGGCTTGAACTTGAAGAGCAAGGGCATGAATTTGATCATGCAAAGAAATTGAAGAAGATTGACCTGCATTTTGCAAGTTTTGTACTTCGCATCCCAGAGCATAAATCTAGCCTCTCATCTCCAAAAGAACATCAAGAATTCTGCGAAAGTCAGCCGAATTGTCTGTCTAAGTACTTGCTTCTGCACGATCAAACAGAGTATTGGCAAATGATGGCATTTCAGCACGATCACGCAGATTGGGCGATGAAACCTCATGTCCTTCTTTAAGAAATTGAGTGGCATAGATGTCCTCTGGATCTGCTGGAGAACGACTTACTCCTTCACTGGTGGCAGGGAATGAGGACGTTCCTCTTTTCTCAGGATCTCCCCATGTTTCCATGCCTTCAGTTGGAGAAAAGTGTTCCTCATGCTCTGCTTCCGCTTGGTCTCCTCTCTCCTCTACGTCTTCTTCTTCCTCAATTCTTTCCTCCTCTGCTTCTTTCTCCAAATCTTCTCTCTCTCCGTCCTCTATTCTGTCTCATCCGTATCTTTTTCTTGTCTCTCTGTTGATTCTAGAATAGAACAACTCAAGTTCTTCAATGCCATTGCAGAAATGGTGATATCATCATCATCTTCTTCATCCTCAATGATGAGTGCTCTTCTTTTCTTGGATGGAGCAACCATGGGCTCCTTCCCTTTTCTCTTTGTAGCCGAAGAGATTTGATGAGTCTTGATAGGGGTTTTCTCCTTGAATTGCTCCAACGCCTTGTTGAGTTCCTTCAAACGCATTTTAGAGACCATTTTCAGTCCTACCACCATTTGATTGCATGTTCGAACACAAAGAATTCGGGGAGGCTGAACGTTTAAATGTCTGAATAACTTAGTCACAAGTGTTGGGTAAGGAAGTTGACCCTTGTCCTTCACCACTACCCTGTACATATGGAACATAATAGTGTGTGGAAGAGAGAACTTTTTACCAGCATTGATGGCATATATCAACTTTGCCTCCGAGTTTGAAACATCGGTCTTTGAGGTTGATTTTGGTCTAAGACAATTAATCACTATCTTGTGAAGCAAAATGTTGGACGTATTCATCCTCAAATAGGAAATGTTTCCTTCTGTCCTTCTATCCTTAACAAGCTCAAACGTTGTACGAGCAATAGACACACTGATAGGTTGATATCTCCCTCTTTCAACCCTAATCACATCAGCCAATGTATTCATGTTAACCACATAATCCTGATCTTGAACACTAAAAGAGAATCTATTCGCATCCAAGAAACTGAGATTCAAATAGAAATAAACAGTAAGTTCAGCATAAGCTTCTGTAGATTCAAAACAAAACTGTTCGAGTTGAAGAAGACTGAATTTTTCCCCTAGATTAACATTCACAAAGTCAAGAAAATCAAAGTCCACACTTCTAGGGTTTATTACCCCACGCTTCAGCAACTTAGAATACAGTTGCTTGTGTTCCTCCGATCGAAATAAATCCATCATTTTGCTTCGGATTTTCGCTGCAACACCCATTCTAGGTTTAAATTGACTGTACATCTTATCATCGTCATTCCCATCTGGTTGACTCAACCCTCCAACACGTGGATCGCTCAAGATATTTGCCAATGCCTCTTCCGTCGACCCAGCAGGGGCAATTCCCAATCGTTCCATTGTGCGTAAAAAGAAAGTTTTATTTCTATACCCTTTGTCCTGAAGAAATTCATCAATGTAGTTCAATGGAGTACCACTCCTCTTCAAAGCACGATATAGCTTATAGGTAAAAGAGGGCTTATGAGTTCTTACAGGCTCTGCGTCTTCGATAATTTCTTCCTCTTCTCGATGTGCAACATCCTGAGGTCTAGATAGAGGAGATGGACGTTGCTAAGAATGTTGTGGGCTCCGTTGCTGTCTAGGAGATTCTTCTTATTCGGTGAGATCAAAGTGCGTAGGCCCCTCACGCATTTGCTGTGGTCCCCTGTTCGCGATCCTCGAAGACTTCCTTTGAGACGACATATTTCACAGTCTTTGAGAGATTCCAAGCTTGTTTCCCAAGAAAGATGAAACCTTTTTCGAGGATTAAACAAGAGAAGAAGACAGAAGTGGAAGATCGGTGCTCTCTTTAGGGTTTTTGTGAGTAAAAATGAAGAGGAACCGACAATATATAAGGCAGTTCAAAGCGAGGCATATGAACAGTCGTAAAAAAAAAGGAAATATAAAAATACATTTTAAAAACAAGTAACTGCCTTTTAGATAACTGTCATTTCAAAAATCACTTCTTTTCCGAAAAGGTAGGTTTGCAATAATTACGGCGGGAAATAACACCAATCAATTTTGAATGATCGTACATTTTCAAGATTTGATCCAAGAAATAAATTTCTAAAATAGAAATAACTTACAATGGTAGATCTTGATTGTTCGAGCTGAGAGCCTTTAGACTTTCAGTGCTGAGTTTGAACTTCCTCAGACTTTAAGATATTGAGTTTGGAACGAATAACTTCAAATTGATTTTTCTCCAAAGGCTTTGTAAATATATCCGCCAGTTGATTCTTTGAGTCAATAAACTAAATCGAAATTTCTCCATTTTGAATATGATCTCTAATGAAGTGATGTCGAATCTCTATATGTTTTGCCCTTGAGTGAAGAATCGGATTCTTGGTGAGATTGATTGCGTTGGTGTTGTCACATTTGATTTCAGTGCATGAATCTTCAATTCTAAAGTCTCTTAACTATTGTTTTATCCACAGAATTTGTGAACAACTTCCAAGAGCTACATATTCTGCTTTTGCTGTAGAAAGAGCTACTGTACTTTGCTTCCTCGAAAGCCAAGACACTGTCCTGCTTCCAAGTATTTGACAGGTGTCCGAGGTGCTCTTTCTATCAACTCTGCATCCGGCTAGGTTTGCGTTTGAGTATCCAAGAAGAGTAAAGTCTCCTTCTTTAGAATACTAGAGACCCAAGTTTGAAGTTGAGGTAATGTATTTGATAATACACTTTGCAGCACTTAAATGAGATTCTCTAGGGTCTGATTGAAACCTGGCACAAATGCAAACACTAAACAAAATGTCGTCTAAAAGCAAGAAGATAAAGAAGTGAACCAATGATACTCTGTATAGCTTCTGGTTAACTTTCTTTCCTCCTTCATCTTTGTCCAACTTCAAGGAACTTAACATTGGTATATCAGTCGTTTTGCAATTCTCCAGTCCAAACTTTTTGACAAGATCGTTGGCATATTTTTCTTGATGAATAAAAGTTCATTCCTTCAGTTGTTTCATTTGAAGCCCGAGAAAGAAGGTTAGTTCACCCATCGTGCACATTTCAAATTCATCCTGCATAGACTTAGAGAATTTCTTGCACAGACTTTCATTAGAAGATCCAAAAATAATATCATCAACATAAATTTGAACAAGTATAAAACTTTTGCTTTCTCTTTTGATAAACAATGTAGTATCTACTTTACTTTTGACAAAGCCATTTTGAATTAAAAACTTACTTAGTTTGTCGTACCAAGCTCGAGGTGCTTGCTTTAAACCATATAGAGCCTTGTTCAGTCTAAATACAGAGTTTGGTTTCCTTGGGTCTTCAAAACCGAGTGGTTGTTCCATATAGACTTCCTCTTGGATAAATCCATTTAGGAAAGCACTTTTGACGTCCATTTGGAATAACCTGAAATTTTTATGACAAGCAAAAGCAAGTAATAATCTAATTGCTTCTAATCTTGCTACTGGCGCGTAAGTCTCATCATAGTCTATCCCTTCTTCTTGCGTATATCCCTTGGCCACGAGTCTTGCTTTGTTTCTTACGACCTTTCCTCTCTCGTTCATCTTGTTCCTGAAAACCCATTTAGCTCCAATGATAGACTTACCTTTCGGTTTAGGAGTCAATTCCCATACATCATTAATGCTAAATTGCCTAAGTTCTTCTTGCATAGCTTTAATCCAGCTTTCATCAGTTAAAGTTTCTTTTATTCTCTTGGGTTCTATTTTAGAAATAAGAGCCACAGCACTAGACTTTTCGTGCCTTTTGGATCTTGTGCGGATTCCTTCATTAATATCACCAATGATGAGATCTTTGGGATGACTAGACTTATGCTTCCAGTTGCTGGTTGATTTGTCAGACTGTTGATCTTTTTCCTCATTTGAATCTTCGACGATCATTTATTGATGGTCTTCTGAAGTCTGAGCTGCTTCTGGAGATTTAGACTTTGTAGAGTCCGGAGCAGGTTCAGATTCTTCAAGTTGAGTTTGAATCGCTTCATTTTGCATAGAGTCTTGAAATTTGACATTCATTGATTCCTCAACAGGTCGAGTCTTCTTGTTGTATACTCTGTAAGCTTTGCTTGTGATAGAATAACCAAGAAAAATACGTTCATCGATTTTCTTCAAACTTACCAACTCGATCATTTGCATTTTTCAATATAAAACATTTACATCCAAATACATGAAAATATGAAACAATGGGCTTCTTTCCTTTAAATAACTCATAGGGAGTTTTCTCCGAATAGGCCTTAGAAAAATTCTATTAATAATATAGCATCTTTGTAGAAACCGCTTGACCCTAAAAACGTGAAGATATATTACTTTCAATTAAAAGAGTTCTAGCCATTTCTGAAGTGATCTATTCTTTCTTTCCACGACTCCATTTTGCTCTGGAGTATAAGGAGAAGAGAACACATGCTGAAAACCAAATTCATCGCAAAATCTTGTAAAGTCTTGATTTTCAAATTCGCCTCCATGGTTAGTCCGTATATTTGAAATAACATACCCTTTCTCATTTTGGACATTTTTAGCAAACTTTTTAAAGTAAGAAAATGTTTCAGACTTACTACCAGGAAATATACCCAAGTGAATCGTGAGTAGTTATCCATAATTACTAGGCAATATTTCTTACCTCCAATACTCTGAGTTCTGGTTGGTCCAAAGAGATCCATATACAGAAGCTACAGTACACGATTAGTGGAAACTTGATTTATTGGTTTGAATGAGTTTCTTACATGTTTTCCCAACACGCATGATGTGCATAGATCAGCATTTTGGTATGACAGATTGGGTAGACTACGAACAAGCTTCTTTGCTGAAATTTTGGCTATTTGCTTCATGTTGATGTGCCCAAGTTTTATGTGCCATAAGTTTGCTTCTTCTTGAATTGAGATTAGACATTGGGTTTCATCTGGTTTGTCATCCAAGAGGTAGATATTTCCATGTCTTTGATCCGTGAAAGAATGAGAGGAGTCTTTACTGGTTCCTGAACATATTATTTCTTGAAAGTTGATTTTGAAAACGGTGTCGCACAGCTGACTAATACTTAGCAAATTGTAGTTGAGTCCTTCCACTAAGGAAACATTACTGATCGTGAGGCTTCCAATCTTTACAGTTCCGAATCCCACAATTTTTCATTTGTTGTTTCCTCCAAATGAAACTTTTCCACCATTAACTTGAACAAGCTTTATGAAGCAATTTGAATCTCCTGTCATATGCCTTGAGCATCCACTATCCAGGTATCATTTAACATTTTTCTTGATAGTGACCTGCATTTAGAAAAGAAACTTGAGCTTTCTTTGGTACCCATATTTTCTTGGGTCCATTGGTGTTAGTATGATATATGGTCTTTGCCCATACTTTCTTAACGAGTTTCCAAACCATAGGACATTCTTTCTCAAAATGATTTGAGCTATTACATTTAGAACATCTAAGAGCACTGTGACCTATTGGTTTTACAAAAACTTTTTGGAAATAATTTTTGTAAGCATCTCTTGTAGGTCTTTGCTTAATTCTATCCTTTACTTTAGGAAAATCAATTAGAGGAATGGTTTCAGCAGTCATTCCTAAACCTGATTTGTTGAAGTAATGTCTTTGTCTTTGAAAGAATTTTTTCAAGTTTCTCGGATCCTATAGAAAATCTTTTAGAAATATTTGAGATGTCATTTTTCAAGAATGCATTTTCTTTTGAAAGATTGTCTTGATTTTCTTTCAAGGTAGAAACACTTTTGACATTTTCTTTCAAAACATTTTCCTGCTGTTTTAGTGCAGAATTTTCTCTTTAAATTCGGAAATCCTTTTAAGAGAAGTTTTGAGACTAAGACACAATTCATCAATCTATCTAGAGACTTTAGTAGGGATTTTAAAATTACTTACCTCGACTTCACTCTTTGACTCTGAGTCTAATTGTGCCATGAGACAAATATTGGCATAATCATCATCACTTTCTTCACATTCTACGTCACTCCAAGTTTCTGCTTTGAGTGCCTTTCGATATTTCTCAGCTTTTCCTTTCTTTTTCCTCAGAAGGGGACAGCTGAGTCTGATAAGTCCATTTTTCTTACATTTAAAACATACTACATCTCTATTGGATTCATCATCCTCAACAGACTTACTCTGTTGCTTTTGAAAACTTTGTTTCTTTGGATTGAATCTTCTTCCCTTTCTGTTTAGCTTTCTGAATCTTCTTATCATGAGAGCAAGCTCTTCATCATCCATATCGTCTTCAGAATATGTGAAATCAGAATCATAATTATATTTTAATGTAATGGATTTCTTACCTTTAGGATCTTCATCTTCATTGATTCGCTCCACTTCATAAGACTGAAGAGTCCCAACCAATTCATCGACAAAAAGTGGCATAATTCTTTGTGTCTCCCTTATTGAGATCTTTATATGATTTCAGTCATTGGAGAGTCCACGCAGAAGCTTGTTTACTTTCATGGGATCAGAAATTGGTTGACCTTGGTTTTCAAGGCCATTCACGATTTCTGTAAAATGACTAAACATGTCAGTGATAGATTCTCTTGATATCATTTTGAATGCTTCGTATTGACCGAGCAAAATGTTGATTTTGGTTTCTTTCATTCGATTAGTTCCTTCATAGGTGATGTGTAATCTATCCCAGACTTCTTTAGCTGTAGCACAAGAAGATATTCTGTTATATTCAATAGGTGATAATGCACAATATAAAGAATAAATTGCTTTTGCATCAAGAGCTTGTCTCTTGGTTATCTCTTCTTGAGTCATCTCGCTAGACTCAATGGCTTCTTTTCCTCTTTCTGAGACAGGTGGAGCTTTAGGAATGATTCTTTTTTCTACCACATCCCATTCCAGTGGATCCTTTGCTCTTAAGAATGCCTTCATCTTGTTTTTCCATATGTTGTATTCCTTCCCATCAAAATAAAGCGGTCCGGTATTGCTTTGCCCTTCAACCATCCCCGGAGCCAACATACTAGCCATGGATCTTTAACTCTGGAGTGAAACACTTCAATTTGAGTGAGTACACATACTCTGATATCAATTGTGAAAGCTAGTACGAGCACCTAGAGGGGGGTGAATAGGTGTAAAAACAATTTTATGAAATAAATTGTGAAGCACGACTTAACAATAGATTATGAAAAGGAAATTTGTCTCTTGTAAACAAAATGAATTACTATCAAAGTAAAAGAGCGTAGGGAAGAGAATATAAACACAGAGATTATAGTGGTTCGGCTTAATCCAAGCCTACGTCCACTCTTCCGCACTAACAGCCCACCGGCTAGATTTCACTATGAACAAAAGAGTTGTTACAGTAAAGCTCTTCCATGATTCCATAGTGTAGAGACTCTACTACACTTCCTCAAGGTCTCTCAAAGATATAGACTCTCTTTAGCGTACAAGAGTTCGCTCAATAGTTTAATTGACTAAGAACAAGGAGTTTCAGACTTTGAAATTCTTCTATCGCGCACACACTCAAACAACTGGAACGTCTTCCTTATATACTCCTTTATGCTATCATACTCATTGGCACTTACCAAAGGAATTCTTCCAATCTACACGTTGGACAGAATCAATTAGGAAGATCTTCGAGCTATTTAAGGAACATGACGATAGCCCATCAATCCTGCTCGCCCATACAATCAGGATCTAGGTTTCCATAAATAGAACTTTCCAAGTATACTTCGCCAATCAATGGATCCAAAATCCCTGAATCAATCTTGATTTGAATAAAGGATTCCGACATGCTATATCCAGCCAGGAGATCTACTCCAGTCGATAAAGTCAAATCCTTAATGAAACATCCAGTTCTAGATAAGCCTTCTTCGATGGTCTAGAAACTGTCAATAAGGATAGACTTTGAGTCTTGAGTCTAGCAATCCGATGGTCTTCAGACTTTGATAAAAGAGTCTGCAAGTCTTCAGACTAGACTGATGGAAACGTTTTGTCAGCTTCAAAACATTCAAGGAAGTTTTCTCCAACAGAGCCCTATAATTATATACCCTCGCCTAGGCCTCGCCCAAGATGCACTTGGTGTCTTACCGAGGCTAACTAGTTGTCATGCTCATTATCAGATTCGCAATTTCTCTTTAATCACCATAAAACCCAATATATATAATTCTCCTTCACTCCCCTATAGTTCCAACAAACGCGTCGCCCAATTTTTCAATAAATAAAAGACAATGTTGGTCTCCGACAGTGTGTTGTTTGAATTGAATGAAAGTTATTTTTCATATTCAGATTTGAAAGAACTTTGAAATATTTATATGCAAATCTAAGTGCGAACTTTTACATGTTGTGAAATTTTTGGTTGAATCAACAAAAGTTAATAAAAAAAAATATAAGTCATATGACTTAGATTAAAAAAAAAAATTATAAGTAATTCCAATTTATTTGCAAATGATCCAATTTATTTGTACTACTTTTTTAATTCAACTGGATTCTTAGATTATGTAATTCCGTTCATGTTAGGTCTTCCATCAAACATACGAATGAAAATGTTGACGTCTAATTCCAAGTTAGTGCCACAACGATTTTAATTAGATTAAATTGTCATTGTGTAATAAAAGAGAGAAAAGCTTCAACTCAAATAAATATACGAGAGAGAGAGAGAGAGAGAGAGAGAGAGAGAGTATCTAGCAAGGGTCTTCATCACCATAGTGGTGGCCCGACGAGGGTCTTCTTCACGATAGTGGTGGCCCGACGAGGACTTCTTACACTTAGATGTGTACTAGAGGTGATCGGCTTCAAGGTGGTTCGTTTCTCACATTGAAACCAAGAATCGCTCACAAAAGATCGGTTTCACAAACTGAAAACAACGAGCCGCACACCATTTCCTGAATCCACTTAAGAACTAGAGCATCGGCCCAGTCTGAAGTTTGGGTGGCTCCATATAATTAATAGTATGCCGAGTTGGCTGTGCATGCAATTTTGAGAGCTCTCTTTAATCACAAGGTGTTCACAGTGCAAAGAAAGCAACATTTGAATGTTGATCGCCAACGAAGTCCTAGGGTAATGAAAATCCGAGATTAAGGGGTCACAATAGGAGTGAAATCCCCACCAGAGTGAAGCTTTATATTAACGAAACAGCAAGAAACCATGAGCAAGATTTGACAAATCGCAAAGCTATCGAAAGAAAGGGAAAAAAATTCCACACACGGAATCTCTCCACAAGCACAGACTCAAACAATGCAAACAAACCAACTCGCTTGTTAGACATTGGTAAGTCCTTAACATGTCATGAAAGGACCACGAATCATTAAAATTAAGTTGGATATTGCGGGTTGGGATAAGAAAAAGATTCTAACTCAACAGTGGGGTTAAGTATGCAGACATCAGCACATAGCACATTAAAATAAGGAACACATCTGTGGAACTCTTCCTTATTGCTGGAACAGGACCCAGAGACCCCCCGTGAAAGGAAACTTCCTCTGCGTTGGTTGATCCACAAGGTTAACGCCCGAAAATGATTCAGCAGAGGCCCCCGGTTAACCTTGACCCACGGAATCTCTCCACAAGCACAAACTCAAACAATACAAGCAAAAAATCTCACTTGTTTGATCAAGTCCCATTAAGAGGCTCAACAGTAGATTGGGGTCTACGTGAATAAATAGGTAATTTTAAAAATTAGGTTTTTATATGTTAAAACTAATATATAAATACTTATACAAATTTCCAGTGGTCTTGATGGATGGTTCCATACCTGGAACCGAAAATCGGATCATACTCACTAGTTCCAATTTTTGGGAACCAGGAACCAAACTAATTCTCATTGAAACCAATGACAATCGGCCCATTCGGGTGATTCCTAATCTTGGTGATTTCTTTTGCTCACCCCTAATATGCAAATAGTCGCGCCCCCTATTTTAGCTTTTGCTTCCTATTCTTTCTCTATTTTACTTATTATGTTTTTTCTTTTCGAATTTTTCTCTTTTTTTCCTGAAATTTTAAGAGTATTTATATGGTTATGGTTTTTAAGGTAGGATATCACTTGTGATGCTAGAATAGCACCTAAAACGGCCACGTCAGCAGTCTCCCTTACATTTTGAACTGAATGACTAATGTTGACAAGAGAGTGATGGAAAAAAGAAGAATTGAATGAACATTTTATAAAAAAATTAATAATAATAATAAGGACAAGCGATGCCTTCGTGCTACTCTTTTATGGAGTGACATGCTTCGATAATTATCGGGCCTCGGCGGCGATCATCGTACTTGAAACATAGGTTAGCTGAGATTAGCTGGCTTCGGAGCTCGGATAAATCCGACTTCTTGTAGATTTAAAGACAAGCTCCTCATTTTCGAACAAAAGCCCGCCCAACCCAAATTTTAGAAGAAATTACCAAAAAAGTATTAAATATGTTACACTTTTGCCAATTCAGTTTGACAATTTATCAATTAAGTTCTTCCGACCTAATTTGGTAAAAAATTGCTGACGTGGATGCAATAGTCTTTTATGATATGATCAACACTGACATAAACAATTTTTATAATTTAAAAAAAAATTCGAATTTTTTAATTATATTTGATCTTTTCTTTTCTTTCTTTTTTATTTTCCTTCTACCCCCACCGGCCATTGCGCCTTGGCAACAATTGGTGACCCACCATAGGTGATGCTGGCAAGGCTCGAGCCTCACCAGCATCACCTATGCCCGAATATCGACTATCGCCATTGCTAGCATCACACTAGTGAGATCGAGCCTCGCCGAGCCTTGCCAAATCTAAGTTAATCTTGTGAGGAGGAGCCTCGCCCGATCCTAGTGAGATCGAGCCTCGCTTGTAGTGTCACGCCCGATCCTCCGAGTATGTGCCCATCCCTCCATGGTCGATAAAAAACGACGTCCCACGACGGATCGCCGACCCATTCATTTTAAAATACATGCAGAAGCAATCAAATAATCCCTAGACAACAACAAGATGGGATAGGAAACTAGGGCCATAACTTTTCAAAATCCAACAACACACTTATATATACATATTATAATGGATCATACATAAACCAACCCAATATATATATATATGACAAGTCTACAAAACAAGGAGGGTTTTCCAACAGCTTCTAATCTTCCTCCTACTCCACATCTTCACTAACATTGGAGCCTATAGCTGAGTACACCGGACTTTCGGGGTCTTCAAGATCTGGGTCTACCGCATCTACGACTGAGCCTTGAGGAGGATCTACTGTGCCTTTCCCAAAAGCAACCTCTAACACATACAGATGTATCTTAGATTCCGGTATGGGACCCTCTCTCTGGCCATCCTGAGCCTGGCAGTACCATGATCTATATCGGTGGGCTACCTTTTTGGGTGAACTCACATGAACCCAGCCGATGGACCTCACCAGCTCATAGGTCCAGCCCTTAGGGCTCCCATGCAACGGAATGTAAGACGTTTGTTCTATGACCTTCTTCGGCTGTCCAAAATGCTCAAGAGGAGCTGCCATCTATGGACCTGAATGGTTATCCCACAACAGGGTGAGACAACGTCTTAGCAAGTTCAACCCACTAAGACCCGACTAGGAAGAAAAGACGCCTTGAGTGCTGCCTAAGCACAAACACAAGCACAAGTCAGAGGACTTATCTTGGCCTCAGTTCCTTCCTGCAAGTCAATATCATTCATAAACTCAACCAATCAAATCAGATCGAGTCATCGATCAATTGACCCAGTCGATTCCAAGTCGTTACAACCTTCTATTGGTTGGCCCATTCAATACTATCTATAAAGTTCGATAATATCAGGACTACTCACTCTAAGCTGAAAATAGATAGTATAGCTCACTCTAAGCTGATTAAGTATATTGCTCTCGCTAAACTGACATATTGGAGCCGTAGGTTGATATAGTATACTGCAAATGCTCACTCTAAGCTGATAAATGATATACCTCGCTCTAAGCTGATAAGGTATATTGTTCCCACTAAGCTAACACATCAGAGCCCGTAGGTTGATATAGTGTACCAGTATACTACCTGCGCTAAGCTGACATATCAGAGCCCGTAGGTTGATATAGCATACCAGTATACTACTTGCGCTAAGCTGACATATCAGAGCTCGTAGGTTGATATAGCATGCCAGTATACCACCTGCGCGAAGCTGACATATCAGAGCCCGTAGATTGATATAGTATACCATCCTGACCATCTAACAAAATCACCATTTTTATCATAACCGATAAAAATAATCGTGTATGTGGGTACACAGTTGGCCTTAGCCAAAATATAATATTTTCACCTTTGAAAATCCCACCAATTTCAATAGTCCACAAATCCATTTTTGGTGTTGTAAACTTACACCTGGCGATTTTCTAATTAATTACTAAAATTAATAAATTTTGTGATAAATTCCCAAATCTACAAATCACAATCAATTTGCACAAAATAACAGTCAATTTAAATAATTCAATCACACCATTGTAATAGGCATAAAATTTCGGTCACCGATTACCTCGGTTTAATTTCCGAAAAATAAATAATTAAATAAATAATTACGAAAATTAATTATTAAATGCAAATTAATAGAACTTAGGCCCATAAAGCCTAATTGAAAGCCGATTCGGGTTCGGAAAATTTCCAAACCACTCTAGATATATACTAGAGCTTGTCTGGTCTCTAATTATACTACTCTAATCACCCAACATGCAACAACAATTAATTAAATTGCTAATCTAATATAACTATCCACCTAATCCATATTTTGTTTGAACTAATCAACCCCTAAAGGTCATTAACTTACTAAGCAATGATTAGTGAGTTAAACTCACTTGACTAATGATTCGCTCGGATCAAAACAATGGGGATGCAGAGAGGGTCAAGACACTCCAAAGCAGGGTCGCCAAACGGGGTCGGGAACGGCCTGAAAAGGCCCAAACAGTTGGCTGGAAACCCACTGCCGTTCAGTTCTGTACGAGGGCGAGAGAGGGCTGATCCAGGGCCGGTTGAGTGAGCAAAGACCGGCGACGGACAGGCGGAGCTTCAGCGGGTTGGACAGATGGCTCCGGGCTTCGACAGTGATCAGAGGTGGTTGAACAGGCTTTGGCATGACCTGAGGCAGCAAGCAAGGATGGGGATGATGGCGCAAGGATGCACGGACAGGAAGAATCGGCGCAGCTTGCGCGAGACCTGCGGGCGAGTGCGGACGTGCGACGGCGGCCCTCGGTGGCTCCGATAGGTGGCATGTGGCATCGACGAGGGAAGGGGAGGTGTTGGTTGGCTTTGCTGGGTTGCTGAGGTCGAAACTGTAGGGAGAAGGGGGGAGGTGGTCGATGGCTTGGAAGGGAAAGGAGGGCGAGACCGGTTGGATAGGGGGGGACCACCTTGCTCTCTTCCTATCCCATTTGGTCTCCTTAAGTAGTTGATTTCTAGTCGAATTCTCAAGTCTATTGCATTAAAATCTCTTAATGACTTCCCCAGATAGTATAGTTATCTCACGAGTGATTGGCTCTGAGAATAGCACTATAGGTGTGTCGATGAAAGGCCCGATTAATTCATGATGTCACGACTCTTCCACTCTTATAAAAATTTCATCCTCAAAATTTAAACAATTACAATACTTAAGCAAAAAGGTGGGGGTACAATTGTCTCATCGACTCTTCACTCACTCAGATTACTCCTTTAGTGCTATGGTGTTGCCAGACCACTTTGACCAACGAGATGGTCTTGATACACATAATTTGTTCCTTTCGATCCACTATTTGAACCGGTTTTTCAATGTATGACACTCGGTCGTCCAAGTCCAATTCCTCAAAATTAAGCACGTGGGTCGAGTCAGGCTCATACATCCTTAACATCAACACATGAAAGACGTTGTGGACTTGCGCTAGTCTCGGTGGCAACGCAAGACGAGGATCCCGATTCTCTATAGAATCTCAAATGGACCTACGTACCTTGGACTTAGTTTTCCTTTCTTACCAAAACGCAAAATTCTCCTCATTGGTGATACCTTAAGAAAGATGTGATCACTAACTTGGAATTCCAATGGTCTCTGACGCTTATCTGCGTAACTCTTTTGTCGGCTCTAAGTGGTCTTTAGTCTTCCTCTGATCACTGCAACTGCATCCACTAACTACTGAACCAACTCAAGGCCTTTAATCTTTCTTTCCCCGACTTCATCCCAACAAACTAGCATTCTGCACGCTCTGCCATATAACACTTCAAAGGGAGCCATCTGAATTCTCTGTTGACAACTATTGTTGTAAGCAAATTCCACTAGATGAAGCCGTTCTTCCCAACTTCCCTTGAAATCTAGCACACGAGCTCGCAGCATGTCCTCGAGGGTTTGAATTGTCCTCTTAGACTGGCCATTCATCTAAAAATGATATGTCGTACTATACTACAGCTTGTTACCTAAAGCACTTTGTAAGCTTTTCTAAAGGGCGGTCGCGAACCTCGGGTTTTGATTTGAAGTAATCGTCACCGGCACTCCATGCAGAAAAATGATCTAACACACATACAACTCTGCATGTCTATCCAAACTAAGGTCCTTTCGTACTGTAATGAAGTAAGTCGACTTTGTCAGTCTGTCGACCACTACCAAAATGGAATCATTGCCTCTTTGACTCCTTGGTAAACCGGTCATGAAATCCATCGTGATGTGCTCCTATTTCCACTTTGGAATCTCGAGAGGTTGCAGAAGTCATCCTGGCTTACAATGTTGTGCTTTGACCTGCTGACACGTCAGACACTTGGCGACATGTTTGGCGATGTCCGCCTTCATATCAGACCACCAATAGTGTTGACGCAGATTCTGATACATCTTGGTATTACCAGGATGAATGCTGTAACTACTACGATGGGCTTCTGATAAAATATCCTCTCTAAGCTCTACATCGTCAGGTACAACCAATCGTCCTCAAAACCTCAGTGTTCCCTCATCAGAAATCTGAAAGTCAGCATTCCTTTTATCGGTGTGTTCTTCTAGAATCTTCTAAACATCTAGGTCTGTCAGCTGGAGTAGTTTGATCTTGATCTGAACATTCGGCGCAATTTTGAGGGTGGCCATAAGATTCGAAAGGTGGCCTACCTCAAACTTGAAAACCGAATCCCGAGCTCTCTCGATTAAATTCCACTCTTCAACAAACGTACGAACGACTGAAGATTTCCGGCTCAAAGCATCGGAGACCTTATTTGCCTTCCCAGGGTGATATTGAATATCACAGTCATAATCCTTTAGTAGTTCCATTCAACGGTGTTGCCTCATATTCAACTCCTTTTGAGAGAATAGGTACTTGAGACTTTGATGGTCCGTGAAGACCTGTAATCTTTCTCCACACAATTAGTGTCTCCAAATCTTCAATGCGAAAATAATTGCCGTGAGTTCTAAGTCATGCGTCAGGTAGTTTTGCTGATGAGGCCTCAACTGGTGAGATGCGTATGCAATGACCTTACCATGTTGCATTAACAAGCAACCTAGTCCTCTAAATGACGCATCACTGTAGATCTCGTATCCTCCAGGACCAGATGCGATGGTCAACATAGGTGTGGTAGTCAACTTTTGCTTAAGCTCTTGGAAACTACGCTCGCACTTGTCTATCCATACAAACTTCTCTTCTTTCTTCAGGAGTTTAGTCAACGGCGACGCTAATGCTGAAAACCCTTCTACGAACCGTCTATAATAACCTGCTAAACCTAGAAAACTTCTGATCTCTGTCACTGTAGTTGGTCTTGGCCAGTTGATCACTGCTTCAATCTTAGACGAGTCCACGGAGATTCCCTCGCCTGAAATTACATGACCTATGAAAGAAACACGAGTTAACCAAAACTCGCACTTGCTAAACTTGCCGTACAACTGATGAACTCTCAGATGACCAATTAGGCTCCTCATCACTCCTCGAATACACCAGAATATCAGCGATGAACACAATCACAAATTGATCTAGGTATTCTTTGAACACTCAATTCATCATATCCATAAAAGCAACTTGAGCATTCGTCAACCCGAACGACATTATAGTAAACTCATAATGACCATACCGAGTACGAAATGCTAACTTTGGAATGTCCTCGTTCCTGATCCTCAGCTGATGATACCCTGTCCTCAAGTTGATTTTAGAAAATATCGATGCTTCTTATAACTGATCGAATAGGTCATCGATCCTCGGGAGTGGATACTTGTTCTTGATTGTCACCTAATTGAGTTGACGATAGTCGATGCACCATTTTTCTTTTGTATGAACAGAACTGGTGCTCCTCAAGGTGATGCGTTGGGACATATGAATCCCTTACCCAACAATTCCTGCATTTGTACCTTCAATTCTTTCAATTCAGATAACGCCATCCGGTAAGGAGCCTTAGAGATTGACTATGTCCCGGGTGCTAGTTCGATCACGAACTCGATCTCTCTCTATGGTGGTAGACCTGGCAATTCCTTTGGGAAAACATCTGGAAATACTTGCACTACTATGATATCTTCGATCTTCAGCTCCTCAACTGTTGTATCCACAACAGTGGCTAGGTAACTTTGACAACCCTCGTCCAACAAATGGGTTGCTTCAAGCAAGGAGATCAATGAATCGCTTTCCAATAACAATCCATCTTAGCTCATTGCTTAGTGAGCCAGTCCATGCCAATTATCAAATCAAAGCCATACATGGCTAGGACTAATAAGTCTATTTTCCCCTCTCGCTCATCAATCACTAAATTGCAACTAGAACAACCCAATGCAGGCAACACCTTATCCTTTAACGGTGTAGATATGCTAACTACTGACTCCAGCAACTCAGGACTTAATCCTATTAGCTTAACATATTATTCGGCAATAAAAGAATGAGTCGCTTTAGGGTCGAATAAAACATAAGCAACATAGTCGTTCAGCGAAACCGTACCTGTGATCACATCAGGCGCATCCTCAGCCTCACCTCAGGTGATGGCATACACTGTTCCAATGGTGGTGGCGGCGGTAACTGCGGTTGTCTTCTTAGTCATCTAGGACAATCTCTGGCCATGTGACCCTGTTGGCCACACTTAAAACAAGTGCCCGTCCTTCGAGGGCATGGGGCTATGCCATGTCACCTTCCACAAGCATGACACACATCGTTTCTACTTGGCAACAACTTGCCAACTCCACCCTTCTTATTGGGCAGGACTTGAAATCTTCCTCCAATCATGGGCCTTTCCCCATGTCAGATCCCTTCTCGACACGATCCAAACCGCAATCCAAATGCGGCGACTCTTTCATTATGATCTCTCTCGATCATCTGGACCTACTCATATAGGCCATTATAATTCCTCAAATTAAGCAAAATTAGTTGACTTCTCAATTTTCGCCTAAGTCCATCCTTGAATCTCCTAACTCAATTCACTGGATTCTCCACCAATTCAAGAGCATACTATGATAGCTTAGCGAACTTCGCCTCATACTGATCTACAGTCATTGAGGCTTGGCGAAGGCGCTGAAATTATGCCATCTTCATCTCTCTGGCAGTCTCAGAAAAGTATTTCCTGTTGAAGACCTTAACGAAGGCATTCCACTCCGGGGCTACATCTTTAGGAACTACCACTCCTTGGGTGGTTCTCCACCAAGTACTCGCGATTCCCTGCAATTGGTAGGTTGCAAGGACTACCTTCTCAGTCTTAGTGCACATCAATAGGGCAAAGGTTTTCTCCAATCCTTGGATCCAAAGAGCAGCATCTTCGGGGTCTCCTGTCCTAGTAAACTTCGGTGGGTTTAATTTCAAATACTGTTCCACCAGTTTATGAATCGATCTTCTGACGACCACGTTCAATGGCGGAACCTCAGCAGGTGTGGCGGCAGCAACAACATTGACAACAACAGTAGCGGCGGCTGCAACGGCAGCGATAAAGGTGGTAACTTAGTTTTGGGCCCGCTGCCCCACCATCTCTTTCATTGCATCCAGCGCTTGCATGATCCCAATAATTCCCGGATCACCTGGGGTTGCTACCCTAGCACCAACAGGAGGTGGTGCTATGCCACTTGCGCTAGCCTTAGCTGGCACTCTACCACGCCCTCCTCGGGTATCAACCCTCGTCTGCGTCCTACCCCGAGTCACAGGCCCTATTGTACGCTTCCTAGGAGTCCTCTGCTCTTGATCGCTCATTTTTTAAAGAAGCCTGCTTCCAATTCCACACAGAATTAGAAGCTGAGCGATTCACACAATCAAACAATTCTACCAATCAGCTATCACAGACATGCACCAGCATGAAATAAAGGTCATTCCTACTAACTATCCCATGAACCATCACACCTTATCACTCCAATCCCTAAACCATGCTCTGAAACCACTTAAATGAGGATGTCACACCCTGATCCTCCGAGTACATGCCCATCCCTCCATGGTTGATTAAAAATGATGTCCTAGGACGCATCGCCGACCCATTCATTTTAATACGCATGCGGAAGCAATCATATAATCCCCAGACAACAACAAGATGGGATAGGAAAGTAGGGCCATAATTTTTCAAAATCCAACAACACACTTATATATACATATTTTAACGAGTCATATACAAAACAACCCAATATATATATGATAGGTTTACAAAACAAGGGGGTTTTCCGACAGCTTATAATCTTCCTCCTACTCCACATCCTCACTAACATTGGAGCCTATAGCCAAGTACACCGGACTTCCGCGGTCTTCAAGATCCGGGTATACCGCATCTATGACCAAGCCTTGAGGAGGATCTGCTATGCCTTTTCCAAAAGCAACCTCCAACACATACAGAGGTATCTTAGATTCCATTATGGGACCCTCTCTTTGGCCATCCTGAGCCTGGTGGTACCATGATCTATATCGGTGGGGTACCTTTTTGAGTAAACCTGCATCGACCTAGACGATGGACCTCACCAGCTCATAGGTCCAGCCCCCAGGGCTCCCGTGCAATGGAATGTAAGATGTTTGTTTTGTTACTTTCTTAGGTTGTCCAAAATGCTCAGGAGGAGCTGTCATCTATGGACCTAAAAGGTTATCCCACAACAGGGTGAGAGGACATCTTAGCAAGTTCAACCCCCTAAAACTTGACTAGGAAGAAAATACGTCATGAGGGCTGCCTAAGCACAAACACAAGCACAAGTCAGAGGACTTACCTTGGGCTCAGTTCCTTCCTGCAAGTCAATATCATTCATAAACTCAACCAATCAAATCAGATCAAGTCATCCAACAATCGACCTAGTTGATTCCATGTCATCACGACCTTCTCTCAGTCGGCCCATTCAATACTATCTATAAAGTCCGATAATATCAGGACTGCTCATTCTAAGCTGAAAATAGATAGTATAGCTCACTCTAAGCTGATAAAGTATACTACTCTCGCTAAGCTGACATATTAGAATCTGTAAGTTGATATAGTATACTGCCAATGCTCACTCTAAGCTGATAAATAATATAGCTTGCTCTAAGCTGATAAGGTATACTGCTCGCGCTAAGCTGACATATCAGAGCTCGTAGGTTGATATTGTCACGCCCCGATCCTCCGAGCACATGTCCATCCCTTCTTGGTCGATTAATAGTAACGTCCTAGGACGCATCACCGACCCTCTAGTTTTAATACGCATGCAAAAGCAGATAAATAATCCCCAGACAATAACACAATGGGATATGAAAGTAGGGCCACAAATTTTATCCCAAACTAAACCACACTTATATACATCACGAACCCGAATGTATATATTACAATACGAGCTACCTAAGTCAAGTCCTACAAAGGCCAGTCGGAAAACAGAGTCTACAAACAGGGGTGGGGTTTCACAACTCTACGGGTCCTCATCCTCCCCGTCATCTTCGATTTCAACTTCCTCTACACTCCAACTGGAGCCTTCAGTAGACTGCACCGATGACTCTGGAACTTCAAGAGCAGGGTCCATCGGGTCTACGATAGAGCCTTGAGGAGGATTAGTTGTGCCCTTCCTAAAAGCAACCTCTAGAGCATATAGAGGAATCTCAGATTCCGGAATAGTACCATCTCTTTGGCCATCTTAAGCCTGGTGGTACCACGATCTATATCGATGGGGCACCTTGTGCGTGAGACCTGCATCGACCCAGACTACGGACCTTACCAACTCATAGTTCCAACCCCTAGGGCCTTGATTCATCGAAATGTAAGATGTCTGCTCTGTAACACTCTTAGGTCATCCAAAAAACTTAGAAGCTGCCATCTGAGGACCTGAAATGTTATCCCACAACGGGGTGAGATGTCTCAGCGAGTTCTACCCCCTAAGACCTGACTAGGAAGAAAATACGCCCTAAGGGCTGCCTAGGCATAAACATGAGTCGGAGGTCTTACCATTGCCTCTCTTCCTTCCTACAAGTCAGTCATATTTCGAAACTTAATTAATCATTTCAACACATCAAGATAGATCGCATCATCGATTAATCAACTCAGTCGATTACATGTCATCAAGACCATTCCCCGGTCATCTCAATCAATACTACCTATACGTTTGATCATACCCAGGACTGCTTATTATAAGCTAATAATAGGTAGTATAGCTCACCAGAAGTTGCCGCAATAGAAAACATAGCTCGTCAGAAGCTGCCGTAAATACCAATATAGTATACTATTATGCTCACTAGAAGCTGCCACAATATATAACATAGCTCGCCAGAAGCTACCACAAATACCAATATAGTATGCTATTATGCTCACCAGAAGCTACCGCAATTATACTCACATAGTATACTATTTATGCTAACCAGAAACTGCCGCAATTATACTCATATAGTATACTATTTATACTCACTAGAAGTTTCCATAATTATAGATACTGATTATCAAATCAAATCATCATTTTTATTATTCCCGATAAAACTAATCGCGTGTGGGCATACGGTTGGCCTTAGCCAAAATATAACATTTTTACACTTTTGAACATCCCACTAGTTTTAGCAGTCCCAAAATATATTTTTGGTGCTGTAGACCAACGCCTGGTAATTTCCCAATTAATTACTAAAATTAAATAAATTTAGGAATAAATTCCTAAAATCAGAAATCATACAAAATTAGCACAAATTAAAGCTCAATTAAATAAACAGATCACACCACTTGAATCAGCATAAAATTCTGATCAATGCCTATCCTGGTCTAATTTTCGGAAAATAAATAAAATAATTAAATAATTACTGAAATTAATTATTAAATGTAGAAAATGCATGCTTAGGCCTATCAAGCCTAATTATATGCCAGAACGGGCCTGGAAAATTTTTTAGGCTCGTTAAATAAATACTAGAACCTATTTACTCGCTAATTGCATTAAACTAACCACCTAACATGCATCGATAATTAACTAATTAACTAAACCATTCTAACTATCCACTCAACCAAGCTTAGTCTAAACTAAACAGCCCTTAAGTGTCATTAACTTACTACGCAAGGATTATTGAGTTATACTCACTTGTTCGATGATCTGCTCATATCAAACTAACAGGGATGCAGCGACAAGCAAGAAACTCCAAAGGGGGCACGCCTTTCAAGGTCGGGAAGTGGGCCAAAATGGGCCTAAAGAACTGTTGGAGACCTACTCGGTTTGCTCTTTGTTCGGTGCTGGTTGGAGTGGCTTCAGTGGCTAGTCGAGCGAGACAAGGCAGGCGGTGGATCGGTGAAGCTTCAGCAGTCGAAGGAGCGCTGAACGGCGGCGGTATGGCGGTGCACAGAGGTTCGACGGCCACAAGGAAAAGCTCTTGGACGCTGCTAGGGCTGAGATGAAGGATTGGGATGGTCAAGACGCGCACGTGCAGGCGTGCACGTGGGGCAGGCGACGTCGGCAACTTGGCGAGCTGATGATGGGCGGACAGGCGTGCGACGGCGAAGGAGTTGTTGAGGTGTCGAACGGTTGAAGGGATGGAGGAAAGGGGCTGCTCGATAGGTTGAGGGGGAGATGGGAGACCGGTTTGGCTGGATGAGGGCCACCAAGGCCTTATATTCACCATTTTGTCCCCCTTGACTGGTCTTCCTTCCGCAGCTGGCCTTCTAGCACATTTCCTTGCCCATGCTGCCCCTTCTAGAAGCTTAAAGAGCTCCAAAATGTTGGGTCCATGGGGTGTTACGAATTTGCATAAGTTTTCCTCCAATTACACACCAAATGCTTCTCAAATCAATTCAATTCAGCTTCTATAAATTCGACCAACACCTCATCGATCCAATTGGCATTTTTCCTCACCAATTGAACCATCTTACATACCAATTTCATGATAAAAAACGGTTTGACATTTCCTGGACAAAAGTGATACTGCGACGACTTTTTCCCAAAAAGTCTCGATTTGTAGAAAAATCTTCGGAGACCGAGTCGACGTTCCTAAAATGATTTGTGATATGACAAAACTTTCAATTTATGAAATCGGATTCAAATTCGCGGTTAATTTCACTCACGTGCATTTTTGGCATGACCTAAGCTACCGGGTAGCTTTCAAAAAAATTTAGTGCAATTGACCCATGGTCGATTTTGTTCGAGCTACAATGAACCTATTCGACACATTAACGACTCTCGGTTGTCGTGAAAGTCTCGAAGATTCAAATACAGACATAGGGTACCAAAACGACAGAAAATTAGTCTAGTGCCAATCGACGAGAATTTCGCAATTTAGTGAAATCACCCACGTTTAGCCACATATCTCAGTCGAACTGACCTATCTCTGATCTCTAAGTGATTTTTAACTGTGCCGTAATGATCTTTGCAGATGAGCACGGTCGAGTAGTTGAGTCCTAGTCGAATCCTCAAGTCTATTGCATTAAAATCTCTTAATGACTTTCCCAAATAGTCTAGTTATCTTATGGGTGATCAACTCTAAGAACAACATTATAGGCGCATAGACGAAATGCCCGATTAATTTAATTGAAAGCAGAGCTGAAAAATCCAGGATGTCACAAATTTAGCATACCGGTATACTGCTCGCGCTAAGCTAACATATCAAAGCCCATAGGTTGATATAGTATACCATCCTGACCATGTCACAAAATCATCATTTTTATCATACCCTTAAAAATAATCGTTGTGTGGGTACATAGTAGGCCTTAGCCAAAACACAATATTTTCACCTTTGAAAGTCCCACCAATTTCAACAGTCCACAAATCCATTTTTGGCGTTGTAAACTGACGCCTGGGGATTTTCTAATTAATTACTGAAATTAATAAATTTTGGGATAGATACCCAACTTTACAAATCACAATCAATTTGCACAAAATAACAGTCAATTAAATAATTCAATCACACCATTGCAATTAGCATAAAATTTCAATCACCAGCTATCCCGATCTAATTTCCAAAAATAAATAAATAAATAAATAATTATGAAAATTAATTATTAAATGCAAATAAATAGAACTTAGGCCCGTTAAGCCTAATTGAAAGCTGATTCGGGTTCGGAAAATTTCCAAACCATTCTAGATAAATACTAGAGCTTGTCTAGTCTCTAATTACACTACTCTAACACCTAACATGCAACAACAATTAATTAAATTGTTAATCTTATATAATTATCCACCTAATCCATACTTAGTTTGAACTAATCAACCCCTGAATGTCATTAACTTACTAAGCAATGATTAGTGAGTTAAACTCACTTGACTAATGATCTGCTCAGATCAAAACGATGGTGACGCGGCGAGCGTTGAGACACTCCAAAGCGGGGTCGCCAAACAGGGTCAGGAACGGCCCGAAAACGGCCCAAACAATGGGTTGGAAATCCACTACCATTCGGTTTTGTACGGGGCCGAGAGAGGGCTAATCCGGGGCCGGTTGAGTGAGCAAAGACTGACGGCGGATAGGTGGAGCTTTAGCAAGTCGGATAGACGGCTCCAGGCTTCGACGGCGGTTGGAGGCAGTTGAATGGGCTCCGGCATGACCTGAGGTAGCGAGCAATGACGGGGATGACGGTGCTAGGATGCACGGACAGGCAGAACCGGTGCTGCTTGCGCGAGACCTGTGGGCGAGTGCGGATGGACGACGGCAGCGTTCTGTGGCTCCTGCAAGTGGCGTGTGGCGTCGATGAGGGAAGGGGAGGTGCCGGTTGGCTTTCCAGGGTTGCTGAGGTCGAAACTGCAAAGAGAAAGGGGGAGGTGGTCGACGGCTTGGATGGGAAAGGAGGGGGAGACCGGTTGGATGGGGGGGACCACCTTGGTCTCTTCCTATCCCAATTGGTCCCCTTGAGCTGGTCCCACCTCCACAGATAGCCTCCACAGTAAATTTCAAGACCAAAATACCCATTCTGGAATATTTGAGTTGGTCCAAAGGTCATGGGTCATGGGGGCATACGAATTTCACCAAGTTTTCCCTCAATTTGGACACAAATGCTTCTTGAATCAATTCAATTCGACCTCTATAAATTTCATTTTTGAGCTCATGATTTAATTGGCATTTTTCCTTGCCACTAGAACCCACTCACATCCCAATTTCGTGGTCAAAGCCGGTCCTCTGATTTTTCTGGTCGAAAACGGCCCAACCTCAACTTTTTTCGCCAAAACCTTGGTTTGCAGAAAAATCTTTAGAGACTGAGCCGATGTTCATAAAATGACTCGTGACATGACATAACTTTCAATTTCTAAAATCAGATTCAAATTAGCGATTAATTTCAATCTGGCGTGTTTTTAGCATCACCTAGGCTACTGTGTAGCTTTTAGAAATTTTTAGTGCAAAAGACCCATGGTCGATTTTTTCGAGCTACAATAAACCTCTTCGACACATTGGCAACTCTCGGTGGTCGTGATAATCTCGAGGTTTCAAATATGGGCATAAGGTACCAAATCGATAGAAAATTCAATCTCGTGTCGATCGACGAGAATTTTGTAATTTAGTGGAACCACCCACATTTCACCAGACATCTTAGTCGAACCGACCTATCTCTGATTTTTAATTGATCTTACTGTGCTAAAATGATCTCTACAGATGAGCACAGTTGAGTAGTCAATTCCTAGTCAAATCCTAAATTCTATTGCATTAAAATCTCTTAATAACTTCCCTAGATAGTCTAGTTATCTCACGAGTGATTGACTATGAGAATAGCACTATAGGCGCATTGATGAAAGGCTCGATTAATTTAATGGAAAATAGAATTGAAAATTCAAGATGTCACATGTAGCCAATCATTGATTGTCGCCAAGGCCCAGTGACTGGTGGAGGAAGAAGGAAAATGAAAAGAAAGAAGAGAAAAGATTAAGAATAATTAAAAAAATCCGATTTAAAAAAAAAATCTATAAAATTATCCATGTCAATATCAACCATATCACATATAACGATTGATATCTATATTAGCAATTTCATCCAAATTAGCCTTAAGAATTAAATTGACAAATTGTCAAAAGGTTCATGACTTAAGTACCACAGTAGTAGAAAGAAAAATTCTCTAAGTTTAGAGAAAAAAAAAGACCTCGTTTATGTAGTGACAAAGCCTCCTCGTCATTATCCCCATCCCACTCCTTCAACATATTAAATAATTCATGGCTTCTGACCAAAATATGTACATGAATATATATATATATATATATATATATATATATTCATGGCTTGATATTAAAACCATTTTTGGTACATCCATAGTGTGTTAAAGTTTCAAATATGATAGTTGTTTTGTTACAGTTGGCAAGTTGAATAAAGATTACCATGTTCTTTGGCTGCCAGAGAGAGTTGGCAGTACTCTATGCGGTTCTTGTCCTTGTGCCCTAAATTTGTAACAGAAGGGCTTTTGAATACTGAGTTCTGTTCTTGGTGTTGAGAAAGCGTTTTACTGTTTGTGCTAACACAAATATCATGCTTCTCACTGCATATGCCACTTGTCGGAAGATTATGACATCATATGCATCCTAAAGTACAAATATTTCAATTTAAAGAGGATAAAGACACCATAAATGCCATAACTTTCTTATGACGTTCACTTGAGTATCCCATTAACAAAAAATCATTCACTTCAAGTGTTTATTTCAGCAAATCTCTACATGACTTTGTATATTAATTTCGACTACAACGTGGCTTTTCTATAAGAAACTTGACTCAAACATGGATAATCTACATTTTGGCCCTTTTTGTTCCTCTCAAATTCATTTCAAAATATAACCCTAAATTCTCGAGAGGGGATGCTCTTGCAGTAGCCCGAGCAATGGCGAGGTTGAAACTTGAGATAAGCAGTAGAGAGATCTGAGCTTACGGATAACAACATGGGGACCGGTCAAATTAGCTTTAGTGAGTTTGAGATGGTGACGAGTCTAATAGTCCAAGACAGGGAGTGCGCTTGATTCGGACAAATTGAAAAGACATTAATGGCTTCGGGACATAAATCGCCATGGTGCATGCAGGAATCCAGCAAATCCCAAAGAAGTTGAAGCTGATGGAGATGCCGAATTGGCTGTATCAGTGGAAAATCACCAGCATCTTACTCCACTAGATCTCTTCTTGGTCACTATTGCCTTTTTTCCCTTTTTCTTCTTTGTTTTGCCGACCCTTTTGTCGTTCTTGACCTTTTCACTCTTCAGCTAACAATTTTTAGCTTCCTCTATCAAACATGTTTCTCCATTTATAAGCTTTTTCCCTGAACATCTTCTCCAAAAGTTTTGCCGAGTTCACGGTTTTAAAGTGCAAAAAACCCCTCCACCGAATCTGCTTAATCATTTTTTTTTTAAACTTTTGATTGCCATTTATATTATGTTCATGCCTCAACCATTAGAGAAGAAGAGAGAGAAATAGAAGATTTGGTGAGCAACATAACTCTTCCCCTTTTTCTTATTTTGGTTTTTCTTTATTAATTTCTCTTTTACCACTAGGGCCAAAACGAGATCACATCTTATGATTTTTGCTTATTGAATTTTTCTGAGCCATGTCTATAAATTTATAATAAATTAATGTCCTGTTGGGCCATATAAATCGCCTATAGCACTCAAGTGAATTTTTTTAAGATAATTTGGCACTTAAACAGTCAAGTAAGTACTATTTGAAAGTTATAATAATTATACTGCTCTTATCCCAAATTTCAAAAGAGAAACAATCCACCCGATAAAAGATTCTGGAGCATACGTTCTTCAAGCAATTCCGCAATACACTAAATTATAGTTATACCATGAGAGTGAGTGGAATGAATAATTCGCCCCACCCTTGGTGATTTTTTGAGGTCCACGCTGCACAAGTCTTTTAAGGATGGATATTTGTCGAGTGTGGAACTTCGGATTCCTTTTTTGAATATAAATCTTATTTATCCGTTGACTGACCAATGCCTCCATTCTGCGCATTCACCAAAATTCGATGAACGTGTCTTGTTTTTTACCAAGAAGACGTGTGACGACTTAGGCTAATAACAATACTGGTTCCACCAAAAAATACAAATTCACATGCAACTTTTGCATCGCGATAGTATCTGTCTCTTTACCATGGACACATATGAGATGATTCCTTTCGGTAGTGACAAAAGCATTTATGAAAGATTCACTTACACAATTTCCGGCGTAAGTCCTGAAATATAGCTTCTTACCTTTACGAAGAGCAAAAGCTTTAACAGGGAAGACAATCGAGACTGAGTATCTTCCTCGCAAGGAACATCCTCAAAGCTTCCATGACCTTTTCAGGCCTGAGAAACATGGTAACTCTTGAAACTAAACAATCGAAAAATGAAGGCTAGAACTAAGAGTGCCGTAAGTACTCCGAGAAGCCTACCAGTCTTCTTGTGGCATATGACGCTCACCTTCCATCACCTCAAGTTTGATCATTGAAGGGTTTCCCTTTTGGAATTCTTCGGTTACTGATTGTGGCAAATCTCTTCCGATACACCCAATGCGAGTAGTATAGTTTTATGCCAGCTATGAGTGGAAAAAGGACAGCAATATAAGCAGAGAGAACATGTAATCTCATATGAAACAACGGAAACCCGCTTGCAATTTGTCATCTTAGACGAAAAGCCACAAGAATTTGAGTTGTTGTGTCTCTTAAATTATGTCTCAAGTTTGAGCTATGCGCGAAACTCGAACCGAATTGGAAGATGTGGATTGGAATTATTGACCGAATTCTTGAGTACTTAAAGTTCTCTTGGTTGTTAGAAATATGTATCCAAGATTTCAACATGACTTTGATTGCCTGTTTTGGTTTGGGTTTTGCTAGCATAACAATTTTTGAATTATTATGAGAATAACGACTTATTATGAGTCATAAATTCTTAAAAGAGTAAATCTCATAATAATTTATAATTATTTGTTATTTGATTTTTTATGATCTTCAACAAAGTTATTATTCTCACAGTAGATTAAAGAAAGTTGTCCAATCATTTCCTTTTTAATTTTATATGATATTTAGTGACATCCTGAATTTCCAGTTTTGTTTTCAGTTGAATAAATCAAGCTTTTCATCGACGCACCTATAGTTCTATTCTCTGAGCTGATCACTCACGAGATAACTAGTCTATCTAGTGAAGCCGTTAAGGGATTTCAATGCAATAGATTTGAGAATTCGACCAGAAATCGACTGCTCGACCGTGCTAGTATGCAATGGTCATTACGGCACAGTTACAAATCGATTAGAGACGGAGATAGATCGATCGACTTAGCCATGTGATTTAGCGTGGGTGGTTCCACCTAATTGCAAAATTTCCGTCGATCGGCACTAGAACGATTTTTCTATCGTTTTGGTACCCCGTGTCCATATTTGAAAACTCAAGATTTTCATGACAACGGATAGTCGCCAATGTGTCGAAGATGTACAATGTGACTCAAAAATAATCAACAACGGGTCAATTGCAGTGAAAATTCTTAAAAGCTACCTGGTGGGCTAGGTCACGCTAAAATCGCGTTAGATTGAAATTAACTAGGAATTTAAACCTGATTTTAGAAATTGAAAGTTCTGTCATGTCACGATTCATTTTAGGAACGTCGACTTATGCTCCAAAGATTTTTCTACAAATCAGGATTTTGGCGAAATTTCAAAGTAGGGCCGTTTTTGACCGGAAAAACCAGATGACCATTTTTTGTCGCGTTTTTGGGATTCAAGTTGGTTCGATTGATGAGGAAAAATGTTAATTTTGATGAGGACACCTTGGTTGATTTTATGGACATCAAATTGGATCCAACTAAAGGAGAATTGAAGTGGATTTGGGGGAAATGTTCCAAAATTCGTAGGTCCCTCGGGGTGCAACATTAGGGCCACTTGGTTGGCTTGCTAGGGAAGATTGAGGGCTTTAAATTTATGGCACCCCCTGAACAGCCCCCAATCTGTTAGGGTCCCCACATTGTTTCCTCTACCTGGATATCCCTTTTTCTTTATCAAAGGACTTCCAAGAAGTCATATGGGGGTTCTTTTGTATACTTGATTGGTCCCTGCGCAAAAATTTGGCAGAAGCGTATCCAACAACTCCCTTCCTTATGTTTAGGAACGATGCACACCACTAAATATTTTTATAAGTAAAAGCCAAATACTTTTATTTACATAACTAGATGGACATCACGGGTCAGTACATCAAAATGCCAAGTTTCCATACCCAGCTATTTTTCAAAAGATAACCAACTTCTTTTCCAACAGTTATATCCATAACTCCATCAATTAGTGTCGGCGTCCAAAAATCTTGCCTCTGCTAATCCTCTCTCGCGGCCACACCCATCCGTCCAATCCGTCTGCTGGCGGCCCCAGCGTGCGTCCATCTCGGTGTACAAAATGACCAGATATTCCTATAGTATGGGGCTGGCGGGAGGACCAATATCACATACAACCAATACCCGCACTCAAACGAACATCAGCCCTCGTACCTCGGGATGGTGATGCTTCGACCATTCACACTGCAGGTCGACCGGAATCCCATAGAATGTGTTGGGAGGTACAGGTAGCAGAGACATCTCGACTAGTCTGAAATGTTAGTCCCCAAATGGGGTGAGTACAACCACCCAGCAGTTGAAGATCTACCAAGCTATATTATGCAAGCAATCACAATCCAAGTCCATGCAAGATAGATAAAACAGGTAATCAAAGAATTAGTGTGCATCAGATCGATAAGACTTTTGAAAAGCAATGGCAGTGCAATTTCAAAATCAGGATATATCATTTCAGTCACACAAGTCCTGATTATAGGGCCAAACTATTATGACACGTCCCATTCCATGCCATACAATTCAATCCTATAACCAGACCACACACACACTTAGTAGAGCCATTAGTTTTTTTAATATTCAAAAGGTTTCACCCTCCAGAAGACCAATGTTTATATCCTTATGGGATTTCGCACCCACCATGGCGTTGCGAAAGCCTCCCGCATTCAGCTACAAGAGCCACTGGGCATCCATAGAGTATCACACCTCCAGGCATCTCGTACCCCACTTGGCATCATGAGGAAACCTCTGAGGCTCACCATGAGAATGGTTACCCTGGCCCTCCGGATTTACGTACTGACTAGCATACAACCGGGCATCTTGAAGTTCCCGGGGAAAAACCTTCGGCTTTCGGCCACACAGGGCCACCAGACATCCACAAGGCATCGACTCATTTGATCCTTTGGGCATCTCGACTCCCGGTGCATCATTGACCTGAGGATCCAACGGCAACATTAACATCTTAATTTATTTCAATACCAAAAACATGTTCCATGCAATGACATTGGAAATCTCATGAGTCTTTATCGAAATTTTGGTATTGAATGGCTTGTCAAATGCCAAAACATTTTCAAAACAACGATGACAGGTTTTGAAGTCATATACCAAAGCATTTTCAAATTACCAATGAACGAAACTCAGCAATGAAAACAGAAAAGCCCGTAGGTCCACTCCCATGGCGAATCTCCAATTGCATTTCAAAATCATATGCAATTTCTTAAACCATGCTTGCAACTTTTGTCCAAAATTGAAAAGAGTTATCAAAACAACAATTTGAAATTCGGCACATTAGTAAGTTTAAACCCCACTCCTGACTTCATGATTTTGATAATAATCAGTTCGCATCAAAGTTCGGGATTTCGAGAGTGCCGAAAAACTTTTCTTTTCTTTTTGAGACGTTGATGGACGGCACCTCGGTATATAAAGAATTTCAGCATGGTCGGGAGGTTTTCCAAATCCATTTATGACCAGATTTTGTTCAAAAGCGATAACTAAATTTAAAAACTCATAAAGTAAACCGAGATATCGACCCGACCTTCAATGGTTTGGACAAATTGATACAGAACTCGAAAATTTGGAAAGCATCGTGTAGTTTTTAAAACACTCGTAGCCGGTGCCATAGTAAAAAGAGTTTGAAACACAAGTCGTGAGGTTTTCTTTTCCAAAACCGAAACAATGGCCGAATTTCTCAGGATTTTATGTGGCACCCCTCGACGGCCCCTGATCCGTTAGGGTCGCCATAGCCTGCCAATCACTTTCTCTTATCAGATATCCATTACTTGTCTTTTATAAAAAGGGGTTTAAAGAAGGACCAAGGTCCTTAGGCATTTTTTTTTTTTTTTTTTGAAAACGGTCCCAGCACAACTTATTAGCGGAAGCATAATTGAGTCTCACCATCTCTCCCTCCAATAACCATAATGCAATGCACACCAACTACGCACCATAAGAAAAGATGAAGCCGAGCTACTTTTATTTATATATTTTTATGATGGATTTCTCGGGTCGGTACAGCCAAAAAGAAAAGCCAAGACTTTTAACTACACTTGGCCACAACCCAAAAGATATCTCGACCCCTATAACGATCACGTGTTATCCTCCATCTATCAGTGTCGGCTACTCTAAAAAAGAAACGTCAGCTCTCTACTCCTCATGCGGCCATCACACCCATCCTGGCGTGTCAGGCAGTGGTGGTGGCAACATCCCCCGAATCACTCCATCTCGGGACGTGGATCGACAAAAACTCCTGAATGACTGGGCCTCCAGCCAGGCCCACATCATACATGACTAGCATGCGGACTCACACAAACGTCAGACCAGGGATGGTAACGCAATCAATCTCCGAACACTCTACCTCCATGTCAAATGGGAGGCCATAAAAAGTACCGAGCATGACCGCAGAGAGCGGCATCTTCCTAATCTGAAATGTTGGTCCCCGAAGGGTGAGTACAGCCACTCAGCAAGTAAAAGATCCAATAAACTACTCAATGCATCACACAATACAATCACAACATCATAGCATAGTACATATCATCCATGCATCCAAGCATAACTTACCTTGCAGCCATGCATATGTCATCATACGATATGTGCATACATCCTCATGCACTCATCACCAAGCATTCATACATATACCATCATGCCATAGGTGCACATACAACCATGCACTCATCACCAATCATCCACACATATACCATGCCTCATGTACGCATACCATCATGCCATAGGTACACATAGAACCATGCACTCATATACATCATATCATACATCCATGCATACATGTCACCATACCATGCATGATTCAATTTCCACTTTTTATCTTTCAATTTGATCACCACATCTTTCTTTCCCTCGATCAGTAATTGCATCCCACATTTTATCACTCGCACCCCAACCTAGCATCACGAGAAAACCTCCGACACACACACGATCGGGCATCCGACACCCCCACATTTGGGGCATCTCGTATCCCAACTAGCATCACGGGGCATCCCCCTGGACACAAACCTCCGAGACTTCTGGCACCCAACCATTCCGGGCATCTCGAAACTCCCGAGGACATCCGGGCATGTATCACCATACAACCGGGCATTCGGCACCCCCCATCGCGGGCATCCTAACACTCCTAGGGAATTTTCGGCTCACCCCCAATAGTTTCCTCATTCATCATAATTCATATTCACCAATTTATGTCTCACAATCAACATGGCACATGATGTAATGGCAACAAAGTCAAATTCAACATTTGATTCTATATGCAATGCCAAATATCATCACATGTGCAGCAAGATTTAATCACTTAAATCAATATAATTCATGGGGCTCATCCAAAATAGAATAGTCATAAATTACAGCATTTGAAATTCGCACAATCCAGCTTGCACAGTTTTAGAAAATATTTCCATTAAGTACCCAAATGACCTTCGAAAATTATGAAATTTGAACATGTGATAGTCAAGACATAATGGTAGATCTTTCATGAAGGTCACTGCACCAAAAGACCCTCATATCATGCGGTATAGACCAAACATCACAGCACCATTATCATGACCACTCAACTTGCACAGTTTTCAAAACATTTTTAGTTAAATAGGAAAATGAACTTCAAAAATTATGAAATTTGAATATGTTGCAGGGTAGACATAAATAAAGATACTTCATGAAGAACACTTTGCTGAAAGAGCTTCATACTAAATCTGAACGCGTCAGATTACACGGTTTTAGAAATATTTCCGATTAAATACCCTAATGATCTTCAAAATTCTTGAAATTCGACTATGTTGTAGTCAAGATCCTAAGTAGGTTTTTTATGAAGAAACCAAAGTCAAATTCGTTCTAAGTGATTAAATATAGGCGGATGAAATCCTGTTTCAATACCGAAATTTCCAGATCTGACTACTTCCGAAAAACCACGATTTCACCTATCTATTCTCGTTAGTTTTCCCTAAATTTTTTATATGTTAAACCTCAGGATGTCCTTTACATCTTTTGTTAAGAAATTGAAGTGAAATTTCAACAAAAAAGATAGGCTTACAGACCATGCATTCATCAAAGGTAGTTACCGAAATCTCCAGATTCAGTCTCTCCGAAAAATAAGGATTTCACCCACTTATACTTATTCGTTTTGTCCCAAATTTGAGTATGTTATATTTCAAGAAGTCCTTAACAACTTTCATTTAGAAGTCATGGCCAAAATCCAACTCAAACAACACATGCAAGCCAATAGAACATCCAAGGTCGAGCTGTTTCCTCAAGAACAGTTTACTAGTCTCAAACATCCCTCTTAACACTTCAACTTTTAACACCCTAAACATCCGAAATCTATCACCATTCAAGCACACATACTAGACACAACATGCAAGAGCAAATTAAGGATCCCAACTTGCCTCTAAACCGAGCAAACAGCAAGCACACGGCGACTGGACACGGCGGCGAACGACGAACGCACGGCGGATGGTCGACGGACGATCGGCTTCCTTCTTCTTCCGCACGCTCACTCTCCCTTTCTCTCTCGATTTCTCTCTTTCTCTCAGTAATCCCCTCTCTCTCTCTCTCTCATTCTCGCTTAAACTGGCATCATCCCCCTTAATTTTCTTCCCCTCAATGATGAGCAATCATTGGATGGGCATGGGGAACACTTGGTAGCTAGGAGGGACAAATGGCCTTCTTCATGCAAGATGGGCCTCCATCTTTGGCTGGGCTTGGGCCAGCCATGGGCTGACGGCATCTCCCCTTCTTGGGCTTCATGGGCCGGTCGAGAATTGGGTGAGGCAATGGGCTGGTTTGGGCTTTTAATTGTCCAGCCCATCCTCATCCTATTAATTTACCTAATCCTTAATTATATAAACACCTAATTGGAATTTATAATTCACCAAAACTTTGTGACCTATCTTAATAAATTCCAATCCATAATCCACATGGCCAAAAATAGAATTTTCCTATCAAATAATTATTCACCAAAAGCTTGGCCAAAGTCTTAATGCAAGACATGAATTAGAGCACCCATAAAGATTGGCAAGGAATTCTAGGATGCCACATTCTATAGTCGCCAAAAATCTGTTTTGGCTGAAATTCAAAGAATCAAACACATGCATGCGAAATCCGAGCAATCCATCCATTTTTCAACCTCAGAACAATCTCGATTTCTCAATAAGCCTTAAATCAAGCACATGCATGAGAAATCCGAACACTTCATCAATCACTCAACCTCAAAACAGTCTTGGTTGCTCAATAAATCATCATTCAGCATCAAAATCCAACAATCCAACGTACCAATGCACTTTCTAGGACAGCAACTGCACTACACAAATATAGATTAGTAGACTTCAACTTGCCTGAAGTTGGCGACGTCGAAGGCGAGGTGAATCCGAGAGCTCGTGGACTCGGTTGAGGCGAGTTGCGGAGCGACGCAGTGGCATTCGGTGAGGCGCAAGCCGAAATCTCTCGGGTCCTGCTACGGCAGAGAGGCGGCGACAGAATTTGAGCTACGGTTGTGGTGAGATGGTGCGCTTCCCGGGCCAGCGGCGAAGGAGGTTGCTGGATAGCGGTGGTGCGGGTGGTGTGGTGGTCAGCAAGGTACGGGCGAGAGAAGGAGAGAATTTGCTGATGTTGTCGCTCGGGTTGGTGGTCGAGGAAAACTGTGAGCACGAGAGGGAAGGAATTCTCACTAAAGCTACTGAAGATTTCGCTGCACAAAGGAGTCTGAACTGCCGTGAGAGAGAAAGAACACCGAGAAAGAGAGAAAGATCGGCGTCGAGAGAGATAGAACGGAAGGAAATAGTTTTCTTCAGCATTCGTGGATTCCGCCCGTTGAAAATTGAGTCTACAATCCAAGGAGTTTGTGGCAGCTGAAATGGAAGGCACGTGGGAGGGGAACGTGGCTGAATTCTTCGCGTGAGAATTCTTGTGCATGACACCTTGGTCTTCATGCATGAACGTGGCCTTTGCATGGTCAAAGTTCTTTATTTGCTGTCCACCGAAGAAGGAAAGGGGCGCGCGCACGTCAACAGCCCAATTTTCGTGGCAGCAGGGGACGGAGACAACTCCATGTTTCCGTGTCTTTGCATGGGGAGTTCTTTCCCTTTGTCCACGACACCTGCTGCTCCATGCACGTACATGGCTTTGTTTAGTTGACTCTTGAGTCAGCTAAATGAAATCACGCTAGTAGCAATTGGTGAGGACAACACTGGCGTGCACGTCTCCATTTCTGCATGAAGAAGGCGATGCGGACGTACGCATGGCTGTTGCGGGCTACGGGCCTTCAACTCGGTCAATTGGCGAGGCCGCTCGGGATTAATATCGGACGTGTGCATGGCCGTGCATGAAAAATTTCTCTCCGAAAGTTGATGTTTCGGAATGACGGGTGGTGATTAAACGATGGCCTAATGCTATACCTACGATGACGATGAATATAGTGTCTGCAAATGATGCCAATGAAGCAATCTGTTGACACTCCCATCGACTTGTGACGAGCCATTACTTATTCATGGTATGACGAAAACCCGGATGCCATAATTCTCCCCTCCTTAGAGAATTTCGTCCTCGAAATTGGATGTGTCTTACGTCTCATTGAAAAGTGAGGGTACCTTTGCCTCATTTCCTTTTCACTTTCCTACATAATCTCTTCCCCGTTGTGGTGTCACCCTAAGGTCTTAACTAGCGGAATTTGCTTCATTCGGAGGATTTGCTCCTTCTAATCTAGTACCTAGATCAGCTCTTCCATGTACTCCACTTGCTCATCCACTTTGATGGGTTCAGGATCGAGTATGTGTTCAAGGTTAGGCTAATACTTCCTCTAAAGACAAGGATGCAAGCTCTTAACACGTCCTCTAGTGTCTGGATCACTCTTCCTATTTGTCCGTCTGTCTTTGGATGAAAAGTAGTGCTAAACTGGAGCTTTGTCCCTAAGGTGATTTGAAGACTTCGCCAAAAGTTTGAAGTAAATCTTGGGTCTCGATTAGACGTAATAGTTACAAGAACACCATGTAAGCGTACTACCTGGCTTACATACATCTCTGCATATTTATTCATCAGATAGTCTATACGGACTGCTAGGAAATGAGCAGACTTAGTCAAGCGATCCACTATTACCCAAATAGAGTCGTGACCACTTGATGTCTTTGGTAACTCTTGCACAAAATCCATTGTCACATGATCCCATTTCCACTCTGGTATATCCAATGGTCTCAATCGAACACACCATTTAGCCAAATTATTCATTTACCTTTGTCATCATCAATTCAAGCCTAGAATCATCAAAATCGACACCGCCAATAACTCATATGGTACAGTCCAACAGAGACATTCACTACGCCTTCATTGCAACATAGATTCAAGCCTAAAATACAGTACCATTCATTCGGTTCAAATATCGATAGTCCACCAAGACTTATTCAATTTAAAGATTGACAATCCACTAAGAAAAGAACTCGTCTAGTTTCCATCGAGTATATCTCATGTCTCACCTTAAAGGATCGTCACTTGGACTAATCACTTATCTAATCCACAACTTGAACTTTCACCATTTCACCTTGGAAAGAGTATAATCACAATTGATCATATCCACTAATTCCACATACCCTTTTCAAACTGAGATCATCACCAAAAACTAAAAGTTGACCACCATTGATTAAACCTATTATTCCAACATATAAACCACAAAAAAATTTCATGTCTCATATGACCACTCAAACTCATGACCTCCAAGATCAATCTATACATACTAAATGCCTCCATGTAATGCATTAAGACGTCCAATGAGATCCTCTAATAAGAAGTCACTTCTTAGCTCAAATGATCATAACTTAATCCTCAAATTCATAACTCGCTCTCCATAATTCACTTCTTAAACTTTGTTTGCAGCACAACGCATAGATGTTGTGCATGTTTTTTGGGTCCTTTAGAATATATCAGGATATCATCAATGAAGACAATCGCAATTTGATCCAAATAGGGTTTAAATATCCTATTCATTAGGTCCATAACTGCAGCCGGGGCATTCATTAGTCCAAATGGCATAACTAGGAACTCATAATGTCCATAGCGAGTCCTAAAAGCAGTCTTAGGAATGTCTTCGTTCTTGATCCTTAACTGATGGTATCTTGATCTTAAGTCAATCTTTCAAACAACTGAACTTCCTTGCAGTTGGTCGAATAGGTCATCAATTCTAGGCAATGGGTACTTATTCTTAACAGTCACCGGATTCAATTGCCTATTATCAATGCATAAACGCATAAACCTATCCTTCTTTTTTTCACAAACAAGAGTTCTACAAGCTTAACCATTTTTCCGCTACGCCACTCTGATAAAATTATTCCAGAAACACAACCCTCCCAGTTCAGTTCATAGTTCGGTTCATTCCTGCCCCCTTTTGCCATCCTAGAAGCCTGCTAGGAGCCACTCCGTGCTCAGGCGCTCTGGCCCCGGCATCCACTCCCTGCCCTCATTGGATCGGGTCGTTACAGGTACACCAGCTTTCGCCTGGTTCGAACCCAAACTACACATCTATAGGAGGGTCTTGTTTCAATAGGGACTAACTTATAGAGATATTGTCCGTTTTGGCCTATCCCATACTAAGTCTCATGGTTTTATCCTTGGCATATGGGTAAGCACTATCCCAGGTAGCTCTTGGTTTGAATAGGGTCTCTTACCTTGTCGCGCATCACTCAATGTCACTTGTCTCCTTGATTCCATTCATTCTCTTAACATTTGTTGCTCTCCAAGCTAGGCCCTTTCATAAATTTCATTATAATCCCTCATGTTCAGGAGCACTAGTTGTCTCCTAATATCCGTCCTCAGGCCCTTCAGAAATCTCTTAACCTTTTCCTTTAGGTCATCAAGTATTTACCTCGGGAACAATTAATGACTCAGTGTCACTAATAAGCTAAGAAAGAAAAGCAATGTTCATAAGTTAATAAAGTCACATAAGTAACATAAAATGTTACTTGACGCAAAGGTAACTCACAATCATTACTAGTAGTCTACGAGTAAAAATCAATCACTTGTTGTTCATAGTTAGTCAACTACCCTTGGTTAGTATCCTATGGTGTGCATCATTATATCCTCATTTCCAACTTAGGCATCCTTATCACTCCAAATAGACCATAGCTCTAATACCACCCGTTGTGGCACCCCCTGAACGGACCCCAATCCATTAGGGTCACCACATTGTTTCCTCTACCTAGATATCCCTTTTTCTTTATCAAAGGACTTTCGAGAAGTCATATGAGGGTTCTTTCGTATACTTGATTGGTCCCTGCGCAAAAATTTGGTGGAAGCGTATCCAACAACTCCCTTCTTTATGTTCAGGAACGATGCACACCACTAAATATTTTTATAAGTAAAAGCCAAACACTTTTATTTACATAACTAGATGGACATCATGGGTCGGTACATCAAAATGCCAAGTTTCCATACCCAGCTATTTTTCAAAAGATAACCGATTTCTTTTCCAATAGTTATATCCATAAGTCCATCAATCAGTGTCCGCGTCCAAAAATCTTGCCTTTGCTAATCCTCTCTCGCGGCCACACCCATCCGTCTGGTCCGTCTATTGGCGGCGGTGGTGGCGGCCCCAGCATGCGTCCATCTCGTCGTACAAAACCACTAGATATTCCTATAGTATGGGGCTAGCAAGAGGACCAATATCAAATACAACCAATACCCGCACTCAAACGAACATCAGCCCTTGTACCTCGGGATGGTGATGCTCCAACCATTCGCACTGCAGGTCGACTGGAATCCCATAGAACGTGCTGGGAGGTACAGGTAGCAGAGACATCTCGACTAGTCTGAAATGTTAGTCCCCAAACGGGGTGAGTACAACCACCTAGCAGTTGAAGATCTACCAAGCTATACTATGCAAGCAATCACAATCCAAGTCCACGCAAGATAGATAAAATAGGTAATCAATGAATGAGTGTGCATCAAATTGATAAGACTTTTGAAAAGCAATGTCAATGCAGTTTCAAAATCAGGATGTATAATTTCAGTCACACAAGTCTCGATTATAGGGCTAAATTGTTATGACACATCCCATTCCATGTCATACAATTCAGTCCTATAATCAGACCACACACACACTTAGTAGAGCCATTAATTTTTTTAATATTCAAAAGGTTTCACCCAGAAGACCAATGTTTGCGTCCTTCTAGGATTTCGCACCCACCATGGCGTCGCGAAAGCCTCCCGCATTCGGCTACAGGAGCCACCGGGCATCCAGAGAGTATCACACCTCCAGGCATCTCGTACCCCACCTAGCATCACGAGGAAACCTTTGAGGCTCACCACGAGAATGGTTAACCCGGCCCTTTCAGATTTACGTACCGACTAGGATACAACCGGGCATCCCGAAGGTCCTGGGGAAAAACCTCTAGCATTCAGCCACACAGGGCCACCGGGCATCCACAAGGTATCGACTCATTCGATCCTTTGGGCATCCCGACTCCCGGGGCATCGTTGACACGAGGGTCCAACGGCAACATTAACATCTTAATTTATTTCAATACCAAAAACATGTTCCATGCAATGACATTGGAAATCTCATGAGTCTTTATCGAATTTTTGGTATTGAATGGCTTGTCAAATGCCAAAACATTTTCAAAACAACGATGATAGGTTTTGAAATCATATACCAAAGCATTTTCGGATTACCAATGAACGAAACTCAGCAATGAAAACAGAAAAGCCCGTAGGAACACTCCCACGGCTAATCTCCAAATGCATTTCAAAATCATATGCAATTTCTTAAACCATGCTTGCAACTTTTGTCCAAAATTGAAAAGAGTTATCAAGACAGCAATTTGAAATTCGGCACATTAGTAAGTTTAAACCCAACTCCTGACTTCATGATTTTATAATAATCAGTTTGCATCAAAGTTCGGGATTTCGAGAGTGCCAAAAACCTTTTCTTTTCTTTTTGAGACGTTGATGGACGGCACCTCGGTACATAAAGAATTTCAGCATGGTCGGGTCCTGCTACGGCAGAGAGGCGGCGACAGAATTCGAGCTACGGTTGAGGTGAGATGGTGTGCTTCCGGTGCCAGTGGCGAAGGAGGTTGGTGGATAGCGGTGGCGCGGGTGGTGTGGTGGTCAGCAAGGTACGGGCGAGAGAAGGAGAGAATTTGCTGATGTTGTCCCTCGGGTTGGTGGTCGAGGAAAACTGTGAGCACGAGAAGGAAGGAATTCTCACTAAAGCTACTGAAGATTTCGCTGCACAAAGGAGTCTGAACTGCCGTGAGAGAGAAAGAACACCGAGAAAGAGAGAAAGATGGGCGTCGAGAGAGATAGAACGGAAGGAAATAGTTTTCTTCAGCATTCGTGGATTCCGCCCGTTGAAAATTGAGTCAACAATCCAAGGAGTTTGTGGCAGCTGAAATGGAAGGCACGTGGGAGGGGAACGTGGCTGAATTCTTCGCGTGAGAATTCTTGTGCATGACACCTTGGTCTTCATGCATGAACGTGGCCTTTGCATGGTCAAAGTCCTTCATTTGCAATCCACCGAAGAAGGAAAGGGGCGCGCGTACATCAACAGCCCAATTTTCGTGGCAGCAGGGGACGGGGACAACTCCATGTTTCCGTGTCTTTGCATGGGGAGTTCTTTCCCTTTGTCCACGACACCTGCTGCTCCATGCACGTACATGGCTTTGTTTAGTTGACTCTTGAGTCAACTAAATGAAATCACGCTAGCAGCAATTGGTGAGGACAACACTGGCGTGCACGTCTCCATTTCTGCATGAAGAAGGCGATGCGGACGTACGCATGGCTGTTGCGGGCTACGGGCCTTCAACTTGGTCAATTGGCAAGGCCGCTCGGGATTAATATCGGATGTGTGCATGGCTGTGCATGGAAAATTTCTCTCCGAAAGTTGATGTTTCAGAATGACGGGTGGTGATGAAACGATGGCCTAATGCTATACCTACGTTGACGATGAATATAGTGTCCGCAAATGATGCCAATGACGCAATTTGTTGACACTCCCATCAACCTGTGACGAGCCATTACTTTATTCGTGATATGACGAAATCCCGGATGCCACAAAATTGGCCTTGGAAGATAGCCATTCAAGTGGGGCGTTGGCAATGAGCACAAAGGGATAGAAGTGTGGACTTTCGAGTCAAAAATGAGCCCATCCACCTTCAGCTGGCTTCTTCTTCTTCAAGGGGCCACTTTATCCATTGTTGTTGTGCTTTGAAAGCTTGAGAGAACCAGAGAAGCCAGCAGCTGCCGGAGCCCCCTGCCGCTGTTGGATCCGTCGCACGCCCGCCGTGCCGCCCGCCCGCCGTGCCGCCCACGAGCCCAACTCGGCGTTCCGCTCGCCCGCGCGCCCCTACACCGTCGTTCCTATCCTAGCCATCCCCCAAGCCGTCCTTGGCCGCCGTCCGCCGTCGCCCGCCCCGCCTAGCCCGCTGCAACCTCTGCGTCCCATCCCGAGCCATTTTAGCCACTGCTGTCGCTCGGTTCAGCTTCTTTGGCCAACAAGCAGAATTGGAAGCCCAGTCCAACCGTGGACCTTTGTTGGCCGTTTTGGGCCTCTTCCGGGCCTTGGTTGGAGTCGCCGCACGATTGTTTATCGCCCATCTTCACATCGCCGTCGTGGTGGACTCACTGAATCGCAAAACTGGTGTGTTTACTTGCTAAACTCTGCTAGGGAGTTAATGATGCTTAAGGATTGATTAGTTTAGGCTAAGTATGGTTTAGGTGGTTAGTTAGAAAGGATTAGTGATTTAATTATCAGTTTGTACATGTTAGGTGGTTATAACGGTTTAATTATGGACGAGATAGATCGTGCTTTTTATCTAGATAGGTTCGGAAATTTTCCCAGCCCGTTCGGGCATTTAATTAAGCATTTCCGGCCTAAGTTGGTATTTTTGGTAATTGATTGTATTTATTTGATTATTTTTGGTATTTATTTAACTATTTATTATTTTTCGAAAATTATATCGGGATAGTTGGTGACTAGAATTTGGTGCTGCTTGCAATGAGGTGCTTGGTTTATTTAATTGAGTGTTAAATTGTGCAAATTGAGTGGTAATTGTGATTTTGGTTATTCATTCCAAAATTGCGAAAGTTTGATATTTGATTGGAAAAATTCCGGGTGTCAGGTTTTGACACCAAAAGTGGTTTTGAGGACTAGATCGAATCGTGGGATTTTAAAAGTGTAAAAATAAGTTTTTATGGTTCAAATTGAATTGTCAGCGTGTGAGAGCATTGAATTGTCAGTTTGTGCGAGCATTATTGTACGTCAGCTTGTGAGAGTATTGAATCCTTAGCTTGTCAGCTTGTGTGAGCAACCATCTATATAAGCTTATGTGAGTATAAATATACCTTAGCTTGTGTGAGTAGTAATCGAATTGATTGAATTGATAGATGGTATTGATCGTATCGATTGTATCGAATTGAATTGATTGATTGGATGGATCGATTGATCGATGGTTTGAATTGAATTGATTGGTTGAGTATATGAATTATATTGACGTGCAGGAGGGAACTGAGGCAAGGTAAGTCTTCTGACTTTTGTGTAAAGTTGCCTCTAGGCGTATTTCCTTCCTAGTCAAAGTTTAGGGGGTGAACTTGCTGAGACAATGTCACACCCCGTCGTTGGCTCAATCTTTTCAAGTCCTTAGATGGCAGTTCCTCCGGAATGTTTTGGTCGGCCCATGAGGTTTACCGAGCGGATTTTTAACTACCTTGATCTCGAAAATCACTAGGTCTATGAACTTATGGTGACCACCGTCTAGGTCGAAGAGGGCCTACCTCAGAAGGTACCTCATCGATTCAGAGCATGGTTTCGCTACGGACCCAATGGATTCAGGGTGGGTCCCCTCCAGGGTTTTGAGATCCCCTCTGTGGTAGTCAACGCTACTCAGGTGAGAGTGCAGCTGACCCTCCTGATGGTGCTGTGGAGGACTCGAAGCCCCCGGAGCTTGTGGAGACCGAAGGATCGGCTAATGTGTCCGGCTAGCTGCTCTTAAGACAGCTTCATTTTGAAAGCCAATCTTTTGTAGGATTTTTTCTTTAGACTAATCTTGTATATAAATTGAGGTGTTTATAAAAGTGTTTTGGTTGTGAATGTGTTTCCCGCTTTTCTATCCCATGTTGGTTGTTGTCAGGGGTTTTGTTTCACTTCTGCATGTGCATTAAAATGAATGGGTCGGCGACACGTCCTGGGATGTCACAAATTTTATCGACCATCGAGGGATGGGCACGCGCTCGAGGTTCATGGCGTGACATCCCCGCCCAGTGAGGTATCAGAGCTGGTCGATAGTTTGAGTGATAAGGTGCGATGGTTTATGGGATAGTTAGTAGGATGGCCTTCATTTTATGATGATGCATGTGATTGATAGCTTGTTTTGTGCAGGTCGCTCAGATTTCTGATTCCTTGCTGGAATTAAAAGGTACATTTCTATAAAGATCATACAAAATGAGCGATCCCGAGTAGAGAGCCCCTCGGAGATGGGCCATGGTAGCTGTGATAGGTGCCAGAAGGAGGGCACCGAGACGAGCAAGTACTAGAGTAGAGTGTTAGCTCAGGCTAGTATCGAGAAAAGAGTATAGCCGTAGGCTGGTACTGAAGGAGTAGCACCCGGCAAACCTAGGTTGGATGGGGTCGTTCAGGCGCTTAAGACTCTAAGGAATAGAAAATGACCGAGATCCAGCATCTTCATGAAAGTCAGATGTCAGTGGATCAATACGAGGCGAAGTTTGTAGAGTTGTCTAAGTATGCACCGAGACTAATTGAGGACCTAGTGGATGGGACAAAGAGGTTTTGGGAGGATTTAATATTGGACATTGGAAGTTGATTGGGGCCTCTAGACCTAAAGGATTACAATGAGCTTTATAGTTGGGCCCAGCTGATAGAGATGAACCTAAGTGAACAGACTGCTGCGTCTGGTTCAAGGTTCAGTTCGAACAGAGACGGAAACCGATTTAGGAAGAAGCCCATGACCGGAGGAAGGTACCATGTCCCGCCAAGCAAGAGGGTTGGAGTTGGGAAGTTAGTGCCGAGTCAGAATGGCACGTGTCGCTTTTGTAGAAGGCAACATGGTTCGGCCCTGTGCCATCTTAGGATGGGCACTTGTTTCGAGTGTGGCCAACATGGTAACCTGGCCAGAGATTATCCCAGAAGGCCAAGGGGACTACAGCAATTACCGCCACCACCACCGATGGGTCAAAATAGAGGGTTTGTGCTGCATTGCATAACAGGGAGGACAGAACAGACCTCTAGCTCAGGGAAAGACGGATGCTATCACGAGAGGACAGGCTAAGGACTCGCCTGATGTGATTATTGGTATGGTTTCACTGAATGATCACGCTGCTTATGCTTTATTTGATCCTAGTGCAACTCATTCGTTTATAGCTGAATAGTTTGTTAAGCTGGTAGGATTGATTCCTGAGTTGTTGGAGTCAGTAGTTAGCATATCTATATCATTAAAGGATAAGGTGTTAGCTATAGTGGGTTGTCTTGGTTGCAATAGTGATTGGTGAGTGAGAGGGGAGGATAGATTTGATAGTCCTAGCCATATATGATTTTGATGTGATAATTGGCATGGATTGGCTCACCAAGCAACGAGCTAAGATGGACTGCTATCATAAAGTGATTCAGTTTAACCTATTATTGGGTGAAAGTCTTGAGTCTATTAGGAGTCAACGAGGACCCTCGATTTCCTTAATTTTGTTGCTTGAGGCAACTCGTTTGTTAGACGGGGTTGTCAAGGTTACTTGGAAACTGTCATGGATATGACAATTGAGGAGCTGAAGATTGAAGATATCGTTGTGGTACAAGAATTTCTAGACATGTTCCCGAAAGAATTGCCAGGCCTGCTGCCAGAGAGAGAGATAGAGTTCGTGATCGAGTTAGCACCTAGGATAGAGCCAATCTCTAAAGCTCTTTACCAGATGACGTTGTCCGAGTTGAAGGAACTGAAGGTGCAGATGTAGGAATTATTGGATAAGGGATTCATACGTCCTAATGCTGTGGCATCCCAAAATTCAAGTCATCCTCTAGAGAAATTAAAGCCTATAATTAGGTAATGAAATTACCTATGGTCTATGTGTTAGCCATTAGTTTTCTTAAGGCTAGGTGTTATTGTGCTTATGTTTATGAATTTTGAATTTAGGACTATAGGATAAATTAATAATTTATGCTTGGCCATACACTTTATAAATTAAAGTTCTATAAATAAAATATCACAAGACTTTGGCCATGTAGAATTTGGTAATTTAATTCTTAAAAGAAAGAATAAGAAAGGGGTAAAATTTATTTTTATTGGGTTAGGCCTTAGGCCCAATAGCTTAAGCCTTTGATGGGCCAAGTTAGCCGGCCCAATAGGGGCCCAAAAGGAGTGGTCGACCAGCCCATTTGCTGGCCCAAGGTTGGCCCAAGAAGAAGGCCCATCAGCCTTGCATGTGTTGTGACAAGTGGCGTGGAGGCTGTGCAAGGTGTGGCTGCCCCCATTGGCCATCTTGGGCGGCCACATGCAATATAAAAGCAACCAAGAAAGGAGAGAGAATGGCTGGTTAGCCATTCGGCCAAGTGAGGGAGAGAAAGAGAGAATCGTGCGAGAGAGAGAGGAAGCCGAGAGGGAGAGAAAGGAGCCCGTTCGCCGCCGTGGCCGTCCGCTCGTGCTGTTCGTGAGGTCTAGAGGCAAGTTGGGAATCCACTTTCTACTCTTGCACCAATGTTTTCGCATGAACTGTTTGGAGTCAGAAACTTGTTTGAGCTTGCATGTGTGTTTAGAGTCCGAATTTGGCTTCGGTTTATTCATGAAAGTTGTAGCTAACATCTTTTACTACAACATAATAAAATTTCATGGAAAATGATAGAGATTTGAGGGGTCAAACTCTCATCCTACGGAGATGCTAGATCTGGAGTGTTTTCGCTTGAATCTGCTTGAGTGAGAACTTTGTGTGAGCTTGCATGCATGTTTGCAGTCCGATTTTGGCTTCGGTTTCTTCATGAAAGTTGAAGCTAACATCTTGTGGTATGACATACTGAAATTTCATAGAAAACGATGGAGATATGATGGGTAAAAATCTCTATCACACGGAGACCTCAGATCTGCGAATTTCCTACTGACCTCTTGTTGATTTCTTGATTGCATGTTGATTTCTGTTGAGGATCTCACTTTGTTGTCTTCATGAAAGTTGTAGGTAACATCCTAAACTACAACATACTCAAATTTGAAGAGAAAAAAATGAGTATAGCCTAGTGAATCGGCTAGATCTTTGAGAGGGTTGGTTCTGTTGAAGTGAACCGAGACACCCGAGACTTCAAGGACTTAAAAGAGGATCATACTTTGGTTATTTAACCTATATCTCTTCATGAAACTTGTAAAGGACACATTGATACATAACATACTCGAATTTCAGAGGAAACGAAAGGGATTAGATGGGTCAAACCTAAGTTTTTTCGGTGATATGTACTCTGGACGAAACGGTAGAGGTTCCAGAAGCTTCGTGGAGTTGTATAAATTAATCTATGAAGAATTTGGCTTAGGGTTCTTCATGAAAAATGCACGAAAATGTGTTGGTTATCACCCTGTAAAATTTCGTAATTTTGGGAGGCCATATGAGTATTTTAATCGAATTAATTTGAAAACTGTGCAATCTGGCCATTATCCGAATGTGATGTGCTATTTTGTGGAAATTGAGAAATTATGTAAAATGCAAATTGGCCATGAATTTTGCATGAAATTGTGATTCTAATTGTTTAGTGATTGCTTGAATATTTTGATTTTGGGAAAATCATAAATATTAAATGAAATGTTTATTTATAAAAATATAATAATAAATTAATAATATAATAATAATAATATAATAAAATAATAATATAATAATAAAAAAATAATAATGGATTATTTTATTAGCCATGTATTCCATTGAATTTATGATGCATTGTTATATGACATTGGTGTATGTATGATCATGAATTGTGATGCATGTGAATCATATGCCATGTAATAATAAGATTAAAAGGATGGTGAATGTGGAAGTGGTATGTGAGTAAGGGGTTGTGGTGGAGGATGATGTCTGGTGGCCGAGTGGCATAATTCCAGAGGTTCCCTGGGAGTTTCAGGATGCCCGGAATGTGGGGGGCCGGATGTCCGGTTGTATCTTGGATACATGCCCGGAAATGCCTCGCGATGCCAGGATTTGGGTGCGAGATGCCCGGCTAGAAGGGTAAAGGCCGAAGTCTGGTTGTATCTTGGATACATGCCCGGAGGTTCCTCGTGATGCTAGTTGGGATGCAAGATGCCCGGAATGTGGGGGGCCGGATGCCCGGTTGTATCTTGGATACATGCCCGGAGGTTGTTTCTCGCATGGGATGCGAGTGTAAAATATGAGATGAAATTGATGAATCGAGGAAGGGTGATGTGGTGATCAAATTTAAAGACAAAGATGAAAATTAACCCATGGTATGATATGCATGATGAGATGCATGATGATGATAATGATATGTGATATGATATGATGATCACCCATGGTATGATATGCATGATGAGATGCATGATGATGATAATGATATGTGATGTGATATGATGATCACCCATGGTATGATATGCATGATGATATGCATGATGATGATGATGATATGTGATGTGATATGATGATCACCCATGGTATGATATGCATGATGATATGCATGATGATGATGATGAGGATGATGATATATGATATGGCATGATGACATGTATGATGTGATGATGTCATGATGATGACATGTGTGATATGATGATGTCATGATGATAATGCCATGTGTGATAGGATGATGTCATGATGATGATGATATGTGTATGGTATGATGGTGTCATGTATATGATGATGACGACATGTGTGTGATGTAATAATGTCATGATGACGATGATATGAGTATGACATGATGATACACATGTATGTGTTATGATTGTGGTGATGATGCATGATAGTATATGCATGGCTGCAAGGTAAGTAATGCCTGCAATGCATGTATGATATGCATGATGCATTGAGTTGTTATTGGATTCCTTTACCTGCTGAGTGGTCGTACTCACCCCTTTTGGGGACCAACATTTCAGATTAGTAGATGGTTTAAGCGGTTGGATATGACCGCGAGGAGAAGGATAGCAAAGGAGGGAACCTTTGACGCCGACACCTTTGGTTGATGGACCTTAAGCATACGATTGTGGGAGGAGATGTCGGTCATCTTTTGAAGTGTAGCCGAGTATAGAAAACTACGGCATTTTGATGTACCGACTAAAGATGTCCATCTGCTCTATGTAAATAAACGTGTCTGGCTTTTACTTATAAACGTTTAGTAGGTGCGCATCGATTTCTGAATGTAGGGAAGGGAGTTGTTGAATATACTTCCGCATATAAATTGCGCAAGGGACCGATCTCGTTAAAAAAAAAAAAATGTAAACCCCCAAGTTGCATGGACCCGCTGCAATTGAAATGGTATCAGAGTGACATGTAATAAGGAAAATTGATAAGGTAAGCGAACTGTGGCGACCCTAATCGGATCGGGGGCCGTCGAGGGGTGTCACAAATGCATTACCTTGGGGAGCACCAGTTCTGTTCGTGAAGAAGAAAGATGGTCCGTTGCGTCTGTGCATCGACGATTGCCAACTCAATTAGGTGACAATCGAGAATAAGTATCCGCTCTCGAGGATCGATGACTTGTTTAACCAGCTGCAAGGAGCGTTGATATTTTCTAAAATCGACTTGAGGACGGGATATCATCAGTTGAGGATCAAAAAGGAGTACATACTGAAGTCAGCGTTTCGTACTCGATACGACCATTATGAGTTCACTGTAATGCTGTTTGGTTTGACGAATGCCCCAGTTGCTTTCATGGATCTGATGAACTAAGTGTTTAAAGAGTATCTGGATCAGTTTGTGGTCTATTCATCGACAATATCCTGGTGTATTCAAGAAGTTCAGAGGAGCACAGGAGGCATTTGAGGATGGTACTTCAGACCTTGAGGAATCATGAGCTGTACACCAAGTTCAGTAAGTGCGAGTTTTGGTTGACTCGTGTGGCGTTTTTAGGTCACGTGATTTTAGGCAAAGGAATCTCCGTGGACCGGTCCAAGATCCAAGCAGTGAATAGTTGGTCAAGAACGACTATAGTGACAGAGATCAGAAGCTTTTTGGGTTTGGTAGGTTACTACAGAAGGTTCATGGAAGGATTTTCAGCGTTAGTGTTGCCGTTGACTCGACTACTGGAAAAGGAAGAGAAGTTTGTGTGGACAAAAAGTGCGAGTGTAGTTTCCAAGAGCTTACGCAGAAGCTTACTACCACACCTGTGCTAACCATACCATTTGGTCCTAGAGGATATGAGATATACAGTGATGCATCGTTTAGAGGACTAGGTTGCGTGTTAATGCAACATGGTAGGGTTGTTGCATATGCGTCTCGTTAGTTGAGACCTCATGAGCTTAATTATCCGACGCATGACTTAGAACTTACATTGATCATTTTTGCTCTGAAGATTTGGAAACATTATTTGTGTGGAGAAAGATTCCATAACTTTTAGAATGAGTTAAATATGAGACAGTGTCGCTGGATGGAACTCCTGAAGGACTATGATTGTGATATGTTGTATCACTCTGGAAAGACGAACAAGGTCGCAGATGCGCTGAGTCGGAAGTCTTCAATTGCACATATGATGGTTAAGGAATGGATTTTACTCGAGAGAGCTCGAGATTCGGTTTTCAAATTTGAGGTAGGCCACCTTTCAAGTTTTAGGGCCACCCTCAGAATTGAGCCGGAAGTGCATATTAGAATCAAGATGCCTCAGTTGACCGACCCAGATATTCAGAAGATCCCGCAAGAGGATATTGAAAAGAGAAAACCTGACTTTCAGATTCTAAAGACGGAACACTAAGTTTCTAAGGACGATTGTGTGTACCTAACGATGCAGAGCTTAAAGAGGAGATCTTGTCAGAAGCTCATTGTATCAGTTACAACATTCATCCTGGTAGTATAAAGATGTATCAGAATCTATGTCAACATTATTGGTGGTCCAGTTTGAAGACGGACATCGCCAGGCATGTCGCCAAGTGTTTGACGTGTCATCAAGTAAAGGCACAGTATTGTAAGCCGAGAGGACTTCTGCAACCTCTTGAAATTCCCAAGTGGAAATGGGAACACATCACAATGGATTTTGTGACAAGCTTACCAAGGAGTCAAAAGGGTAATGACTCCATTTGGGTAGTGGTCGACAGACTGACAAAGTCGGCTCACTTCATTGCCGTACAAAAGGATCATGATTTGGACAGGCATGCAGAGTTGTATGTGCGTCATATAGTTCGTATGCATGGAGTGCCGGTGACAATTACATTATACCAAGACTCGAAGTTTACGGCTGCCTTCTAGAAAAGCTTTGAAATCGCCTTAAGAACGAAATTGCAGTACAGTACGCCTATCATCCTTAGCTGAATGGTCAGTCTAAAAGGACGATTCAAACTCTCGAGGACATGTTGAGAGCATGTGTGCTATATTTCAAAGGAAGCTGCGAGGAACAACTTCATCTCGTTGAGTTCACCTACAACAACTGCTACCATCAGAGTATTCAGATGGCACCTTTTGAAGCGTTGTATGGCAGAGCGTGCAAAACACCAATATGTTGGGATGAGGTTAGAGAATGAAAGATCATAGAACTAGGGTTAGTTCAGCAGTCCATGGAAAAAGTTGCAGTTATCAGGGACAGATTAAAGACTGCTCAGAGCCGCCAAAAAAGCTACACTGATAAGCGTTGAAGGCCTTTGGAATTCCAAGTTGGTGAGCATGTCTTTTTGAAGGTGTCACCAATGAGATGTACTTCGCACTTCGGTAAAAAGGGAAAGCTGAGTCCAAGGTACGTAGGTCCCTTTGAGGTTCTGGAAAGAATAGGGACCCTAGCATATTGTCTTGCATTGCCGCCGAGGTTGGCGCAAGTGCATGACGTCTTTCACGTGTTGATGTTGAGGAAGTATGAACCTGACCCGACCCACATGCTGAATTTTGAAGACCAGTTCAAATTGTAGATTGGAAGGAGCAGGTTCTATGTACCAAGACAATGCCACTAGTTAAAGTGGTCTGGCAACACCACGGCACAGAAGGAGCAACCTAAGAAAGTGAAGATTTGATGAGACGATTGTATCCCCACCTTTTTGTTTCAAGATTTGTAATAGTTTAAATTTCGATGACGAAATTTTTATAAGAGGAAAGAGTTGTGACATCCTGAATTTCCGGTTCTGTTTTTAGTTGAATGAATTGGGCTTTTTATCGACGGGTCTATAGTTCTATTCTCTGAGCTGATCACTCGCGAGATAACTAGTCTGTCAGTGAAGCCGTTAAGAGATTTTAACGCAATAGATTTGAAAATTCAATCAGAAATTGACTGCTCGACTGTGGTTGTCTGCAAGGGTCATTACAGCACAGTTAAAAATCAATTAGAGACCGGAGATAGGTCGTTTTGACTGAGCCATGTGATTTAGTGTGGGTGGTTCCACCAAATTGTAAAATTCGCGTCGATCGGCACTAGACTGACTTTTCTATCGTTTTGGTACCCTGTGTCCATATTTGAAATCTCGAGATTTTCACGACAACCGAGAGTCGCTAATATGTTGAAGATGTACAATGTGGCTCGAAAATAATCGACCATGGGTCAATTGCACTAAAAATTCCTAAAAGCTACCCGGTGGGCTAGGTCACTCTAAAATCACGCTAGATTGAAATTAACCGCGAATCTAAACCCGATTTCAGAAATTGAAAGTTCTGTCATGTCACGGTTCATTTTAGGAACGTCAACATATCCTCCAAAGATTTTTCTGCAAACCGGGATTTTTGGTGAAATTTTAAAGTAGGGCCATTTTTGACGAAAAATCAGAGGACCATTTTTGGTCACGTTTTTGGGATTCAAGTTGGTTCGATTGATGCGGACACCTTGGTTAATTTTATGGACATCAAATTGGATCCAACTAAAGGAGAATTGAAGTGGATTTGGGGCAAATGTTCCAAAATTCGTAGGTCCCTTGGGGTGCAACATTTGGGCCACTTGGTTGGCTTGCTAGGGAATATAGAGGGCTACAAATTGGCCTTGGAAGACAGCCATGAAAGTGGAGCTAAAATTGGGCCCTCCACCTTCGGCTGGCTTCTTCTTCTTCAAGGGGCCACTGTATCCATTGTTGTTGTGCTTTGAAAGCTTGAGAGAACTAGAGAAGCCAGCAGCCAAGCCAGCAGTGGCCGGAGCCCCCCTGCCGTCATTGGATCCATCCCATGCCCGCCATGTCGCTCGCGAGCCGAGCTCGGCGTTTGGCTCGCCCGCGCGCTCGTACACTGCTGTCCCTGGCAGCCGTCGAAGTCCCCTAGCCGCCGTCCAGTTGCCATCTGCCCCCGCCTGGCCCGCTGCAGCCTCTGCCTCCCATCGCGAGCCGCTTCAACCGCTGTTGTCGCTTGATTCATCTTCTTCGACCAGCAAGCAGAACCGAAAGCCCTGTCCAGCCATGGACCTTCATGGGCTATTTCGGGCCTCTTTCAGGCCTTGGTTGATGTCTCGGCAAGGCTGTTTATCGCTCTTCTTCGCATTGCCGTCGTCGTGGACTCACCGGATCGCAAAACCGGTGAGTTTACTTGCTAAACTCTGATTAGGGAGTTAATGATGCTAAACAGTTGATTAGTTTAGGCTAAGTATGGTTTATGTGGTTAGTTAGAATGGATTAGTGATTTAATTATCTGTTTGTGCATGTTAGGTGGTTAGAACGGTTTAATTAAGGACTAGATAGATCGTGCTATTTATCTAGATAGGTTCGGAAATTTTCCCAGCCCGTTCAAGCGTTCAATTAAGCATTTCTAGCCTAAGTTGGTATTTTTTTGTAATTAATTGTATTTATTTAATGATTTCTTATTTTCTGGAAATTATACCGGGATAGCTGATAACCGGAATTTCGTGCAGATTACAATGTTGTGCTTGATTTATTTAAGTGAGTGTTAAATTGGGCAAATTGAGTAGTAATCATGATTTTGGTCATTTATTCCAAAATTGTGAAATTTTGATATTTGATTGGAAAAATCCCGGGTGTTGGGTTTTGACACCGAAAATTGTTTTGAGGACCAGATCGAATCGTGGGATTTTAAAATTGTGAATATCAATTTTTTCTTGTTCAAATTGAATCGTCAGCTTGTGCGAGCATTATTGTACGTTAGCTTATGAGAGCATTGAATCGTCAACTTGTGCGAGCATTATTGTACGTCAGCTTGTGAGAGCATTGATCATTAAGCTTATGTGAGCAATTATTTGTCAACTTGTGTGAGTTATAATATATATCAGCTTAGGTGAGCTATATTATATATATCAGCTTGTGTGAACAACGATCTATATCAGCTTGTGTGAGCATCAATATACCTTTGCTTGTGTGAGCAGTAATTGAATTGATTGAATTTATAGATGGTATTGATTGTATTGATTGTATCAAATTGAATTGATTATTGCATGGATCGATTCATCGATGGTTTGAATTGAATTGATTGGTTGAGTATATGAATTATACTAACGTGCAGGAGGGAACTAAGGCAAGGTAAGTCTTCTCACTTATGTGTATAGTTGCCTCTAGGCGTATTTCCTTCATAGTCGAAGTTTAAGGGGTGGACTTGCTGAGACATTGTCTCAACCCGTCGTGGGCTCAATCTTTTCAGGTCCTTAAATGGCGGTTCCTCAAGAACATTTTGGTCGGCCCATGAGGGTTACCGAGCGGATTTTTAGCGCCCTAATCCCAGAAGTCAATGGATCTATGAACTTATGGTGACCATCATCTGGGTCAAAGAGGGCTTACCTCAAAGGGTACATCATTGATTTAGATCGTGGTTTCGCTACGGACCCCATGGATTCAGGATGGGTCCCCTTCAGGGTTTTGAGATCCCCTCTGTGGTAGTCGACGCCGCTCTAGGTGAGAGTGTAGCTGACCCTCCTAATGGTGCTGCGAAAGACCCGGAGCCCTCGGAGCCTGTGAAGACCGAATGATCGGTAAATGTGTCCGACTAGTTGGTCTAAGGACAGCTTCGTTTTGAGAGCCAGTCTTTTGTAGGCTTTTGTCTTTAGACTAGTCTTATATATAAATCGGGTGTTTATAAAAGTGTTTTGGCTGTGAATGTGTTTCCTGCTTTTCTATCTCATGTTGGTTGTTGTCAGGGGTTTTGTTTCACTTTTGCATGTGCATTAAAATGAATGGGTCGGCGACGCGTCCTGTGACGTCGCAAATTTTATCGACCACCGAGGGATTGGCATGTGCTTGAGGTTCGGGGCGTGACATATTTCAAAGACAAAGAAGACATTAGGTGAACATGTCATCTAAAGTTCAAACAAGGAAAAGGTGAATTCAAATATCCAGTGGGTCCCAATCCAAAAGTAAGTCCCCTTAGAGAAAGGGGAAAATGACAAATTTAAAAAAAAAAGCTCGAAGTAAATCTTATTTCACATAAATGCATGAAGTGGCTATATCCGTTTCAAATAAATGCCTGATTTTCCAGTGGTCAAGGGTATTTTCATGATTTATCATTTTCCCTTTTTTATTCTTTTTTATTCTTTTTTTATTCTTTTTTTTCTTTGTTCTTTCCTTCTTATTTTTTTTTAGTTCTTATTCTTCTTGGCAAGGCCCACAGAGGGTTGGGTTGGGCGAGGGTCGGCCTTGCCCAATTCAACGAGGGCCACCCACGCTTGCCACAAGCGAGGGACAGCCTCACTTAGGCAAGGTGACCTTTTCCCTAGGGGCGGCCCTCACCAACCCCGAGCAAGGCCGATCTTCAGTAAATCTATCGAGGGCTCGACAACCCTCACTAGCGGTTGGCGAGGGTTGCCAAGCCCTCGCTAGCCGCCGTAAAGGGTCATCGGCCGATGCCAAAAAAGAAAAAAAGAAAAAAAGAGAAAAAAAAAAGAAAAGAAAATAACATTTGGATGAAAAGGCCCTTAACTGGTAGGAAAATTTGGCCAGCCGGCAACCAGCGAGGTCTGAAATAATTGTGGCTACTTCAGGCGCTTATTTAAAACAATCAAGGCTACTTCAGGCTCTTGTTTGAAACAATGTCTACTTCGGGCCTTTATTCAAGAAAATGAGGACACTTTAGGCCATTTTTTGAAATTATCCCGAGAAAAAACAAGGGTTTGCTTTTAGTTCTCCTCTTTCCTGGAAAAAGCAGCAACCGCACAAGGTAAAAAAGAGAAAGGAGGCAGGCGTGTGATCTTTCAAGAAACAGAACTGCGCAAAGAAGAAAAAAAGAACAATGCACCACGTTCTTGGTTTTCAGCCGCACAGATGTCAACACGATGATTTTGTGCTGTAAATTTTTCATCCTAATTGTGTTTGTTTATTTATAAACATTTTAAATTTAAACTTAATCTAAATGTCAGAAATACTCGAGTGTGTGAGCAATTATAATTTTGATTCTCTAATTATAACAAATTATTTACTACAAGTTCTCTCTATGTATATAGATATTGACAGCCGGACCGAACCACGTAAATTTTCAATGTTCTTATTGTTTCTCATTTATTTTTTACATTAATTTAATTACAAGATCCTGTTAACGTTTTCGTGTTAATTTTACAATAGTTCCCGTGAGGTCGACTATTGCAGGTTAAAGCAACGCTTGTTAAAATTAAAAAAGAAAAGGAGAGACTTGAGGCTTGGAAGGTAGAATTATGCCTGCCCCATTGGCTACTAATTCAGGCATTCATAACGTTACTTCTCTGATGACTATATCTCTTAACTTTAGATATTCCATCAATTTCCTTTTGTGTTTCCGAAAATTTATGATGCATTTGTTGTCTTGTCAATTAAATCTGACGGAGAGTTGAAAACGGATGTCAATTAGATGCCAAAATACGGTCTTTGGCGCAAGATCCTATGATATTTCTCATGCAAGCTCTAAGTGTTTTTCCAGGATTTTCAGAAATTTAGGAAAATGTTACGAACCAAATCCAGGTCCGCCGCTTGACGAATAAGACAGCCGGTAGACATCTGCCTTTTCTACCTTCAGAAATAACAGGAAGACAGATAATTATAAGTCTGGATTCCACACAAGGGAGAAAATTTAAGGGTACTTCATGAATTTTCAGACACAACGGAGCCCAAGTAGAACGATGCTCTTCATTCAATCGCATTTAAAGAGGACACTCACGAGGCTTACGTGTGCCAACTCCAACTAGGAAACTATTAGCGCTTGGGCCTAAGCTCCTGAACCAGCAGGAAGAAGAAGCGCACCCAACCCCCCCACTTCTGACCGGAAAAGTCTTTTTTTTTTCAAAAATGTTTAGCTGACCAAGTGCTGAGGATGTGTGTAACAACGAAGCGAAGGTACCTGATTAGATTGACCCCTTGCCGTCACCATTAAGGAGGAGTTGACCTATTATTTGACTGGAGAGTTTCCGTTTCTACATTTCATCTACATATCGATAAAAACCTTATTAATGCAGTTCTTCTCCTTTGAGGCAAAGAGTATCATTGCACTTATTCTCAAAATCATTCGTAAAGCCATCACGAACTGTTGAAAAAGTGCACCAGCTAAGTTCATCTGAAAATCTTTGCAAGTGCTTGACATGTTAACCATGTGAGGTACAATAAGCAATCTTGTAAAGCACAATATGATTTTTTAGAATAGAAAGCAGACTAGGATATTAAAGTTCTTAGATCCAGAGGAAATACTGTTGGCATCTAAAAAAGATAAAGATGTTTTTTTGTTGGAAAAAGTATACCGGAAATGTCATAACTTTGTTATAATTTTATTGAATATGATCCTACATTCAGTTTAAAATTGCTCACATTAGATTTCATTGAGAATTTATTATTCAAATCTAGTTGTTAATAACTATGGAGATTGCCCATACTAGGATTAGTCTTGATGGAAGACTATATCAATTAAGATTTGTATGGGCATATAAATAGGTCATCTAAGCCAAACCCTCTTATTATCATTACTATTCTGATTATTTGATAATCGGAGAGCACAACATTAACGTCAAGAGTGCAACTGGCTAGAAGTGCCTATTTATGATCATTTAGGCTTTGCGTATCTATTCTTGATGTCATTAATGGCTAGGGGTTAGTACAAAATTTATACATTTTCGCATTTCATCTTGATTATAGGGTTCATGTTTTTTCCCCAAAATTTCTAGCAATTGGTATCACATCTTATTATATCTCTGCCCTGATGATTTTCATGGGGCTTTTTGATTGTATAAAAAAATTTTGGGGCAAAATCTGATCGAGAGAAAAATTGTTGATTTCGGAAAAATTTGGGCAAGTTACCACCCCTCTTCGAATGAGTAGTGCTGTAGCGCCATGGGCAACAAAAGCCTTAAGATAATTCAGCATTGATGATCGTTGAAGGCGAATTGCATAGCGGAAGTTGTGATGGTTAGTATTTGCATTTTGGGGACTTTTACTTGATTTCAAGCAATTTTTGGTCTTTTCCGCCCAATCTTGGACCCGTGTGGTCTCATTGGCGAGATCTTCATAACCCACCACTTATTTTGGTCTAAAGTGGGTTGCTGGAGGAGAACTGAATGGCGAAAGGCACGTTAGATAAGAAGAATGGCCAAATCGCACAAAGAAAGCCTCAAGTGCGAGTGGCCATGCGCTCGTGCATGCCTTAGGTGCATGAGGCCCACGTGCCCCGTAGGTTGGCATAGGCGCATGTGGTCATGCGCCCACAGAGGGCTCTTGCACGTGTGACGCATGCACCCGCAGCAGGCTTGCACACGCCTACACGGTGGTTTTGGCGCGTGACGTTGGTCCTATTGCACGATTTTAAGATTCTACCCTTGGTCTTCTTTAATTTACTATTTTACCCCTCATTTGCTAATTTCAATTCAATTCCTTGGACTAATTAATTTTACTACCTTGGTGGCATTGATTTACTATTTTGTCCTTACATACAATTTGGTGAATGTTTTATGCATGTAATTAGATGTCTAGCGATTCATATATATTTAATTAACTGCAGATTAGCCATGGTATCTTTGATTATATTAAATTATATACATTAAGAGTCTTTGGGTAACATATAGTCAAAGACATTAATTGTGATTAGCCATCTTAATATTATGAATTTTATCCCATAAGAATTTTCAATATGTTAATGTGATTAATTAAGATGAAATATCGTTTTATCTTTCTTAATCTACCCTTGGGGATTGAGGAAGGGAATATAATTTGATAGTTTTTTCATGAAGCAATTATAAATCTATTTAAATTGGAAACTTAGGCTATAGGCAGTTTTTAATGTTATGTGATTTATGTTTTATAACATTTTTTACATTAATAAAACATGATTTAAGTTTATTTACCTCAAATATATGATACATAAGTTTTCCTTTTGATTATAATGCAGTTTTACCACCTACGATTAGTTATGGTATAATTGTTCCCAAGTTGAATGGTGATAACTATAAAAAATGAAGGGAACTCATCCTTCTCTAATTGGATGCATGGATATTGACTATGCTATATGGTTAGAGGAACCACATACTCCTACTGACGCTAGCACTCGGGCTGAAGTTACTCTTTATGTACAATGGAAATAGTCCAACCGCCTTAGTATAATGTACATAAGGACAAAACTTTCTACTAACATTTGTGATTCAGTCATTAAGCGTAACTATGCCAATGAATTGCTCGTGTGACATCTTGAATTTATGATTTTGTTTTCAATTGAACGAGTTGGGCTTTTCATCGACGCACCTATAGTTCTATTCTCTGAGCTGATCACTCACGAGATAACTAGTCTATCTGGTGAAGTCGTTAAATGATTTTAATGCAATAGACTTGAGAATTCGACCAAGAATCGACTACTCGACCGTGCTACTCTGCAAGGGTCATTACGGCATAGTTAAAAATCGATTAGAGACCGGAGATAGGTCGAATCAACTGAGTTATGTGATTTAGTGTGGGTGATTCCACTTAATTGCAAAATTCTCATCGATCGGCACTAGGCCGATTTTTCTGTCGTTTTGGTACCCTGTGTCCATATTTGAAACCTCGAGATTTTCATGACAACCGAGAGTCGCCAATGTGTGAAGATGTATGTTGTGGCTCGAAAGTAATCGACCACAGGTCAATTGCACTGAAAATTTCTAAAAGCTGCCCGATAAGCTAGGACGCGCTAAAATTACACTAGGTTGAAAATAATCACGAATTTAAACCCGATTTGAAAAAAAGATTTTGTCATGTCACGATTCATTTTAGGAACGTTGAGTCATCCTCTGAAGATTTTTCTACAAACTGAGATTTTCGGCGAAAATTCAAAGTAAGGTTATTTTTTACCGGAAAAGTTCAAGGGTCATTTTTATTCGCGATTTTAGGGATTCAAGTTTGACAAATGGGCAAGAAAAAATGTGGATTCACATATGGGCATCTTTATTGGATTTATGGACTCCAATTTAGGTCCAATTTAAGAGAAACTGAATGAAATTGATGAGGCAAATGTCCAAATTTGTAGCCAATGGGGGGAGCAACCTTTTGGACCTCTTCAATGGCTTGTTAGGGAAGCTTGGGTGCTTCAAATGAGCAGAGGATAGGGCTGAGCAAGTGGGGGCAAGTGCTTGAGTGTTTTGGACAAGTGTTGAAGCCTTTGAAGCCTTTGGGGTCCCCCTTGCTTCGGCAGCCTCCTTTGTCCTCTTGCTCCCTCATTTCTCCATTTTTTAGAGTCTAGGAAGCTTAGAGAAACCAGACAAACTGAGTAGCTCCCTCCCCCTTGCCATTGAGAAGCTGCCCAAGCCCGTCCGAGCGCTGTCGTGTCGTCCCGAGCAGCCGCAAGCCACCCACGAGCCATCCGCCTCCTTGCTCACATCCGCTCTTCCCCATGCCCCTGTCTAACAAAGCCAAGCTGCGTCGCAGCCCTTCCAAGTCGCCTAGCTATCCATCCAAGCCGCTAAAGCCCTGTCGTGTCTCGCCGTTGCAGCCTCTGTCCCGCTTGGCTTGTTCCAGCCCCAGTCTAGCCTTCCCTCGGCTTAGAGCAGAAGCTGAAGACCTCAGCCTAGCTGAGACTTCGTGAGGCCTTTTCGAGCCCCTCCAGACCTTGGTTGGTGTCGCCGTGGGCTTGGTTGTCACCCGTCTCCGCGTTGCCATCGCCATGGACTCATTGGATCGCAAAACCAGTGAGTTTACTTGCTAGACTCTACTTAGGGAGTTAATGATGCTTAAGGGGTAATTAGTTTAAGCTAACCATGGATTAGGTGGTTAGTTAGATTAGATTACTGATTTAATTATTCAATTGTGCATGTTAGGTGGTTAGAATAGATTAATTAGGGACTAGATAGATCGTGCTATTAATCTAGATATGTTCAAAATTTTTCTAGGCCCGTTTAGGTGGTTAATTAGGTATTTCCGGCCTAAGTTTTTATTTTTGGCATTTAATTGCATTTATTTAATTATTTTTGGAATTTATTTAATTGTTCAATATTTTCTGGAAATTACATCGAGATAGCGGGTGATCGGAATTTCGTGCTGATTGCAATGATGTGGTTAGTTTATGCAATTGATTGCTAAATTGTGCAAATTGAGTGGAAATTGTGAAATTTGGTATTTAATTAGAAATACTGAGTGTCAGGATTTGACACTGAAAATGGTTTTACATACCATGTCAGCTTGTGTGAGCAATGATCTAAGTCAGCTTGTGTGAGCAATAGAGTAAATCAGCTTGTGTGAGTAATGATCTAAATCGGCTTGGGTGAGTAATGAATCGTCAACTTGTATGAGCATTGATTTGTCAGCTTGTGAGAGCATTATGTATATCAGCTTGTGCAAGCCGCAATTGAATTGATTGGTTAAGAGTATGAATTATATTGACGTGTAGGAATGAACTGAAGCGAGGTGAGTCTTTGTGGTTGTGTGGTTAGACCACCCTTAGGCATAGTTCCTTCATAGTCTGAGTTTAGGAGGTGAACTTGCTGAGAAATTGTTTCACCCCGTCGTGGGCTCAATCTTTTCAGGTCCTTAGATGGTGGTTCCTCCGGAACATTTTGGTTAGCCCATGAGGGTTTCCAAGCGGGTTCTTGACTACCTTGATCCCAGAATTCACTAGGTCTTTGAACTCGTGGTGACCACCGTCTTGGTCGATGAGGGCCTACCTCAGAGGGTACCTCATCGACTCAGAGCGTGGTTTCGCTACAGACCCAATGGATTCAGGGTGGGTCCCCTTATGGTGTTTTGAGATTCCCATAGTGGTAATCGACACTGCTTTTGGCAAGGGTACAGCTAACTCTCCTGATGGTGTTGTGGTGGACCCTGCGCCCTTGAAGCCTGTGGAGTCCGAAGGATCGGTGAACGTGTCCGACTAGTGGGTCGTGGACAATTTCCTTTTTTAGGGCCGATCTTTTTGGTTGTAGACCTTTTGTGTATAAACCAGGGTGTTTATAAAAGTATTTTGGTTGTTCTTATGTTTCCTACTTTTCTATCCCGTGTTGGTTGTTGTCAGGAGTATTGTTTTGCTTCCACATGCGCATTAAAAAAATGAATGGGTCGGCGACGCGTCTTGGAACGTCGCAAATTTTATCGACCACTGAGGGATGGGCACGCAAGCAAGGTTCGAGGTGTGACAGCTTGAGCCTATTGATACGCAATTTGAATCTTCAAAGAAAATGCATGTCATGACCCTAATTATGAAGTTCTCATCATTGAAGCTTACTAGCGTAAGAAGTGCACGTGGGGACATTGCAGCTTAGCTGAAAAATCTTGAGTTTGGGATATCAAAATTCTTTCTTGTATACCATATCCTAAACACTCTCCCACGACCCGTTTTAATATCTCTTATAACACACATAACACTAAATGGTCAATCAATAAACTCATGACCATGTATATTCAAGAGGAAGAGAGATTGCTCATGAAAAGAGGAGAAAGTGCTTATATGACAATATAGGATAAGTATAAAGGGTACATAAGGGAAGAGGTAAAACATCTCCTCAAGCTAGCATTAAGAAGGAATCCAAGTGTTTTTTTTTTTTTTAGGCACATGAAGAAGAATTGAGCCAAATTTAATGCCTGCCTCAAGAAGAAAGGTAACCCACTTTCATGTGTTTATTATAAATCTAATATGGTTGGTGTGGGTCACAACACTTGGTGATTGATTTTGGTTCTACAATCCACATTTTGTATTCCTTACAGGATTTTCAAAACCGGCAAAAACCAGCGGGAAGTGAACGAAGCATCTATTAAGAAAATAAGATACGTTCACATGTGAAAGCTATTAGAACATATAGATTAGTTTTCAATAGTGATTTTATTTCAAATTTAGAAAGAACCTTTTATATTCCTAATTTTTTTAGGAATTTAATTTTAGTTTCAAAACTTGTATCATTGGGATACTCTTTTAAATTTTTAGGTTCTACATTTAGTTTATCGCATAACCATGAAATTGTTGGGAGTAGTATTTTTTCTGATGGTCTCTTTCAAATTAATTTACAAGATTATGCCATTTATAATGCGTTGCACATTTATCATAATGTTTGCAAAAAGCAATATGCTATGAATGAGGACTTCTCCATGTTTTGGCACCAGAGATTATGGCATATCTCCATTGGCAAAATTAAGCGATTAGTAAATGATGGAGTACTTAGGGTGCGTTTGGGAGTAGCATTTGCAAAGGTCCTTTGGGCTAAATGTTGGGTGTTTGGCAAAAATTTTGCAAACCCCATTGGAGAAAAGTGGGCATTTAATAGGCTGAAAGCCTAAGGCAGGTTCGGACCTGCCTTGGGCTTTCAGCTTTCTCGGCATGCCTACGCTGATATCGTGCACCCCTTTTTTTTTTTCCGAAATTGTCCTCACGAACTTTTTGTTTTTCCATTTTTGCCCTTATTATGTGACATTGTTCATCTTCTTCATTGAGGGTGGTCTGCTTGGTTGTACCTAACTGCGAAGGGCTTACAACGACTAAAGGGATGCTGGTGTGGTCGCAACAACCCAGGAGACCGTCGCTAGAGAGTCGAACGAACTTCTCACGGCATCGTGCGACCCCTTGTGAATCGCGGCGACTCGGATATGAGTCGACGCCCGACCATGTTTAGGAGCCAGCGATCTGGGTCGCACGACCCCTAGCGAGTCACAGTGGGCTAGATCTGGGTCATCACAACTTAGATCTATGTCACGGCAACCCAGATCCTCCTCACCGCGTAATAGTGTGCCTACACGTCTTCATCGACGTTGTTTTTCGACGTTGATGTGGGTTGCGCGACCCCCGGCAAGTCACGGCGGCCTAGATCTAGTTTGTTGTGACTCACATTTGGGTCGCCACGACCCATATCCTCACCAATTTGGGTCGCACGATCCCTGGCGAGTCGCGGCGGCCCATATTTCGCTTACGTGACCCCCGATGAGTCGCAGTGGCCTAGATTTGGGTCGCCGTGACCCACGACCTAGATCTGGGATAGCGATGACGGCAAGGGAGTTGGACGATGAAGAATCAGTGACGCAAGGGGCGAGGGAGCAGAAGGTGGCCTTGTGTGCGGTGGCAACGACGGCGAGGGAGGCATCGGTGACATAGGGGCAAAGGGACTCGTCGAGGGCGGCAGCATTAGGGCAACGTGAGAGGGCAGTGGGGAGGTGCTCGGGGCGAAGGAACTTGCGATGGCGGGACTCGTTGGCATGGAAGGAGCAACAGATGAGGGAGGACTTGCGATGGAGAAGAAGATGGAGGAGAAGATGATGGTGGCTAAGATGAAGGAAATGAGAAGATGTTGTTGTCGCAGCGATTGCCTAAGATCTTGCAACTTGATATGTCAGCCGCCGGCGATAGATTTCAAGCACCACCAATGGCTGCCTATCCTTCACCAGCCAACTATTTTTTTCTTTTTCTTTTTTTTTTATCACAAAAGTCCTTTGGAAATATAAATTTTTTCAAACACTATTTTACTCAAAGATACTTCTCAATAGACTTACAAATTATAATTTACCAACGCACTTTGCATCTTAGAAAACTCTTTTAACTTAAAGTCCTTTACATTTTCCCAAAGACTTTCCCCAAAAGTCCAACCAAACGCACCATTTTACTGATTTTGACACTTGTGTAAACTGCATAAAGGGAAAGTAGATCAACAAATCAAAAAAGTGCAAGAGGAGTATGGAAATATTAAAAATCATATATACAGATATTTGTAGTCTAAATATGGACTCAAATGGTCAAAGATACCTTATCTCTTTCATAAATGATTATTCACAATTCATGCATATCTACTTACTTTGTAATAAGCACGAAGCGTTAGATGCCTTTATGGTATTTAAAACTGAAGTAGAGAAATAATGCTGTAAGGAAATTAAGATCACGAGATCAGATAGAGGTGGAAAATACTATGGTAGGTATACTGAAAATAGACAAGCACCTAGTCCATTTGCAAAGTTTCTTGAAGATCATGAGATTATTGCCTAATACAATATGCCTAGTTCTCCAAATCATAATGGTTTAGCAGAAAGAAGAAACCAAACTTTGTTGGACATGGTGCAAAGTATGCTAAGCAGCTCAAAACTTCCTAAGTCCTTACGGACTGAGGCTCTTAAAACAGTAGCCTTCATATAAATCGAGTTCCAACCAAGGTCATCCCAAAGACACCCTTTGAGTTATTCAAAAGTTGGAAATCAAGTTTGCGACATGTACACGCTTGTGGATGCTTATCTGAAATAAGAGTCTACAATCCATAAAAAAAGAAGTTAGACCCAAGGACTATAAGCAAGTATTTCGTTGGATATGCCGAAAAGTCTAAGAGATGTAAGTTTTATTGTCGATATCACACCACTAAGTTTGTGGAATCAAGAAATACTAAGTTTCTTGAAAATGATCTAATTAGTGGGAGCGATCAATTTATGAACCTTGTCCATAAAGAAGATCATTCAAATGCTCAACCTTCCACTTCAGGTATTGAATTGGTTGTTTACAACGCACTTTCAGTTCAACTAGTAGTTGAACAACCTGTTATTATTGATTTGGTAGACCCAGCTATTCAATAATTATAAGAAATCGTTGAGCATCCAATTGAACAATAGACTTCTTAGGAGAGTGTAGATGTAACATCGAGAAGGTCTACCAAAATGAAGAAATCAACAATCCCTAATGACTACATTGTGTATCTACAAGAATTTGATTACAATGTCGAAGCTGAAAATGATCCTAGAATGTTTCAAAAGCCATGAGTTGTGATAAATTTAATTTGTAGTACAATGCCATGAAAGAAGAGATGAGTTCTAAGGCATCTCCGAGGTCTAGGATTTAGTTGAGTTGCGTAATGGTGTGAATGCCATTGGTTATAAATGGGTCTTGAAAACTAAAAAGGATTTATTGGGAAATATTAAAAGATGCAAAACTAAACTCGTTGCCATGGGATTCCCTCAAAATAAGAGAATCGATTACATAATGAAAATTTCTCTTATATCTAAGAAAGATTCTCTTCGTATTATTTTTCCATTGATTTCTCGTTTGATATGAAGTTAAATCAAATGGATATGAAAACGACGTTCCTCAATGGAAAAGTAGAAGAATTGGTTTACATGAAACAACCAGAAGGGTTCTTCTCTAGTGCTGGTGAGCATTTGGTATACAAGCTTAAAAAAGTCTTTGTATGATAGAAACAAGAATCCCTCTAATGGTTCTTGAGATTCCATGAGATCATTGTTGGAGAAAACTTCTATGTTGTTTTGAAACTGACAAAACTTATCTAAGTTCTATTCTAAAGATTACTCGACTTCTGTGTCAAAGTCTATCTTACATCAGAAGTCTGCCCAATCGGACAAGTTTCAGACTGAATGTAAGAATGAAGACTTAATCAGACTTAGGATTATTTTCTTCAAGGTTTTAGTACGAACAAGATATATCAGGCTTTCTGGTTGGAAATATTACTTACCATATTGGTAATCCTAATTGGAATCAATTTTGAAGAAGTGAAACATTTTTGGAAGGCAAGCTTATTTGGAAGAATCTACTTATGGAAACCAAGATCCTAATTGTATGGGCGAACATGATTGATAGGCTTTCATCTCAATCTTCAAACGGCTCGAGATCTCCTTGACTGATTATGTCCAACGGGTTGATTGGAAGAATTCCTCTGGAAAGTGCCAACGGTCGACAAGACATGGAGGAGTATTTAAGGGGATTTTTCAAGTCATTCGATGAGAGTGTGAAAGAAGAATTCCAAAGTCTAAAGCTTCCAATTCTCTTGTCCTTCATCTTTTAGTGCTTAAGCTTGTATTCGAAAGTGAGAAATTCAAGAGAGTGATCTTGTGAGAATAGTAGAGATACCTCACTGAAAATTCGAGATCATAGTGCTGTAACATTCTCTTTCGATTCATAATGGAATCCAGCCAGAAGTCTGTTAGCGTGGAGAGTGGACGTAGGCTTGATATAAGCCGAACCACTATATGCCTTGTGTTTAGTTTTCTCTTCCCAAAACTCTTTTACTTTATTTGCTGCGATTTACTTATGTTCTTTGAGATAGTTATTAAAGTCTGAATCCTTCTGCAAAGTTTGTAGTCAATCAGACTCAGTTTAAAAGTAAAGTATTTTTATTGCATTTAGCAAAAATCTATTTTTCACACCTATTCACCCCCTCTAGGCATTCTACTAGCCCTTTCAATTGGTATTAGAGCTTGTGTGATTACTTTGTTGAACTGTTTTTACTTCTAAAACTGAAGATCTTCTATGGCTAGTATTCTGGCTCTAGGATTGGTTGAGGGACATGACAACACTAGACCTCCTTATTTCGATGGAAATGAGTACAACATATGAAAAAATAAGATGAATGCATTTCTCAAATCTAGAGATCCCCTAGAGTAGGATGTTGTTGAAAGAAGAATCAATCCTAAAGCAACATCAACATCAAACAAAGGGAAAGAAGTGATCGATGCTGATGAATCAACTCAAGCTAAAATTACCAAGAGACAAGCTCTTGATGCAAAAGCAATATACTCTTTATACTGTGCTTTGTCTCCCACATAATATAACTGAATTTCTTCTTGTGAAACAACAAAAGAAGTTTGGGACATACTTCATGTTACCTATGAAGGGACTGATTATGTGAAGGAAACAAAAATAAACATTCTTCTTGGACAATATGAAGCATTCAGAATGAAGCCTGGAGAATCTATCTCTGATATGTTTAGTCGCTTTACAGAGATTGTGAATGGCTTAGCTTATCAAGGCCAACCAATTTCTAGACAAATGAAAGTCAACAAACTACTGTGTGGACTTTCAAAGGACTAGAATCATGTGAATACCTCAACTAGAGAGACTTAAAGGATTATGCCTCTATCAGTTGATGAACTACTAGACACACTTCAGTCATACGAAGTGGAGCAGATCAATGATGAAGAAGATCCAAAAGGTAAGAAGTCATTTGCTTTAAAATCTAATATTGATTTTGATGATACAGATTCGGAGGAGGATATGGATGATGAAGAACTGGCCCTTATGATCAAGAAATTCAGAAGATTGAATAGAAAAGGTAGAAGGTTCAATTGAAAGAAGCAAGGCTCACAAAATTTCCAAAAGAAACCTATAGAAGAAGTTGAAAATAACAGGGATGTAATATGCTTCGAATGCGAGAAAAATGAGCATATTAGACCAAATCGTCCCCTCTTGAAAAAGGAAGAAGGGAAGATTGAGAAATACAAAAAGGCTCTTAAAGCAGAAACTTAGAGTGACACCGAATGTGAAGAAAGCGAAGAAGAATTCACAAACATATGTCTAATGGCTCATTCAGAATCAGACTCATAATCTGAGATGGATACTGATTCAAACTCTAGCAAAGAAATTGAGGTTAGTAACTTTGAAATTCCTATTAAAGTCTTTATGTATATAGATGAACTTTGCCTCAATCTTAAATCCTCTCTTAAAAGGAACTCTGAACTGAAGAAGGAGAATTCTAAGCTAAGGCAACAGGAAGTTTCTTGGAAAGAAAAGTTTGAAAATTTGAAAAGAAGTTTTGATGATTTGAAGCAAAATTTTGATTCTCTCTCAAAAGAAAATGTTGTTTTAAAAAGGGAGATTTCAAATATTTCAAAAAGGTTTTCAAAGGGATCAGAAAAATTAGAGAAAATTCTTACAGCCTAAATACCCTATTTTAACAAGTCTGGTTTGGCTATGAGTAATGAGACTGTTCCTTTAATTGATTTTCCTAAATTAAAAGAGAGACTTAAGAAAAGGCCTGCAAAGACCTTTTACAAAAATCATTTTCAAAGAGTGTTTGCAAAACCTTTTGGCTGAAGTGCACTAAGATGTTCTAAGTGTAACAGCTCAGAACATTTCGAGAAGGATTGTCCCAAGGTTTGGAGACCAATTAAGAAAGATTGGGCAAGAACTGTTTTTAATACAAACATTCCTAGACCCAAGAAAATCTGGGTACAAAAGAAAGTTCGAGTTTTTCTTCTAATTGCAGGTCACTATCAAAAGAAAAATCAAATGGTAGTTAGATAATGGCTGTTCGAGGCATATGACAAGAGACTCAAGCTGTTTTGAAAAGCTTGACAAGCTAAAAGGAGGAAAAGTTTCTTTTGGAGAAAATAGTAAAGGAAAGATTGAAAGTCTTGACAGGCTGTGGAAATGTGAAAATTGAAAGTCTGACTATCAACAATGTTTCCCTGGTGAAAGGTTTAAACTACAATCTTCTGAGCATAAGTCAGCTTTGTGATACAGGTTTCAGAATAAACTTTCAATAAACATTTGTTCTGGGATAAGTCAGGACTTCTCTCAATCCTTTACTGGCTGAAGGCATGGCAATACATAGCTTCTAGATGTAAATCCAAAAAGTTCACAGTGTCTTATTTCCATTCAAGATGAAGCAAGTCTTTGGCACTGAAAGCTTGGTCACATAAATATGAAGCAAATTGCCAAGATTTCTTCTAAAAAGCTGGTTCGAGGACTTCCTAATCTGGGTTATCAAAAGACTGAGTTATGCACTCCCTGTGTCTTGGGAAAACATGTTAGAAGTTCTTTCAAACTAGTAAATCAGGTTTCTACCAGTCGAGTGTTGCGGCTTCTTCATATGGATCGCTTTGGGCCAACAAGAACTCAGAGTCTTGGTGGAAAGAAATATTGTCTAGTAATCGTGGATGATTATTCTCGTTTCACTTGGGTGTTCTTCTTAGCAAATAAGTCTGAGATTGTTGCATACTTCTCAAACTTTGCCAAGAAAGTTTAGAACGAGAAAAGTTATGCAATTTCAAGCATAAAGACAGATCATGGAGGTAAATTTGAAAATCAAGATTTTACGGACTTCTGTAATGAATCTAATTTTTAGCATGTTTTCTCCTCTCTATATACTCCAGAACAAAATTGGGTCATGGAAAGGAAAAACAAATCTCTATAGGAGATGGCCAGAACTCTTTTGATAGAAAGCAAAATACCCTCTCGCTTTTGGGCGAAGGGTTTCTCGCATGTTATATTATCAACATGGTGTTTTTAAGGCCTATCCTAGAGAAGACTCCCTATGAAGTATATAAAGGGAAGAAGCCAAATGTTTCATACTTTCGTGTCTTTGGCTATAAATGCTTTATTCTGAAGAATGCAAATGATCGATCTAGAAAGTTTGAAGAAAAATTAGATGAATGAATTTCTCTTGCTTATTCAACTTCAAGCAAAGCTTACGGGGTCTTTAGCATGACGAATCAATCTATGGAAGAATCTATGAACGTAAAATTTCAGGAAAATATGTAGATTCGACTAGAACAGGTTCAACTTGAAGAGTCTAAACCAGTTCCAGACTTAACAAAGTCTGTCTCCCCCAACAAAGTTCAGACTTTTGGAGTGGAGCAACAAGTACAACGAGAAGATACAAACGGAACAGAGGATCAACAGACTCTTAGGCCAAATAGCAACTGGAAGCACAAATCAAGTCCTCCCAAAGAACTCATCATTGGCAACATTAATGAAAGAGTTTGCTCCATATCCAAAGCAAGAGAAGACTCGAGTGCTTTAGCACTTATTTATGAAATAGAACCAAAAGGAGTAGAAGAAGCATTGTCTAATGAGAGCTAGATAGAAGCTCTGCAGGAAGAACTCAGACAATTCAGCATCAGTGATGTATGGGAGCTGATTCCAAAACCCAAAGGTAAATTTGTTATTGGAACAAAGTGGGTTTTCAGAAACAAGATGGATAAGAAATGAAAAGTAGTCAGAATTAAAGTAAGACTTGTGGCGAAAGGATACACACAGGAAAAAAAGGGATTGACTATGACGAGACCTATGCACTAGTAGTAAGGTTAGAAGCAATTAGATTATTGCTTGCTCTTGCTTGTTTTCAAAATTTCAGGTTATTCCAGATGGATGTCAAAAGTGCCTTCCTCAATGGATTCATTCAAGAAAAAGTCTATGTAGAACAACCCCCAGGATTTGAAGATCCAAGAAAACCAGACTCAGTCTATAGACTGAATAAGGCTTTATATGGTTTGAAGGAGGCTCCACGAGCCTGGTATGAAAGGTTGAATCTATGTAGGATGAATTGGAAATGAGCATGATGGGTGAATTGACCTTCTTTCTAGGATTGCAAGTAAAACAATCAAAGAAAGGTATATTCATTCACCAAGAGAAATATGCCAAAGATCTCATCAAGAAATTGGGACTGGAAAATTGCAAGAGGACAGAAACTCCTATGTCGAGTTCATCAAAACTGGACAAGGATGAACGAGGGAAGAAAGTAGATTAGAAACTATATAGAAGCATGATGGTTCTCTTCTTTACTTTACTGCCTCTAGACCTAATATTTTATTCAGTGTGTGCATCTGTACTAGATTTCAGTCTAATCCAAAGGAATCTCATCTCAGTGCTGTTAAATGCATCTTAAAAAATGTTGCGACTTTTCCAAAGCTGGGTCGATGGTATCTAAAACAAGAAGACTTTACGCTCCTTGGTTATTTTGACACTAATCTAGCCGATTATAGAATCGGCAGAAAAAGCACATCTGGCACTTGTCAATTGTTGGGACAAATGTTGGTATCTTGGTTCTCAAGAAAAATAAAGTACAGTGGCTTTATCAATAGCAGAAGCAGAATATGTTGCTCTTGGAAGTTGTTATCAAATTCTTTGGATAAGACAACAACTAAGAGAGTTTGGAATAGAAGAATCCTGCACAAAGATCAGATGCGACAACACAAGTTCTATCAATCTCACTAGAAACCTCATTCTTCATTCAAAGACGAAGCATATAGAGATTCAACACCATTTTATAGGGGATCATGCCCAGAATGGCGAGATTATGGTTCATTTTATTGATTCAAAGAATCAGCTGGCAGACATCTTCACAAAATCGTTGGAGAAAAACTCATTTGAGTCTATTCGCGTCAAGCTGAATATTATCTCTCCTATCGATTAAAGTATGAAGTTGGTCAGACTTAAAACTTCAAGAAGTTACTTTAGTGGAGAATCTCTCGAATCCAGGTATTTTAATTTTGGGTATGAAATGGTATGATTATCTCGAATCGTCGCTTGTCTAATTTATTTTTAGAAATTACTATTTTATTGGAAATTTTTGGATTTTGAATTTTAGTAGTTACCTTTTTAAAATTTGTTTTGAAAAGGCATTTTTTCTTTATGACGCTTCGTATACCCCCTTTCGTTGTGATGTTTCACTTTCTTTAAATACTTTCTAGTATTTCTTTTGAACACATCTTTTCAAAACCCTAGAATACCGATTCTCTCTCTCTCTCTCTCTCTCTTGATTTTTACTCTCAAACTCCTCTACAAGTTTCGATCTTTTCTTCACTCAAACATGTCTATGAAATCTTCCAAGTCTGCATCCATGTCGTACCAAAGGAAATCTTCTTGGATCGCGAGTTAGGGGCCTCGGAATGTGCCAGAAGGGCCGACTCATTTTGATCTTACTAGAGAAGACTCTCCTCAGGACTCTCCTTGTCAACCTTTGGAGGAAGAAGTTAAACAAGATGATGTTCCTCTCAGAGTCTTGACACCCCAAGTTCTTTACAAGCATTATGGTTATTTGAAATAGGGTGGTACTTCAATGTCCTTAATCACTGATTTTCTAAAAAGCCATGGGCATGGGAATGAAACTCTATTCTTAAGAGCCATTGAGAGAATAGGAGTGGCGCCGAAAGGATCGGCATAAAAAGCTTTTCTTCATTTTCCTTATGATCCTACATTTAGTTCTGAGAATTAGCCTGAAAATAAGGATGACGATGAGCGGATGTTTTCGAATTTTCAACCTCGGATGGGTGTGGCTGCTGATGTCTCTGGTGAAAGAACGAAGCTGTTTTCTTCTAGGGAGCATAAAAGGGTTTATGCCCAAATGCTAAACAGAGGGGTGATAAACCCTTGAACAGTAGATTTTGACTTTCTGGACTCGATAATGGTTAACTTGAGGAAAAAGTTGGCCTTTCTTCAACTTGAGAAATTCTGTGTTGAGACTGCAATGGCTTATCTAGAATTGACAGCTTCTACTCAAATCTGTCCTTCCTTGACCAGAATCACATTCAGTTTACTGTTTGTGATAAAGCTTTTGTTGTAGATGTTGACATTCTAGCCGATATCCTAGGAGTAGAAAGATGTGGTTTTCAACCAATCAACATCTCCATTGGTCAAGCCACTAGATTCCCGGTAAAGGACAGACTGCTAAGTGGAGCTATCACTTACTCTCGATTGCTAGCCTCCAACATTTTGTTGCACAAAATTGTCATTAACTGCATCAGACCCAAGGCACCCTCCAAAACTGATGTCTCCAGATTTGAGGCATGAATCATGTGGGCAATATGCAATGGGATGCATTTCTCTCTTCCTCATACTATCTTGCTGCACATGTACAGGACGGTCATGAAAGAAAAAGGCCAATTGCCCTACTCAGCCTTGGTTACAAAGCTGTTCCACCATTTTCAGATCCAGTTTCCCACTTCTCTTTATTCACGAACTGTTGCTCCTATTGAAATAGGAATAAAGATGATATCTAAAATGAGGCTAAAGGATCTGACTAAGGCCATTAAGCTTTTGAAGAAGGAATCCTCGAGCAAAACCAAGGAAGACCCTACCACTGCAAGAAAGCGCAAAGGCAAGGAAGTTGTGCAAGAAACTACAAAGAAAATGAGATCACTTATCCTGCAGGATGAAGAGGATGAAGATGATCTGACCATTTCTGCCATTGCCCTAAGGAATCTTCAAGGTGGTTATGAGAAATCAAAAGAAAGAGAAGGAATTGACAGAGAAGCAGAAAAAGAAGAAGAAGAAGAAGAAGAAGAAGAAGAAGAAGAAGAAGAAGAAGAAGAGGAGGAGGAGGAGGAAGAAGTAGGAGCTGAAGATGAAGAAGAAGAAGAAGAAGAGAAAGGCGAGGATGACTTTGATGGAGAGACTGTTGCAATGACTCAAAGAAGGGTGAGGAGGACTCTAAAGCAACTAGGGATGACCCCGAAAGAGTACGAACTAAGACAGAACATCACTCTTGTTCTGGAAACAAAAAGGCATAAGAAGAAGGAGTTTCTTCTCCACCTGTAGACACAAAAACAAGGGGAGCTCAAGAGAAAACATGGAATTCTTCTCCACATATTGCGAATGATGGAATCGGTAGATCTCCTATAGACCCCGAAGATGTTTTTGCTTCACAGTTTCTTGAAGCTAAGGTCGAAGAGTCTACTACAAGTTAGGGTGTAAGACAAACTGCCCTCGATCAAGTTGATGTTCCCTCATTTCTCAATTCTCCAAGAATTGAATTCGCTGGAGCCAGTGCTCAGACTGAACCTAATGCAGACTATCCAAGGATAATAGAGCTCCTTTTGGAGGTTAAAGCTCAGCAATATGCGATGGGGGTTGAGATCTAGAAGCTTCACATTGCCTTCAGATCTACTTCAGATTTTCATACTGGCAAGGTACAGTCTCTAGACACTCAAGTTCAGACCCTGAATCAACAAGTTTCACAGACTGTTGCTGTCACGCCCCAATCTTAGAGTGTGCGCACATCCCTCTGCAGTCAATACAAATGTGACGTTCCCAAGTGTCGTCGCCGACCCAATTCATTTTTTTAAGCACATGCGGAAGCAAACCAAATATCCCTGACAACAAACAGCATGGGATAGCAAAATGCAACATGTGACATCCTGAAATTCAACCCCGTTTCGATAAAGTGAAATGGGCATTTCGTCGACGTGCCTATGGCCCTTTTTCTCTGAGCTGATCACTCACGAGTTAACTGACCTATTGGGTCAAGCCGTTAAGGGATGTATCAGCTGTAAAATCCCTAAAAGCTACCTAATTGGTTGGATTGAGCTAATATCACGTCTGATCGATTTTTAACCACGAAATTGAACTCGATTTCGGGAATCGAATTTTATGCGAGTCATAATTCTTTTTTTTTTTGGATATTGTCTCATCGTCCGTCAATTTATTGACGAGTCCGAAATTTCAAGAAACAAATTAAAAATTGAAGCCCGAAAGAAATTAGAATGGGAAAGAGAAAAGAAAATCAAATAAGAAAAGTATTGATGTTTATTTTTCTTTTTCTCTCTCTCTCCTTTCTCTTTTCTTTTCTCTCTTTTCTCTCTCTCTCTTCTCTCCCCTCTCCCTTTCCCCCTCGTGCGATTTCCCCCCCCCCATCGCCTACCTTTTCTCTCTCTCCTCTTTGACCGGTCAATACCTATCCTCTCTCTCTCTCTCTCTTTCTTCTTCTTCCTTCTTCCTCCCTGTGCATTCGAACGAGCGAACCAGAACCAGAAGCTCGAGCAGAGGCTACAGCTCGTCGTCGCCACCGTTCCGCTGCCCGCGCCTGCACGCCCGCGCACACCGCGTCCGCCGTTCGCCGCCCGTGCTCCGCTTGCGCCTGCCGTTCCTCCCCCGCGCGATCCAGCTTTGTTCAGCCCCGTTCGCCTCTGTCCAGCCCCCGTCCGGCCACCTCCGGCCGCCGTTCGACCCCGCCGGACCTCCCCGGCTACCCCCTCACCCTCCGCCGGCCTTCCCTCGCCGTTTTGGCCGCCGGAGCAGCCTCGGCCAGCCCCGTCTAGCGACCCACGAAGTGGGTTTCCATCGACTTCGGGCTTGTTTTGGGCCATTTCCGGGCCCCAAACCCGAGCCGTGCTTTGGGAAGTTTTGTTCCTCGCGTCGCCCTCTTCGGATTGATCCGATTTGCGTGCGATTTGGTGAGTAATCTCACTAATCCAGGATTAGTTGGCTAATTATGCTTAAGGTTGGTTTAGATTTAATTAATTATGTTTAGGTTGTTAGATTAGAGTAAATTAGCAATTATTAGTCAATTGTGATGCGATTTAGATAAATTGATTGTGCAATTAGTAAGTAGACGTGGTCCACTAATTATTGGAAGCATCTCGGGAATTTTCCGACCCTTAGTGGACTCCAATTAGGCTTTTTGGGCCTAAGTGGAATTTTTAGTATTTAAATATTAATTTTCGGAATTAAATTAAATAATTATTTATTTTTCGAAAATTCAACTGAGATGGTCTGGAATAGGAATTTTATGCTGGTGACCGTGGTGAAGTCCGTTTATTTAATCGGGCTTTATTTTGAGCTAAATTGAATTTTTAATATTAATTAATTAATTTTCGAAATTAATAAATTATTTATTTATTTTTCGGAAATTAAGATTTTGATGGCGACCGAAATCTCGTGCTGATCGTCGTGGCACAATCCGTTTATTTATTTGAGCTCCACGTTGTATGGAATTGAATAAATTGTGATATTTTAGGATTTACCCTAAATTGATTGGAATTGATTGAGATTGAATTGTTGATCGGTAAATGGCCAAGTATGTTATTCAGCATTTATAATGCTTTGTTGAGTTGATTTAATTATTTGATTGAGAAATCGTTGGGCATTGGTTGTCGGTATTGAAAGTAGATTGGTAACCACTTGAAAGAGGACACGTGAGCACGGTGAATTGGAATATCACCGGAGAATGCACGTGAATTCAGTGGTTGAATATGTCACCTTGGCGAAAAGGTCGCCGAGAGAATGCACGTGGCTCGGAGACTCGGTATGTCCTCCCGGAGAATGCACGTGGCTCGGTGACAGAGTTTGGCATCTAAAAGGGCACGTGGGCTCGGTGAATTGATGCATCACTTTGGTGAGATAGCACCTAAGAGAAGGCACGTGGGCCGGGCATCGTAAAAGACACGTGGGCTCGGTGATCTGATACGTCACCTTGGCAATTGAGTGCCTTAGAGAATGCACGTAGGTCCAGTATTTGAGAATAGCATCTAAAAGGGCACGTGGGCTCGGTGATTTGATGCATCACTTTGGTGAGATAGCACCTAAGAGAATGCACGTGGGCCCAGGCATCTAAAAGGGCACGTGGGCTCGGTGATTTGATGCATCACTTTGGTGAGATAGCACTTAAGAGAATGCACGTGGGCCCAGGCATCTAAAAGGGCACGTGGGCTCGGTGACTTGATGTATCACTTTGGCGAAGAGGTCGCCTTAGAGAATGCACGTGGGCCCAAGGTTCAAGGCACGTGGACTCGGAGACTTGGAATGTCGTCCTGGAGAATGCACGTGGCCTAGCTTTAGATACTCCTCCGTGGAGAATGATTTGTATGACATGTAATCGACTGGTTCGATTTGTTTTGAGTAAATGGGTGCCTATTGTGAATTGTACTGACTTGCAGGTGAGATCTGAGGCCAAGGTAAGTCCTCTGTCCTGTGCGTGTTTAGGCAGCCGATAGTATAATGGTTTACTAATCGGGCTTAGTGGGGTAGAACTCGCCGAGACGTAGTCTCATCCCGGTTGGGGAAATCATTTCAGGACTCGAGGAGCTGAGAAGGAGGAGTCAGAGAAGGATTTTTGGGAGAAGAAGATAACTCCGAGAAGGGCCTTGAGTACGGTCCAGATGGATTGAGATCCTATCTTCTTTTGAGATCTCCATTTTGATGTGATCAGTTATGAAGTGGTTTGTGTTTTGTATAAAAGTTTGGTTATAAATTTCAATATGAAAAATATGGCCCTGCTTTTCTATCCCATCGTTTTATTGTCTGGTGATTTTCACTGCTTCCGCATGTGCTTAATAAATGAAAGGGTCGGCGATACATTGTCCTGGGATATCGCATTATAAAATCGACCAATCAGAAGGATGTGTGCGTGCCCGAGGATCAGGGCGTGACATCCAGTTTAAGTGGTATCAGAGCCAGGTTGAAGATTGGAGTGATAAAGAGCGTTGACCATGGGATAATTAGTAGGAAAGGCCTTTAAATTCATGCTAGTGCATGTCTATGTTAGCTGAGTGCTAAAATTGTTTGTTGTGTATGGATCGCTCACCTTCTAATCCAGTGTGGGTTTGGAAGACGGGTTTCAGTGTAAAGACTGAACCATGAGCGAGCAGGAGCTGAGAACTCCTAGTAAGAGGACAATGTCCTCTGTGACTCGGGTTAATGCACTGACAAAGGTTGTTACCCGAGGTAGTTGTGGCAGAGTGTCGACTCTGGCCAGTTCGAGCATAAGAGTACCACCGCAGGTTGGTACTAGTGTAGCAGCGTCGAATGATCCTAAGTTCGATAGGATCGTTCTGATGCTAGTGTTCCTTGGGAATTGGATGAGCCAGCAAGCTCGGGATCAAGCCGTTGTTGTTGTCGCTATCATTACCGCCGTTGTTGCCGCACCTACTGAGGTCCAGAGTGGAGAGGTGATCCGAGAGCGAGTCACTGCATTCGAGCCAAGGTATAGATCCAGTTCAGGCAGAAATAGAAATCGGTCAGCGAAAAGACCGAGGTTGAGAGAAAAGTATTCTATTCCACTCGCGAGGAAGGGTGGGGTAGTCAGGTCAGCATCGAGTCAAATGTATCATGTTATTTCCGGGCGTGATGACAGAGATCAATCTTATGTCCTTTATAGGACGCGGAATTGTTTGGAGTATAACCAACAGGGATATCTAGTCAGGAGTGGTCCTAGCAGACTGATGGGCCAACCCAAAAGAGTGTGTGCTGTCACTTGGCAGGAAATAGAAGACTCACTTGATAGGTGTCAAAATTGTAGAAGGAAGCATGGATAAATCCAGTGTCTGAGTATGACTAGAACCTGTTGTGATGATGCCCAGCATAGCCATCGGGTGAAGGACTGTCAATGGAAGTCTAAGGTAGCATAGACATCGCTATTGCGGCCAGAACGCCATTAGGATGGCGAAAGGAATGAGAGTAGAATTGACCTTGCACCGATCAGAGAAAGAATGTGTTGAAAGTGATTTTATCAGAGCAGCGTAGTAGAGCTTTGTGCTGAGTTGGTAGAACTTAAATTGTTGACATAAAAGTGAAAGAGAGGGGAATCACTAGCAATAGTTGTGCTTGACTAGTTGCTGAGGTGTGAATTTGATGCCACATGAACAGTGTGGGCTTATGGAGCATCTAGTGATAATGAATCACGATCTTGGAGCAATTCAGTTTAGTCCATTAGCATGTGAAAGCGTCGAGGTTATTGGGAGTCGAAAAGAATCTACAATTTCATTAATCTCGCTGGCCGAAGGCAACTTGTTTGTTAGATGGAGGTTGCCAAGGTTGCTTGGCGATTGTCTTGGGTAAGACAGATTAAAGAACTAGAGATGGAGGACATCTCAGTGGTCTAAGAACTTCTAGATGTGTTGTCACAAGAACTGTCAGACCGCCGTCAGAGGAAGAGATAGAAAGTACGATCGAGCTAGCACCAGGATAGAGCTACTCGTGAAGGCTTCTTACCAGCTGTTGTTGCCTGAACTAGTAGAATTGAAGATATAGAGGTGAAGATTGATGAATGAGGAATTCGTGCATATCAGTGCATCACTTTGGGGAAACATTAGTTTTGTTTGTGAGAAAAAGAAAGATGGTTTGTTGCGAGTGTGCATCGACCATCGTCAACTCAACTAGGTGAAGATCGAGGACAAGTGTTCTTTGCCAAAGATCAATGAATGATGTGACTAGTTATAAAGAGTATTGATGTTTTAAATGTCGACTTGAGATTATGAAGCCGTCAGTTACGAACCAGGATGGAGGTTGTACGAAAGACAGTTGTTCGTACGTGATATGGTCTTTACTAGAGTATTATAAGATCATTTGGCCTGGTGAACACTCTAGTTGCTGTCATAAATTTGACAAACAGAATGTTCAAGGAACACCTGGATCAGTTTGTGATCGTGTTCATTGATGATATCTTGGTCTATTCGAGAAGTGATGATGAGCATGAGAATCATCTGAGAGTAGTACTCCAGATCTTAAGAACTCATCAGCTGTATGCTAAGTTTAGCAAATGCGAGTTTTGGTTGACTCGTGTTGCGTTATTAAGTTATGTGATTTCCGGAGGATGAATCTCCATCGACCCGAGCAAGATAGAAGCCGTGATCAAGTGGCCGAGATCAACGACAGTGACAGAGATCAGAAATTTTCTGGGGTTAGCAGGTTATTACAGATGGTTTGTGGAAGGGTTCTCATCGATAGCGTCACATTTGACAAAGCTCACGAAGAAAAATGAGAAGTTCATATGGTCAGACAAGTGCGAGCGTAGTTTCCGAGAACTGAAGGAAAAGCTGACTACCGCACTTGTGCTGACGATTCCATCTGGTCCCGGAGGATTCGAGATCTATAGTGATGCGTCATTTAGGGGATTGGGTTGCGTGCTGATGCAACATGGCAGAGTTGTTGCATACGCTTCCCGGCAGTTGAGACCTCATGAATTGAATTATCCGACGCATGACTTAGAACTCGCAGCCATCATATTTGCATTGAAGATTTGGAGGCACTACTTGTGCGGAGAAAAGTTTCAGATCTTCACAGACCATCAGAGTCTCAAGTATTTGTTCTCTCAGAAGGAGTTGAACATGAGACAACGGCGATGGATGGAATTGATGAAGGATTACGACTGTGATATTCTATATCACCTAGGAAAGGCGAACAAGGTCACCGATGCATTGAGTCGGAAGGCTTCAGTGGCGCGAATCTTGGTTAAGGAGTGGAATTTAAACGAGAGAGCTCGAAATTCAGAATTCAAATTTGAGGTAGGTCACCTCTTGAGTTTTATGGCTACCCTCAGAATTGAACCGAGTGTCCAAGTTAGAATTAAAGAACTTCAATCGACAGATCCAGGCGTACAAGGAATTCTTCAAGAGGATACCGATAAAAGAAAGATTGATTTTCAAGTTTCAAATGATGGGGTACTGAGGTTTTGTGGACGTTTGGTTGTACCTGACGATATAGAGCTTAGAGAAGAAATTTTATTTGAGGCACATCGTAGTAGTTACAACATTCATCCTAGAAGCACCAAAATGTATTAGAATCTAAGTCAACTCTACTAGTGGTCAGGTATGAAGGCGGACATTGCCAAGCATGTCGCCAAGTGTTCGACTTGTCAGCAAGTAAAAGCCTAGCATTGCAAGCCGGGAGGATTTCTGCAACCTCTCGCAATCCCAGAGTGGAAATGGGAGCATATCACGATGGATTTCATGACTGGACTACCAAGGAGTCAAAGAGGAAATGATTCGATTTGGGTAGTAGTCGATAGGCTGACAAAGTCGGCTCACTTCATTGCAGTTCAAAAGGAGTTGAGTCTTGATAGGCATGCAGACCTGTATGTGCGTCAGGTGGTTCGTATGCATGGAGTGCCGATTACGATAACATCTGATAGAGACCCGAGGTTTACTGTTGCTTTTTGGAAGAGCTTGCAAAGTGCTTTAGGTACAAAGCTTCAGTACAATATGGCATATCATCCTCAGACGGATGGCCAGTTGGAAAGGAAAGGACGATTCAGACTCTTGAAGACATGCTGAGAGCATGTGTAATAGACTTCAAAGGAAGTTGGGAGGATCAATTTCATCTAGTGGAATTTGCCTACAACAACAGTTACCAGTAGAGCATCAAGATGGCTCCTTTTGAAGCGTTGTATGGCAGAGCGTGCAGAAGTCTAGTATGCTGGGATGAAGTCGGAGAAAGGAAGATAACAGGCCCAGAGTTGGTTCAGCAATCAGTAGATGCCGTGGCAGTGATCAGAGACAGATTAAAGACAGCGCAGAGCAGGCAGAAAAGTTATGCAGATAAGCATCAAAGGTCTTTGGAATTCCAAGTTGGTGATCACGTTTTTCTGAATGTGTCACCAATGAGGGGAACTTCGCGCTTTGGTAAGAAAGGCAAGCTGAGTCCGAGGTATGTAGGTCCGTTTGAGATTCTTGGAAGAATCAGAAACCTAGCGTATCGTCTTGCGTTGCCGCCAAGATTGGCGCAAGTGCATGACGTCTTTCACGTGTCGATGTTAAGGAAGTACGAGCCTGACCCGACCCACGTGCTCAATTTCGAGGAATTGGACGTGGATGACCGTGTGTCATACATTGAAAGCCCGGTTCAGATTGTCGATCGTAAATAGCAGATTCTGCGTACAAAGACCATCCCGTTGGTCAAAGTGGTCTGGCAACACCACGGTATTGAAGGAGCGACTTGGGAGACGGAAGAGTCGATGAGACAATTGTACCCCCGCCTTTTTGAACAAAGTGTAATGGTTTAAATTTCGAGGACGAAATTTTTATAAGAGGGGAAGAGTTGTGACATCCTGAAATTCGGCCTCGTTTCGATAAAGTGAAATGGGCATTTTGTCGACGTGCCTATGGCCCTTTTTCTTTGAGCTGATCACTCACGAGTTAACTAACCTATTGGGTAAAGCCGTTAAGGGATGTATCAGCTGTAAAATCCCTAAAAGCTACCTAATTGGTTGGATTGAGCTAAAATCACGTATGATCGATTTTTAACCACGAAATTGAACTCGATTCGGGAATCGAATTTTAAGCGAGTCATAATTCTTTTTTTTTGGATATTGTCTCATCGTCCATCAATTTATTGACGAGTCCGAAATTTCAAGAAAGAAATTAAAAATTGAAGCCCGAAAGAAATTAGAATGGGAAAGAGAAAAGAAAATCAAATAAGAAAAGTATTGTTGTTTATTTTTCTTTTTCTCTCTCTCTCCCTTCTCTTTTCTTTTCTCTCTTTTCTCTCTCTCTTCTCTCCCCTCTCCCTTTCCCCCTCGTGCAATTTCCCCCCCCCACCGTCTACCTTTTCTCTCTCTCCTCTTTGACCAGTCAATACCTATCCTCTCTCACTCTCTCTCTCTCTCTCTCTCTCTCTCTCTCTCTTCTTCTTCTTCTTCTTCTTCCTCCCCGTGCGTCCGAACGAGCGAACCAGAACCAGAAGCTCGAGCAGAGGCTGCAGCTCGTCATCGCCACCGTTCCGCCGCCCGCGCCTGCACGCCCGCGCACGCCGCTTCCGCCGTTCGCCGCCCGTGCGCCACTTGCGCCTGCCGTTCCTCCCTCGCGCGATCCAGCTCTGTTCAGCCTCGTTCGCCTCCACCCCGCCCCCGTCCAGCCACCTCCGCCGCCGTTCGACCCTGCCGGACCTCCCCGGCGCCCCCCTCAGCCTCCGCCGGCCTTCCCTCGCCATTTTGGCCGCCGGAGCAGCCTCGGGCAGCCCCGTCCAGCGACCCACGAAGTGGGTTTCCAGCGACTTCGAGCTTGTTTTGGGCCGTTTCCAGGCCCCGAACCCGAGCCGTGCTTTGGGAAGTTTTGTTCCTCGCGTCGCCCTCATCGGATTGATCCGATTTGCATGCGATTTGGTGAGTAATCTAACTAATCCAGGATTAGTTGGCTAATTATGCTTAAGGTTGGTTTAGATTTAATTAATTATGTTTAGGTTGTTTGGTTAGAATAAATTAGCAATTATTAGTCAATTGTGATGCGATTTAGATAAATTGATTGTGCAATTAGTAAGTAGACGTGGTCTACTAATTATTGGAAGCATCTCAGGAATTTTCCGACCCTTAGTGGGCTCCAATTAGGCTTTTTGGGCCTAAGTGGAATTTTTAGTATTTAAATATTAATTTTCGGAATTAAATTAAATAATTATTTATTTTCCGAAAATTCAACTGAGATGGTCTGGAACAGGAATTTTATGCTGGTGACCGTGGTGAAGCCCGTTTATTTAATCGGGCTTTATTTTGAGCTAAATTGAACTTTTAATATTAATTAATTAATTTTCAAAATTAATAAATTATTTATTTATTTTTCGGAAATTAAGATTTTGATGGCCGACGACCGAGATCTCGTGCTGATCGTCATGGCGCAGTCTGTTTATTTATTTGAGCTCCACGTTGTATGGAATTGAATAAATTGTGATATTTTAGGATTTACCCTAAATTGATTGGAATTGATTGAGATTGAATTGTTGATCGGTAAATTCAAAGCCAAGCCTTAAGGTGTGTCAAATGTCTTTAATTAGGTGATAGAATTTTATGGCCTATGCTTTAGCCAATTTGTCTTTTAATTTGATGAATTGTGCTTGTGATTGTGGAAATTTAAATTTAATTTATTAATGCTTGGCCATATGATTTAAATTTCACTAATTAAAAATATTCCAAGACTTTGGCCAAGATGGAAATTGGAATTCAAAAATATTATAGAAGGAATTTCAAAAAAAAAAAGGGGAAAAAGGGCTAATTTTCGAAATGGGCCTTGGGCCCATTAGCCTAAAGCTTGGTGGGCCAAGCTAGTCGGCCCATTGGGCCCAAGAGAGGAGTTCGACCAGCCCAAGGAGGAGTGGCCGGTTGGGCCTAAGCCAAAGCCCAAGCCCAAATTCAAATTCAAAAATAAAAATGACAAGTGGCCAAAGGAAGGGCATGTATTGGCCATTGGAGAGGTGAGGCAATGATTACTAATCATGGGCTTTAGGGGATATAAAAAGAGAGAGAGAAGAGGAGTGGCCGGTTCCTCTAGCTCCATTCGGCCGAGAGAAGTGAGAGGGAGAGAGAGAATTCGAGAGGGAGAAAGAGAGAGACCGAGAGGGAGAAGAGAGGAGGCGGAGCCGAGAGGGAGGTGCCGCCGTACGCCCGCCTTGCCGACCGTCCTACGCCGTTGTGTGCTTGCTGTTCGTTCATCTTGGAGGCAAGTGGGGGTCCATGACTTCTCTTGCATGTTGTTTTGATGGTTGCATGTTAGGTTTTAGGGGTGTTTTGGGCGAAATACCAAGCAAGGGTTGCATGTGTCCATGTTATGTGGCTGTTTCCGTTCGGTTTGTGGTAGACAGTTTCTTATTCGAGCTTGGATGTGTATTTGGAGTGTGATTTTGGCTTCGGTGTCTTCATGAAAGTTGACGCTAACATCTTGTAGTATGACATACTAGAATTTCATGGAAAACGAAGGTGATATGAGGGGTCAAAAGCTCTGTTATACGGAGACTTCAGATCTGCGAATTCCCTACTGACCTCTTGATGATTTCTTGGTTGCATGTTGATTTCTGTTGGAGATCTCACTTTGTTGTCTTCATGAAAGTTGTAGGTAACATCCTAAACTACAACATACTCAAATTTGAGGAGAAAAAAATGAGTATAGCCTAGTTAATCGGCTAGATCTTTGAGACGTTTGGTTCTGTTGAAGTATACCGAGATACCCGAGACTTCAAGGACTTAAAAGAAGATCATACTTTGGTTATTTAACCTAGATCTCTTCATGAAACTTGTAAAGGACACATTGATACATAACATACTATAATTTCAGAAGAAACGAAAGAGATTTGATGGGTCAAACCTAAGTTTTTCGGTGATGTACGTTCTGGACGAAACGGTAGAGGTTCCAGAAGCTTCATGGAGTTGTATAAATTAATCTAAAAATAATTTGTCTTAGAGTTCTGCATGAAAAATGCACGAAAATGTGTTGGCTATCACTCTGTAAAATTTGGGAATTTTCGGAGGTCATATGTGTATTTTAATTGAATTAATTCGAAAACTGTGCAATCTGGCCATGATCCGAATATTGTGTGTATTTTGTGGAAATTTGGGAAATTATGTGAAATGCAAATTTGGCCATGAATTTGTGTGAAATTGTGATTCTAATTGTTTGTTTAATGATTGTTTGAATATTATGATTTTTGAAAATCATAAATATTAAATATAATATTTATTTATGAAAATAAATAAATATAATATTATAATAATAAAATAATAAAATAATAATAAAAAAAAAATAAAAGTGGATTATTTTATTGGCCATGAGTTCTATTGAGTTATAATGCGTTGTTATATGACATGGGTGTATGTATGCACATGAATATGATGCATTGTTATATGGCATTGATGCATGTATGATTATGAATCGTGATGCATGTGTGTGAATCATATGCCATGAAATAATAAGATGAAAAGGATGATGAAAAGTGAAAGTGGTATGTGAGTAAGAGGTTGTGGCGGAGGATGATGTCTGGTGGCCGAGTGGCATAATTCCAGAGATTCCCTAGGAGTTTCAGGATGCCCGGAATGTGGGGGGCCGGAAGCCCTGTCGGAGGTTTCTGCCCGAAGGGAGTGACTCGCGATGCCAGGATTGGGGTGCGAGATCCCCGGCTAGAAGGGTAAAGGCCGGAAGTCCGGTTGTATCTTGGATACATGCCCGGAGGTTCCTCGTGATGCTAGTTGAGATGCGAGATGCCCGGAATGTGGGGGGCCGGAAGCCTAGTGGCCATGAGATGGCTGGGATACTGGGATCCCTGTCGGAGGTTTCTGCCCGAAGGGATGATGATGATGGTGAATTTGATGAATTGAGAAAAGATAATGTGGGATCAATTGATAAGTAAAAGTGGAAATTGATCTATGATGTGATATGCATGGTGATGCATGGCTAATGATGATATGATGTGATATGCATGGTGATGCATGGTTAATGATGATGTGATATGCATGGTGATGCATGGCTAATGATGAGATGATGTGATATGCATGGTGATGCATGGCTAATGATGATATGATGTGATATGCATGGTGATGCATGGTTAATGATGATGTGATATGCATGGTGATGCATGGCTAATGATGAGATGATGTGATATGCATGGTGATGCATGGCTAATGATGATATGATATGATATGCATGGTGATGCATGGTTAATGATGATGTGATATGCATGGTGATGCATGGCTAATGATGAGATGATGTGATATGAATGGTGATGCATGGCTAATGATGATATGATGTGATATGCATGGTGATGCATGGTTAATGATGATGTGATATGCATGGTGATGCATGGCTAATGATGATATGATGGGATATGCATGGTGATGCATGGTTAATGATGATGTGATATGCATGGTGATGCATGGCTAATGATGATATGATATGATATGCATGGTGATGCATGGTTAATGATGATGTGATATGCATGGTGATGCCTGTTAATGATGATGTGATGATAACGATATATGAGATGCCATGATGATGATATATATGCTATGATGATGCATGTATACGCTTGACATCAAAAAGGTAAGTAATGCTTGTATTGTATGATGGTATGCATGGTGCATTTGAGTTGTTATTGGATTACCCTATCTGCCGAGTGGTTGTACTCACCCCTTTTTGGGGATAACATTTCAGATTAGCACTATGCCGCTACCGCCGTTTCGCGTGGGGTATTTTACGGTATTCCGTCCGATGTCGAGGTGGAGTTTACAGAGATAGATCGTCCCTCGGTACCCGGATTGACGTTTATCCGAGTACGATGCTTGGTCATGTATGATATCGGCCCGGCCTGGGGCCCCGTCATACAAGAGTTTTTGTCTCGTGCACGTTCGACGGGACGGAGCGATGCGAGGGATGCCGCGCCGCCACCACCCGACGCACCGGGTTGGGTATGAGACCGCGCGCGAGGAGTAGGAGCTAGATCACTTTTTGGTACGATAGTTGACGCCGATGATGGGAGGGTTTTTGTGCTTATGTGATGTTAGAGGTCGGAGTTCCTTTTTGAGATTTTAGGAAGGACATGGCAGAGTCCTTACCTTTTCTCGTTTCTTTGTACCGACCTCGAGGAAAAACCCCATCTCGCTATATGTATGTAAGCAAAGCGTCAATGCTGTTTATAAAAATCGTGCTTTGTTAGTTGGTGTGTATTTGTATCATGGGTTAGAAGGGAGATAGATGACGATGTGAATTTTGCTTCCGCTATGAGTCGCGCATGGGACCGCTTTAAAAAAAAAATTGCCTGTAATCTGGCAAGGCTTAATTTAGCCGAGAGATAAGATGGTAAAAGATGTAACATCGGCACTGTTAACGACCTGCGAAGGGTTCGGGGTGTTACAACAAACCTCCAAGCGCTGGCACCAACCAAGGCCGGGAAGGGCTTGAAAATGGGCCACGAAATTTGAAAACCCTTGCTGGCTTCTGCTTCTGCTTGCTGAACCGAGAAAGGAGAGCCGGTGGTTCTTAAGGCCGAAACACCGAAGAACGGGCCGATCGGAGCTCCGCCGAGTGGGTAGTCGGTAACTAGTGGCTCTCGGGGGTCAAGGGGGTCTTGTTGGTGGTTGGATGAGCAAAGGAAGGGTCGGATTGGGAGAAAAATCGAAGAAAACTTGAAACAGGCGGAACTAGGCAGAACCAAGCGATCTGGCGGCTGGTTCCTTCTCGCCGACAGACGGGACGGCCAGCGACTCGTTCTGGCTAGCCGCAAAGTGCTCCAGCATGGTCTGGATGTCCTAGAGATGATGATGGGTGGAGCGTTGGCTGATCCTCACGAGAAGAGAACTTTTAACTCGAGTTCACCAAAAGGTCAGCTAGAGCATAAATTGGAACGAGGAGAAAACAAGGGGAAAATGGGGTCCGACGGGCAAGGGCTGGCTTCTCTGGGTTCCTACGCTTTCTTGAGCTCTCAAGACAGCAAGAATGGAGAAAGAAAGGCTGTGGAAGAAGAAGAATGAAGGTTGTTGGCTTCAAGGGGACGATGGCCACCAAAGTCAACCAAAATTATCCAAAGCCCTCAAGTGGCTGCCCCACCTTGTCCAGCCCTATCCTCAGCCTCTTTTCCTTCGGCAATCTTCCCCAACAAGCCTTGGTAGAAGCTGAAATGTTGCACCTCCCTTGGAGATACGAATCTTGGACACTTTCCTCTCCAATTCCATTCCATGTACTTCAATTCTTATCCAATTGAGCACAAATCAAAGCCTATAAATTCATACAAGGTGTCCTCACTCCAATTCACAATTTTCCTTGCCAATAGATCTAACTTGATGACAAAAGATGCGACCAAAACTGGCCCCTCAAAGTTCCTGGTCCAAAATAGCCTAACTTTGACATGACAGAACTTCCAAAATAGCCTAACTTTGCAGAAAAATCTTCTAAGGATGAGTCGACATTCCTAAAATGACTTGTGACATGATAGAACTTCCAATTTTTGAAATCAGGTTCAATTTCTCAGTTAATTTCAATCTTGCGTGATTTTAGCGCGTTCTAATATATGGGGTAGCTTGTGGGAATTTTTAGTGCATTTGACCTGTGGTTGATTTTTTTCAAGCCACAAAGTGCATCTTCGACACATTGGCGACTTTCAGTTGTCGTGGAATTCTCGAGATTTCAAATACGAATACAGGGTATAGAAAAGGCAGAAAAATCGATTTAGTGCCGTTCGACGAGAATTGTGCTATCAAGTGGAATCACCCACACATTGATCACATATCTCAGTCGAATCGACATATCTCTGATCTTTGATCTATTTTGACAGTGCCATATTGATCCTTGCAGATTAGCACGGTCGAGTAGTCGGTTTCTGGTCATATTCTCGAGTATGTAACGTTAGAATTCCTTAACGGCTTCACTTAGTAGACTAGTTATCTCGTGAGTGACCAACTCAGAGAAAAAGGCTATAGGCGCGTCGATGAAAAGCCCGACTTATTCAATTGAAAACAGAAGTGGAAAATTAGGATGTCACAACTCTTCCTCTCTTATAAAAACTTCTTCCTCGAAATTTAAACCATTACAAATTTTAAATAAAAAGGTGGGAGTATAGTCATCTCATCAAATGTTCACTTTCCCAGGTTGTTCCTTCTATGCCATAGTGTTGCTAGATCACTTTGACCAACGAGATGGTTCTGGGTTTGCAGGATCTGTTCCTTTCAATCCACAATTTGAACCGAGTTTTCTACGTACGACACTCTGTCTTCCATGTCCAATTCCTCAAAATTAAGGACGTTGGTTGGGTCAGGCTCATACTTCCTCAACATGGACACGTGAAAGATGTCATGCACTTGCACCAACCTCGACGGTAATGCAAGACGATACGCTAGGATCTCGATTCTTTCAAGAATCTCAAGGGAACCAACATACCTCGAACTTAGCTTTCCTTTCTTGCTGAAGTGCGAAGTACCCCTCATTGGTGTTACCTTTAGAAAAACGTGATCACCAATTTGAAATTCCAATGGTCTCTGGCGCTAATCAGCATAGCATTTCTGGCGACTCTGAGTGGTCTCTAATCTATCTTTGATAACTGCAACTGCATCCACTAACTGTTGAACCAACTCAGGACTTGTGATCTTCCGTTCTCCGACCTCATCCCAACACACTAGCATTCTGCACTCTCTGCCTTACAACGCTTCAAAAGTTCATGTTGTCTACCACATCTCTGGCAAAAAATTAACCTGGTAGGTACTCTCCCTAGAACTGGACCACTCCTAACTTTTCCAAAATTCCCAAAATTATTCATCTTCTTAAATTCCCAAGGTTGTCCTTGATTAGGATAAGGTCTCTTACCCCTTCGAACATCATTAAAGGTTATCTGCCTCTTAGATTCTGATTGCTCTCTCACTAACTCTTGTTCCACCAACTGTGCCCTCTCATAAATCTCATTATCATCCCTTATATTCAGAGGCACTAGTTATTTTCTAATATCAGTCCTTAATCCTTTCAGGAATCTCTTAGCTTTTTCCTCACGATCCTCAATCATTCTGGGAGCATACCTAGACAATTCAGAAAATTTTGCCTCATATTGATCCACTGTCAGCTCCCTTTGTTCCAACTGAACAAATTCAGTGATCTTCCTATCCTTGGCACAATCAGAGAAATGCTTCCTATCGAAAGCCCTAACAACTCATCCCAGTTCACATCAGTACCTGGTGGAAAGATCATATCCCTCGAAGCTCTCCACCAAAACTTTGCATTTCCCTCTAGCTGGAACTCTGCCAAAACTATTTTCTCAACATCACTATAGTCTAACAACCGGAAAATCTGTTCTATCTCATCAATCCAAGGTTCCGCCTCCTCAGGACTTCCTATTCCACTAAACTTAAGTGGTTTCAACTTCAGAAATTGTTCCACCAGTCCTTGAGGGTGACGTTCCACTCCGGGTTGTTGATGCGCTTGTCTTTCCATCAAATTTCTAATATTAGCCAATGCCTGTAGGATATCTTCCATTTGGGGTTCAGCCCTTGCAGCAGAGGCTTCAGCCCTCGATGGATGAGAACTTCCAGTTCGTACCATGATTTCCCTACAGTTTTCCAAGCATTTGCCTCAAGAATAATTTGCAACTCGGTGTCACTAGTCAGATCATTAATTAAGGTTATTACTAAAGTCACATAAGCGACATCACACTAGTTACCAGGGATCTACGAGTGAATATCCATCACCCGTTGTTCAAAGTTAGTCAACCATTCCAGTTAGTATCCTATGGTGTGCATCATTCTATCCTCATTTCCATCTAAGGCACCTTATCACTCCAAATAGACCATAGCTCTTATACCACTAAAGCTATGGCACCCCTCGACGGCCCCCGATCCGTTAGGGTCGCCACAATTCGCTTACTGTTCACTTTCCCTAATAACATTTCACTCTGATACCATTTCAATTGCAGCGGGTCCATACAAACTGGGGGTTTGCATCTTTTAGATCGGTCCCTTACACAACTCATATAATGTAAGTATATCTAACAACTCCCTTCCCTATGTTCAGAAAACGATGCACACCAACTAAGACATTTATAGGTAAAAGCCGAACACTTTTATTTACTTAAACCAGATGCACATCATTCATCGGTACACCAAAATGCCGTAGTCTTCTATACTCGACTATACTTCAAAAGATGACAGACATCTCCTCCAACAGTCGTGTCGCGACCACATTTTTCGGAGTGTGAACCACCTAGGTTTGGCTAATGGATTGTTAAGCTTAGACTTAACTCGGGCTCTCCCAAGCCCATACCAATTCGCGACTTAGGTTTGGATTGTTAACATGCAATTAAATTTTAGCTAGGAGTCGCCACTAATCTATTTTTGGTGGGTCGATTAAAAACCCTAGTAAAGTAACGGGAGATTTACTTTACCCCTACGAACCAGAGACTAAGGGTACGGGGACTTGGTTACGTTAGATTTCTCTAACGCCCTTTCGATACCTTTCTTTTTATTTTGAAAAATGTTTTGCAAGCAATTTGGATTGATTTTAAATCTATTTCCTTAACATGTGAGGTGTTCATGCAGGTGCGCAAACCACCGATTTAACACCCAAGAAAGCAATTAAATGATGTAGAACTTACCTCAAAGCAACGAAAGCATCTGCAGTGTTAAATTAAAATCCACATCAACAATCCTAGATATGTTTTCTAATTAACACACAATTTCTTTCTTTTCTGTTTTCATTTTTTAAGTGAAAATATAGTCAATATGCAACGCAATCCTATTAATTTAACATGAAATGATATAGCATGGCAACATAACCTAAACTATATGACATAAATAAGCATGCAGTCTATTATAAAGAAATGTAATAATTAAATATGCAATTTAAATTTACCCAAATGACTTAATTCTAATGAAGTGCGATGCAAAGCAATGACGTACAAAATTATTTCAATTAAAATGACATGTGAGCTATATGTCGCGCGATATTTATTAAATGACCTAATCTGATAACGGTCAATTTCTAATTAGAAATGAACCTAACAATAATCACTAAATGACGTGCATTTCATGGACCTAATTCTATATGACATGGGCATTTTTATTTTCCTAACAAAACGTGCAATTTATCTAGGAGAGATTATCTACTTATAATTGATAAACATGCAACCCTAACATGCAATGGCGTGCAAAGAATGCCTTAATTCAACATGATATATGCATGATGATTTTTTGTGTTTTTTATTAATTTCGAAATTAAAATTTCTCATGCAATTCAAATAATGATAAAACTAACATCCTAAATGAATGTGCTTTCTTTTTTGGTTTTCTTTTCCATGATTCAAACTAAAGTTTTTATTCTAAATATAAAAGATAAAAACCTAATCCTAATTCAACATTTTTGGATTTTTGAATTTCGAAATAAAATTGCAATTTTAATCCTAAATAGAAAATATTCTAAAGCAAATCTAATCCTAACTCAAATATATTTTGGATTTTTCTTTTAAAAATTCGATTGACTCAACCAACTTGACGACAAGCAAATCAAACAAGATGAGATTGATATCCGAAAATTGACGAACCATATCTCGCGCATGAGATCGGGTTGGCCAATTTTAAATTAAATCGCGAATCGAATCTCGGGCTTGAGATTAGATTGTCGATTTTGGTAAGGGATTGCGTGTCGGATTTCGGGCGCGAAAATCGGACTGTCAATCCCTAGCTTGATGGACTATTTCATGTTGGAATCTCAATCAAACATTTAAGAGGAACAATAAACAAAACCAGATATAAAGGAAAATAAAAGATCAAATCGGATAAGCAATAATTTTTAAATAAAAATCTACCTAATTCACTTTTCCTTTTTTTCTTCTTTCCTTTCCCACGTGTGACCGTGGGTCTCCAAGGGCAATTATCGTCGGTCCGGAAGGGGCAGCTCCAGCGAAGGGAAGGCACAGTTGGTCACGGGTCAGGCGGGACAGGGACGGCACGGGCGAAGCAATCGGCGCTCGGGCACCGGCGAAAGGGGCGTCGTAGCATCGGAGCAGAGGCGGAGCAGGGTAGAGGCGCGCGATGCGGGGACGTCACGGGAGCAAAAGCAATCGGCCGTCGGAGGGAAAGCTCGGAGCCCACGCTGTGCAGGCGGTGGGCAGATCTGGCTCGGGCCTGGCTGCGAAAGAGCTTTGGCGGGCTGGAGGGTGCGGTCGAGGTGGGTCACGGACTACCGGCATTACAGAGGCGCGAGATTGCAGCGGCATGGGGGTGCGGGATCGCATCGTGGCGGCGCGGCGTCGGATGGCGCGAACTGTCGGAGCGACGCTCAGGTGCTGGCGGGCTTCGTGGCTACGAGTGTGAGGCTCCGGGTTGCCCGGCGGTGTGGATCTCCGGCCGGTGACGCACGATCGTGAGCAGCGAAGGGAGGGAGACAGTGAACGGTCCTGTCCCCACACTATTCCTCCTTTTGCTTTTTACTTTTCCCCTTCTCCATGCACAGTTCTCTCTCCTTTCATCTTTTGACTTTTCTCTTCTTTTTCCTTCGACGAAGAGAAACTTCTCAGAAAAAAACCCTCTCCCTTAGGTCTTCGTACATTGTTGCTTTTATAGGGGGTAGGAGATAAGTTTTCGTTTTCCCCTTCAAATCTACCTCTGCGATACCTTTTCACCAACTGATCACTATTGATAAGAATTCAAGATTACGATAAATATTTTCTCGAAATCCAAATCTCGCAAAGATAAATCGCAATATTTTTTCATAGATGTGCCCTATCCAAAAGATTCATATCTCGGAAAAATTTCAAAATTTTATTTTTCATGAGATAATTGGAAAAAATGGGCTTGGGCCAACTAGCTCGCTTCGTGGGCTTAGTCTAACTAATTTGAACCCATTTCTAACTGGTCCAATAAAATGCAAAAGATGCAAATAACAAAATAAATGCAATCTAAATAAAATTAACCCTTAATTTCCTATGCAATAACTAAATCGTCAAAATTTAGGTGTCAACAGCTGCCCCTCTTTGAATGTGAGCTCGTAGAGGTTGCATTCAAAGACAAATTGAAACCTAAATTTTGACCATTCAGATGCATTGAGTGACTTGATTTTTTTTTTTTTTGATTTTTTGATTTTTCCTTTTTTCGGAAAATGAATTCCATTTGAAAATGCAATTAATATGATGCATGAAAATGCTAATGCAAATGCATGATGTGAAAGGAAAAGACGTACCTGCAATTTCTTACCAGTCAGTGCGGTAAAACATCTTTAGGTACATGATAACTCCCTATTTACTCCACAAGTACCCAACTCTCACTCAGGTTCCTTGAAAAGTGTAACAGGTAAAAACATTCACATCCAAAGTGAAATGTTTAACGGAAGAAATTGAGACATCCAGATCCAGACTGAGATGTCAAAATTTTTGAAAAACTCAAAATACCTAGATCTAGACTAAGATATAATGAGAAGGATTGACAACATTCAGAGTGAAACATTTGAATGAAAATAATCAAGACATCCAGGTCCAGACTGAGATGTCAAGATTTTTGTACTCGAGATACCTAGATCTAGATTAAGGTATAACGAAGAAGATCGAAGAACATTCACATCCAGAGTGAAATGTTCAACAAAGAGAATAGAGACATCCAGATCTAGACTAAGATGTCAAAATTTTGGAATGCAATTTGTATGCAAATGGTAAAGGAATCTACTTGGAATATCTTACCTTCAAGGAGGGTAGAGTGATTCAAGATAGTTGGTGTTACATGTTCAGGACCCGTATCTTTCTACGGTCGCCTAAAATTGTAACGAGGAGACTACTTTCCTAGGACCCGTACCTTTCTACGGTCGCCTTGAGAAAAGAAAATTGATTTTCTAGGACCCGTACCTTTCTACGGTCGCCTTGACAAAAGAAAATTGATTTTCCAGGACCCGTACCTTTCTACGGTCGCCTGAATGGGGAAATTGCTTTTCCAGGACCCGTACCTTTCTACGGTCGCCTAAACTGAGGTTTTGCTTGGCTAGGACCCGAACCTTTCTTCGGTCGCCTAACGTTGCTGCATAGATTATCTGACCAGGACCTGAACCTTTCTTCGATCGTCTTAATCAGATTGAATATGGAGGAAAATCTTTGGGGGACAGCTCAATCGAGTGTCGGTGTTTTCAAAAGGGAATACCTGTACAATGACAAGTATTTAAGGTATGGATAGAGATATACTTACCTGGTATCATCTCTGTTCTTGGGGGAAATGTCTTCTGCAAAACATGGTCATAAGAGAAGCAATATGCATTTGTGATCACAAACATGCATTAATTTAAGGGAGGTTCATGCGCTGTGATTTATATCAAGCCTGCATCACCTAATTTCCATTGTGAAGGATTTCACAAAAAATGTTCCAATCTGAACATATGAGTGCCATGGATGTGCCAAATGGGGGACCTCTTGGTCTGAAAGGACTTTTCACTCATCCTCATTAAAATGGGTTGTTTTATCCTGACCTTTAATGCAGGATTTTTGACAATCACTCTATCTTTCCATTATTATGCCAAACAAGGGTATGAGCAATCTCGCAAGTGGTACGACCTTACCAATCTGAAAGGTCTTTAACAGGGACCGTAATATAGGCTTGGTCAACGGTTTAACAAAGGAGACTCTTTGAGTCGAGGCTTTTGAAAAAATAAGTGATATTTCGCAATTATCTTGAGGTTTACAAGCCAAGAAACATGAGAAATGAAGCAGAAATTATCTTACTCGCACTTCTTCAAGCGATGCTTCCAAACATATGAACTTTTACGTTAATTCAAGTGCCCTAATCTGAAGAGACTTTGTAAGGGACGTAGGTTAGGTTGAGAAACGAAAGGATCATTTGGCTCAAAAATGTTTATGGGGTCAAAGATTTTCTTCACATCACAACTCCACTAATTGCAACATCTTAACATTTGAGTTTTTTTTTTTTTTTGGTACCACCTTGTTGGAGATACGACTCACTTCATCAAGTGTTTGATTTTTTTCTTTGGGCATTGGCCTTGCTTTTACCAGGCATATTGCTTTTTCATGCCCCATTTTTCCACTCTTTTTTTCATGTCATTTTTATTAGCATTGTAAATCATGCTACTTGAGTGGTTTGATTTTTCTTTCCTTGCCCCAGTGTGGGAGATGATCACCAACTGGGTTTAATGTGAAATGAATTCATAGGTTCAATGGGGCTATGCAATGGATAAAGTGTATAAGATAGAGAAAGAACTGCTCTTCGTCGTCCTAAGGCACTTTAAATTATCGTACAAGTTACACTATAAAAGCAATACTCGAAGATTGATGCAAGTACAAGTAAGAAAATTCCTATAATTCATTTCAAATCTTGTCCCAATATGGGACGATTCTTGACAGGGATAATTTAAAAAGCTCTTCATGTGTGTGGGCTCAAAGGGCTGAACAATGGATTTACCTGTAGTGTTTCGAGTAGTAGAAGAAACTGCCTCTCATCACCTCGGTTGACGCACCCTTTGCGAGATCACCCTTTTCCTTATGGGCATGGAATTTTTCCACACAACTCACTAGGGTCAATGTATGGAATAGGGTTTGCCTTTCATCATTCCAAAGTATCCCATTTCACACATTCAATCCATCTCACACAATTCATCAAGGAAAATATGCAATATTTGCAACTAATGTGGACAATTGAATTTGTAACTTAATGAGGTAATTTATTCATCATAAAATGTTTGCAATTCAAAACATGACATTGCAAATTCTATTATGGGTAATATTTCTTGACAGCATCTGAATTAACTGGAGTGGAAAACTCACGACCATCCATTTCAGCCAAGATCAAGGCGCCTCCAGGAAGTACCTTCTTCACCACATATGGGCCGCTGTAATTTGGAGCAAACTTGCCCCCAGGATCCGAAAAAATTGGTAACAACTTCCTTAGAACAAGATCATTTACCTTAAAATGTCTCGGTAGTACCTTCCGATTGAAGGATCTGGCTAACCTCTGTTGATATGTTTGGCCATGGCAGAGAGCCTTCAGTCTTTTCTCATCGATCAAGTTTAACTGTTCAAGTCTTTGTTGCGACCATTCTACCTCAGATAATTCCACTTGGGATAATACTCTCAAGGAAGGGATCTCCACTTCCACAGTAAAACTACCTCTCATGCCGTATACCAAAGCAAAAGGAGTTGCCCCGGTAGAAGTACGAATCGATGTCCGATATGCCATCAGTGCGAAGGGTAATCTGTCATGCCAATCTCAACAATTCTCGACTGTCTTAGCCAAGATCTTCTTAATATTCTTATTGGCCACTTCAATAGCCCCATTCATTTGAGGGCGTTAAGGGGACGGATTCAAATGCTTGATCTTAAAATTGCTGAACAACTCATCAACAAGCTTGTTGTTCAAATTTGTCCCGTTATCAGTGATAATCGTTTCAGGGACACCATAGCGAGCAATTATGTCACGTTTAATGAATTTCGCAACATTGCGAGCAGTGACACTTGTAAATGACATAGCTTCAATCCATTTTGAAAAATAGTCTATGGCCACTAAAATGAATCTATGCCCATTGGAAGCCTTTCGATTTATTGGGCCGATCACATCAATGCCCCATATTGAGAAGGGCCATGGCTCGGAAAACTGGTGTAGCACAGTTGGAGGAACATTTATCTTATCACCATGGACCTGGCAACAATGACAACTTCGTACATGTTGAATACAGTCACCTTCTAGCGTGAGCCAATAATAGCCTAATCTCATGATCTTCTTAGCCAGCATGTGTCCATTCATATGAGGGCCACATACTCCTTCGTGAACTTCTTGCATGATTTGAGTGGCTTCAGCAGCAGCCACACACCGCAACAAGATTGAATCATAAGATTTCTTGTACAAATTCTTACCACTAACAAAGAGTACTTCCTATCAGCTGGAGTACTTCCCTCGAGGAATCCTTGTTTTGGATGTAGTTCATGATATTGTAATACCATGGTTTTCCGTCAGACTCTTCTGTCACCACCATACAATAAGCCGGTCTTGACAGAACTTCTATCTTCAATGGCTCAACTTCTAATCCGTTAGTGACTTGCAACATAGATGATAAAGTTGCGAGTGCATCTGCAAATTTATTGTGAGACCTCGATAAGTATTCGAATAAAACTTCATCGAATTCCCTGATCAAATCCTCTAGGTACTTGTGATATGGGAGCAATTTAGCATCCTTAGTCTTCCATTCACCTACGGTCTGCAGTATGATCAACGCGGAATCTCCGAACACTTTTAATTTGGCTGCACCCATCTCGATCGCAGCTTGAAGCCCGAAGATGCATGCTTCATACTCAGCTGTATTGTTAGTGCATGGGAATATCAGTTTCGCAGCTACTGGGTGATGCTGTCCGTCTGGGGATATCAAAACTGCCCCAGTGCCCGAACCAGACAAGTTGACAGCACCATCAAAGAAAATTGTCCATGAGTCTTCATTTACACTCAAGATATGGTCATCCAAGGAACGATCATCATTATTTGAGACTTCTGGATTCTTAGCCAATAAATCGGCGATGACTCGACCCTTAATCGACTTCTGTGGCATATATTGCACATCAAATTCTGAAATCAAAATTTGCCACTTAGCCAACTTACCCACCAAAACTGGCCGATCAAGTAGGTACTTGATAGGATCGTTCTCAGTTACAAGGAATGTCTGGTAATGCAGTGTATACTGTCTCAATCTATGTAACACCCACACTAGTGCAGCACAAGTCTTTTCCATATCAGAATATTTCAGCTCTGACACGGTGAATTTTTTACTCAGGTAATAAATGGCTCGTTCTTTTTTGTCGACGGGACTTTCTTGTGCCAACATCGCACCCAAAGACTCACTATGAATGGTGAGATAGAGAATCAGAGGATGCCCTGGTGATGGCGGGACAAGAACTGGTGGATTCATCAAGTACTGTTTCAACTTGTTGAATGCTTTTCGACACTCATCATCCCAGTTGACTCGTGCATTCTTTTTCAGGAGCTTGAAGAATGGCTTGGCAGTTTCGGAAAGTTGGGAAATAAATCGAGTAATATAATTCAATCTGCCCAAAAGACTTCGGACTTCTTTCACTGTTGATGGAGGTTGCAGCTCACATATGGCTTTAGCTTTAGCCGAATCGATCTCGATCTCTTTACTGTTCACAATGAACCCAAGTAATTTACCAGATGTTGCTCCAAACACGCATTTAGTGGGGTTTAGACGAAGCTTGAACTCACGGAGTCGATCAAACAACTTCTTCAAGGTTTCGACGTGGCTTTTCCCAGGTCGAGTCTTTGCGATCATATCATCAACATAGACCTCGATCTCTTGATGCATCATATCATGGAATAATGCTACCATAGCCCGCTGGTAAGTTGCCCCTACATTCTTGAGTCCAAAGGGCATAACCTTGTAATGAAAGGTCCCCCAAGGGGTGATAAATGTAGTCTTCTCCTTATCTTCCTCCTTCATCCTTATCTGATTGTACCAAGAAAAACCATCCATAAATGAGAATAGTTCAAATCCGGCAGTACTATCAACAAGGACATCTATGTGAGGTAGTGGGAAGTCATCTTTTGGGCTAGCCTTGTTCAAATCCCGATAATCAACACAAACTCGAACCCGACCATCCTTCTTCATCATCGGCACAATGTTTGCTACCCATTCAGGATATTGCGAGACTTCAATGAATTTGACTTTCAAAAGCTTCATCACTTCTTCTTCTATCTTCTTTGAGAGCTCGGGTTTAGTCCTCCGCAACCTCTGCCTCTTAGGTGGCACGTCCGGATTAATAGGCAAACAGTGTTCCACAATTGACGGATTTAACCCAGGCATATCAGCGTAGGTCCATGCAAAGATGTCTTGATATTCCTTCAGTAGCTGAGTTAAGCGCTTGGCTTCATCTTTGGGGAGATTTGCTCCAATTTTCACCTCCTTGGCTTCTTCAGTATCACCTAGATTAATAGTGATAGTTTGCTCGGACGTAAGAGCCTTGGTTTTTTCATGTTGTTCCCAACTACGTTGAACGTCAATGGAATCCTCGATCAAATCTTCAAGATCATCATTATCAGCACTTGTTGCATTAGATTGGACCATTTCCACACCTTTGCATGCTATATGATCATCCTCTTGTGGGCCAGGGCCTATTTCTTCCAGAGGTTCTCCATCAATGGGTCCAATGAAGAGGTCATCGAACAAACTTGAAATTCCTTCCAGGGTGTCGTCAGGGTTTTCCGTCTTTGAAGGCGTCGGATCATCCATGCCATCCCATCCACTTGGAATTATGTTGCGGGCATAAAAGTAAAAGCTGGGAGGAGCCAAATACTTCACAATATAGTCGAACTTCCCACTTGGCTGTCCGAGAGTATCCATCACTTCAGCTTCATCTTGCATCATAATTGGAGGACCAGGGAACGTCTCATGAATGTTTGGAGGTGGTAAATTTTGCCTCCCTCGCCCTTGCTCAGGTGGCGAGTTATTCCTTCCTCGTCTTTGCCTTCCCGAACTTCCTCCACCTCTTCCATGGTACCCTAACCCAGCAGATCGGGACCTCTGAGGGGCTTCAATGGGTTTTCGAATGCCCTGACCATTTCTTCCAAGCCCATTGCCAGGGACAAAACCATTGCTAACCATTACTCTTCCTACCATGAGGGCAGCATTTGAAACCTCAAGAATGGGCGACGATGAACCTCGAGAAGCATGTATGGTAGACACTAACTCAAACGAGTGGTAACTCGATTCGAGCTCAAAATCTGGCTCTACATAGGGGATAGCCGTCTCGTGATAAATCTGGTGGTCTTCTTCACCATACACAGTGACCAGCTTCCTTTCGATCACAAATTTTACAGCTTGATGTAGACTTGAAGGGACTGCACCAGCAGTATGTATCCAGGGACGACCTAGCAGAAAATTGAACCCGGTAGGGATATCCAGCACTTGGAAAGGAATATTGAAGACAACCGGCCCTACTTGCACGTTAAGGTGGATTTCCCCGATCACCTCCTTTTTCATTCCATCAAAAGCTCTCATAGAAGTCTTCGCAGCATGTATCTTGGATGGGTCTACCTTGAGGCGGTGAAGAGTGGCCAATGGACATATGTTTAGGGCGGACCCATTATCGATGAGCACTCGGGACACATGAGAAACCTTGTGCTTGACAGATATGTAGAGTGCTTTATTATGCCCCCTACCCTCAAGAGGGAATTCCTCATTAGAAAAAGCGATCATGTCCTTGAGAAGGACCGATCCCACAAAATCCTCCAGCTTATCTGCCTCAACTGTTTCGGGTACATGAATTTCACTTAGAACCTTCATCAGCGACTTTTGATGCATAGAGGAGGTTTGGAGGAGCTCGAGCAAAGAGATATGAGCAGGCATCTTTCGCAACTGATCGACGATATTATACTCACTTGCTTTAATCACAGCCAGAAATTCCTTAGCCTCTTCGTTAGTGATAGGCTTTGCAGGTTGAGCACTAGCTTGAGCATAAGTTCGACCAGACCTTGTAACAAAGTCAACATCTAAATCGTAGGGCCAAGGCACTGCCTTATTGTTGACATACTTATATGGTTGAGGCATCTCGATCACAATCTCCTCATCAGTTGCATCTTCTAGTGGGGGCATATCTGCGAGTGACGGATCTATTTCTTCCTTACCATCATCGAGAGCAGCCTGCTCCTCCTCCCAATCGATGATGATATGGGAAATAGTGGAAACTACGCAGTTATGGTCAGCATACACGATGATGCCGTCATCCACCATTTCGGCAATTCTTTCCTTCATCGGTGATAGGGGAACATCTTCTTGATCTGGATAATATTCAGCTCTCACCAGTCCCTTGTAGGCATCTGCCACACGCACCTTCGAGTTCCTGATCTATCTAACTTCAGGTTCTAAGATAGCATTCATTGTACCCTCATGCTCTGGTAGTGGATTTTTCTGGACATTTAGCTGAGCAGTTTGGAATGAAAATGCTTTCGTGTCCAGTAGGCTCTGGATTCGATGCTTGAGGGTGAAACATTCATCAATTGAATGTCCCAGTTCACCATTGTGATAATCACACTTCTTTGTTGGGTCATAACCGCGAAGGCTTTCGCTGTTGTGACGCTTTGGTTCATTAGTAAGCAAACCTTTCTTTTTGAGAATTGTCAGCACTTGGGATGGAGACCCAGGGAGAGGAGTGAATTGCCTTCTATTATTTGCTTGGGCAAATGATTGACGGCCGGCAGTTTGTGGTTGTCTTGGATTCATTTGGATGGTCGGGGCACGTTTGACATTTTCTTGGTTATAAGCCACATTTACATCCACAGCCGCCTCCTTCTCCTTCTTGGCAGTGAATCTTTTACTAGATGGCTCAGTAAACCATCCTTCCCTTATCCCCATCTCGATTTGTTCTCCTACAGGAATAAGCTAATTGAAGCTTTCGACCTATGTACTGGCCATCCGGTTACGAAACTCAGACGGGAGGGTCTTCACAAACAACTTCATCAGCTCATTGTTGGTAGGCTCAGGAGTAATTTGAGCCGCCAGGTTTCTCCATCTCACAGCATATTCTTTAAACGACTCGCTCCTTTTCTTTTCCATCCGCTCCAAGTCTTCTCGGGAAGGTGCAATGTCCATGTTGAATTTGTACTGTTTGAGGAACGCGTCAGCCACTTCGTTCCAAGTGTTGATGAGGTTCACATTCTTCATCACATACCAATTCAGAGCAGGCCCAGTCAAACTTGCATGAAATGATTGGATCATGAGAGGCTCATTCTTGACATACTGGGCCATGCGTACGTGGTACATCTGCAAATGAGCCTTTGGGCAGGAAGTATCGTCGTATTTCTCGAACTCCGGCATTTTGAATTTCTTTGGCATTTTGACCTTCTCATAGACCGAGAGGTCGAACGGGAGGGAGCTTTGTGACTCCTGCAGCTGTCTCATTTTCTCTTCCAGCTTCGCAACACGCTCATCCTGATCCGTCTTAGGGATGTTGACAAGCTTAGCCTTTTCCACTTGATCGGGAATGGATCATCTTCCAGCCCGGGCATGTCATCCTCACCCGTTTGGGCCTTGTTTGCCGGCTTCGGGACGACTATCTCAGGAAGAGCGGGTGCAGCTGCTGGATTCGCTTGAAGAGCGGGTGCAGCTGCTGGATTCACTTGGAGGGATTGGATTTGAGCTGTTATAAGCTCCATAGAGGCAGCTAACTGTTGGAGTTGGCCTTCCATAGCGGAGACACGATCACGCATTTCGGTTTGTTCGGCCATTCTAGCTCTTAATCGTGTGATGATGGGCGAATGTGGCGGATCCGTTATAACCTAATATTGAAGAAATGAACAAAAATAAGTATCTCATATGAAATATGCCGGTCCATGGCAATGATCTAGAACTTTTATTCATCAATGGAGCTTTTGACTAACCTATCAAAATAGAAATTCGAAATGTCCTAAACAAATGAACTAGGAAAGTAAATGACTCAAACTTCCTAATCATTAATCTAAAAATGAAAATAGCAAGATTGGTTCAGGCATTTCATTTAGCTTGATCAATGTACACTCGGGACACCATTCGGCGCAATCGTTTATTCTCCTCTAGAGATTTTTCAGCAACTCTTTTGAGGCGTTTATTCTCAAGCTCGATTGGTGATCTTCAACGGCGCCTCTGGTATCTTTGGAAGCAGCTCTTCGGGAATCTTGTGTTGTTGGATATACTTAATCGAGGCATAGTACTTCCCTTCCTTGCCCTTCAACTCCTCCTCGGGCCATTTGAGTTTTCGTGGACGGCACATGTCCCACATTGATTTGATAGTGAGAATGGAATCTTCATGGCCTCGGCTTCCATGAACAAAACTGACTTGGAGTGGCTTTGCTTGTAACGCCAGGGGAAGCTCTTGCACGACTTGATACTGACGAGTCACTCTAGTTGGATAGTACTCCAATGCTCCGGTGAATCCCAATAGAGGGATGGGGCCAACTCTTCCACACGAGAGTCTCGCCACTTGAACTTGGAACCATTTAGCATGCCATAGGAAACCCTTGGAAGTTGGCTTTTTCATGAAAGCTAGCCACCTAGAATAATGATAATCTGGTGCATGTTTTTGCTTGTTCTCAAATCTCATTATAGGGTGATTAGAATTACTAACATGATGTATAGTCATTGAAGCACCAAATCCCTTTATATGAGAAAGGAACCAGATTTGTAAAAGTTCAGGAGATGAATGGAGAGTCTTATCACCACCTCCTTTGAAACGAGTGAGAGAAAGAAAAGTTTCAACCAAGACAGTGTTTACAAATTTTTTTCCTTCCAACACTTGTCTAACTAATTGAGCAATCGAAGGGTTAATAGCATTCTTGCAGTAAGGAAATACTATAAATCCAAAGAAAGCTAAGAGGAAAATCCTACGCATTTGAAATGAGGTGCCCTTTTCAAAATATTCTTTCAAAAAAGATAAAGGACATGCATTGCGGTGAGCCTTTAAAACCTTTCTTATGTCGTCTTCTTTAACTCTCAGAAAATCATATAAGGCCGTAACATGATCTATTCCGATAGGCGGACTAATCAATTTAGCTTTTAAGGACTTCCCTATGGCGACACTATATTCTTCCAAGGTGGGAGTCGTTCATGCTTACCACCGAAGATAAAGGTAGAAGTCTCGGGGCACCAACAGTGGGCGAGTGCTTGGACGAGGCTGCCATGGATGTTGATACGCAGCAGTGGAAGCAATCGACCAACATGTGACTCTACGAACTGACGGCTATTTTGATCTAACTTGTCCCACCAAGTGCTAAGCTCTTCCTTTGGAGGGAGAATAATCCGAATGTCCGGTGTCCCCATTGTATATTAATCAAGGCTCGGAACAATCCTAATGCCATGGACCGACAAAATAATGTGACAAAGTAAGTAAATTGCAAAGGCAAAAATTAGAGAACTTACTTTACCAATGATTGACAATCACATAGACATGCGCATGGTAAGTGGCTCGATTTCTACTCTATAAGGCCTATCAAGGTGCAGCCACAAGGATGATCAGACTAGCCACAGGCTTGTGGACTATGTCGGGTCCTCATGACTCCGGCTTGGTCAAAGAGCCGACCCGGGTCGCGGGCATGCGGACCGAGGTGGGTACTCTTGACACCATGAAAGAAACTTCAGGATTAAGATGGGTGACTCGTACCGCGAGCATGCGGTCGGAGTGGTATCCATCTTAATACCATCCTAAATGATCCTATGCGGCCCAAGTCCGGCGGCAGGTTGTGTGTGCAAAGTGTAGTGATTTATGCAAAGCATGCACATCAATTTAAACCAAACAATACTTCAAAAAAAAAAAAAAACCATACATCCCTAACTCCAACCTGCAAGGCAAGGGTTAGCAATCACTTCCCCTTATACCTCCCAATCTGCAAAAACATTTAACACCTTAAATGTTAGGGACGTACCTGGGATCCTCGCTGCCAAGCAAAAATACTTTTTTTTTAAGAAAGAAAATTGGCCTAAGTCCACTAAGAGTTTCGACACTAGTCCCCAGCGGAGTCACCAAGCTGTCGCGACCACATTTTTCGGGGTGTGAACCACCTAGGTTTGGCTAATGGATTGTTAAGCCTAGACTTAACTCGGGCTCTCCCAAGCCCATACCAATTCGCGACTTAGGTTTGGATTGTTAACATGCAATTAAATTTTAGCTAGGAGTCGCCACTAATCTATTTTTGGTGGGTCGATTAGAAACCCTAGTAAAGTAACGGGAGATTTACTTTACCCTATGAACCCAGAGACTAAGGGTACGGGGACTTGGTTACGTTAGATTTCTCTAACGCCCTTTCGGTACCTTTCTTTTTATTTTGAAAAATGTTTTGCAAGCAATTTGGATTGATTTTAAATCTATTTCCCTAACATGTGAGGTGTTCATGCAAAGCAAACCGCCAATTTAACACCCAAGAAAGCAATTAAATGATGTAGAACATACTTCAAAGCAACGAAAGCATCTGCAGTGTTAAATTAAAATCCACATCAACAATCCTAGATATGTTTTCTCATTAACACACAATTTCTTTCTTTTTTGTTTTCACTTAATAAGTGAAAATATAGTCAATATGCAATGCAATGCTATTAATTTAACATGAAATGATATAGCATGGCAACATAACCTAAACTATATGACATAAATAAGCATGCAGTCTATTATAAAGAAATGTAATAATTAAATATGCAATTTAAATTTACCCAAATGACTTAATTCTTATGACGTGCGATGCAATGCAATGACGTACAAAATTATTTCAATTAAAATGACATGTGAGCTATATGTCACGCGATATTTATTAAATGACCTAATCTGATAACGGTCAATTTCTAATTAGAAATGAACCTAACAATAATCACTAAATGACGTGCATTTCATGGACCTAATTCTATATGACATGGGCATTTTTATTTTCCTAACAAAACATGCAATTTATCTAGGAGAGATTATCTACTTATAATTGATAAACATGCAACCCTAACATGCAATGACGTGCAAAGAATGCCTTAATTCAACATGATATATGCATGATGATTTTTGTGTTTTTTATTAATTTCGAAATTAAAATTTCTCTTGCAATTCAAATAATGATAAAACTAACATCCTAAATGAATGTGCTTTCTTTTTTGGTTTTCTTTTCCATGATTCAAAATAAAGTTTTTATTCTAAATATAAAAGATAAAAACCTAATCCTAATTCAACATTTTTGGATTTTTAAATTTCGAAATAAGATTGCAATTTTAATCCTAAACAGAAAATATTCTAAAGCAAATCTAATCCTAACTCAAATATTTTTTGGATTTTTCTTTTAAAAATTCGATTGACTCAACTAACTTGACGACAAGCAAATCAAACAATATGAGATTGATATCTGAAATCCAACTCGCAATCCCTTACAAAAATCAGCAATCTAATCTCAAGCCCGAGATTCGATTCGCGATTTAATTTAAAATTGGCCAACCCGATCTCATGCGCGAGATATGGTTCGTCAATTTTCGGATCATATCCAAAAGTTCATTCCTTTGCTATCCTCCTTCTCGCGATCATATCCAACCACTCGATCCATCTACCGGTGGCAGTGGTAGCAGAGGTATCTTATCTAGTCTGAAATGTTAATCCCCAAAAGGGGTGAGTACAACCACTCAGCAGTAAAGATCCACCAAACTACTCAATGCATCAAATAGAACAATCAAGGTATCATGAGCAAAGCACATATCATTTATGCATTCAAGCATACCTTACCTTGCAGCCATGCATATATCACCATTCCATATGTGTATATGCCACCATGCACTTATCATCAAGCATTCATGCATATATCACCATGCCATATGTGCATATATTACCATCACATATCATCAAGCATTCATGCATATATCTCCATGCCATATGTGCATATACCATCATGCACTTATCATCAAGCATTCATGCATATATCACCACACAATTATGCATATCTCGCCATGCTATCAAGCATACATCACCATGAGATCTATTCATGACTTCATGATCGCATTTTCAATATCAAATAGCATCAATTTACTTTCATAAGCAGATCATGCATCATCCCATATGCATACACCCATGCACATGATTCACTTTCAATTCTTATCTTTCATAAGGATCTCATCAATTTTTCTTCCAAGGGACCAATGTTTGCATCCCACAATTTATCGTTTGCACCCAACCTGGCATTGCGAGGAACCTCCGGCACACACCTCTGGGCATCCGGCACCCCCACATTCCGGGCATCTCGTATCCCAACTAGCATCACGAGGAATCCTCCCGGCACACACCTCCAAGGCTTCCGGAATTACATACCGACATACCACCAAGAATTCCCCCTAGAATTATGTACCGTATACCACCAGGCATCTCGAAACTCCCGAGGACATCCAGCACCCCCACATTCCCGGCATCCGGCACCCCCAGATTCCGGGCATCCCGACACTCCCGGGGCATCGTTGGCTCACATCTCCGATGGTATCCTCATTTATCATAATTCATATTCACATTTGTGTCTCAATATCAATATGGCACATGATGTGATGGCAACAAGGTCAATTTCAGCTTTTGATTTTATATGAAATGCCAAATATCATCACATGTGCAGCAAGATTCAATCACTTAAAAACAATATAATTCATGGGGCAAACTCATGGATTATTGCTATTATTTTAGAAAGGGAATGCGTTCTTTTAATTTGCACTTCTTAAAGTTTAGTGATTGACCCTAATAATTTCTAAGAATTTAGTACATCATAGACAAGCTCTAGAGGCATTTATCTCATGAAGAACACAACACCACCAGAATTTCATACAAAGAAAATAGTCCATGCATTACAGCTTTTGAAATTCGCACAATCCAGCTTCCACAGTTTTAGAAAACATTTTAATTACATACCCAAATGACCTTAAAAAATTATGAAATTCAAACATGTGATAGTCAAGACATAAAGGCATATACTTAATGAAGAACACTACACCAAAAGATCCCCATATAGTTCAATTCAGACCACGCATAACAGCACTACTAATTCTGTCCGTTCCACTTGCACAGTTTTTGAAACATTTTTGGTTAAATAGGCAAATGAACTTCAAAAATTACGAAATTTGAATATGTTGTAGGCAAGAAATAAATGAAGATATTTTATTCAAAACACATTCCCAAAAGAATCTCATAAAAAACGTTATAGACCACGCAATGCAACATTACCAAGTCCGAACACATCAGATTACACAGTTTTAGAAACATTTTCGATTAAATACCCCAATGACATTAAAAAATTATGAAATTTGATTATGTGATAGCCAGGACCATAAGGTAAATACTTCATGAAGACATTGAAGTCAGATTCGTCCTAGGTAATTAAATATAAGCGGTTAAAACTTCTGTTCCTAGTACCAAAATTTCCAGATCTAACCATCTCCGAAAGACCATGATTTCACCTACTTATTCTTGTTTTTTTTCCCTAAATTATTGGTATGTTAAACCTCAGGAAGCACACTACAACTTTTGTTAAGAGATCAAAGTGAGATTTTCACAAGAAGGTTACTTTACAGACCACGAAACCACTGAAGGTCATCACGACGAATTCCAGATCTAGTCTCTCCAAAGAAAAATCATTTTAGTAACCATTTCTTGTTCGTTTTGCCTCACTTTTTTTTAGTATGTTGTCCTTCAAGGTGTTCTCTACAACTTTTATGAAGAAATGGAAACCAGATTCCGACTAAAAAGTCACATGCAACACACAAACTCAAAGATGGTCAAACTGGTCTTTCCAGAAACAGCATGCATGACCAACGAATCTCTCTCCATAGCTCCGAAATTTCATCCCATCAACCACAACCAAAACTTACCATCTACTACACATACACACAGCAATGCAAAGGGTAGGTTTTAGGACTTCACTTGCCTCAAATCAAAGGAAAACACAGCAAGAACGACGGCAGGACTAGGCGGGCTCGATGGCATCTCCTCTTCCTCTCTTCCTCTCTTCCTCTCTTTCTCTCTTCTTTCTTTGGATGCCCCCTCCCCCTCTCGAGCTCTCCATCCCTTTTCTTTCCTCCCCTTCCATGATTGGACTGCATGCAGCTACCCAAAGGAGCCAATGGGGGCAGCCACACTTTGCTCAACCTCCATGCCACTTGGCAGCTCGCATGCAAGGCTTGTGGGCTTCAAGGTTTGGGCCGGTCTTGGGCCTTCATGGGCCGGTCGACCAATGGGCTGACGTGGGCTGGTTGGACGGTCTTTTGGGCCTAAAGATCAGCCCACCCTCTCCTATTCCTATTCCATTTAACCATTATTTTAATAAACACCTAATTTCAACTTATAAGCCAAGAAAACTTTACAATTTAAATCAATAAAATTCTACTTATAAAGCGCACCACCAAGAATAAGATTTCTATTATCAGTTGCACCTTAATAAAATCCTTGGATCACTTGAAGACACATCTCCATCCAGACAATTGTCCACTATAATGCTTGGCCTTAAATTAATTGAAATTCATTAATGGCTAATTCATAATCCAATGGCACTTCCATCACCTATTGATGGTTCATAACGTATTCAAGGGTTGTCATGAAATTTTAGGATGCCACACCCTGTGTCCGTATTTGAATCCTCGAGATTTTCACGACAACCGAGAGTAGCCAATGTGTCCAAGAGGTTCATTGTGGCTCGAAGAAAATTGATCACAGGTCATTTGCACTAAAAATTTCTAAAAGCTACCCGGTAGCCTAGGTCAAGCTAAAAACACGCCAGAGTGAAATTAACCGTGAATTTGAATTCGATTTTAGAAATTGAAAGTTCTATCATGTCACGAGTCATTTTAGGAACGTTGACTTAGTTTTCAAAAAATTTTCTGCAAACTGAGATTTTCGCTAAAAAAGTCGTCATAGAGCTCTTTTTGATCGGAAAATGCAGATGACCATTTTTTATCGCGAAATTAGGGAGCAAGTCAGATCAATTGGTGAGAAAAAATGTCAATTTGATTATTGACTTGATAATGGAATTTTTAGAAGTTGAATTACCCTAATTCAAGTGAGGATTGAAGTCCAATTTGAGGAATTGAACCAAAACTCGTATGCCCCCATTACCCATGACAATTGGTGCCTGAAAATTGGAGTGGAAGCCAGCCATGCAAGGTGGGACACGCCAAGGGGACCAAGGAGATAAGAAGGGAAGCATGTGGCCCCCTCCAAGGAAAATTGGTCTCCTCTCCCTCTCTTTCTCTCTCCCCACTCGTCAACCACCATCCCCTCTCCTCCTCTTGGTCGTTCGAAGCTACCGCAACCCAGAGTAGCCGAACCAGCCATCCAGCAGCCCATTCGACCGCCTGGAAGCCTAGAGTCACCGTTGCTGCCAGCTAGACTTGCGCGCGAGCCCGCGCAAGCTACGCGCTTGTCTGCCGTCCTAGCCATGCCGTTTCATCCTGCTCGCCGTCCAGCAAGCTGCATGAGTCGTGTGGAGGTCACCGGAGCCGCCGTGAAGCCCTGCCTCAGCCAGCTTGACCTCACTGCATCATTGCTGTCCACCCTCGCCACTTCAATCCGATCGACTTAGCCTCTCTTAGTCTAGACCAGAGCAGAATCGAATGGGTTTCCAGGCACAGTTTTGCCCCACTTTGGCCCGATTTCGGACCTCGAAAGGCAGTCCCCCTTTGTAGTTTATCAAGCCCTGTTGCATCCCCGTCGTTTCGATCTGAGCAGATCACTTAACAAGTGAGTTTAACTCACTAATCCCTGCTTAGTAGGTTAATGACGCTTAAGGGTTGTTTAATTTAGACTAAGTATGTATTAGGTGGATAGTTAGATTTGATTAGCAATTTAATAATTGTTATTGTATGTTAGGTGGTTAGAGTAGTGAAGTTAGAGCCTAAACAAGCTCTAGTATTTATATAGAGTGCTTTGGAAATTTTTCGGGCCTGTCTTGGCTTTTAATTAGGCTTTTCGGGCATAAGTTCTATTTAGTGGCATTATTTAATTATTTTTCATAATTACTTAATTACTTATTTATTTTCTGAAAATTAGACGGGATAACTAGTGACCGGAATTTTGTGCTGATTGTGATGATATCATTTGTTTATTTAATTGACTGTTATTCTGTGCAAATTGAGTGTGATTGGTGTTTGTAGGTATTTATCCAAAAAATTGATAATTTTGGTAATTAATTGGAAAATTACTGGGTGTCGGTCTACAATGCCAAAAATCTATTTTGGGACTGCTGAAATTGGTGGGATATTCAAAAGTGAAAATGTTGTATTTTAGCTAAGCCCAACAGTGTATCCACACATGAGTATTTTTATCGGGCATGATAAAAATGGTAAATTGAATAGATGGTCAAATGGTATACTATATCAACCTACGGGCTCTGATATGACAGCTTAGTGAGGGAGCAATATACCTTATCAGCTTAGAGCGAGCAATATTACTATTAGCTTAGAGTGAGCATTATTAGTATACTATATCAACCTACGGGCTCTGATATGTTAGCTTAGTAAGAGAGCGGTATACTATGTATTAGCTTAGCGTGAGCTATACTATTTATTATCAGCTCAGAGGGAGCAGTCTTGACATGATCGGACTCATTAGATAGTATTGATTGGGTTGACCAAGGGAAGGTCGTGATAACATGTAATTGACTGAGTCGAATGATCGATAGTTCAATCTGATTTGATGAATTGATGTGATTTGTATATCCATGCAATAGACTGACTTGAAGGAAATGATTGAGCAAAGGTAAGTCCTCTGACGTATGTTTGTGCTTCGGCAGCTCTTTGGGCGTATTTTCCACCTAGTCAGGTCTTAGGAGGTAGAACTCGCTGAGACGTCGTCTCACGCTGTTGTGGGATAACATTTCAGGTCCATAGATAGTGGCTCCTGAGTTTTTTGGATGGCCTAAGAAGGTTACAGAATAGACATCTTACATTCCGTTACATGGGAGCCCTAAGGTTTGGACCTATAATTTGGTGAGGTCCATAGTCTGGGTGGATGCGAGTCTCACCCACAAGGTGCCACACCGATACAGATCATGGTACCGCCAAGCTCAGGATGGCCAAAGAGAGGGTCCCATATCGAAATCTGAGATACCTCTGTACGTTATGTAGGTCACTTTTGAAAAGGGTACAGCAGATCCTCCTCATGGCTCGGTCGTAAACGTGGTGGACCTGAATTTTGAAGTACCAAAGTCTCCAATGTAGTCTGCTGAAGGTTCTAGTTAGAGTGTGGAGGATGATGGAGCGGAGGACATGGATCCGTAGTTTCATCAAACCCCCACCCCTGTTCTGTAGAACTTATATAGATATATATATATATATATATATATCGCCGTATTGCGTATATCTGATTGTGATATGTATGTATAAGTGTGATGTTGGTTTTCATAATTATGGCCCTACTTTTCTATCAAATATTGTTGTTGTCTGGGATCCTTTAATTGCTTCCACCTGTGCATTAAAATGAATGGGTTGGCGATGCGTTATGGGACGTCGCTATTTAATCGACCGCAGAGGGATGGGTATGCGCTCAGAAGATCGAGGCGTGACAGTCAAATTCTGCTCAACGTAGCCCAACTAAGCCGGGACCATCCCTCTTGAAGCCACGACCAGCAAGACCGCAGCAAAAGCAGAAATCTAGCTCAATCGTAAGCCTTACGAGGCCATTTTTAGGCCCGTCCCAGTCTCGCTTGGAGCCGCCGCCTTAGAACTTGTGGCCCGTCTCCGCGTCCCCGTTGTTGTGTTTCAATCAGATCATTAGTAAAGTGAGTTTAACTCACTAATCCCTACTTAGTAAGTTAATAACGCATAAGGGTTGATTAGTTTAAGTTAAGCTTGGTTTAGGTGGTTATTAGAACGTATTAGTGAATTAGTTAATCGATATTGCATGTTAGGTGGTTAGAGTAGTGTAATTAGAGCCTATACGAGCTCTAGTATTTATCTAGAGTGGTTCAGAAATTTCTAGGCCCTTCTCGGCTTTTATTTAGGCTTTTCTGTCCTAAGTTGCTATTTTTTGTATTTAATAATTAATTTTCGAAATTAACTAATTAATTATTTATTTTCCGGAAATTAGACCGGAATAGCCAGTGACCGGAATTTTATGCTGATTGCAATGGTGTGATCTATTTATTTAATTGATTGTTATTTTGTGCAAATTGAGTGTGATCGATGATTTTGGGTATTTATCCAGAAATTTCTTATTTTCAATAATTAATTGGAAAATCACCGAGCATTGGTTTACAGTGCTAAAAATGGATAAATTGATTGGTTGAAATGATTGAATGGTTATTTAAATTTTATCGACTTATAGGAAATGACTGAGGCCAATGTAAGTCCTTTGACTCGTGTTTGTGCTTAGGCGGCCCTTGGGCCATATTTTCTTCCTAGTCGAGTCTTAGGGAGTGAACTTGCAGAGACATCGTCTCACCCCCGTTGTGGGATAACATTTTCTGGTTCGCAGATGGTGAATCCCCCCGAGCGTCATGGTCGTCCTATGAGGGTTACCGAGCAAGTCTCTAGTTTCCCCGATCCTGAAGATTTTTGTGTTTACGAGTTAGTTGTAACCACTGTCTAGGTTGAAGAGGTTCCACATTAGGATATACCTAATCGATTCAGAGCATGGTTCCACACCGCTCCCTATGGTATTAAGCTAGGTTCCCTTCGGACTTTTGATATCCCTGATGCGGTGATTGATGCTGCTCTAGACAAGGATCCAGCTGACCCTCCTAATGGTGTAGTGGAGAACTCGCCATCTCGCCCGGATCCTGTGGACACTGAAGAATCGGCAAACGAGTCGGACTAGAGGGTCATAGGACAACTTTTTTTGGAGAGCTGACCTTTTTGTAGGCTTTGTAAATATCGGCTAGTAATGTATATGAATTAGTCTGATATGTATAAAGGTGTGATTTGGTTTTGAAAGGTTGTGGCCCTACATTTCTATCACATCTTGTTATTGTTTCGGGATTTATTTATTTGCTTTCGCATGTGCATTAAAATGAATGGGTCGGCGACGCGTCTTGGGACGTCGCTAATTAAATCTACCAAGGAGGGATGGGCATGCGTTTGGATGATCGGGGCATGACATCCTCATTTAAGTTGTATCAAAGCAAGGTTTATGGTTGGAGTGATAAGGTGCGATGAGTCATGGGATAGCTAGTAGGAATGGCATTTATTTCATGCTGGTGCATGTGATTAATAGCTGATTGGTAGCTTGTTTATGTGGGTCACTCAAATTTTAATATGGCATTGGAATTAGAAACATGTTTTTATAAAGGTCCTGTAGCATGAGTGATCAGCAGCTGAGGACTCCTAGTAAGAGAGCAGTAGCCTTTGTGACTCGGGGTAGAACACCGACATGGATTGGTGCCCGAGGTGGTTGTGATTGAATATACTCAAGCATAATCAATAATCAGAACACATCACTCTCATGCGCAAAGCATCCACACAGGTCCTGATTATAAAGTAAAGCGTTTTGGCACATCCCATTCCATGCCTAACAGTTTTGCCCCATAATCAAGCGCAACACATCGCATTCATTGCATGCGCATGTCACTCTTGGTAACTATACAATGACTTCACTTCAAATGATGGAAGAGACATGCTTATGATCGAACTAACCACTATCATGAGATCATTAGACTCCATATATGTCATGAAAGTCAAGTACAAAAGGCACAACAACTAATGCACATTCTCGGATCAAGGTAGTATATGAACAATTGTGGGCAGTTTCAGACATAGACATAAAAAGTACATCCATTCTTATCGGAATGTTACGAAATTTTAGTATGTTATAGAAAAGACATAGATTAACATTTTCGTGAAGAAACCTAAGCCTATATCTCAATGTATAAAGAACAGTAATTTGCTATCTTCTTTCTTAAAATTCTGCAGCAACTTTCCATATTGAATACCTACAGAAGAAGGATCATTTCACTACCCGAACCTTGACCGTTTGTTCTGACATGTTATTCCAAAAGATTTTCTCTACAACTTTTATGAAGAGTTTAAGGTCCAATTCTTTCTAGAAAATTACAGAAAATTCGAAGAACTATCGAAGGTTTTGCTGTCTTCGGCAAAATAGCTTACTGTTTCAAGGAGAATTACTATCGCCAATACATTTTTGCATGAATCCCAATATAACTAGAGATAGAGACCTAACTTAATTAGTATACTCTTAAGTAACTTGTTCTTTTCCTTAATTACATCATTAAAATTCAAGACGACACATAACAAAAGGTTTTTTCTATCTCTGTTTCTCTAGAACAGAAAGCTTTGCACCGTTTTCCTCATTTCAGCTCAACTAAACCATTTAATTTCTCTACAAATTCCTCTTTTAGTATTCTGACACTTCTCCATAGTATCTAAGGGTAGCCACAGCAGGTCTTCACTTACCTACAACCGTCCACAGCTCGATCCAAAGCAAATACTCGCATCTTGACTCATCTACAGCAACATGCAGCACTTTTCCTCACTCGACAGCCACCTTTCCATCTTACTCGACCAACTTAGCTTACACACACTCAACTTTTGAAACACGCAAGGCTCTAACATGACATGCAAGGACTCATAGCTTCAATCTAGAGTTCATCTAGCTCATTTCAACACAAAACAAAACCATCACACCTAATCCTCCACCATTCGGCTAGTTTCGTGAGTTCCCTTGACAAAATAGCGAATAACTTTTAGTTTAGAGACTCAACTTTTCCTTACCGTTGCTTAGCTTCGTTGGTGACTCAAGATCCTTCGAGAATTTGCACCTAAACTCGCGCAAGAAGAAGCAAAGTCTCCTAAGCTGCTGCTGGTTTGCTTCTGTTCGAACCGAGAGAGAGAGAGAGAAAGAAGAAGAGAGGTTTTGGTTTGTCTTGGAGAGAGAGAAGAGGAAATGATGCGAGTTATGAGGGAAATAGGCTATAAGTCTAATCCCTAGAGTAGCTTAATCATTAACAAACTTAATGATTGTGTTCCCTCATAGCTTTGGTTCAAAGGGGAAGAAGAAAAAAAAATCGAGGGTGGGAAGAGAGAGGAGAGAGGAGAGAGGAGAGGGGGTCGTGGCCTTCATGCACAATTCCTTCCCGATGTCTGGCATTCGATACCGATTAGTTTCTAATCCGTGTCGTTAGTCGATTTATTAGTTTCTAATGCCTTTCACTTCTTTCCTTTCGAATCCATTAAATTTCAATGTCCTCATAAGTATACAAATTAATGAAATCACATGACACATTTACAGCTTGGCATTAATCTACAGAGAATTTATCGCGAGAAATGATAAAGTTTGTAATCGACATTAGCATTAAAATTCCTAACTAAATCCTCATAACGATAATCTATAAACTTAATCAGAAACGAAAACACTTGGGCCTAAATACCCATCTCTGGCCCACCGGGCTTTTCCTACAACAATCACGGCCACTAAACTTAATTTACCATTCTAAAGAATCCGATTCTTGGCCTGCTCCAAGTAAGCCCAAGTCCATAACCTATCCTTCAGCTGATTAAGCCCACCTCGAGAACTCGTGTGCCCCACTAACTTCTTAAGCCCACACAATCCTCACGGCCCATTGGGCTTGCTTTCTAGCCCAATTTAAAATAATCCAAGCCCTTAACAATCCAATTACACTAATAGGGTCGATGAATTTTTGGGATGTCACACTGAGGCCCAACCTGGAGTGGTGTTCGGAGAGCAAGCTACTACATGTGGGTCAAGGTTCAGTTCAAGCAGAGATGGAAACCGGTTTGTAAAGGAGCCTATGATTGGAGAAAGGTATTCTATTCCGCCCAACAGGAAGGGTGGGATAGACAAGTCAACACCGAATCAGAATAGAGTATGTCGTTCCTATGGGAGACGACAGGGATTGGCCTCGTGTCTTTCCTAGGACAAGAATTTGTTACGAGTGCCGCCATCATGGCCACCTGGTCAAGGATTGTTTGCGTAGGCCGATGGGATTGCAAGTGCCATCACCGCCGATGGGATAGATCAGAGAGAATGCGCCATAGAATGCACAGTGGGGTATTTGGAACAAGCCCCAAGTGCCAGTAAGAGTGCATGTTGTCACCCGATTGGATGCAAAATACTCACTAGAGGTGTGCGAGTTTGTGGAAGGAAGCATGGGTTAATCTGGTGTCCTGGTATAAGTGGAGTGTGCTATAGATTGTCAATATGAGTCTAAGGGAACATAGACACCACTACCGTAGTTAGGACGCCATTAGGATGACGAAACGGGTAGGAATTGAACTGACCATGCACCGATCAGAGGAAGGATATTTTTTGGTGATTTTATCAGAGTAACGCAGTGGAGTTTTGGGTTAAGTTGGTGGAATTTTAGTTTGTTGAAATAAAGCTATCGAAAGGAGAATCATTGGCTATAGTTGTACTTGACTAGTTGCTTGCGTATAATTTTGACGTCATATACAAAAGGAGTTAGCTTAAGGAGCCTCTCGTAGTGATGAATTGTTGTTGTAAAGTAACCCGGTTTAAACCATTAGTATGTGAAAGTTTCAAGTTTATAGAGAGTAGAGAAGGACCCTTGATTACACTAATCTCGTCACTTGAAGACAACCCGTTTGTTAGATGAGAGTTGCCAAGGTTACTTGGCGATTGTCATAGATAAGACAGTTGAGGAACTGAAGATCGAGGACATCACAGTAGTTCAAGAATTTCTGGATGTGTTTCCATAGGAATTGTCAGGCCTATCATCAGAGAAAGATAGAATTCATGATCGAATTAGCACCCAGGACAGAGCCACTTTCTAAGGCTTCTTACCGAATGTCATTGTCTAAGTTGAAAGAACTGATGGTGCATATGCGAGAATTACTGGATAAGGGATTTATACATACCAGTGCATCATCTTGGGGAGCACCGGTTTCGTTTGTGAAAAAGAAAGATGATTCGTTGCGCCTGTGCAATGACTATTGTCAACTCAATTAGGTGACGATCAAGAAATGGTATTCATTGTTGAAGATCGATGAATTGTGTGACCAGTTACAAAGAGTGTCGATACTTTCAAAGATCAACTTGAGGGCAGGGTATCGTCAGCTGATGGCTAGAAAATAAGGAGATATTGAAGTCAATGTTTAGCACTTGAGTCGACTATTACGAGAGTACTGTGATGCTCTTTAGTTTGACGAACGCTCCAGCTGCCATCATGGATTTGACAAACTGAGTGTTTAAGGAATATCTAAATTAGTTCGTGATCATGTCAATCAATGATATTTTGGTGTATTCGAGGAGTGTTGAGGAGCACGAGAGTATCTAAGAATGGTACTTCAGACCCTGAGGATTCATGGTTTGTATGCTAAGTTTATCAAATGCGGGTTTTGGTTGACTCGTGTAGCGTTCATAGGTCACTTCAATTCAGGTGAAGGAATCTCCGCGGACCCAAACAGGATCGAAGCAGTTATCAGTGGACCAAGACGGACAATAGTATCAGAGATCATAAGCCATTTAGGTTAGACAGGTTACTACAGAAGGTTTGTGGGAAGATTTTTAGCACCAGTGTCACCGTTGACTGGACTCTTGAAGAAAGAAGAAAAGTTTGTGTGGACAGACAAGTGCGAGTGTAGTTTCCAAGAGCTTAAGAAAAAGCTGACTACCGCACCTGTGCTGATCATTCCATCCGGTCCTAGAAGATACAAGATCTATAGTGATGCGTCGTTTAGGGGACTGGGTTGCGTGCTGATGCAACATGGTAGAATTGTTGCATACACGTCCCGTCAGTTGAGTTCTCACGAGCTAAATTACACAACGCATGACATAGAACTCACAGCAATAATTTTCGCTCTGAAGATTTAGAGACGTTATTTGTGTGGAGAAAGATTTCAGATCTTCACTGACCATCAAAGTCTCAAGTATTTATTCTATCAGAATGAGTTGAATATGAGACAGCGTTGTGAATTAGAACTTCGGAAGGACTGTGATTGTAATAACTTGTATTACTCTAGAAAGATGAATTAAGTCGCAGATGCACTGAGTTAGGAGTCTTCAATTGTGCATATGCTAGTTAAAGAATGGACCTTACTTAAGAAAGTTCGAGATTCGATTTTCAAATTTGAGGTAGGCCACATTTTGAATCTTATGGCCACCCTCAGAATTGAATCAAAAGTCCAGTTTAGGATCAAGATGTTTTAGTTGACGAACCCAGATGTTCAGGAAGTCCTGCAAGAGGATACCGATAAGGGAAAGGTTGACTTTCAGATTTCTGAAGAGGGAATGCTGAAGTATCGTGGGTGATGATAGGTGTCAGACGGTACAGAGCTTAAGGAGGAGTCCTTGTCAAGAATTCACTGTAGCAGATGCAGTATTCAACCAGACAGTACAAAGTAGTTCGGAATCGATGTTAGCTCAATTGGTAGACCGATATAAAAATAGATATTGCCGAACAGGTTGCAAGTGTCAGATGTGCTAGTAAGTGAAAATTCAGTAATGCAAGTCGGGAGCACTTTTACAATCACTCAAGAGTCCGGAGTGGGAATGGAAGTATATCACGATGGAACGTAGTGATAGGCTTACCAAGGAGTCAGAGGAGTAATGATTCCATTTGAGGTTGTGGTCGATAGATTGACTAAGTCGGCTCACTTCTTGGTAGTACAAAAGGATCTAGACTTAGATAGACATGCAGAATTGTATGTGCGTCAGATAGTTCGTCTACATAGAGTGCCAGTGACTAAGTTATATCAAACCTAGACCAGAGGTTCCCAATTTCAGCAGAGCTTTCAAATGGTTCCTTTTGAAGCATTGCATAGCACAGTGTACATAACATCAGTTTGTGAGACGGAAGTTAGATGAGGAAAGATCACAGGCTCAGAGTTAGTAAATGCAATTGCAATATCAGTGAGAGATTAAAGACCACTCAGAGTCGCTAGAAAAGTTGTCTTATTAGGCATTGAAGGCCGGAATTCCAAGTTGGTGATTGCATCCTTCTGAAGGTACCACTAATCAGGGATACTTCACCCTTTGGTAAGAAGGGATGACTAAGTCCGAGGTACGTAGGTCCCTTTAAGATTCTAGAGAGAATCGAGATCCTAGTGTATCGTCTTGCATTGCCGCAAGGTTGGTGCAAATGCATGATGTATTTTACATGTTGAGGTTAATGACGTATGAGTCTAACCCGACTCACGTGCTGAGTCTTGATTAGTCAGGCGTGGATGACAGAGTGTCATACGTAAAAAGCCTGATTCAGATTGTGGATAAGAAGGAACAGATTTTGTGTACCAAGATGGTCCCCTTGGTGAAAGTGATTTGACAACACCACGGGATTGAAGAAGCAATGTGGGAAAGTGAAACTGATGAGACGACGATACCCCCATCTTTCGTTTAAGATTGATAAAGGTTTAAATTTCGAGGACAAAATTTTTATAAGAGGGGAAGAGTTGTGATATTCTGATTTTTAGGTTCTAATTTTGATTGGATTAGTTGGGCTTTTCATCGCCGCACCTATAGTGCTTTTCTTTGAGATGGCCACTCATGAGATAATTGGCCTACCAGGTGAAGCCGTTAAGGGATTTTAATGCAATAGACTTGAGAATTCGACCAAAAATCGACTGCTCAATCGTGCTAGTCTACAAGGGTCATTATGGCATTGTCAAAATCGATCAGAGACTAAAGATAGGTCGATTCGACTGAGATGTGGGATCGAAGTGTGGGTAATTACACCTGATTGCAAAATTCTTGTCAATTGGCACTAAATTGATTTTCTGTTGTTTTGGGTACCCTGTGTCCATATTTGAAACCTCAAGATTTTCACGATCACCGAGAGTTGCCAATGTGTTGAAAAGGTACGTGTCGTTTGAAGAAAATTGAGCATAGGTCGATTGCACAAAAAAATTTCTAAAAACTACCCGATAGGCTAGGTCACGCTAAAATCTCGCCAGGTTAAAATTAACCACGAATTTGAATTCGATTTCAGAAATTAAAAGTTCTTTCGTGTCACGAGTCATTTTAGAAACATTGACTTATCTTTTGAGGAATTTTCGGCAAGTTCGGGATCTTTACGGAAAATCGATTCAGACGATTTGGAAAACGAGCAGAAATTCGGATTAGCTATTGTGAAGGGATTTTTGGCCTCTTGTGTGAGCTACTTAGTGAAAGGAAATTATATGGGCTTTTTCTTTAACAAAATTGGACATCAATCGGAGGGATTTGTTAAGAAATCAGATTCCAGGGAAGAGAAAATAGCATTCGGAATTGAAGGAAATTGCTATTTTGCTACCCATTACTTGTTATTTTGGGGGAATTTTGGTGCAAGAAAGCAAGTGAAGATCAAGTATTCTAGCATAGGGATTTTTGGGGACCAAATTGGATTGATTTCGAGCTTGTGGGACCAAGAAGTGTTGAATTCAAGATATTTGCTTTTACTTTTAGCGTTGCTTTCATTTCCCTCGTGTGTTTCACCCTTCGACCGCCCATCTCTATCTCTCTCTCTCGCGTCCTCCCCCCCTAGCCAACAGTCTCCTGCAGCTAGTCTCCTCTTTGCTTTTCTCTCATTGACTTTGCATTCATTATTATCCTCTCCCTCTTTCTCTCTCCCTTCGTCCCTTTCTCTCTTCGGCCACGCTAGCTTTGCTGACCCCCTGGCTTCTTTGGCTTTTCTTTCATTTTTTAGTTTCCCCTGCACACTCTTTGCCCCACCGAACCCGAACAAATTTTCCCTTTAGCTACCATGTTTGAATTTGTGCATGTCAGCACACTCCACCAATTCAACCACTCAATTTTCCCTTTATGTCGATTGCAATGGCATGATCTGTTCATTTAATTGACTATTATTTTATGCAAATTGAGTGTGATTAGTGATTTTAGGCATTTATCCTGAAATTTCTTATTTTCAGTAATTAATTGGAAAATCACCGGGTGTCGGTTTACAATGCCAAAAATGGATCTGTGGATTGTTGAAATTAGTGGGATTTTCAAAAGGAAAAATATTGTATTTTGGCTAAAGCCGACTGTGTATCCACACATGATTATTTTTATCGAGTATGATAAAAATGGTAAAATCATTAGATGATCGAGATGGTATATTATATCAGCTTGCGGGCGATATGTCACCTTACAGCGGTATACTATACCAGCCTACGGGCGATATGTCACCTTACAGCGAGCAGTATACCGGTATACTATATCAGCTTGCGAGCGATATGTCAACTTAGAGCGAGCAGTATGCCGGTATATTATATCAATCCGCGAGTCTTGATATGTCAGCTTAGAGCGAGCAGTATACTTGGCAGCTTCTAGTGAGGATTATTAGTATACTTTATCAGCCTGCAGGCGATATGTCAGCTTAGAGTGAGCAGTATACTATTTATTAGCTTAGTGCGAGCTATACTATCTATTATCAACTTAGAGTGAGTAGTCTTGATTATGATCGGACTTTATAGATAGTATTGATTGAGATGACCGGGGAATGGTCTCGATGACATGAAATCGACTAAGTCGATTGATCGATGGTTCGATCTGAATGGATGAATTGATTAGTTGAAATGATTGAATGGTTATTTAAATTTTATCAACTTGTAGGAAAGGACTAAGGCCAAGGTAAGTCCTTTGACTTTTATTTGTGCTTAGGCAGCCCTTGGGACGTATTTTCTTCCTAGTCGGGTCTTAGGGAGTGAACTTGTTGAGACGTTGTCTCACCCCGTTATGGGATAACATTTTCAGGTTCGCAGATGGCGAATCTCCTCGACCGTCATGGTCATCCTATGAGGGTTACCGAGTCAGTCTCTAGTTTCCCCTATCCCAGAGGTTTTTGGGTTTACGAGTTCGTTATAACCACTGTTTGGGTCGAAGAGATTCCACATTAGGAGATGCCTAATCGATTCAGAGCATGGTTCCACACTGCTCCTTATGGTGTTAGGCTAGGTCCCCTTAGGACTTTTGATATCCCTGCTGCAATGATTGATGATGCTCTGGACGAGGATCCAGCTGACCCTTCTGATGGTGCAGTGAAGAACCCGCCATCTCACCTGGATCTTGTGGACACTGAAGAATCGGCAAATGAGTCGGACTAGCGGGTCATAGGACAACTTATTTTGGAGAGTTGACCTTTTTGTGGGCTTTGTAAATATCGACTAGTAATGTATATGAATTAGTCTGATATGTATAAATGTGTGATTTGGTTTTGAAAAGTTGTGACCCTACTTTTCTATCACATCTTATTGTTGTTTGGGGATTTATTTATTTGCTTCCACATGTGCATTAAAATGAATGGGTCGGCAACGCGTCCTGAGATGTTGCTAATTAAATCGATCAAGGAGGGATGGGCATGTGCTCGGATGATCGGGGCGTGACAAAATGTTGGGAAGATACCGGAGTAATCCAGATATGGATCACTAGGGAGCTGTAAAGAAGGTAATGAGGTACCTTCAAGGTACAAAAGGAGACATGCTTATGTATAGATGAAGCGATAGCTTAGAGGTAGTTGGCTATTTGGATTCAAACTTTGTTGGCTGCGTAGATTCCTGTAAATCAACATCGAAATACACTTCTATGTTTATTGGCACAGCTATGTGTTGAAGGAGTGCGAAACAAACCTTGATTGCCACATCAACTATGGCGGTAGAGTTCGTTTCTTATTTTGAGGCCACCTCACATGGTGTGTGATTAAAAAGTTTCATATCAAGGCACAAAGTTGTAGATTCCAATGCTAAGCCATTGAGAATGTTTTGTAACAGTTCAGCTGTAGTTTTTATGATTAAGAACCACAAAAGTGGTAATTGAAGCAAAAACATCGACATCAAGTAACCATTAGAATATGTTAAAAAGAAGAAAGTGGTCATAGAACACGAAAACACTGAATTGATGATAGATGATCTTTAACTAAAGGCAAGCCACCAATGAGTTATAAGGATCATGTAGTCGAAATGGGCATTGGTCCAATCATGTAAATTTTTCTTTATATATAAGAATTTGTGAAAATTTTATTCATTTACGATGTTTTTCTCAATACAGTTGTATACATTTAGTTATTATGAGAAAAACAATCATGTTTGACCTAAAATAAACATAAGGTTTATTCATTATGTTATGTTATCACATATGGACTGGCGAGACATATTGTGATGCATGGAAGATAATATTAGTTCTAACAAGACTTATCGTCATGATTAGTGTGTTTTATTTTCAGCATGAAGTTTTGTGAATTTGGTTAAATATTTTGTTCAATGAAATATTGGGATCAAGTGAGAGAATGTTATAAGTTTATTTAACATGATCCCGCATTCAATTTAAAATTGCACATATAAGATTTCATTGAGAATTTATTATCCAAATCTCATTACTGATAACTATGGAGATTGCTCATATCCACTAGGATTAGTCATGATGGAGAACTATATCTATTAGGATTTTTATGGGCATCTAAATAAGTCATCCAAAGAAAACCCTCTTATTATCATTACTATAATGATTATTTGATAATCGCAGAACACACCATCAACATCGAGAGGGCAATTTGCTATAAGTGCCTATTCACAATTGTTCAGGCTCTGCGTATCTGTTCTTGATGTCATCAGTGCTTGTTCACGATTGAGATCATGGTTTTCCACAAAATTTCTAACAAACCTTTGTACGACGCTGACTTTTATACTAACATGTTAACAATTTTTATTTTTTTTGCCGACCCTTTTGTCTTTCATGACCTTTTCACTGTCCAGCTCTCGCAATTTTTAGCTTCCTCTCTCAATCATGTTTCCCCCTTCTAAAGCTCTTTCCCTGACCATCTTCCAAAAGTTTTGCCAAGTTCACGGTTTTAAAGTGTAAAAAAGCCCTCCACCTAATCTGCTTAATTTCCTCTTCTTCTTTTTTTAACTCTTGATTGCTATTTATACCATCTTCATGCCTCAACTACCAGTGAAGAAGAGAGAGAAATAGAGGATTTGATGAGCAACATATCTCTTCTCTTCTTTCTTATTCTGGTTTTCCTTTATTAATTTCTCTTTTACCGATAGGGTCAAAACGAGATCATATCTTATGGTTTTTGCTTGTGGGATTTTTCTGAGTCCTATTAGTCTATTTATAACAAATTAATGTCCTATCAGATTTCCAGCCATATAAATCACCCATAGCACTTAAGTGAAAGATTTTTAAATAATTTGGTACTCGAGCAGTTAGGTGAGTACCATACGAAAATTATGATATTTATCTTATCCTTATCCTGAATTTAAAAAGAGAAACAATCCATTTGATAAAAGATTCTGGAGCATGCGTTCTTTAAGCAACTCAGCAGTCACTATATTATAGTTATGCCATGAGAGTGAGTGGAATGAATAATTCGTCCTACTGTTTGGTATTTTTTGAGCTTCACGCTGTACAAGTCTTTTAAGGATGGATACTTGTCGAGCATGGAACTTCGGAATCTTATTCGAATATAAATCTGATTTGTCCGTTGACTGACCAATGCCTCCATTCCGCGCATACACCAACACTCGAAGAATGTGTCTTGTATTTTAACTGAGAAGACATGTGACAATTTACCCTAATAGACGGTTAACCACATGTCAAAGCAAAAGTTAAGAAGTATGCCGGGTCTACTAAAAAACACAAATTTTCATGCAGCTTTTGCATCATGATAGAATCTTCATGCAGCTTTTGCATCGTGATAGAATCTGTCTCTTTACCACGGGCATATGAGAAGATTCCTTTCGATAGTGACAAAAAGCATTTCTCGGAGACTCAATTATACAACTTCCGGCAAAAGTCCTGGAAAATAGTTCCTTACCTTCAGGAAGAGCAAAAGCTCTAACAGGGAAGACAATCTAGACTAAATATCTTCATAGCAAGGAACGTCCTCAAAGCTTCCACGACCTTTACAGGCCTGAGAAACACGGCAACTGTCGAAACTAAACAATCAAAAAACGAAAGGCAAGAGCGCCGTAAGTACTCGGAGAAGCCTACCAGTCTTCTTGCGGCATATGACCTGGCCCCTCTATTACCTTAAGTTTGATCATTGAAGAATTTCCTTTCTGGAAATGTCCGGCCAGTGATTGTGGCAGATACCCGTCTGATACACCCATGCGAGCAATGTGGTTTTCTCGCTGCTATGAGTGGAAAAATAATAGTAGTATCGACAAAGAGAAAAGGTAATCTCATATGGAATAATGGAAATTTGCACGCAAATTTGTTATCTAAACTAAAGTTGTTGCTAATAAATTATGTCTTGAGTTTAAACCGGGTAGAAAACTCAAACCAAATTGGCTGATGTGGATTGAAATTATTGACTCGATCTTATCCTTGGGGTGGTTAGAGATATCTATCCAAGATTTGACCAAGACTTCGATTGCCTCCCTGTCAGAGAAATAAAAAAGAAAACAAGGGTTTGCTTTTAGTTCTCCTCTTTCCTGGATAAAGCAGCAGCCGCGCCTGAGGGGAATGAAGAAAGAAGGCCAGCGTGCATTCTTTTAAGAAACAGAGCCGCGAAGGAGGCAAAAAGAGCGCACGACGATCTTGGTTTTCGACCCCACGGACGTGAGAGTATTTTCATCCAAATCGAGTTTATTTATTTATAAATATTTTAGGTTTGGGCTTAATCTACATATAAAAAATACTCGAGCTGTTATAACTCTTTAGTAGATTATTTACTGTTGGCTCACAGCTTCAAGCAAGGCTTGTCAATAAAGAAAAGGAAAAAGAAAAGGAGAGACTTGAGGCTTGAAATTTAGAATTATGACTGTGACATTTGCTACTAATTCAGGCATTCATAACTTACTAATCTGATGGCTAAACTCACTTAATTTTAGGTATTCCATCAATTTCTTTTTGTGTTTCTGAAAATTTATGATGCATTCATTATCTCATCAATCAAATCTGACGGAGAGTTTAGAACGGACATTTTGTATTCAGATGAGTGAGAGAATGTCCCCCTGCAGAAATGTCAATTTGACGGCAAAATACGGTCTTTGGTGGAAAATCATATGATATTTCTATTAAAGGTTCTCGGTGCTTTTCCAGTATTTTCAGAACTAAATCCAGGTCCACCGCTCGACGAATGTGACAGCCGGTAGACACCTGCCTTTTCTACCCTCAGAAATAACCACAAGACAAGATAATTATAGGTCCGGATTCCACAAAAAGGATGTACTTCGTGAATTTTCAGACACAGAGGCCCAAGTAGAATGAGGCCCAAGTAAAAACCCTATCAATGCAATTCATCTCCTTCGAGGCAAAGAGTATCATTTCTCTTACTCTCAAAATCCTTCTTAACGCCATCACGAACTGTTGAAACAAGTGCACCAGCTAGGTTCATCAAAAAAATCTTTGCAAGTGTCTGACACGTTGACCATGGAAGCTACAATAAGCAATCTTGTAAAGCACAATATGATTGTTTAGAAAAGAACAAAGACTAGAATATCCACAGTTCTTAGATACAGGGGAAATATTGATGGCGTCTAAAAAAGATAAATTGCTTCATTGTCAGAAAAAGTATACTAGAAGTGCCAGACTTTTTTGTGACGCTTGCTTTGATACCAAAATGAACTAGTGGGGGAAAACATTTTTCTTTTTTCTTTTTCTTTCGTTTTCATGTTCTTCTTCACTAGTTAGTCGCTAGCCATGGCGATGACCGACGAAGGGCCATAGGTGAGCTCAAGCCTTCCTTAATCTAGCGATGCTTGAGCTTGCCCAATAGCCATGAGCAAACTTGGGCCTCACCAAATCTGGTGAGCTGGACGGGGCTCAAGCCTCACCCGAGGTCACCAGAGGTTGGCGAGGTTCTAGCAACCTTAGGCGAGGCTTGAGTTTACCTATGCCGGCCAAGGGAAAAAAAAGAAAAAGAAAAAGAATAAAAATTGACTTAAAAATAAAATAATAAAAATTATTGAAAATGAGTGTATGGAGGAAAATACTAAACGGTAGAAAATATTTTCTAGTTAATTTTCACGTTTCGGCCAAACACCGAAATGTTTTTTTTTTTTTTTGTTTTCCTAGAAAATTGTTTATTGAAAAACATTTTTCAGAAATGCCACATTTTCCATAAAATGAACGGAACCTAAGTGCTAACTCCGATTCGGGATGATGGAAATGTGATGTAACAATATTTTATCAATTTCCCAAACCAAAATGGCTGACCGGCATTCCTAATCAGCATTAGTAGACAACACTGTCTACATGTTTTACCCCAAATATAATCCCTAATTTGAAAAAATTAAGCCATTTTCCAAATTCTTTGAACTCTAATTCGAACCAAGCAATTTGCTGCAACTCAAAATCCTATAATAGCCACATTAAATAGAGAAAGCACTCAATCAGAGAAAGCCAATCCAAAACCCTAATTAAACACAGTAGTCCCGGTCCCCTTGTAGTAAAACATAGCAAAGGAGATGATGAAGAACACGAGCACCGCATCCCTAATAGAGGAAGACACCCCCTTTGGCAAGGAAAGGGGGGAGTACTTTTGGTATCGACTGGGAGCAAAATCATCGGCTTTTATGGAAGATGCGGCAAGATTCTCAAATCCATTGGAGTATATGTAGAGCCCATACCGCACCTGTACCCTTTCATAATTCGCTCCATTGGAATTGTGTACGATAACAACGGTTCTGTCGTCGAATGCTCTCCCCATGGTGCAGAAGACGGGTCTCAAGGCATCTGGGTTAGTCCATCTGTCGCAATCAACCCCCCCTCCCCCCAACCATCTATCTCTTTTCTGTCTGGAAGTCGTTCGCGGATTTATGCATTTGCATGTATGCATGTTGCCTTTCACAATGTTCTCAACTCCATGTAACGCAATTTCTTTTCATTGAAGAATGAGGCACTTCTTTTGGCATCCCCGTATCTAGAGCTTAGGGTTCAAATCTTCTTCTGTTTTCACAAGTAAAAACATATTTCACTTTGCTATTCTCGCAAGTCTTTCTGAATTACCCCAAGTAGCATCTTATTTCGATATCCGGTTGGATGGACAAAAATGGAAACACTCCTTACACTACCATCCATAACCTAGAAATACATATCACCAACACCTCTTACGGGCCGTATGGATTGCCAACAGGGTCAATGAATGCTTGTAAAATGTTAAGAGAATTCTGTATCCCAAGGCAATCAAGTGATAGGAGGATCGTTGGCTTCTTTGGAAGGATGGGAACACGTCTTAATTCTATTGGAGAGCGTTTGGAACCACATTAGATTAAGTTTCCTCCCTCTCTCCCTCCCCCAAGCCTTTTTTTTTTTCTTTTTTTCGTTGGCTAGTGAGTGGGAGAAACTTCTTCATTGTTTCCTTTTAGATGATGATGAAAAAACTCCTATCTTCCATGCATTCTTCATGGCAAGTTTGGCGTAATCCGTTGATTAACTTTGAGAATTCTCTAAGGCACGGCAGAAGTTATATTTGGATGAGAAAAGTAGTAGTAAAACAAACAAAAGCTCCGTTCATTTCATAGAAAATAACTTCCTCAAAAGCATTTTCCGGATTTTTCGACATTCAGTTAATGAAAAATAAGTAGTTAAAACATTTTTTGTCAAGGGAAAAAACTGTTTTAAAAGTGGGGAAAATGTTAAACATTTTCCATCTTCTTTCTTTCATCTCTAGGCCAAGCACTTTTTTTCATCAAATACCTTTTTTCCTTTTTCTTTTTATTTATTAAAAAAATTCTTGTTTTAATTTCCTTTTTCTTTTTCTTTTTTTTTTCCCATTTTCTTTTGCTTCTTCCTTGTTGGTCGCCGACCATAGACAAGCTCAACCTCACCAACCTCAAGCTTAGCCAAAAATTTGGCAAGGTTGAGCTCGCCAAATTTGGCGAGCGAGCTCATCACTGATTTACAAGTTCAAGTCATGGCTAGCTCGTTGCTGACTTGCGAGCTCGAGGCCTCGCCAATCACAACATGTGGACACAAGGTTGTCGATGTTAGTTATATGCCCTAAAGCAACTATGTAACAGTTACTTGATAGGAATTTAAGCTACATTACCTAATGGCAAAGAAATATTTATCCATCGTCCCATGAACAAGTCCAGAAGATAGTTGCGACTGAACCTATTCTTAAGGTGTTGAGAATATGCATGATAGGTTTACTGTTATATTGAGTCTTTAAACAATTTCCGGTCGATGAAATATTCATCATCTCATGAATGAGTCCATAAGACAACCGCGACTGAATCTATTCTTAAGGTGTTAAGAATATGTATGATGGGTTTATAGTTATACCGAGTCTTTAAACAACTCTTGATCGATGGATCATTGAGATAATATTAATGATCCTATTGAGACTAGTATGTTCTCAAGCTTCACCATTGAGTATTAGTTGCCTAAAGGAATGATGAGTCACATGTTATTAGGTATTGTGATATCCGAGTCAGAACAAAAATGTTTGTTTCAAACAAGTTCACTGAATGTGACATGCATAGAATGATTAGCAACATGGAAGCTTTTAATGGAGTCAATGATTAATTATTCTGTGGCACCCCCTGAACGGCCCCCGATCCGTTAGGGTCACCACAGTTCGATTTCCTTGCAGTTGTCCAGATAATATATCACTCTGATACCATAGAATTATAATAGATCCATAAGCCCTGGGGGTTTATATCATTTAGATCGATCCCTGCGCAGTTTATATAGCAGAAGCACATCCATCAACTCCCCTTTCAAAAATTAAAACAATGCACACCAACTAAACACATTTATAGGTAATAAGCCGAACACTTTTATTTACATAAAACTAGATGGACAACTTTAGTCGGTACACCAAAATGCCGTAGTCTTCTATACTTGGCTATACTTCAAAAGATGACCGACATCTTTTCCAACAGTTGTATACTTAAAGTCTATCGATCAGTATCAGCGTCCAAAAGTTCCTTCCTTTGCTATCCTTCTCCTTGCGGTCATATTCAACCACTTGATCTATCTACCGGTGGCAGTGGCAGTAGAGATATCTTATCTAGTCTGAAATGTTAGTCCCCCAAAGGGGTGAGTACAACCACTCAGCAGTAAAGATCCACCAAACTACACAATGCAACAAGCAAGACAATCAAGATATCATGAGTAAAGCACATATCATCCATACTATCGAGCATACATCACCATGCAGTCATGCATATATCGCCATACAGTCATGCATATCTCACCATGCCATCGTGCATATACCACCATGCACTTGTACATATATCATCAAGCAGCCATGCATATATTACCATGCAAGGTGCATATACCACCATGCACTTCATGCTTGCATTTCCATGAGGTTCATCCCATGCCATATCCACATACATACGCATGATTCATATCATCCATGCTATCATGTATACATCCCCATGAGATCCATTCAAGCCTTCATAATCGCATTCTCAATGTCAAATAGCATTAGTTTACTTTCATAAGTAGATCATGCATCATGCCATATGCATGCATCATGCCATATGCATACACTCATGCACATGATTCAATTTGAATATTTATCTTTCACAAGGATCTCATCATTTTTCTTCCAAGGACCAATGTTTGCATCCCTCAATTTATCGCTCGCACCCAACCTCGCATCGCGAGGAGCCTCCGGCACACACCTCCGGGCATCTTGCACACACCTCCGGGCATCTCGCATCCCACCTGGCATCACGAGGAATCTCTAGGGCTCACCATGAAAATGGTTACCCCTACCCTCCGGGCATGCATCATAATACAACCCCTCACCCTCCGGGCATGTATCATAATACAACCGGGCATCCCGACACTCCCGGGGAAAACCTCTGGGCACGTATTCGTAATACAACCAAGCATCCAAAGGGTATCGACTCATTCGAACCTCTTGGCATCCCGACTCCCGGGGCATCGTCGGCTCACACCTCCAACGGTATCATCATTATCACAATGTATATTCACATATATGTCTAATTTTCAACATGGCATTTGATGCAACAATATCAAAGGTCTAAACCAGCTTTTTGGTGTCATGTAACATGCCATATGTCACTACATATGCAGCATAATCAACCACTCAGAGTATTACATCACATGGATAAATTCATTTATTTTTCGAAACACATCAATTTTTTGGATAAATCACAATGCATTCCTCTAGTTAAAACCTAGAAAAATCAGTAAACAGTATTAATAAATTCTGAAAACTTGACACATTATAGATGAAAACTAAAGGCAGATATCTCATGAATAACACCATACCAAAAGAATCTGACACAAAACAGTATGGTCCATGCATCACAGTTTCCAAAACTTCAATATTTCAGCTTGCACGGTTTCGGAAGTAATTTAAATTAAATACCCAAATTAACTCCAAAAATTCTGGAATTTTGACATGTTATATACAAGTCCTAAAGGTAAATATCTCATGAAGAAGTCAAAACCCAAATCGTTCTAGATTAATAGATATAGACAATTAATTCCCCTTGTTCTCGGTGTCATCTTTTCCCAGATTATCATCTTTCAAAAGAAACTCATTTCACTGACCTACATATGTTCGTTTCTTCTAAATTTTCAGTATGTTATTTATCCGAACATTACCTACAACTTTCATTAAGGACACATGATCAAATTTTAACTTTATGATTTTATAAAAATCACGAAATCATACTAGGTCAAGGTAGCATTTTTCCCAGATCCAGTTTCTTCAAAGAACAACGATTTCACCGACCTATTTTTTTTCATTTCCTCTAAATTTTTTATATTTTCTACCTTAAGAAATACAATACAACTTTCATTAAGAGATCAAAGTGAGATTTTCACAAGAAGGCTACTTTACAGGCCACGAAATCACTAAAGGTCAGCACAACAAATTCCAGATCTAATTTCTCCAAGGAAATATCATTTCACTAACCATTACTTGTTCATTTTGCCTCAAATTTTAGTATGTTGTTCCTCAAGATGTTCTCTACAACTTTCATGAAGAAATTGAAACAATATTACAACTAAAAAGTTGCATTCAGCACACAAACTCATGGATGGTCGGACTGGTTTTTCCAGAAACAGCACGCTAGACCAACGAATTTCTCCCCATAGCTTCGACCTTTCATCACATCTACCACAACCAAAATTCACCATCTTCCACACACACATCACAGCAAGCAAAGGGTAGGTTTTAGGACTCTACTTGCCTCTAATCCAAAAAAAACACAGCAAGACAACTGCGAGGCGAGGCGGGCTCGACAGTGGTGAATGGACCTCCTCCTTCCCTCTCACACGCACAGTCCCCCCTTTTCTCTCTTCCTTTCTTTTCTCTCTTTCTCCTTCACTCTCTCTCTCGGCACCTAGCTTCGACGCCCCCTTCCCCTTTTCCTTTTGGGTTGAATAAAACCCTTGCATGCTTCCATTTTTGCATGAAGAGACACTTGTCCCTAAGAAGGAGACAAGTGTCTTCTTGTTGAAGACACATGGAGGAGGCCATCCAGCTCCTCCCCCCTTTCCATGCGGTCGACAACCCAATGGGCTTCATGGGCCGGGCCTTTTGGCCCACTGTAGGCCCAACACTTTTGGGCCTAAAGTCCAAACTTAAATGGCCCATGTTTACTTTTAATAATCCATCTTAATCCCCACTTAAATAAATACCTAATTGCAAAATAAAATGGCCAAAAGACTTTGTGACATTAATCCATAAAAATCAAATCTATAAAGTGCATAGTCAAGAACAAAATCTTCTTTATCAAATTGTCCTATAGCACCAACCTTGATCATCCATTAACATAAGAAATATTTCTATCCAAACAATTCTCCATTAAAATACTCGGCATTAATCTATTATGATTCTTTGGTCTAAAGGCCATAACATAAATCAATAACACTTCCATCACCTATTCATGGTTCATGGTATATCCAGGGGTTGTCATGAAATTTTGGGATGCCACACATTTGTGCTTTGATCTTGCATAAGATCCATAGACTTGAGGTCCAATACTAATTTGTATGTTGGATGGTTGTGGTTCACAAGTATGCATATTGACACTTCGTCGAACCATCTTTGTACTAGATGGTCATAATTTGTTCACATGCGAAGGCACATGCATGCGCAATATGGAATCTATATTCTTGTTATATATATATATATATATGGAAGATACAATAATGATGTTATAGACGATCTAATTGTGCCATTGTATTGAAATCCTCAATAGGGGTTATAACCAAGAATGTATGGTTCATGTCTCGAAAAATACATGGCAGTTTGAATTTGGCAAATGATCGAATTGGTGGCTTGATAATCAATTCCATGGCTTTTGTTCGACTGGGAAATAGTAAAACAAAATGATTGAATTACTCAATCGCTAAAGCTAATAGGTCTATTATGTCTACTGTCTGGGTAGCCATGACTTATTACTAGATGTCACTCATAATTTGTAAAAACTGGAGATTGATTAATTTAAGGATGTCACATACTATAACCAATCAGAATGACGTTTGAACGGGAGAGACAATATTGCAAATTTGTTTGCAATTGAGGTTATCAGATTGATTTGAGTTGAAAATCTAAGTTTTGAAATGGTTTTAGACTTTACAGACAAATCAAAGATATGAAGCGGGTTTTACACTTAACAACCAATTTGTATGTTGGATGGTTGTGGTTCACAAGTGTGCATATTGACGTTTCGTTGAACCGTCTTTGTACTTGATGGTCATAATTTGTTCACACGCGATGTCACGCCCCGATCCTCCGAGCGTGTGCCCATCCCTAGGTGAGATTAAATAGCGACGTCCTTGGATGCGTCGCCGACCCATTCATTTTAATACGCATGCAGAAGCAAATAATTAAATCCCCAGATAACAATAAGATGAGATTAAAAAGCAGGGTCACAAATTTTTCAAACCATGCCACACCTTTATACATATATCGACTATGTAATTTACAATACTAGCCGATCTATATACAATGTCTGCAAAATGGGGGGGGGGGGGGAAGGGCTACAGATCCTCTAATCAGTTGAGTCTTCGATTGAATACTCTGGGGTTCCTAGCTCCGACGAACTCGGGTCCACCACTGAACCACCTGGTGGGTCGGCCATGCCTTTCCCAAAAGCAACCTCCAGCACCGACATAGGAACCTTAGACTCTGGTATGGGGCCCTCTCTCTGTCCATCCCGCTCGTGACGATACCATGATCTGTATTGATGGGGTACCTTATGGGGTAGACCCGCATCAACCCAGACCACGGACCTCACAAGTTCATAGACCCATCCCCTTGGGTTCCCATGAAGCGGAACAAAACACTTCTGCTCGGTGACCTTCTTCGGCTGTCCAAAATGCTCAGGAAGAGCTGCCATCTAAGGACCTGTAAATGTTATCCCACAATGGGGTGAGATAACGTCTCAGCAAGTTCACCCCATAAGTCCTAACTAGGAAGAAAATACGTCCTCAAGGCTGCCTAACCTCAAGCACAAGTCAGAGGACTTACCTTTACCTCAGTCCCTTCCTGCAAGTCAGTACAATTTGACCACTCAACCAATCAATTCAACTCAAATCAAGTCATCGAAGCAAATCAAGCTATCGATCAATTGAACCAGTCGATTTCATATCATCAAGACCATCTCTCGGTCAACCCATTCAATATTATCTATCAACCAATAATCTATCAAGTCATTTCCTTGAAACGATCACTACTCACCTAAGCTAATATATACGAATGCTCGCCTAAGCTGATAATGATAGATAGTATAGCTCACCAAAGCTGATATATGCTCACCGAAGTTGATTTATGCTCATCGAAGCTGATTCATGCTCACCAAAGCTGATTTATGCTCACCGAAGCTGATTTATAGATACTCATGTGTGGGTACACGGTAGGCCTCAGCCAAAAATATTTTTGGTGTTGTAAATCGACTCCCGGTAATTTTCTAATTAAATACAAAAATTAACAAATTTTCGGATAATTACCCAAAATTACAATCAACACACAAATTACACAAATTATCATCCAGATAAATCATCCAACGACACCATTACGATTAGCATAAAATTCCGGTCACCGACTATCCTGTTCTAATTTCCGAAAAATAAAAATTAATTAAATAATTACCAAAACTAATTATTAAATACCAATAAATACAACTTAGGCCCGAAAAAGCCAATTAAATACTGAAACAGGCCCAGAAAATTTCCGAACAAATCTAGATAAATATTACAGCTTATCTACTTGCTAATTACACTACTCTAACCACCTAATGTGCAATATCGAACAATTAAATTACTAATCCGTTCTAACTAATCATCTAAATCATACTTAGCCTAAACTAATTAACCCTTAAGCATAATTAACTCCCTAAGCAGAGATTAGTGAGTAAACTCACTGCATTTGCGAGCTAGTGAGTTCACTTCGACGGGGACATGGAGGTGGTCCACAAACTCCAAAGCAAGGGCACCAAGCGAGGTCTGGAAGGGCTCTGAAATGGGCCAAACAGTGCCTAGCAAACCCAGGGGCTTTTGTTCTGGTCGGTGGGTCAAGGAGCTGCTTCGACGGCTGGTTGGGCTGGAAACGGGCAAGGAAGGGCGACAGATAGCTGCAACAAGCTTCCGGAAGCTCAACGAGTGACCAGGCGGCTCCAGCGACAGTGAGGGAGGTTCGAACGGTTCGAGGGATGGCCTGGGGCTTGCGTTTGGGCAGAACAATGGCTAGGGATGCGCGGACGAGTAGCTGGGCGCGCGAGACTCATGGATGACGCAACGGCGGGCAGTGGCGACGTGGGCGGCTCGGACGGGTGTCAATGGGCAAGGGGAGGGGCTGAGCTCATTTTTTCTGGTCTTTGAAGCTCTCTCTCTCCTTTGTAAATGGAGGAAACCGAATGGAGAAGAAGAGGGGAACAACTTTGGCTTGGAGGGGGCCACTTGGTCTCAATCCTACCCCTTTGTCCCCTTGACCATGCCCCACCATGGATGGGCTGTCTTCCTCAGCAACTTGCAACCCTCAAAGCTTCCTCTAGAAGCATCCCAATTGTACGATCAAAAATAGTCCCTTGAATTTTTTGGTCGAAAACGGCCCTATATCGACTTTTCGCCAAAAATCTCGATTTGCAGAAAAATCTTCGAAGGATGAGTCGACGTTCCTAAAATGACTAGTGACATGAAAAAACTTTCAATTTCTGAAATTGAATTCAAATTTGCGGTTAATTTCAATCTGGCGCGATTTTAGCAAAACCTAGGCTACCGGTTAGCTTTTAGAAGTTTTTGGTGCAATTGACTCGTTGTTGATTTTCTTCGAGCCACAATGTACCTCTTCGACACATTGGCGACTCTTGGTGGTCATGAAAAATTAGTCTAGTGCCGATCGACAATAATTTTTCAATTTGGTGGAAATACCCACGTTTAACCACATATCTCAGTCGAACTGACCTATATTTGATCTCTAATCGATCTTTACTGTGCCATAATGACCTCTGTAGATGAGCACGGTTGAGTAGTCGATTCCTAGTCGAATTCCCAAGTCTATTGCGTTAAAATTCCTTAATAACTTCCCCATATAGTCTAGTTATCTCAGGAGTGATCAGCTCTGAGAATAGCACTATAGGCGTGTCGATGAAAGACCCGATTTATTAAATTGAAAATAGAACTGAAATTCCAAGACGTCACACACGAAGCCACATGCGTGCGCAATATGGAATCTGTCTTCTTGTTATATATGTATATATGCAAGATACAATAATGATGTCATATACAATCTAATCGTGACGTTGTATTGAAATGCTTAATCGAGGTTATAACCAAGAATGAATGGTTCATGCCTTTACCCAAAAAAAAAAAAAAAGAAGAATGAGGGGTTCATGTCTCAAAAAATACATGTCAATTTGATTTGGGCATATGATTTAATTGGTGGCTTGACAATCAATTCCATGGCTTTTGTTCAATTTGGAAATACTAAAAGAAAAGGATCAAATTATTGGGTCGCCAAGCCTGACAGGTCTATTATGTCCACCATCCGGGTAGCCATGACTTATTACTAGATGTCACTCATAATTTGTAGAAGCTGGAGATTGATAAGGACAATTGGTTCTTTTGATTATGCTAATGTATTAGTGCAAATCTTACTGTCAACTTAATGATGAATTTAGGGATGTCACACACTATGACCAATCAAAATGACGTTTGAACAGGAGAGACAATATAACAAATGTGTTTGCAATTGAGGTAATCGGATTGATTTGAGTTGAAAATCTAAATTCTGAAATGGTTTTAGACTTTACGAAGAAATCAAAGATATGAAGTGGGTTTTACACTTTACAGCCAAACCAAAGATATGAAGCGGGTTTTACACTTTATAGCCAAATCAAAGATCTGAGGTGGGTTTCGATTCAATGGCTATGTTATTATTTGAAGTGAGTTTAGAGTTAACAACTGTATTAATGATCTAAAATGAGTTCATAATCAATAGCCAAATTAAAGATCTGAAAGGATTTCAGACGTAATAGCCACATTAATGATTTGAAATTGTTTCAGACGTAATTGTCATATTCATGATTTCAAATGGTTTCAAATTCAAACAACAAATTAATATTCTAAAACGGTTTTAGACTTAACGGTCAAATTAAAGTTTTGTAATGATTATAAAGTTAATGTCCAAAATAAAGTCTTATAATTGTTACAAATTAATGCCTAGAATGATAGTGTGTAATAGTTATAGAATTAATGCTTGAATTAGTGTTTGAAACGGCTTCAGAACTTACGTCCAAATTCAACTTCTAAAGCAAGCTTAGATATTATAGTCAAATTGATTCTCCAAAATGGTTTTAGCGTTAATGAGCCAAATTAAATATGATCTGAGACTAGTTATAAAAAGGCGACTAAGAGAGAAGATCAAAGAATGATTGACAATAGTCCTGTAATGATAGCGATCAATCAAATAGTCACATGTGGGAGCAATTACTAGCACAATTATTGTGGTGATCTCTCTCAGGTTTCTATATACTATTTGACGTGAGTTGGTGGTGTGTTTAAACTAAAGGCCCAACATTTGTGGGGCTAGAATTGAAGAACACTAGAATTGAAGAACGTTAGAACTTACGCCATGAGGAGATTAGACATTTGTGGTTAGGATTTGAAGAACATTTGAATCAATAGTACGAAAATACCACGTTTTCGCAATTTGGATCCGAACACATTAGAATAATGTCAAAACCAACGTTACGAGAAGACCAAATGATCGTAGTCAAAATCTGAAGAACGTCATGACCAACGATGTGAGGATATCAGATGTTTGTGGTCAAATTCTGAAGAACGTCAGAACCAAACTTTTTGAGCAAGGAACAAGGGCAATGTGATTAGCCACTTCTTAATTCTATGTGTTTTTATTAAAATGCACAAACAATGCTTTGGGAATACATGTATGGCTATTTTTGCTTCCGCTGCAAATCCTTTTGATTTATTTTTACCTATGCACATGTTCTTATTTTTCGAAACAAATACTAGCAAAGTGGACCCATATCTCCTACTCCAGTATAGCTTATGAGGGCATTTGATCATCACTGCGGTGATCTTCAAGGATTCCTTTAGCATGAAGAAGGTTAGTGCTCTTGTCCTAGTAATCATCCTCAATAGCTTGGGAAGATTGGATTTCAGTCCTCTTTGCTTCGTGAGTCCCAAAGTTGTGAGTGAAGGAAAGGGAGAATTCCTTGAAAGCATACCGACAAGCACGCAATTTTAAAAATTCTCAATAAATGAGAAGTGAAAATATAAATATGCAAAAACAATAATAAAAATAATAAAGATAATGAATGGGGAAAAAGAAAGACCTAATCTTCTCTTTTCTTCTAATTCTCACTTTTCGTAATCCATGATTTTTAGTGTAAATTCATTCGAGGCTCTTTTTTATTATTTATTTATTTGTGAATTTGAATCAAATTAATTTGATTGAAATCATTATAAAAATAATAAGTTATCATGTATATATAAAAATATACATTTAATATACAATGTGTCCTAACATGTTGGCATGTCGTGTCGTGTTGCATGTCTCATGTTGGTATTAGTTTTACTTAGATGATATCTTATAACTTTGGCAAGTGTTGAATCGATATCCAAGGAAAAAAAGAGAGGATAGTATCCATCCCACCAATCAACAAAAGCATCAATAATCCCAAGATTTCATAGAAGGGAAAGAAGTTGAAACGACTAAGAATAGCGTTGACAACTTCATTATGATAGGTGTGTTAGCTATATGTCCTAAAGCAGTCATGTAATAGTTACATGTTAGGGATTATTTAATGGTAAAAAATATTCATTCATCTTCCTATTTATATAAATGAGTCCATAAGATTAGTTGCAACTAAATTTATTCTTAAGATGTTAAGAATATGAGTGACAGGTTTACAATTATGTTGAATTTTTAAACAGTTCTCGTTCGATCGATCATTAAGAGGATATTGATGATCCTACTGAGACTGGTGTGTTCTCAAACTTCACCATTCAATATTAGATACTTGAAGGATGATGAGTCATAATTCATTGGATATTATGATATCTGAGCTAAAACACATGTGGTTGTCTCTAACAAGTTTACTGAATGTGATATATATAGAACAATTGGCAATATGGAAGCTTTTAGCAAAGTCAATGACTAACTGTTCATGCTTTGGTTTGGTATAAATTATACTTGAGGTATGATGCTGACTTGTATGTTGGATGACTATGGTTCACAAGTGCGCATATTGACGTTTCGTTGGACCATACTTGATGATCATAATTTGTTGACATATGAAGGCACATGGTGCGCAATATAGAATTTGTCTTTTTGTTATATAAATATACAAGATTGATGCACTATGCGATCTAATTGTGAAATTGTATTGAAATCCTCGGTCGAGATTATAATCGAGAATAAATGGTTTATGTCTCGTAGAATATAAGTCAATTAGATTTGTGAATATGATCGAATTAGTGGTTTAACCAATAATTCCATGACCTTTGTTCGATCGGTATATGGGGAGACAAAATAATCAAATTATATGGTCGCCAAAGTTGACAAGTTCATTATGTTCCTGAAACATTCACACTGCCTAGGTAGCCATAATATATTGTTAGATGTCACTCATGGTTTTGAGGAATAAAAGATTGATCTAGACAATTAGTTCTCTTGGTTATGCTAATGTGTTAGTATAAATCCTACTGCTAGCTTAGTAATGAACCTAGGGATCTCACACACCATAACTAATTAGAATAATGTTTGAACAAGAGAAACAATATTCCAAATGTGTTTATAGTTAAGCCAATCAGATTAAAACGGGCTAAAAATAAAAGATTTGAAAGGGGCTTCAAACTTCACAAAATCTAAAGCAGATTTCAAACTTTATGGCCGAATCAAAGATCTGAAGCGGGTTCAGATTCATTGATTGAATTAATAATCTAAAGTGAGTTCGAAATTTACAACCGAATTAATGATTTGAAGTGAGTTCAGAATCAATGGCATCATCAATGATCTGAAGTGAGTTCAGAATTAACAACCAAGTGAATTATCTAAAATGGCTTTAGACTTAGTAGCTAAATTAAAGATCTAAAATGCATTCAGATTTAATGGTCACATTAATGTTCCGAAACGGTTTCAGACTTAGCGGCCAAATTAAAGATCTGAAAGGGTTTTAGATTTAACGGTCTCATTTGTCACACCCCTGCCCCACCTCCAGCACGAGAGCATGACCTGGCGGGTTAGCATCGATGCCCTAAGCAACACCGAACGTCCCAAAAGTCTTTTATCTTTAATTAAGCATATACGAAAGTGATCACAAACAACCCTCGTACAAACAAACATGGAAGCCAGGCAAGACATATGCAAGCCAAGCAAATAAAAGCAACAAATTCATATACATATTCACATATCAAAAGCTGTTTTGATTACATGCACATTGTAGTCCTGAGCTACTTATTTTCGTTTCCATATATAGTCAATTAAAAGATTGGGGTAACCTAACTCCTCTACCGAGCTACTCCCAAAAGCGGCCCCCATGCTAGGTTCATTTCCTTCTTGGACCCATAAGGTAGTAGTTTTCTTCCAATAAGTGATGTCCCCTTCTAAGTCTACTATGTCCATCATTGTGGTAGTCCTATCAATAGGGAGGCTGGGAGAGACGAGTAGCGGGATTGGTTCACCCGTCACACACCTGAAATTGTGAGAACAATAAGAGTGAGTCAATGACTCAATAAGTTGAAATCCTCAATTCTCTTATAGGACGACATCTCCTCGTCGATCGCTGGATACAATATCACTACCCACTTGTCGGTAGCAAATTAATAGCAAGGTTCGTGCCTTGCCTTGCTTATGCATATGAAAGGCTCTCAATTGTTTATGTGCTTTCAAGAATCAAAGACAAGGAGTTAGTGCATATGAACAAGCTTTCCAAAGATTCGTGGCTTATGAACATTTCGGTCACAAAAAGGGATGCGTGCATCTCATGAAACTCGTTCAAGCACTAAGTGACCCAATTCAAAATATGATCAAATTGATGCAATGACTTAACAATACATATCAAAATAAACTCAGCTTTTGCAAGCATCACACATGGACTTTCATTTTTCTTTTTCAGTATCATATTAGTCGAAGTTAATCGACTCTTCTGGTAACAACCGGGCATTGGTCCCCCCCTTGGCAATTGGCATCGCCCTGATCTCATTATCAGGATGGCATCCAGGGCGACCCTAGGCATCAGCCTCACCCAGGCCAGGATAGTCCACGATCTCAATATCAAGATTGCATCTAGGGCTTTACCCTAGGCAATGACCCGGCATCCCCCAGCGTTGGCATATATGTGACATTTCAGATTTTTCAACCTTGTCTTCTACTGAATAAATCGGGCATTTTATTGACGTGTCTATATGGCTATTCTCAGAACTGATCATTCTTGAGATAACTAGACTATCTGGGGCAATTATTAGGAATTTTAAGGCAATTAGACTTGAGAACTCTATCATGAATCGACTTCTCGACCGTGTCCATCTTTAGAGGCCATTACGGCACAGTTAAAAATCGATTTGAAATCAGAGATAGACTGGTTTGACAGAGATGTGTGGCTAATCGTGGGTGACACCACTAAATTGGAAAATTCTCGTCGACCGACACTAGACTGATTTTCTTATTGTTTTGGTGCCCTGTGTCCGCATTTGGATCCTTGAGATTTTCACGACAATCGAGAGTCACCAATGATTCGAGTGGGTTCATAGTGGTTCGAAGAAAATCGACCACGGGTCATTTGCACTTAAAAATATCTGAAAGTTACCCGGTAGCCTAGGTCACGCTAAAAAACGCGCCAAGTTGAAAGTCACTGAGAATTCAAGTCCGATTTCAGAAATTGAAGTTTCTGTCATGTCACAATGAATTATAGGAGTGTCGACTCAGTCTCAGAAGATTTTTCGGAGGTCCCGAGATTTTTACGAAAAATGGGTTCGGACATCGCGGAATTTGGATGGAAATTTAGATTGGTTAAATTGATGAGGAATTGGACTTTCGGGCGAACCTGTGAGTGTCAAAGATTTATAGAAAATTTCTTGGGATTTTTCTACATCAAAATTTGGACCTCAATTTGGAGAAATTGGAATTGAAGTTTAGTTCGAATTTAGTTAAAATCGAATCTTAAGATGAGGGTGTGCAACATTGGTATCAATTTGAATTTTTGGTGAATTCTTGAGTGAGGAAAAATGCGAGACGATCGATGAATGATCAATCAATTTGTGAGAATCGGTGAGATGAAATCAAGAGGATTTAGAACCAATTGGGCCATCTCTCTCTATTTCGTAACCCCATTTAGCAAAATTGGGCCACTTGGGAGGTTATATAGGGACATTTGGATGGCTATCACGCCAAGATTAATGCATTAATGGCTAAGAATGGCTTTTGGAAGATATTTTGCAAAAATATCCAACCAAGTGAGCCCAACTCTTCCTCATCCTCTCCATCTTGCTGCCGTGAGCTGCTTCTCTTCCCTTTCCATCTTTTTCTTCGTGCGACACCTCCAACAGCAACTGAAGAAGACCAAGCTGTTTCCTTCGAAAATTTTCCTTCGTCCGCCAGCTGCACCGAAGACCAATCCACCGAGATTTTGGTCAGTCTCAGCAAGATTGTTGACCGCGTGCAGCTCCACTACTTCGTCTCTTCTCCAACAGCGTTGAAGACTTACCGAAGCTGCCCCATGCGAAGCCATTCACCGAGTCTTCTTCTTCTTTTGCCACGAGTCCAGCGTCAACCATTGCAGGAAGGAGCCGCACCGTCCACGGTTTGCTTCCTCTCTTCGTGCGCCAACGACCACCGAGCTGCCACCTGCCGATTACTTGGTCTACTTCAGTCAACAGCAGTAGCAAGCGAACTCCTCAGTTGACCGCAAAGCACAGCGGCAGCGGCGTCCACGAAGCTGCTCCATCGTCCACGCCAGCACGCCCCCATCTTGGTCAAATTCCCACCGAACGAAGCCTTCGTTGACCGAATCAGCGACCTCACGTTCCAGCTGCAGCTCCTTCGTGCGTCCAGTGAAGCCTCCACGCGTCCAGCCCACTCCTCCCTGGTCAACGAACGAGCCCAGCGGAAGCCCTTCGCTGACCCCGCATCCAAGGATTTCCTTCGCCTGCACGCCAGCAACACGAAAGCAGCCATCGACTCCAGCGAAACTGCTTCGCTTCTTCCTGCCGGCTCCGTTCCAGCAAGCCGCAGCAAATCACGGAACAAGCCGTGAATTCACGAGTCTTGGGCTCAGCAGTCTTCGGCCCAAATCTGCAGACCAGCCAAGCCAGAAGCCTCGGCCCATTTTGCAATCTTCAAGCCCAATTGAAATTTCTCTAGCAGCAGGCCCATCCGGTTCAGCCCTTATTTAATTGAATTGAAGCCCAATTTTTCCAGCACTTGTAGCCCATCTTCAGCAGGCCCAATTCAACTTGGGTCTGGCCCAAAAGTAAGAACAAATCTCATTTTGGCTGAGATTTCTTGGGCCAAGTCTAAGGCCCGGTCCAAGTATGCCGGTGTTGTTGAAAGTCCGACTTCGGCCGCAGTCGCGTCGCCGTTGCGGTGATTCGATTCCCGCTTTTAATCAAGTGAGTTTTACTCACTAATGCTTTATTAGTTTGCTAATTATGCTTAGGGTTGGTTAGATTTAATTAAGTGCAATTAGGTGGTTAGATTAGGTTAGAACAATTAAATTAGTGACTTAATGATGCATGTTAGGAGGTTAGACTTAGTCATTAGTAAGTAGAGAGCCTCTAATATTTATTGAATGCATCTCGGGATTTTTCCCGACCCGTTTTGGGCTCCAATCAGGCAATACGGGCCTAAATTGGATTTTTATTATTTATTTATTTAATTTTCGAAATCAATTATTTAATTAATTATTTTTCCAGAAATTCAACCGGGATGGCCGGTGACCGGAATTTCGTATCGATTATCGTGGTGCAGTCCGTTTATTTAATTGAGCTTCAATTTTTATGGAATTGATTTAAATTGTGAAATTTGAGGAATTGTCCTAAATTGTTTGTTATTGAATATTTGATTGGTAATGGCCGAGCATGGGTATATAGCACCAGTACGTTGATGGGCTATATAGTAGGGAGAATGGTGAGAGCTAACTGAGAACATTATTGGTTGAGACCAATCAGGTATGATATTATTGGACATACGTGGTTTAGTGATTGGAAGTATCACTGGCGAAAACGGCGCCTTAAAGAACGCACGTAAATGACTTATAGACAAACGTGGTTTGGTGATTAAGGAAATATCACTGGTGAAAACGACGCCTTAAAGAACTCACGATGTTGTCTATAGCCAATGTCACCTTGGCGAAAACGGCGCCCTAGAAAGGACACGTGGTTCGGTGATCGAGGATATCACTGAAAATGGCGCCTTAAAGAACGCACGGTGTCGTGATCGGTATGTCATTGGCGAAAACGACGCCGAGAAACACATGTGATTTGGTGAATGAGTACACCACTTTGGGAAATCGTGGTATGAGTGGGAATGACCTAGAGAGGGTCGATCCGACATGTAATCGACTTAGTCGATTGACCGGTGCTTGATCGGATGTCGTGAATTGTTTGAATATCTCGTGTTTAACCTTGAATTGCGGGTTGGAAGCCGAGGCCAAGGTAAGTCCTCTGACTCGTGTTGTGCTTAGACAACCGTATGGCGTATTAGTTTATTAATCGAGTCTTAGGGGGTAGGACTCGCTGAGACGTGGTCTCATTGGTTATTGAATAACCATTTCAGGACCCTAAGGAGAAGTTGAGGAGGAGGAACCTGAAGGGAAGAAAGACTTTTGAAGAAGAAGATGATCCAAAGAGGGATCTTGAGTATAACCCGGATGTTGACTAAGATCCCATCCCTTTTGTAAACCCTGTCTTAGTATAGATAGGTGTGAGACAAGTATGTTGTGAATAGTATTTTAAATATTTATAGTTGTGCTGTTAATGAAAGTGTGGTTGTGAATTTCAATATGAAAAATATGACCTGCTTTTCTATCCCATTGTTTTATTGTCTGGTGATTTAAAACTGCTTCCGCATGCGTAATAAAAAGAAAGGGTCGGCGATACTTAGTCCTGGGATATCGTACTTTAAAATCGACCAAGTAGAAGGATGGGCGCGTCCCCGAGGATCGGGGCGTGACAATATAAGTCCATCATGTGTCCATGCATTTCAAACATCAACTGGTTCATTTTATGTTTAAACTTTTAGTCGAATGAGTGGCCCGAAGGTGTGCCATGCAAGGTGAACTAATGAACAACTCTTGTGTTTTATTAAATCAAACTCATGCCAAATGCAATTTAGGCTTGTGACCTTGACTTGAAACCATTTGCTCAGGCCTTAGCATTGTCCATAGTCATTGAGGCCTCTCCTCGACATCTGGGTGTGATTGACATTCATGCGGGATCATGAACTTACTTAATGCAACAACAAGCAATAGGAACACAACAAGTATAACAATACAAAGTCAATACAAGCAAACGATGACATGATCCTAAAATCAATATGCATAGCACATCGCCCTATAGAAGAGTTAGGAAAGTCTACTTACTACTTTTTGGACCTAGCTCCAAGATGCGTCTTTGGTGGTCGATCGGCGTCTAGGGCAGCTTGGAAGAGAAAGGTGTGAAAGACAGGAGAGGAAGGGAGAGGAAATGAGAGAACGGTCAAGCCTTAAAATGTGAGGATGGCTCATCTCATTTATAGGCCTCCTACTCTTAGATTTTTATTGCAAGCTCATGATTATGCCTAAGAGGCAAGTTGGCCTAATTATCCTCTTGAGTTGGTGCCTAAGTTCCTTGGTGTTCACTTGTGATTGGTTCACATATTGACTTGTTCTCTAAGGCTCATTTTAGGTCATTATTACCTATAGTGCCTAAGGAGACATATAAGCCTTTTGATGCATCATGTCCTCTTCTAATTGGCTAGTTCTTGACTTGTTCACCAAGGCTATAATCTAGGGCCATCATACCCTAAGATTTACCTAAGATTTGGTCATCAAGAACCTTGGACTTTGGACAACTTGTTCTTCAAGTTAACCACATGAGCATGTGACCCATTAAGCTCATTAATTAGCTAACTTCCAAAAGCATTTAATACATTCTTATCTTTAAGCCAAGAAGACTCTAGATTGGCTTCCTCCTCAAGTTAGGTGTGCAACCCTCTTCCCCTCCAAGTTGAGCATGTGGTTCTCTCATTTTAAGTTGAAAATAGTCTTAAGCAACTTTCGAAATTAGTACCATTATCTTATCAAACGAGCTCGAAAAATTATAAAAATTTTAACATGTTGTAGAGAAGACCTTAGAAAACAATTTTCATGAGGAATCCAAGCCAAATTCATTATGTCGGAAGAGCAACAAATCATTGAACATGATCCAAAAATTCATCCGTTGAGCATATTCAATGGTCAAAGAGAGAGACTCATTTCAAAATTCAAATAGTCACAAAACTCTTTGAGGTTTTAATATGTTGTAGATATGGATGTCATGTAAAACTTTTATGAAGGAAGCATGTCCAAATTCGAGAGGGAAAATTTTATAAAAATTTAAGAAAGCAACTTGATTATTGTTTTCACTACACTGGACAAGTTCTATACGGTAATTGATTAGGTGCTCGTCCCAAACATTTTACCTCAAAAAAAATCTGAAATTGAAGTATGTTATAGATTAAGATGTTGTGAATAACTTTCATGAAGGAAGTGTCTCCAAATTTGAAACACAAAAAGTTCTATAAAATTGGAAAATAGGAAAGATCCAACAATTTCGAAAAACTGGGAAGTCAAAACATATGAAACTCAAGGTGGCAAGTCTATGGGGGGAAAGGTGGTCCCCTACTTGGCTTCCAAGATCTCTTGTCATCATTCTCTTAGCTCATGAGTCATCCCCTTTTATTTATTACTTCGGATTCATAAGTCTCCACACTCATTATTCCCATTTAATGCATTTGACTCTTGTTCTTCTGGAAGATTTGCCTATTGAGCTTAGCCTCCCAGTTGAGACCAAAATGAGGGTCGAAATCAAGGATGTTACATCATTAATGTTTTGAAACGGTTTCGGACTTAACGATTACATTAAAGGTTTGAAATGGTTTCAGAATTAACAGCCACGTTAATATTTTGAAACGGTTTCAGACTTAAATGGCCACTTTAAAAGTTTGAAACGGTTTTAGATTTAATGGTGACATTAATGTTTTGAAATGGTTTAAGAATCAGTGGACAGTTTAATAATACGGTTTTAGATTCAAATGACCAATTAATGTTTTGAAACGGTTTCAATTGTAACGGTCAAATTGAAGTTTTGTAATAATTACAAAGTTAATGCCCATAATAAATATTTGCAACTATTACAAAATTAATGCTTGGAATAATGTTCTGTAATAGTTACAAAGTTAATGTGACATCCCAAATTTTCAATTCTATTTTCTTCTGAATGAATAGGGCTTTTCATAGACGCGCCTATAGGGTTATTCTCAGAGCCGCTCACCCTCGAGATAACTGGACTATCTAGGGAAGCCAGTAAATTTTTTTAAGGCAAATAGACTTGAGAATTCGACCAGGAATCGGTTTCTCGACCGTGTCTATCTTTAGAGGCAATTACGGCACAGTTTAAAATTGATTTGAAATCAAAGATAGACTAGTTCGACAGAGATGTGTGGCAAATCGTGGGTGACCCCACTAAATTAGAAAAACTCTCATCGACTGGCCCTAGACTAATTTTCTTATCGTTTTGGTACATTGTCTCTGTATTTGAATCCTCGAGATTTTCACGACAACCGGGAGTTGCCAATGAGTCGAGTGGGTTCATAGTGGTCCGAAGAAAATCGACCATGAGTCATTTGCACTAAAAACATCTGAAAGTTACCCAGTAGTTTAGGTCACGCTAAAAACGCGTCGAATAGAAATTAACCGCCAATTCGAGTTCGATTTCATAAATTGAAGTTTCTGTTGTGTCACAATAAATTCTAGGAGTGTCGACTCAGTCTTAGGAGATTTTTCTGACACCTGACAGTTTTTGGGAAAAAGTTGTCGAATGGTCGTTTTTGTGCAATTGAAATCAAGGATTAAATTGGATGCAAAATTGAGATACAAGATGGGTAATTGGGTGAGGAAAATTATCAATTTGATCATTGATATATCAATTGAAATTATGGTGGTCAATTGAGAATGAATCAAGAGAGAATTGAAGAGCAATTGAAGCATTGGCTAAGAAATTGGTAACATCCCCTCACCTTAGCAATAATGGACTACGTGAGAGGTTATGAGGGTCATTTTGATGACCTAATGAAGGCCAAGTGTTTATACATGGCCAAGATTGATTCTTGGATGATATTTTTGCAAAATATCAAGTCAAGGCCCCACCTCACTCCTATCCATCTCTCTTTCCCTCACCCAACTAGATAGCTATCTCTCTCTCCCTTCCCATTTTCGTGTGACACCTCCAACAATTGTTGATTTTGAAGACCGAAACTCCACCGACCGAAGCCTCCACCGAAGCAGTTTCTTCTTTGTTGCTGCCCCGTCGTCCGTTCTCCTTCAACGTCAGCAAAGCAGCTCCATCGAATTTCCCTCGTCCGCGCCACTTGTCCATGCACCGCGGTTCTTCAGTCAACAGCAGCTGATTTCCTCCCATTCTGTTGACCCTGTCGGCCACTCGGGCACTCAGCCCACAAATTCCTCTCCACGGAGCTGCTCTTCAACCGCACGACCAGCTGCACCGAAGATTTCCACGAAGCAACTTGAAGACTCCACCGCCTTCTGCTCCTCCACGCGTCCACGGCCTGGCCCGTCTTGGTCAACAACAGCAACCACGAAGCCTCTGGTTGACCGAAGCCAGCGAAGCCGGAGCTGCATGCGTCTTCCTCAACTCGTGCCTTCCGTGCACATCAGCCCAGCGAAGTCACAAATCCCAGCAGCCTCGTGGCCGTCAGCAACAACGAAGCCACGTTCCTTCTGGCCCATTGAAGTGTTGAAGCTCAGCAGCTTCGTGATTCCTCAATTGGGCAACCACACGTTCAGCTCCGAATTCAGCTCCGAAGCCCAGCAAAGCCAGTAGTCTTGGCCCAATTCCAGCAAATCAATTTGAAGCCCATCTTCAGCAGGCCCAATCCAATTTGAATCCAGCCCAAAAGCAAGAACAAATCTTAGTTGGGCTGAGATTTGTTGGGCCCAAGTTTAAGGCCTGGTCCAAGCCCGCAGGTGTCGTCGAAAGCCCGATTTCGGCTGACGTCGTGTCGCCGTAGCGGTGTCCCGGTCCTGCTTTTAATCAACTGAGTTTTACTCACTAATGCTTTCTTAGTTTGCTAATTATGCTTAAGGGTTGATTAGATTTAATTAAGTGCAATTAGGTGGTTAGATTAGTTTAGAACAATTAAATTAGTAACTTAATGATGCATGTTAGGTGGTTAGACTTAGTCATTAGCAAGTAGAGATGTACTATTATTTATTGAATGCATCTTGGGATTTTTCCCGACACGGTTCGGGCTCCAATCAGGCAATTCGGGCATAAATTGGATTTTTAATATTTATTTATTTTATTTTCGAAATTAATTATTTAATTAATTATTTTTTCGGAAATTCAACTGAGATGGCGAGTGACCGGAATTTTGTGCTGATTGTCTTGGTGCAGCCCGTTTATTTATTTGAGCTATACGTTGTGTGGAATTGAATTAATTGTGAAATTTGAGGATTTGTCCTAAATTGTTTGTTGTTGAATATTTAATTGGTAGATGGCCAAGTATGGGTATATAGCGCCAATTACGTTGATAGGCTATATAGTAGAGGGAATGGTGAGAGCTAACTGAGAATATTATTGGCTGAGACCAATCAGGTACGATGTTATTGAACAAACATGGTTTGGTGATTGGAAGTATCACTGGCGAAAACGGCGCCTTAAAGAATGCACGTGAATGACTAGTGAAAAAACGTGGTTCAGTGATTAAGGAAGTGTCACTGGTGAAAACGGCGCCTTAAAGACCCACGATGTTGTCTATTACCGATGTTACCTTGGCAAAAACGGCGCCGTAGAAAGGACACGTGGTTCGGTGATCGAGAATATCACTGGTGAAAACGGCGCCTTAAAGAACGCATAATGTCGGTGATCGGTATGTCATTGGCGAAAACGACGCCCTAGAAATGATACGTGATTCGGTGATTGGGATATCACTGGTGAAAACGGTGCCTTAAAGAATGCACATGATTGGTGATGGTATGGCAATTGGCAAAAAAGACGCCCGAGAGAGTACATGTGATTGATGTTTGGGAATGACCTAGAGTTGGTCCGACTGGCATGAAATCGACTAGGTCGATTTGATCATTGTTTTGATCGGATGTCATGAATTGTTTGAATATCTATGTTTAACCTTAAACTGCAGGTTGGGACTGAGGCCAAGGTAAGTCCTCTCATTCGTGCTACGCTTAGGCAACCGTTTGGCGTATTAGTTTACTAATCGGATCTTAGGGGATAGAACTTGCTGAGACATAGTCTCATCCCGGTTGTGGGATAATATTTCAGGCCCCTAGATCACCTAAGGATGAGCCGGCATCTGGAGCAAAGGATGAACTTAAAGAAGAAGATGAAGAGCTTAAAAGAAATGAGCTGAGTGGAGAAGAATCGAAGGAGGATTAGTATAATCTTGAGTACGATTTGGATGAGTACTGAGATCCCATTCTCTTTTGTGAACCTTGTATATGTGTAGATAGAATGAGACTAAAAAGTTGTGAATAGTTTTGTGAAGCTCTTCGAATTATGCTCTGTATAAAAGTGGGGTTGTGAATTTCAATATGAAAAATATGGCCTGCTTTTCTATCTCATTGTTTTATTGTCGAGGGATTTTATAACTGCTTCCACATGCGTATAAGAATGAAAGGGTCGGCAATACATAGTCCTGAGATATCACATTCTAAAAATCAACCAAGTAGAACGATGGGTGTGTCCCCGAGGATCGGGGCGTGACAGTTAAAACCCGAATTAGTGTCTGAAATGGTATTAAAACTTATGTCCATTACGGCTGAATTCTCTCAAATCATTTTAGAATTAATGAGCCAATTTAAATGTAATCTGGGACCGATTATAAAAGGCTATTTGAGAGAGCAGATCATAGGATGATTGACAATCGACCATTGAGAGTATTGACAGTAATCAACTAAGTCATCCACACACGAAAGCAATTGCTAACAGAATTATAATTGTGAGATCTTTCAATTTCTCTCTTTTGTTCGAGGTGAAATTGGTGGTGTGTTCGAACTAGAGGCTCGACATTTGTGGGGCTAAATCTAAAGAATGTCAAAACCTATGTTACGAGGAGATCAGATGTTCTAGATTTGAAGGAAGTTAGAACCAGTATTACCAAAAGATATCAAACATTTTTGGTCAAAACTCCAAGAACATCAGAGCCGGTGTTACCAAAAGATCAAACATTTGTAGTCAAAATCTGAAGAACGTCATAACCAATGCTATGAGGACATCGGACATTATCTGAAGAATGTTAAAAACAAAATTTGTTAGCAAGGACCAAGGGTAATGTGATTAGCCTACTTCTCATTCTACGTGTTTTTATTAAATGCATAGACAATGCTTTTGAAATACGTGTATGTGCGTTTTTACTTCCAATACAATCAGACTTTGATTCTAATATACCTACGCACATTTTCATTTTTATCGAAACAAACACTGACAAAGTGATGCCGGTTTCTCCTCGGTGGTTTTTTCCCCTTAGAAAGTTTCATAATGTTTAGTGGGAGGAGTACAAGGAAATTCCTTAGAATTTATAGCTAGCATGGAGGCTTTTTGAGTAAGTCCGAATTGACGAGCACAAAATTTAAGATTATAAACCTTGAAGTCCGTGTAAAATTTTCCTTTGAGAAATCTAGGGCCAAGTCCACTAAAGTTAGGATGCATTTCCAAAATATATCGATTTTGATGGTGTTAAATGCAGGGCACTTCTCTACATCATTAATGCTAATTGAGTAGAAATTGATGTTCGTATAGTAGATGTCTCATGAAGTACTCAAAAGGAGAAAAACTAGTAGATCTAAGTGGGTGGCAATAACTAGTGGCCATTCTTCCCACTTGGATGAGAGATAAAGGGTTCAACTCCCCACCTTCTCAGGGGTTAAGGTGGGGACGATTTAACTTCAGATGTGGATTTCGACTCCTACGCCCTACAAAAAGGCAGGGCAAAAATCTGAAAATGAGCGCAAGAATAGGAGTAAGATAGGACCAAAAAAAAAAAAAAACAAAAAAGATGGCAATATTTCCAAAGCCTGAAATTGGACTCGACGGATCAAGAGTTGATTACTGACCAATGAGGTAGGGGAACCCATTCTTTGGAGAAGAGCACAGGGAAATATAACCAATTCCATCCTTGAAATATCCAAAGAGGACCAAAGAAAGGATCGAAATGCACATTAAAAAGGAAGTTTGTACAAACAAAGCCCTATAAAGCACTGCATAGTTTAAGACCATTAGAAGAGCATAGCTACAACCATGAATCTTTTGAGACAATAAAAAAAGGATGGCAAATATATATAGCAATAAAGAAGGTAATCAATATGCTCTTTGCTCTTTAAAAGTGATCTCTCCATCGGATTTAGTGAACTTGTCAAGAAAAGCATCATATGGAAGATCAAGATAGGATTAACGATGGAAATGTGGGCAAAGATTCATATATGTTTTGAAATGCTTGCCAAAAGGCGATGACCAGTGAGAGTCCACACATCCAACAAGAAAACAATCACTGGTAAATTGGTAGAATCGAAAGATAGGCAACAGAACTCCAAGGCTAATTCAATTTTAGCTTGTCGCTATATTGGCCACATTTCAAGTTTCAATCTCAAGTACCATTGGAAGTATCATTCATTAAAAGAAAGAAAAGAGCTGAATCGGTCGTAAGGAGCAGACCAAAGATGATCATAAATAAAATCTTGACTGATTGGAAGAAACATTTGATAAATTCATAGGGAGGGGGAAGTGATTTGAAATATGGACAAATCATCAACTCGCCTTCTTCAGAGTCATTATCCATGAATGATGACGACGGACCACCATTGCGTTCATAGAGCCGTAGAGCCGAAGACCATTGAGACGTCCTTGAAATGTACCAGATGTTAGGGCTTGAATATCACCAAGAAGGGGTAAATAGGTAAATATACGAAATTTAAAAACAGTTGAAACTCATGTTGTAATAGGACAACATTTGGTGACAAAACATACAATGTTCAGATCTTACCAATGTACAATAATCTATCTCAAGAAATAAATAAGAGTTTAAGGAAAAGAAAAATGCACACAACAATTATAGTGGTTCAACTTTGACGAACCTATGTCCACTTTACTATACTGACAACCTATCAGCTGGATTCCAATAAATGAATCACTCAGAGGTTGCAAGAACTAAGTATCCACCACTCAAAAATGTGTGAACAGATCTTGTGATCTTGCACTCACAACCTCTAAGAGATTACAAAGTTATGCTTAGGAAGACTTATGTATAAGGCTGAAGCGTTTTTCAAACTTTGCAATGTTGACACCTAAGTTTTACCAATTTATTTAGGACCTAATCGCATACAAAATTAAGAATTAGTCACTAAAAAAAAAAAAACGCTTAGAGGCTGGGTCAGGCCGGATCTGGCCTTGGCTCGGCCCGACTCTCTTCCCTTTCCCCCTAGGCTGGGCCCGGGTCCTTTTTCTCCCGCAACCCAAGCCGTTTCCCTTCAGCTCGACCCGCGACCAACCTACCTTCTCCCTCCCTAGTGTCTTCGCATGTAGAAGCTGTAAAAAAAGAGAAAAGGGGACGGAAAAAAAAGGAATGACGGCGAGACCGTAGAGGAGGAGAAAAAAGTAGAAACCAAAGAAGAGGGCACGACAAGCAAGTGGGGGGTGGGAGAGAGAGAGAGTTGTGACCCTGTCCGCGTCGCCGCTGCTGCCCAGAAGCCGCGACGTCGCCGCAACCACCGTCTCTGCCCTCACTTGCCTCTCCACCTGAGCCACGAAGCCGCTGTAGCTCGTGCCGCCGCTTACCTGTTCATGACCCGCCTGCGGCTCACGACCTCATCTGCCTCGCCGCTGCTACAACCCGACGCCAACAGCCTAAGACGGTAGCCGAGCCCCCTCACCGCATGACCTGCAACACCCACCGACGCTGCAGCCAGTCACCACCGCTCCCAATCCCGTCGCCGCACCTCCGCGCCAGCGGCTGCTACTGCCAAGCCAAAGTTCAAGCCCACAAGCAATGGCCCAAAAAAGATCCGCATGCCTCCTCAACCACCGACGCCACCACCGACCCCGATGCCGTCGTCACCCCTTGCTACCCTATGCCGCCATTGATCACACCAGCACTGCGCCGTTGCTGCCTGTCCTTGCAGATTTCGACGTCGTTGCCGCCGCCCGCCGCATCACCAAGCCGTCCCGACCATCCTCCTTCAGCGCCGCGAAAAAGCAGGTGAGAGAGGAGGCATGAACCGAGTCACGTGAGCTAAGCTGGGTGCAATTCTCGAGTAGGGTTTTTGTCCGCTTGGGCCTGTCATGACGGGCCCTCTGATTGTTGGGCTTTAGTTGGGCCTCTTTTTTACAAATCATTTTCTACTGGGTTAGGCCAAAAATTAGAACGTTGGGTTGGATCTTCTTTTTGGGCCGGGGTGGAACCTTGGGCTCGTTCCAAGCCCTTAATTTCTGCGACCCGAGTGGGTCCCGACCCGGGAATCTAACCCTAGTCATTTTTTATCTTATTATATCATTATAATGATATTTTAATTAAAAAAATAAAAACATTCCAATTTTTTAAATTAATTAAAAAATTAAAACAATTTCGAAAATCCCAAAAAAATGTAAAAAATTTAAAAAATTTAAAAAATTAAAATATATAAAATATATATTAAAAATATTTAATAATTAATAATTTTCGAAAATCCTAAAAATGTAGGGTTTGGTTAGGAATTGCTATGTCTTGCATTTTTAGTGTAATTAGGCCTTTATTTGCTCATATATTGATTATATGGCATGTTTAATTCGCATATTTAATTATGTTTAATTGCGCGTGTTCAATTTTACTGTGATAAAGATCTTGGTAGCTATGATTGTTATTATAATGATTCCGCATCCGCAAGATCACCTCACATATTAGTGGATAGGTATAAAATCAATCCAAATTGCTTGACGAAAATCTGTTTTTTTTTTTTTTTTTTTTTTTTTAAATGAACAAGATTAGGTACCGAAAGAGCACTAATTAATCAATTAGTGTAATCAAGTCCCCGACCCTAGATTCTCTGATTGTGTAGGAAGTATGGTATACTCTTGTGCCTCACTTGATTTCTAGCCGACCCCAATAGGGTAGTGGCGACTTCTTTTTGTTAAATTCTTGAGAATACCCAAATGTCACGCGAGGTATGGACTTGGGAGAGAGCCTGCACCTAATCATAAGCCTTAGGTCCGTCATTTAGGCAATACCCCTAAACCCGTTCCCTTCTCCCGAGGGTAGATGAGATCAAGTAGCCATTTTATCAAGAGTGGATGAGAAACCCTTTTGGACTAAAAAGCTCTAATTTGGCATGCTTAATGAGCCTTTTTCACGAGTCATAACCATTCTGATAAGAACTTGACTCCCGAAGAATTTGATGATTAATGATATATCCCCGAGCAAGATGGCAGTTTTGCGCCACATGATGTTGATTGACATCGAATGTTCTTCTAAAGTAGTCGGACTTAGCTTTATTGACTTGTTCAATTAATGCTACAATATTGCCAATACGTCTCTTGATAACGTCTCTAATGACATTTGCTCAAGTTGAGTTTGACAGGATTCCTAAGTAAAGCCATACAATTTTCAAGGGGTTAGCGGGTACTTCCCTAAAAACTAAATATTCATGATTAGCCTCAAACCATGTCATCTCCAAAGGTTCATGGTCAGCCCCAAACCATGTCATCTACAAGGTTCATGTTTAGCCTTAAACCATGTCATTTCCAAGGTTGGTGTGTTTATCCTTAAACCACGGGGTTGGTGGCTTTTCCTAAACCACACAGTTTGTGGGTCATTGTTAAACCCCAAGATTGGTGGGTCTATCCTTAAAACCACGGGGTTCGTGGCTTTTCCTGATATGAATCGTTGCGGAAAGATCGTTCTCTAAAGGCCCAGATGGTGCGAATTGTGTGGCATCCCAAAAATTCAAGACAAGCTCTAAGGTGTATTAAAGCCCATAATTGGGTAATGAAATTTCCTATGGTTTAGCCATTAGTTTTCTCTTAAGATTAAGTGATGTATGTTTGTGTTCATGAGTTTTTAAATTAGTATTATAGGATAAATTAATGAGATTGATTTATTCTTGGTCATGCACCTCATAGACTAAATTCCTATAGATAAAATGTCACAAGACTTTGGCCATGTGGAATTTAAAATTTAAAGTTTATAGAAGAAATTATAAAAAGGGAAAATTTAATTTTTAATTAGGTTGGGCCTTAGGCCCATTGGCCAAAGCCTTTGGTGGGCCAAGCTAGTCGGCCCAATTAGGCCAACAAAAGGGGCTGTCGACCGGCCCAAGAAGAAGGCCCAAGAGTGGCCGGCCCAAGCCCAAAAGCCTATTATGCATGTACTAAGACAAGTGGCAAGAGGTCTTCATGCATTGGCTTAGAGAGGGATGGCATGCATTGGCCATTGGTGAGGCAATCTAATCATTACAAATGATTAGGAAATGGGGGAATAAAAGGGATGAAGAGAGAGAGAGAGTGGCCAGTTGCTTTGTTTGGCCAAGGGAGAGAAACCGTGCGAGAGAGAGGGAGAGAGAGAGTGGCTGAGAGAGGAGAAGCCGAGAGGGAGAAGGAGGAGTCACCGCCCGTTCGCCGCTGTGTGCAGCCGTGTTTGCCACCGTGTGCCGCCGTTTGTGTGGTCTAGAGGCAAGTTGGGAATCCACTTCCTACTCTTGTACCAATGTTTTGCATGTATGGTCGAATTTTTGGACGTTCGGAGGCATGAGAGTGAAGCTAATGTGTTTTGTGCTTGAGTTGCATACTGTTTTCGTATAAAACCGCTTGAGTCAGAACTTTGTGAGAGCTTGCATGCATGTTTAGAGTTCGATTTTGGCTGTGATCTCTTCATGAAAGTTGTAGCTAACATCTTAAACTACAACATACTCAAATTATGGAGATTTGAGGTGTCAAACTCTCATCCTACAGAGACGCTAGATCTGGAGTGATTTTACTGACCTTTCAGTGGATTTGTGGTTGCATGTTGATTTTTAATAAGAATATCTTTTCGACTTTTTTATGAAACTTGTAGAGAACATCTTGAAGTTTAACATACTCAAATTTGAGGTAAAATGAACAAGTATAGCTCAGTGAATCAACTTGCTCTTGAAAACCGTAGATCTGGAGATGCGGCGTGGGACACCCGAGACTTAATGGAACCGTATGATGACTATACAATGGAAATATGACTAAGATCTCTTAATGAAAGTTGTAGGAGATCCGTTGACGTAAAACATATCCAAATTTCAGAGGAAACGAAGAAGAATAAGTGGCTGAAAACTCAGTATTTCGGAGATGACTACACTGGACGTTTCGGTATGAGAACCAGAAGCTTCGTATGACTGTAGAAAATAATCTAAAAATAATTGAGCTTATAAGTCTTCATAAAAAATCTGATTTAGTGTCTTGGCTATAACCTGGAGAAATTTCATAATTTTCGGAGGTCATATGGATATTTTAATCGAATTATTTCGGAAACTGTGCATTCTGCTTCTATCCCAATTTACATGCTGCTTTGTGTGAATTGTACCTTCTTGTGTGGAATTCGATTGGGCATGTATCTTTCATGAACTTGCTATCTTATTGACTTGTCTACCACTAGCCTTAATTTCATGATTTTTGAGAATCATATGAATATTTAATTTAAATATTTTCTGAAAGTGGTATTTGCTGGAATTTTGTATGGATTGGTTGATGACGTATTGATGCATGCATGATAATGATTTGAGATGCATGTATGAATTCAAGGATGAATATGATATTGATTTCCATCACATCACATGCCATGTTAAATTGAATTATAATGATGTGAATATAAATTATGATGATGATGATACCGTCGGAGGTATGAGCCGACGATGCCCCAGGAGTCGGGATGCCCAAAGGTTCGAATGAGTCGATGCCCTTTGGATGCCTGGTTGTATTATGAATACATGCCCAGAGGTTTTCCCCGGGAGTGTCGGGATGCCCGGTTGTATTATGATATATGCCCGGAGGATGAGGGGTTGTATCATGATGCATGCCCGGAGGGTAGGGGTAACCATTTTCATGGTGAGCCCTGGAGATTCCTCATGATGCCAGGTGGGGTGCGAGATGCCCAGAGGTTCGAATGAGTCAATGCCCTTTGGATGCCCGGTTGTATTTTGAATACATGCCCGGAGGTTCCTCGTGATGCCAGTTGGGATACGAGATGCCCGGAATGTGGGGGTGCCGGATGCCCGATTGTATCTTGGATACATGCCCGGAGGTTCCTCGCAATGCCAGGATTGGGCGCGAGTGATGAATGTGGGATGCAAACATTGGTCCCGGGAAAGAGAAATGTGGCGGTCCAAAATGCAATTGAAATTGAATTATGCATGATAATATATGCATGATATGATGAGAGGTGCATGGATGCATGGTAATGATGATGGTACATGTGATATGATGATATGATGATGATGTTACATGCATGGATGCATGGTAATGATGATGGTATATGATGATATGATGATATGATGATGATGTTACATGCATGGATGCATGGTAATGATGATGGTACATGTGATATGGTGATATGATGATGATGTTATACGCATGGATGCTTCTGTGACATGTGATGCTATGATTGTGATGATTGCATGGCATGATGTATTGAGTGGTTTATTGGATTCCTTTACCTGCTGAGTTGTTGTACTCACCCCTTTTGGGGACCAACATTTCAGATTAGTAGATGGTTTGAACAGTTGGATATGACCGTGAGGAGGAGGATAGCGAGGGAAGGAGCTTTTGGATGCCGACACTGATCGATGGACTTTAAGTGTATGACTGTTGGAGGAAATTTCGGTCATCTTTTGGAGTGTAGCCGAATATAGAAGACTACGGCATTTTGATGTGCCGATGAATGATGTCCATCTAATTTAAGTAAATAAAAAGTGTACGGCTTTTACCTATAAATGTTTAGTAGGTGTGCATCGTTTTCTGAATATAGGGAAGGGAGTTGTTGGATGTGCTTCCGTATATGAATTGCGCAAGGGACCGATTAAAAAAAAAAAAAAGATGTAAACCCCCATGGTTGTATGGACCCGCTGTGATTGAAATGGTATCACGGTGACATGTTATTAGGATAAGTGAATGGTAAGCGAACTGTGGTGACCCAAATCGGATCGGTGGCCGTTGAAGGGTGCCACAAATTGTGAACCTCAATTTCCAATCAAACCTGTGATTGGCAACCTCGGTATGAACGTGACTTGTTGATGAACGCGTGTCAACCAACCAACGTTATAGACGCCACGAGCGAAAGAATTCGCTATCTCGCTCGATGAGTCAAATCGACCACCACAAGAGAATCTTGATAAGGTCAAATCCTCAAGAGAGCAGCAGAAGAGAACCTTTCAATTATTTTCCTCAAAAATAAAAATATGTATGTCCCCAAAGAAATTTGGCAAATCCTTTATATAGGCTTTCTAGCCGTCACACAAACCCTAAAATCAATCCTAGAAATCTAAGGCATCATATTCTAGAATATTCCTAAACAAGAAGATATATATATATATATATATATATATATATATATATATATATATTGACTTGGTTAGATATTTGGTGACCAGATAATTGAATTGCGCCAAGATTTCCAAGATTCTTCAATATTTGATCCAAGGTCATCTCCATGCCAAAGATCACGAACCATGACGCCAACAGCTTGCCTAAATTGCTTGGCCCGCGCTCGAGTGATCGAACCAGTAGGAATAGACAATGGGTCCTTAGCACCTCCTCCTCGATATGGCTCAATGTCCACAATGGGTCCTTAGCACCTCCTCCTCGATATGGCTCGATGTTCACATCATTCCCTCCCCTGTGCAAAGGATTTGCCCTCAAATCATCACTGGCATCGAAAAGAGTCAAAGTCAAAAAAATTAAATGTGGCACTAACGTTATACTTACCTAGAAGATCGAGCTTATAGGCATTATTGTTGACTCTTTCCAAAACCATGAATGGTCCATCCCCTCGTGGTAATAACTTAGAATGTCGCTGCTCAGGAAATCTCTTTTTGCGCATATGAACCCAAACCCAATCGCTGGTTTCAAACACCACTTCCTTGAGCCCTTTGTTGGCTTGCCTTGCGTATTGCTCAGTCTTAAGCTCAATATTTGCACGCGTCTTCTCATGCAATGCCTTGACAAATTCAGCTTTCTTTGCTTCATGTAAATCTACACGCTCATCAACAGGTAAAGGGCTTAAATCTAACGGAGTTAACAAATTAAAACCATAGACAATCTCAAATGGTGTAAATTTAGTAGCAGAATGCATGCTCCTATTATATGCAAATTCAACATGTGGTAGACAATCTTCCCAAGATTTTATGTTCTTTTTAATAATAGCACGCAACAATACCCCTAAAGTTCTATTAACTACCTCGGTTTGACGATCGGTCTGTGGATGACAAGTAGTAGAAACTAACAACCGTGTTCCTAGTTTTTTTACACAGTGTTTTCCAAAAGTAGCTAAGAAATTTAGAATCTCGATTTGAAACAATCAATTTAGGCATGCCATGCAAACGTACGCCTCCTTAAAGAACAAATCAGCAACATGAGATGCATCATCAGTTTTATGACAAGGTATAAAATGAGCCATTTTTGGAAATCGGTCAACAACCACATAAATAGAATCTCTACCATACTTAGGCCTAGGCAACCCTAATACAAAATCCATAGAAATATCAATCCAAGGATGCGTTGGAATAGGTAATGGTGTATACAAGCCATGCGGATTAGCTGTAGACTTAGATTGCTTACAAGCAATGCATCTCTCACAGACATGTGTGACATCTCTCTTCATATGTGGCCAATAAAAATGTTCATGCAAAACTTCATAAGTCTTATTAATGCCAAAATGTCCCATTAAACCACCACTATGTGCTTCTCGCAAAAACAATTCACGCAAAGAACACTTAAGTAAACATAGTTTGTTTTCACGGAAAAGATAACCTTCATGCCTATAGAATTTATCAAATGCAGCATGTTCACATGCCTCATACACTCTCCCAAAGTCATCATCATCAATATATAAGCCCTTGATATGCTCAAAACCTAAACACTTTACTTCTAAAGTAGTTAGAATTGCGTACCTTCGAGAAAGTGTATCGGCTACCACATTCTCCTTACCTTTCTTGTATTTGATCACATATGGAAAAGTCTCGATGAACTCCATCCATTTGGCATGTCTTTTATTCAACTTCTGCTGCCCTTTCAAGTACTTCAAGGTCTCGTGGTCGGTGTGGATCACAAACTCCTTCTGCCATAAATAATGTTGCCAAGTCTCCAAAGCTTGCACTAAAGCATACATGTCCTTATCATAGGTAGGTTAATCCAATATTGCTCCACTCAATTTCTCGCTGAAATAAGCTATGGGACAACCTCCCTACATCAACATGACTCCAATTCCTGTATCAGAAGCATCGCACTCTATCTCAAAATTCGCACTGAAATTCGGCAAAGATAACAATGGAGCATTAGTTAACTTATCTTTTAGCAGATTAAATGCTTTCTCTTGCTCTTCTCCTCATGTGAAACCCACGTGCTTCTTGATAACCTCAGTTAAAGGTGTGGTGATGGTGCTGAAATTTCCTACAAATCGTCGATAAAAACTCATCAATCCATGAAAGCTACGCACCTCTCCCACGGTCTTAGATGTTGGCCATTCACAGATTGCTTGGACCTTTTCTTCATCAACCTGTATACCATCAGTAACAACAAATCCTAGAAATATTAATTTGTTGGTAACAAAATAGCACTTCTTTAAATTAGCATATAATTGCTCGACCCTTGAAACCTACAAGACAGCTCGCTCATGCTCAATATGATCATCAGGGCTTCGACTGTATATCAAGATGTTATCAAAATAGACAACCACAAATCGACCAATAAAAGCACGCAAAACATGATTCATAAGTCGCATAAACGTGCTCGGTGCATTAGTTAATCCAAATGGCATGACTAACAACTCATATAATCCATATTTGGTCTTAAATACAGCTTTCCATTCATCACCTTCTTTCATCCTAATTTGATGATAGCCCTTTTTAAATCGATCTTAGTGAAAATGCAAGAACCATGCAACTCATCCAACATGTCATCTAACCTAGGAATAGGATGTCGATACTTTAACGTAATATTATTGATTGCTCAGCAATCGACACACATTCGCCAAGTTCCATCCTTCTTTGGCACCAACAAAATAGGGATGGCGCATGGGCTAATACTCTCTCTCACCTACCCTCGCTCCAATAGTTCGCTAACTTGCCGCTGAAGTTCCTTTGTCTCCTTGGGATTGCTTCGATATGCGGGTCGGTTAAGTAATGGCACACCAAGAATCAAGTCGATTTGATGTTTTATGCCTCGAATCAGTGGTATCCCTCTAGGAAGTTCATCAAGAAAGACATCTTCAAATTCCTGCAATAAAGACACAATAGGACTAGGCAAACTTGGGTCAAGATCGTTAGTAGAAAACAAAACCTCATTGTACAAAAGCACAAGCATCGGTCGGTCTAGAACTAAAGTTCTCCTCACCTCACTCGATTTTACATAAAAATTCTTTTGCCTATTTTCTTTCCTCTCTTCTTTTCCCTCGATTTTTACCACAATCCTTCTCTCAGCCTCTCTTTTTCCTTGCATCTTAGACACACCATGCAAGCCCTCAGATTTTTCACATTTTCTCTCTCTCTCTTGGCTTGTCGTTGTAACTTTAACTGATCTTGATACACCTCACTAGGTGTCATTGGTACCAAGGTATAAGTCTTTTGATTCATCACCAATGAATAACGATTAGTATACCCATTATGATGTACCTTGGTGATGAATCAAAAGACTTATACCTTGTTGATGATGCTCCTCCTCTTTTACTTGCACACTAAGAGAACGCCTAACCACCAATAAGTCTCCTTTCATCGCTATTTCTCCATCACTACAATCCTCCAACAGTGGCATCTCATCATCCTCTTCTTTCCTTTCACTTTCGGACTCAATAACACCATGTCCAGTCATGATCATCACCCTTCTATTCGAGCATTGATTTGCCATATGACCCCTACCCAAATACTTAAAACATTTAATCTCATGAGTTCTAGTGTTAGCGTTTTCAGTTTTACCTAAAGCTAGATTCATTCCAACTTTACCGTCCCTCTGTTTCTCCTTTGAGGTTTCGATTTTGGTGTTCTTTCCTCTCCAATTTGGCTTCTCCTCTCTTCCAATTGGATCTCCAATTTTGATTTGAACCTCCTCCACTTTTGTGATTTCGGTCCAACTTCAATTGCCGCTCAACTTTGATGGCTTTGTCCACCAATTCCTCCAATTCAACATAGTGTTGCGGCTCCACCACTCTCGCTATGCCCCGGCTCAAACCACTCAAAAATCTTGACATTGTGGCCTCACAATCCTCCACCACATTAGCACTGATCATAGCAATCTCCATCTCCTTGTGATACTCTTCCACGCTCTTATTACCTTGTGTGAGATTTTGTAACTTTTGAAACAAATCTTGATGGTAATGACTTGGTACAAAACGCCTCCTCATCACCGCTTTCATATCATCCCACGTCTCTATCGGTCTTTCACCATTGCGCCTCCTACTAGTCACAAGTTGATCCCACCAAATTATAGCATAATCAGTAAATTCAACAGCTGCAATTTTTACCTTTTCGAGCTCGGAGTATCGTTGGCAATCAAATACCATCTCCATGCGTTTTTCCCATTCTAGATATGCATCGGGATCATTCTTCCCTTGGAAAGAAGGAATTTTCATCTTGATATTGCCAAGTTCATTATTTCTCGATGTCTAAACACTCGGGCTTCATTCCACCTTTCAAATCGAGCATCTCGATCATCCTCCATGTCAGCCTCATCATCATCATAATGCCGATGCCTTCTATGTCGTGTTCTATAGGTGTCTCACTAATGTTGCGGCCTTCCTCGAGGTAGCTCTCGGTCACCATCAACCCTCATGCCATTCCCCATCATTTGGCCACTAAGCTCCTCCATTACGATCCACAATTGTTGGATGCTTTCCACGAGCACTTCATCCCTTCGTATGGAGTGAACCTCCCTTTGATTCAAGCTTTCTTCACACGACATATTTTAGACTTGCAAGTAAACGTTAGTCACAAAAATCCTCACCAATCGCTCCCTCACGTGTTTCTCTAAAGGTGTTTGTCACTCCCCTCGTGTTTAACTCAAGTCTAGGCTTTTTCCACCATCAATTAAGCTTACACACTCTTGCCTTTTTCCTCTCGTATTCTCTTTTCACAAGCTCTTTATTGGACTCAAAACCTGTCCCTCAACCCCCTCACGACAATCAATCAAACTAATCAAATAAGATTATAGCGCTATTGATTTTGTTTCAGCAAGTAACAATTTCAAACCAACAAGTACAACTTTTGAAATTCCAATTGAAATGCAAATCACTACTGATTTTGTTTCAATTCGGTCTACTAACAAACGAGTCGCCTTCTTGATTTTTTTTTCGTTCGGCTAATTTTTTTTTGTCGAATCTGTTTTTTTTTCTTACGCACTTCTTTTTTTGTGTGCATTTTCTTTCTCTTCTTTTTTTTTGACGAAATTTCTCTTTTTTTTTTTGACGAACTCATATACAATCTAAGATGCTAGAAAAAAAATTAAAACTAACAGCAAACAACTACGTATGGAAGCACAAAAGCAATCGGATCCCTAAATTAGCTAGAATCGAAACCCTAGCTCAATAAGTCTCAAATTGCTGAATATCAATAGAAAATTAAAGATAAATAGACCTTGTAGAAGCAAGCTCTAATACCAAATGATGTGAATCGTTGCGGAAAGATCGTTCTACGAAGGCCCAGATGGTGTGAATTGCAAAGCTCGATCTCCAATCAAACCTGTGATTGGCAACCTCGGTATGAACGTGATCTGTTGATGAACGCGTGTCAACCAACCAACATTATAGACGCAACGAGCGAAAGAATTCACTATCTTGCTCGATAAGTCAAATCGACCGCCATAAGAGAATCTTGATAAGGTCAAATCCTCAAAAGAGCAATAGAAGGTAACCTCTTAATTCTTTTCCTCAAAAATAAAAATATATTTGTCCCCAAGAAAATTTGGCAAATCCTTTATATAGGCTTTCTAACCGCCACACAAACCCTAAAACCGATCCTAGAAATTTAATGCGTCATATTCTAGAATATTACTAAACAAGAAGATATATATATATATATATATATATATATATATATATATATTGACTTGGTCAAATATTTGGTGACCAGATAAGTAAATTGTGTAAAGATTTCCAAGATTCTTCAAGATTTGATCCAAGGTCATCTCAATGCCAAAGATCACGAACCATGACGCCAACAGCTTGCGTAAATTGCTTGGCCCGTGCTCGAGTGATCGAACCAGTAGGAATAGACAATGGGTCCTTAGCACCTCCTCCTCGATATGGCTCAATGTCCACATCATTTCCTAAACCACACAGTTCGTGAGTCATCCTTAAACCACAAGGTTGGTGGGTCTAACCTTAAAACCACGGGGTTGGTGGCTTTCCTAAACCACACGGCTTGTGGGTTCATCCATAAACCACGCTTGTCCGCATACGATCGAAACCTATTTTTACATGGTGAGACCTTTCCTCCAGTCAAAACCCGCTTGTACATAGTGAGACTATCATCTAGTTTAGAAGCTGTGACGTCACCATAGTCACCGCCTCCGCCCTTGCCTGCCTCTCCACCTGGGCCGTGAAGCCACTGCAACCAGTGGCGTCGCTGACCTGTTTGCGACCCACCTACTGCTCGCGACCTCATCCGCCTCGCCGCTACTGCAACCTGATGCCAGCAGCCCAAGCCGGTTGCCAAGCCCCCTCGCCACGCAACCTACAACACCCACCGATGCTGCGGCAAGCTGCCGCCGCTCCCAGTCCCATCGTCGTACCTCCACGCCACCGGCTGCTGCTGCCAAGCCGAAGTTGAAGCCCTCAAGCAGCGGCCAAGAGAAGATCCGCATGAGCAAGCTAGATATGGAGGGAGGAGGCTCGCCGTCACCAATCCTGTTACTACTGCCGCCTCCTCAACCACTGACGACACCGCCGACCCCGATGCCGTCATCGCCCCTTGCTGCCCTATGCCGCCACTAATCACACCAGCACCATGCCATTACAGTCTGTCCTTGCAAATCTCGACATCGCCGTCGCCGCCTGTCATGTCACCAAGCTGTCCCAACCATGCTCCTTCGGTGCTGCAAAAAAGCAGGGGAGAGAGGAGGCACAAACCAGGTCGCGCGAGCCGAACCGGGTGCAATTCTCGGGTAGGATTTTTGTCCACTTGGGCCTATCACGGTGGGCCCTATGATTGTTGGGTTCTGGTTGGGCCTCTTTATTACAAATCATTTTTTGCTAGGTTAGGCCAAAAATTAGAACGTTGGATTGGATCTTCCTTCCGGGCCGAGTTCGCGCCTTGGGCTCATTCTAGGCCCTTGATTTCTGCAACTCGGGTCGGTCTTGATCCAGGAATTCGAGCCGGGTCATTTTTATCTTATTATATCATTATAATGATATTTTAACTAAAAAAATTAAAAAAAAAAATCAAAAAATTCAAATTCAAAAATTGAAAAAATTCAAAATCCAAACAAATGTAAACAAAATTAAAAAATATATATTAATATTTTTAAATAAATATTTTAGAAAATCCAAAAAATGTAGTGTTTGGTTAGGAATTGCTATGTCTTGCATTCTTAATGTAATTAGATATTTATTTGTTCGTAGATTGATTATATTGTTTGTTTAATTCGCATATTTAATTATGTTTAATTGCACGTGTTCAATTTTACTGCAATTAGGATCTTGGTAGCTATGATTGTTATTAAAATGATTGCGCATCCGCTAGATCACCTCACATGTTAGTGGATAGGTATAAAATCAATCCAAATTGCTTGACAAAAATCTTATTTTCTTTTTAAAAAAATGAACAAGATTATGTACCGAAAGGGCACTAAAGAGTAAATTTTATTGTAATTAAGTCCCCGACCCTAGATTCTCTTGTTGCGTAGAAAGTATGGTATACTCTCGTGCCTCACTTGGTTTCTAATCGACCCCAGTAGGCTAGTGTCGATTCTTTTTTTGTGAAATTCTTAAGAATGCCCCAATGTCACGTGAGGTATGGGCTTGGAAGAGCCCGCGCGTAATCATGAGCCTTAGGTCCGTCATTTAGGCAATACCCTTAAATGTGTTCCCTCCCCTTGAGGGTAGGTCACAACATAAAATTTTGGACTTGGAAAACTCTCTCAGCTCTTTCAGCATGACGACTTCCCTTAATACCCCTTAATGTCCAAGCTCATCATTCAAAACAAGCTCTGAGGATCATTCATCCAATCAACCCATTGGATTTGGATGTTATTGGAAGATCCAATTGCTTCAAGATTACCGAGAATAAAGTTTTCCTATGATTTTGCTACTCATACAATAGATCAGGTTTCCATAAGTTGAATTCTTCGTTTGGAAAGAATATTTTGTCTCCAAATTGAATTTTTCAATGATTGCAATGCTCCAACTTTTAGAGATTGTATTCGATATACTTTCCTTTTGGACAATCAATATATATGGCAAGGAATCCACACCAATCTACTAGTTGTTGCACGAGTGTTCAACGTTTGATCAATATCCTTATTCCGTTGATTATGATTATTAATAATACAATCTTCACCGTGACTTTGAATCTAATAAATAACATCTGCTCATACATCCCAAAATTTCTACTTGGAAACACTTACCATCAGAAACAAAAGTCACTCAAGAAAAGTTCTGTCAATGTTCAAAATTATCTAGGAGTGTTTCCACAACACTGGGTTGACAAACGATTTAATGAGGATCCAGTTCTTCCTGGTATAGGAGAAACTTGAAACGGAAAAGAGGAGGCGGAAGGAACTGTTAGGAATAATTGATCCCCGAAAACGCGGATTCGACACTGAATCGAACCCCTAAATCAAATGCGGAAGCGAAGCCCGGGAAAACACGTATCACCGATCGTAAAGCACACCACGGATTCGAGCGTACCTTGTTAGCCACATATTAAACACCAATGCTGAAGATCGAGGAAGAAATTCTGATCCGATGATGTCAAGAAGGGAAGACAGTGTCGCCGTTTCCCTTTTGGAGAGAGAGAGCGCGCGGGAGAGGGGAGGATGTACGTACGTTGGAATTGTGCAAAAGGGTGCGTCCTCTCTCTCTCTCATCCCTTTTATACCTTCCCCCATCCACGGGCCCTATTCCCGTGGGCCGGGTTTTTTGGGCCCAGCATGGGTGGACGGGCCTTAAGCCCATCACCAATTAAATCCATCATCTCCCACTCGCACATGGTGGTCCAAAACCAACATGGGCGGACAGGCCCTACTCATCCCCATCAGAGAAAATCCATCATAGACTCTCACTTAACATGATGGGCCGAACAGAATCCTCTTTTCCTCTCTTCAACATTCATACCGGTGAATAATCCGTGCGACCAGCATACTTTGAGAGCTCGTTGCTATACATCTGTTAGGAATATATAGTAGCTCATAATGAGCATCACATCCTGAGTAGATTTAGTATGCAGTACGTTAGATCGATCGATCACATTTATATCTCTCTTGATCTCTTTTAAACAATGATATATATATTGTATTCACAATTATGATTATCACAAAGACAGTCATAATTGGTTAACCGGTGAATACAAAAACTACAATGTGATTCTCCAAAATCGATCTTCCTCTTTCATTCAAACTCTCAATTTCAGTTCAGCTTGCTTTTCTAGAAATGCCCCATTAGATCGAATCAAACATGACCATTGGCAACATCCTAAGATAGCAAACACTAAATAGAAATCTTGAGAATAAGTAAGAGTCATGAGGGGATTAAGAAATTGAGGAACTCTCTTCCTCAAGAGTCTCACACGACATAAAAAGTTGAGATCAAACTTTTTGCCACTCTTATTGGTCGTTTCATGCATACGTAGTATGAAATACGTATTACGGTATTAACTCCTTTCTCATGGAGCGTATGTCTACACTTTCAATACCGTACAGATGATAGTTCAGACATACCCAATGTCTAACTTGAGTTCACGTATCTACTCATTCACAAAAATCATCGGAACTCACATCTGGCATCTTAGACAGATAAAGTAAAATATGTGGGGTATTTTACTTTCGGACATCGTAAGAATTATGTCATCATCTTAACACTCAGTTAAGGCGACATACGTGTTTTAAGCTTGAGCTCTCGATTATCGCCAAGATAATAAGCTTAAAAACAGTCTCATCTCTATTTATCACACAGTAAATAGAGGCGATTACCCGTGTGAGTGGGCTAATCTTATATCTGTCCGACATACTTTTCTTAACTTAAAGTAATGCACTGAGCATTAAGATGCATAAAGATCAAAAAAAGATTCATAGGCATTAATGATGAAAACATAAATTCATCAAATGTGAACACTTAGGAAAATAACAATATTCAGTACATCAGCCTCTACGCAGTCCTAGAGATTTCATATGGCCACAAAACACATCTCTAGGTATTGGCTTTGTCATAGGATCTGCTACCATTCTATGCGTAGTATGTACTCTAAGTTCACATCTTATCGTGCAATCATATCCTTGACAAGATTATACTTGGTATCTATATGTTTGGTCTTGCCATGATATTTTGGATCTTTGGTGTAAACTTTTGCTGCTTGGCTATCACAGTTAACCAACAATGAATCTGCAGCACTTCCAATAACACCTAAATGATCCAAAAAATGTCTTAAGCCAAACACCTTCTTATACTACTACTGATAATGCCACGAACTCAACTTACATCGTGGACAAGGCTATACACTTTTGTTTCTTACTGCTCCAACATATGGTGCCATTATTCGGTAAGAAAACAAACCCAGAGATAGATTTTCTTTCATCTAAATCTCCTTCCCAATCAGTATCAAAATAGCCTTTGAGTTGCAGATCCTTTCCTTAATAACTCAGCGTACTATCAGCAGTCCCCTTTAGATACCTTAGTATTCTTTTAACGGCTTTCCAACGTACTTGACCTGGATTGGATTGGTAACTACTCACCATTCCAACTGCAAAACATATGTCAGGTCTTGTACACATCATAGCGTACATCAAGCTACCAACAGCACTAGCATAAGGAACATCTTTCATTTGTTCCTTCTCTTGTGGAGTCCTTGGACACAGTCTATGGCTCAATCCTTCACATTTTGCAATAGGAGTGTTTATGGGTTTGCAATCTTGAAATCTTAACTTCAAGAATGTATGCAACCTCACTCATATCCTTTTATATCAAAGTTGGAAGATAACCAATTCTTCACAGCATTAACATAACTCCATATTACTTCCGACAATTAGTATATCATCAACATATAATGATATGATCACAAATTGATCATTGGATCTTTTGATATATACACAATGATCCTCATCAATCGTTGTAAAATCATATGCCATTATGGCATTATGAAAACGTATATACCATTGTCTCGACGACTGCTTAAGGCCATATATCGATCCCCAAAGTCGACATACCTTTTCTTCTTGGCCTTTCACTATGAAACCAGCAGGTTGTTCCATATATATTTCTTCCTCTAATTCTCCATTGAGGAAAGCAGTCTTTACATCCATTTGATGTAACTCAAGATCCATACTAACCACTATTGCCAGAACTATGCGAATCAAGGTAAATCACACTACAGGAGAAAATGTACTTTCATAATAAATTCCTTCCTGTTAATTATACCCATTCGCCACAAGGCGAGCCTTATGCCTTTCTATCGAGCCATCGGCCTTTTGCTTTATTTTGAGAACCCACTTGTTCCCAATAGCTTTGCGTCCTTTTGGAAGATCAACCAGTTGCTAAACATGGTTTGACTTCATTGACTCCATTTCCTCTTTCATTGCATAAATCCATTTTTCCTTACTATGGCAATTTAGAGCCTCATTAATATTTCTTGGCTCATCCTCATCTTGTGGAGCAACCATAAAAGTTTCCCCTTCAATGTCAAAACGTCGACGGGAAATACTTTGGCAACTTGTTCGCCGTATGGGAGATTGTACACTTAGCACATCATTACCCATCATGCTCCCACTTGGATTAGGTAATGATGATGTCGTCTCATCATGTGATTGCAATTGAAAATGAGTTGAATTAAATTCATCACTTCTCATATTACTCCCACTTGGATGAACTCCACTAACATCATTATCCTGATCCAAGGTCTCAAATAGGGAGTAATCTTCTCCTATTTCGCCCTTCTTAGGAAATTCATTCACTAAGAATGTGACATCCCGTGATTCAAATTCAGTTATACTCCCACTTTCCTGCTCACCTATGAACACATACTCTTTCGAGTGTTCGGAGTATCTCATGAAAATACTCTTATTTTCTTTGGGACCTAAATTCCCAAACTTGTGAGAGGACTCATGAGTATAGGCAGCACAACCCCATGACTTAAGAAAACTTAAGTCCGGTTTTCTACCTATCCATAACTTATATGGGGTGGAAATAACTAATTTGGAAGGCACCCGGTTAAGTATGCGAGGCAACATTAACAACGCATCACTCCAAAAAAAAGTGATAAGTAAGTTAGCATGCGCCATCATGGACCTAACCATTTCTAGTAGGGTTCTGTTTCTTCTCTCCGCAACACTATTTTGTTGAGGAGTATATGGAATAGACAACTGTCTTTCTATTCCTTTTTCATCACATAATTTTCTGAACTCATCAGATAAATATTCTTTACCTCGATCGGATCTCAATACTTTTATTTTCTTATCTAATTGATTCTCTACCAAGTTCATAAACCTTTTGAAACAACTTATGCTTCAGATTTATGAGAAATCAAATAGACATATCCGAATCGAGTAGAATCATCTATAAAAGTGATGAAATAAACAGCCCATTGCCTTCCTCTCACATTCATTGAACCACAACATCAGAATAGATTAAATGCAGAGGAAATTCAGCTCTCTTACCTTTTCAAATGGTTTCCTTGTCATTTTCCCTACTAGGCAATGCTCACATCTGGGCAAATCAACTTTTTCAATGTTGCCCAACAAGCCCTCTTTGGCTAGTCTTTTCATATGTTGTTGGCCCATATGACCAAGTCTAGCATACCACCATATTCACATCATTATCATATAAAGTAGAAGACGTGAAACAAGGGAATAACATATTGACATCACCACAGTCAACATTTAGTACAATAAAACCATCTAGAAAGTGACTACAACCATAGTAGTTTGTATCCAAATACAAATCTACACCTCTATTATGGAAGTTCATACTAAAACCAAGCTTAACCAACGCCAAAACAGACACTAAATTTCGATGAATCTCCGGAGCATATAGGACATCATGTAGGAACAAGGTGCGTCCACCACGCATATTCAATTGGCAGTGCCAATCCCTTTAACTTCAACTTTGAAATTATTTCCCACATAGATCCACATAGTTCCAGTTGGTATCGTCGGAATTTCACGAAGGATCCTCTATCCTTCCTTACATGGTCTGTCGTATCTGAATCTACAGTCCACAAAGGATTGGATTTAGCCAATAATGCAGAACTCGACACATAAGCAAAGTTCTCAAATGTGCAAGAGGTGTGTTACTTTCTTTGGCTCATGACAGTCGCGAGCATAATGACCTATCTTGTCACAATTGTAACACCTCACCCTTGACATTTTCTTCACTTGAGGACGTTTTCCTCTCTTGTGTTGATTAACTCTTGATTTCTTACAACAAGGACCTAATCCTTTGCATTCACAAATATTGAACGAATCAATACGCTTGCGCTTAGAGCACAAAGCCCTTTCTGAGCTAGAACCAGCATTGCAAATATCTATTATCGACTCAAATGCCGATAGGCAGTCCTCTACTACCTCAAGGTGGCGCACGGCATCCTCAAGATTTTCCATAATATGGTCAAGAGCTTCTAGTGCTTCTTGCTTTTCCAGCACATATTGAATCTTCATATTCAATATTTTACAATTGTTGCCGTTCATATCAGCAATTACGTTCTTAGTTGCTGAAACCATCAGTCTGAACACATCAAACATACATGCACGAATAATTAATGCCTATCATTTATGCATCCCTATTTGCATAGATCCATCATATTAATGAATAATTTCAAGTAAGGCTTCAGAATCAAAAGGTCACTATGTTTCCAATCATCCTCCAAAATTCTAAGTCAAAAATTATTATTAATATAATTGTCTTATGCAAAATCAATTCTATGAAGCTACAAAAACTTCTAAAACTACCCACAGCTAATTACCCACAGCAACCAGCAATAACAGAAAGCAACAATATCTAACATCCAATAGAATAACAGTGCTTTCACATAATACAACTATACATTACACTAAGCAATATATACAGAGAAAAATATCAACTTGGAAAGACATATTCACACTCATAAAACATCTCATAATTAATCTAAGAAATAATTAGGGAATGTCCCTTCTAGTCTATCAGTCAAAAGATCTGAGAAAACTGAATGCACATTTGCCAACCATGGAAAAACTTTTTGAGAGCTTTCATGTCGCCACCAAGGCGCATTTACTCTACGCCATGTGGCGCTCATTCTAAGGGTTGAAGTTTTGGCCAACTCAATCCTATAGTACTCTCTTACAAAAGCTTCCATTAGCCTCCTATAATCCGGAACCACGTTGACCTCCCATAGCCGACCTAACACTGCTTGCCATTCAGGTGGAAGAGTGTTCATCAAAGCCGGTACCTTCTCAAAATCCAGCATAAGATAACCATTCCAGATGATTTCCTGTATCATCTGATTGACCTTGACCACATGTGATACTAAATCACCGCCATGCCACTGATAATTAGCTAAATCTGACATCGGTCTTTTAAGCCTTGCATTTCCCTCGTCCGTTCTCAGGATTGCGGGTATCCGTGCATGACGCATCATAGTTCCTGCAACAAATGCAGAACTAAAGAAAATGGATCATTTATAATCCATAATGCACATACGGGAAAATACATAATTTTCCAAAAAAAAAAAAAATTCATGCAACAAATGCAGAATAATAAAAAAAAATGGATTACATATAAACCACATAGGCATACATGAAAAAAGAAACAAATTCCTTTTTTTTTTTTCCGGGTCAACGGTCAACGGTCGTTAGTCAACGGGTCAATGGGCGCGAGGGTCGGACGGGTCACGCCGGTCAGACCAGTCTGGCCGGTTGGGCCGGGTCGGACCGACCGACCGGCGTGTGCCTTGCACGCGCCGGGGACCGCGGACGCGCACGTGCGCCCGTCAGTCGCCCGCGCGCGGGCGACGCACGCGCCTTTGACTGCGAATCGGCGCGTGCAAGACGTCGCTTCGCTCTGGCTGCGTGTACGGGCGCGTTCCACCACTCGTCGCGATCGTCTCGACGAGCCCTTCCATCCTACGCCATAGGAAGTCAATTTCGAGTTACAGAAACTCGAAAAAATGGAGGAACAGTGCTCGGGTGTCGGGATTTTTGCCCCGATCCGTACGGCCGAAGTTCTTTCGCGAAAAATCAATCAAAAACATCAAAAAACGGTCGGGAAAACGTGAACTAGGGCTCTGATACCAATGTTGGGAATAATTGATCCCCGAAAACGCGGATTTGACACTGAATCGAACCCCTAAATCAAATGCGGAAGCGAAGCCCGGGAAAACACGTATCACCGATCGTAAAGCACACCACGGATTCGAGCGTACCTTGTTAGCCACAGATTAGACACCAACGCTGAAGATCGAGGAAGAAATTCTGATCCAATGATGTCAAGAAGGGAAGACGTTGTCGCCGTTTCCTTTTTGGAGAGAGAGCGCGCGGGAGAGGGGAGGACGTACGTACGTTGGAATCGTGCCAAAGGGTGCGTCATCTCTCTCTCTCATCCCTTTTATACCTTCCCCATCCACGGGCCCTATTCCCGTGGGCCGGGCTTTTTGGGCCCAGCATGGGTGGACGGGCCTTAAGCCCATCACCAATTAAATCCATCAGGAACAAGTGAGGGAGCAACTCAGAAAGGCAAGTTCATGAGCAACGAAATAGAAGAGTGAAGTGCTTCAAGAAGATTAGCTGTTTAAATAGAGATTATGTCGGGTTACCAATTTGGCGCTTCGTGATAGAGCGTGATTCATAAAGTGCTCGGAAATTGTCGCCAGATAGAGGAAGTTGAAAAGGTATGATCTTTTAGATGCAATTTTCCCGTTTGAAAGTAATGATGGCCTGCAGATATTTGGAAAAATACGAATGTTTCATTGTGTACAGCATATCGTCAATTATTTGTATGGGTCAAAAGAAGTCGAATGCACTGAAGCAGAGAATCGACAAGGTAACTCCTTAGCTAACAAATTGACATTTCTGCAAGAGAAATTCTCTCACTCATCTGAATACAAAACATCCGTTCTAAACGCTTCGTCAGATTTGATTGAGAGATATGAATGTATCTTGAATTTTTCAGAAACACAAAAGGTAGTTGATAGAATCACTAAAAAAAATTTTGCGATCAGATTATTATATTTATGAATGCCTGTATTAGTAGCCAATGCGGCAGGCATAGTTCTAACTTCCTAGCCTGAAGTCTCTCTCTTTTTCCACTTTGAAAAGCCTTGCTTGAAGGTGCAAGAAAAGCTGACTTCAATGAAACAGCAACTCATTTTGCTTCTGGCTATCGTGTGGGAGGTACTATGTTCTCTATTCTCTGGCCTATTATTTCTCCTCACAGATTCCTATGAATTAATCGCTACTTCTTTTTACAACCAAATTATAAGGTCTCTTGCCGTTAAACTTCTCTATCTTCATATCTTCTCACATATTGTTATATGGCAAGACTTCGTTAAGGGCATCTTCTATATTCACTACTGCTGCATTGGTAGAATGTAGTATTGAGAAAACAAATCGCAGGTGAGCTTCCATCATTCCATCTGAGATTGCCTGTTCTCTCTCTTCTTATATTGCTATCATTTTTCCCCTCGTAGCTTGGCTCAACCCATATTGCTCACATGAGGTATATTGGACAAGTATGTACTGCAATCAGTGGTTCCAGAAATCAAATCCTTGGATGATCAAACTTGAGGTGATTGAGGGTGCGGCTCATATGCCACAGGAAGATTTGGAGGCTTCTCTGAGTACTTTCGGCACTCTTAGTTTTAGCTTTTCGTTTTTCTAAGTTTAGTTTTGACAGTTGCCATGTTTCTCAGGCCTGAAAAGGTCGTGGAAGCTTTGAGGACGTTGTTACTATGAAGATATTCAGTCTCGATTGTCTTCCATGTCAAAGCTTTTTCTCTTCCTAAAGGTAAGAAGCTATTGTCCAAGACTTATGCCAGAAATTGTATAATTGAATCTCTGAGAAATGCTTTTGTCACTACCGAAAGGAACCATCTCAAATGCCCGTGGTTAAGAGACAGATTCTATCACGGGGCAAAACCTGCAGGGGAATTTGTATTTTTTAGTGGAACCAGTATAGTTCTTAACTTTTACTTGACATGTGGTTAACATATTAATTAGGCTAAGTTGTCAGATATCTTCCTGATAAAACAAGACAGATTAATTGACTATTGGTGTATGTCTGGAGTGCAGGCATCGGTCGGTGAACAGATAAATCAGATTTGTATACTTAAAAGATTCTGAAGCTGCACACTCGACAAATATCCATCATTAAAAGAAATTGCACAGGTGGATCTCAGGAAATCACCAAGGGTGAGGGAGATTTTTCGTTTGACTAACTCGAGTGGCATAACTATAATATAGTGACTCCTGAATTGCTTGAAGAACGCATGCTCCAGACTCCGAATAATATGCATTATTTCCCTCTAAATTCAAATATAGTTATTTTAGGATAAATATGATGTTATAATCTTTGGAAAAGTCGCATATGCAGTGAGAAGCATCATATGTGTGTTAGCACCAACAGTAGAACGCTTTTTCAACATCAAAAAATGTACTAAGAACTTAAAAGCCCTTCTGTTCCAAAAAAAGGGCGCAAGGACAAGAATCCCAGAGAATACTGCCAACTCTCCCTGGCAGATAAAAGAGCTCGATAATAATCTTCATTCAACTTGCCAATTGTAACAAAACGACTATCATATTTGAAGCTTGAACGCATTGTGGATGTATCAAAAAAATGGTTTTGATATCAAGCCATGAATATTGTAATATGCTGAAGGAGTGGGGTTTGGGATAATGACGAGGGAGGCATTGTCACTACATAAGCAAGGTCTTTCTTTTTCTACATTCTGTTTTTACTAATGTGGAACTTAAAATTAAGATTGGGGGGCTTTTGTTCGAAAATGAGAAGCCTGTCTTTGATCCTACAAGAAGTCGTATATGTCAAAGCAGCAAAGCCCGCTTACATGTGTTTCAAGTATGACAGTCACGTCCGGAGACCTAAAAATTATCGAAGCATATAACTCCATAAAAAAGTGGAATGAAGGCATCACTTGTCCTACTTTTTTTCATATAAAATGTTCGATCAATTCTTCTTTTGTTGTTGATCCATTACTCTTTTGTTAACAATAGTCATTCGGTCGAAAAAGTAAGACTGCTGAGGTGGTCGTTTTAAGTGCTATGCTAGCATCATAAGTGACGTCCTCCCTTTAAAACCTTAACAAAATAAATACATTTGAAATTTCAGAAAAAATGAAAATTTTGAAAAGAAAAACAGAATAAGTAAAATAGAGAAAGAAGACGGAACGGGAGCTACACTGGGGGACGCGGCCGGTGCACATCGGGAGGAAGACGTCCTCGTCGGGCCACCACTGTGGTGAGGAAGACCTCTCTCTCTCTCTCTCTTTATTTTTTTGAATTGAAGTTTGTTTTTCTCTCTCTCTTGTTATTCCACACAAAAAATTAATCTAGTTAAAATTGTTGGGGCACTAACTTGGATTTCCACTTCAACATTTTTATTCGTATATTTGATCGAAGAACTAACACGAAAGCAAATACATAATTTGGGAATCTAGTTTAATGAGAAAAGAAGTAATACAATTTAATTGGATCACTGTCAAAATTTTGATTTGTCTAAATAGACTTTTACTTATTATTTTTTACTTAATCTAAATCTTATGATGTATACAATTTTTTTCTATCTTTTGTTAATTCAACCAAAATTTCACAACATGTAAATGTGGGCACTTAGATTTGCATATAGCTATTTCAAAGTTTTTTGAAATTTGAATATAAAAAATTGCTTTTTTCTTTTATCTTGAAAATTTGAGTGACGCATTTGTTGAGACTATAGGGAAGTGAAGGAATTTTTTTTTTTTTTTTTTTGATATTATGACAGTGATGAACTGCAAATCTCATCATGAGCATGGCAACCATCTGATTTTGCGAAACTCAACCCAAGCCATAAGAATCGAGCACATCTTTGGCACGAGCCAATTGAGGGCATATAATTATAGGACTTGCTCCAACTGATTAGGACCAATTCAAGCCTGAATAACATGAAAAAGTATTACCTATGTTTTTTGTGATGGATGAGTTTAAGATATAATTTAGCTGAAATCAATGTCCTAATTGAATCTACCTATTGATCACCTCATATTACAAGGGGCGATGGCATATTTTAGACGACTCGTAAAAAGTGTCTATCATTAGGGGTTGGGTGAAATGAAATGTAAAGATACGAAAATTTTTAAATAATTAAGGTGCATGGGAGCCCCACTTATTTCATCCCGGTCGAGGGACAGGTTCAAGAAAACCAGCAGAAAGTTCGTAGTCGAGCGGTACAATGGAGAGCCAATCCAACGGTGGAGGAACTACCGGATCAACATTGAGGGAGGAGCCATGTGGGGCCCATCCTATGTCTCTGTTCCTTCCAGAGGGAGCTGACAATTTTTGGCAGCTATTCACTAACTTTCAAAATTCATCAGCATATAACCACCCTCACTCCTAGGGTGAGCACGGTTCCCGGGTAGAACCGGGAACCGGAGAACCGGTTTGTTCGGTTCGGTTCCCGATTCCAAAGAGACCGGTTCCGGTTCCGGTTCCCGAGAACCGGTTCCCTGTTCCCCTTTTCGGGAACCGGAACTGAACCGGTCATAATTAAAAAAAAAAAAAAATCATAGCTTCTTCCCCCCACCCCCGACCACATGATTTCCCCCCTCTGCAGATTCTTCCCCCTTCCCTTTTCTTTTCTCTCTCTCTTTCTTTTCTCCCCTTTTCCCTCCTCACGTCACTTCTTGCCCCCCCCCAACTTTTTTCTTTTCTTCTCTCTCCCTCTCTTCTCTTTCCGGTTCCGGTTCCGATTCCGGTTCCGAATCGCTTAGGGTTTCTTGGATTGCTCTCTCTCTCTCTCTAGAATCCTCCGTTTCTTTCTCAACGAGAGCCTCCTCCCGGCGCCGTCTCCGATCTCCTGCTTTCCATGACCTGATCCACGCGACGCCCTCTGTTCCGCGGCCACTCCGATTCGGAGCTTCGATCGAGCGCTCGTCGCCGTCGATCAGTTCCCCTCTTCTTCTTCTTCTTCTTCCGATCTCTTTCTCTGTTTTTTGCGGCTTGAGAGAGCAAGAGAGAGAGGGAGGGGGGAAATGGTGAGGGGGAAGACGTAGATGAAGAGGATAGAGAACAACACGAGTAGGCAGGTGACGTTCTCGGAGCGCAGGAACGGGCTGCTGAAGAAGGCTTTCAAGCTCTCCGTCCTCTGTGATGCCAAGGTTGCACTCATCATCGTTTCCCCGAGGGCCAAGCTCTATGAGTTCTCGAGCTCGACGAGATGGTAGGTTGTCCTCCGCATTTTTGCTCAAGCGACAAATTGCTCCTTTGCCTAACTAAGATGAGCAACACTGACAGTTGCTCAACCTTCATTTCAAAATTTGGAAAAAATGAAGATTGCAGAAAGATGCACTGTGTACTTGATTCTGTTAGGGTTTACTGGTTCCATTGGGTTGAATAGTTGATTGGCACGTTGTTTCTTTTGCAAGGCCTCCTGAAGGTAGCGTGAGAATCTTATGCTTCGCGTGCACGAACTGCAGGTACTTGGCCTTGGCGAACCTGGCCAATGGCGAGCCCAGGTTTCGCGCGATGAAGCTTGAGGGCTGACAGACTTGAGCTTCTTGAACTGGTCGAAGAAGGCTTGGGGAGTGCGCTCCTCGATGGATGACGACTCGTTCACGAGTCTGAAGTTGGGGAAGTTGAAGCCCTTGAAAATCGATCTGGCCCCGAACGATTCGATGGCAAAGTGCCGGTGGCCGGGCTTCGCGAACCTTGCTCGCGGCTCGATGAATCAAATGGCCTCGTCAAGGTTCCAGTTCGCCGCCTCCATCTCGCGAGCCATGGCTTTTGGAAGTGCCTCACGGATCATAAGGCGTAGTGGAGGACTTGGGCGAAGTGGGTCGGGCTCAACGACACAAGCTTGAAGCCGTCGAACTGGGGCAAGACGCCGCTCGGAGACAAGCTCGTCGAGGTTTTTCAAAACTTTTAGATATGGCAGTTGGTAAATGCTTTCCTAACTCGCATGCTGACTTAAATTGACCCAACTCCATATTTTCTGTTATTTCATTTCTTTCTTTCTTTTTTCACTTCTATTCAGCCATTGTTTTCGATGCACCAGTAACTGCCAACACCTTTAAAGTTTCTGCTTGACGTGGCACCCACTTCTTGCCCACTCAAATCAAGAGCAAAATGCCAAGAGCCTATGCTCATATAACATGCCCTTAGTTATTGTTATGAAACACATTAACCATAAGAAATCACCAAATTATACATTAGACAATGTTTTCTCTAGAAAATTATGAATTTAGTTGTCTATTTGCATGTAAAAGATTCACATTGCTGTGTATTGGTAGGAAGTGAAAATGGAGGGCCAACTATTGACTTATTTCGGCTTCCGAATAATCGCGCCCATTACGAAAATGAAACCAAAAAAAAAAAAAAAAACCTGTTGGAACCTGGAATCGACCCCAGAACCTGTGACAAGGTAGGTTCCGTGCCTAATTCTGACGGGTAGGTTCTAGGTTCCAAAAATTGAGGAACCTGTATCTGAGAGTAGGTTCCAGGTTCTGGACGGAACCGAACCGGAACCGGGAACCGCTCACCCCTACTCACTCCGTGGCAAAAAGCTATAAATAAATAAATCAATAGGAATATGCAAAAAACACTATACATTAATACCGTAATGTAATTTAACAACATTCTCCTTACCCGACTATAATACCGCTCATCATGGCATTTTTCGTGATTTGAGCTAGAAATTGACAAGGGAAACAAATTAACCCCACAAAAAGATGAAAATCCAGAAAATTAGTTACTATTGTGTCACAAATAAATTTATTTTTAGTTCTTAACCATGAATTTTCAAATATCTAGGAATTGTGATAGAAATATATATGGGTGTGAAGATAGCAATGCAAGCAAGTCATGAGAGGTTGCTATATGTATTAATCTAAGCTTGATTTTTTTCATCCATGTGGATTTATTTTACTCGTCAATGGCATAAAACTAATGGAAATGGCACAAATCTTTTAGCCCTAGTAGGAGCGAGCTCGATGCATATAGAAAGTATATATGTTAATATTGAGAAATAATAAGACATTACTCCTGCTCATACATTTATGTGTCAAAATTACACGATAAGATTATACTCACTCTTGCTTCCACGGCCCGATTTTCCTACTCTGGAACAGCTGTCCATCGCTTGCAAATCCGACATTTTACTGTAGCGTGCACTTAACCGTGATCTTCTAATTCGTGAGACTCTCGCTACTTCCCACACGGACGAGCATACTCCTCACTTCATTCCTCTCTGTCTCTCTGTCTCTGTCTCTCTCTGTTACTTTGATTGGCGCGGATTCCATATAGGCGTAGAGTCCTGCGATTCCAGCGACGTTTTCTAGGGTTCCAGTGAGGATGACATGGCTCTCAGCTCTCGTGACAGAGATCACGATCCCAGTTTGCGCTGTCATCGGGATCGCATACTCCTACTACCTGGTGCGGTGGCTCCGCAAGTTGCGTGACAGAGATCACGAGCAAGTGCCAGGTTTGCTGCCCTCGGGACTGACAGTCGTGCATTCAAACAGTTTAGATATTTCGGTAATGAAATTCTACTTTCGCGCTTTCCAATAAAGCTCGTAAGCCGTTGCGTCATGTTCGTGTCAGAGAGAGAAAATGGCAAAAACTAAGAGAATGAAGTACATTTGATTTTCTGAGTTGCGAGTCTTCCTCTTTCTGGGCATAGAGGGGTTGGAGTTCAACCCCCTTCTTTCTCTGTCTCACTCGCACTGTTCATCAACAGATTTTTCCGGGTCATTCTCGCATCTGCCTGAGCAACAGCAACAAATTCGAGTCTTGTAATCTGATGATAGTTCTACGACATCATGAGCTTCTGCTGCGAGTCATTGTTAGGGTTTGTCACAGCTGCTAGAGCTTTGAGCGACGTATCTAATCCTCAATCTTAACTATTTTATTAAGGCCTTTTATTTTTCTATCATTCTTACATTTCATCATTTTTATTTTTTATTCGTTGATTATATATATAATTTATTATTTTGTTTCTTGTTCGGTCACTAAGTCCAAAACACTCGAAAACACTAATCCTGCAAGTTTCCATCCATACTCTTTCGTTCTTCTTTTTCCTTCTAGACCCAAAAACACCTTAATTCTATCTTCTTCTCTTTTAACCTATAGCATGTACACTCTGCCATTCTTCACAGAACAGTGAATACCATCTCAGCAAAGTGAAATCTAATTAAAGGTAGAACGACTTCATCCGACCATGATGTACTTAATCAGTACGTCCATGATGGGGTGCGATTGAAAGGTGCAATTGAAACGCACCGTTTCGTCTTGATATGCTACAATGGAAAGACACCCTTTGAAAGGGTATGAAGGGAGTTGTATAAAAGTCTTCTAAAGATAACCATTGGAAAAGTTGGCAAAACGTATGCTAAAAAATTCCTCTCCTTTGCTTGTCCCAATTCCATCAAAAGAAAAGAAGGCGTTCTATTTCTCCTTTACAAGAACAATTGGCATTTACGCTGTGGAAATCGGATGCTTTCCTCATGATTGCATTCAGACCAACATGAAGTATTTTTGTTCGTGATTCATCCGCAATTCAACGATCGTTCCGAGTAAATTGTTGACTGCGCATCAGAAATAGGTAAGTCGTCTTCCACCGACTTTCTTTCAACATTGGTATCAGAGCCTGATTGTGATTTCTGCCTTGTTTTCAACGAATTTTCTTGTTTACCATTTGATATCGAGATCAAGAGAATGAAATCTACACTATTTGGAAGTTTATTGCTCGGAATTGTCATATGAATCGTCGAAAACTAACCGAAGCAAAGAATGGGTTCGAGACCACATACACCCATACGGTTTTGGCCATTTTTCCAAATATTTTTTCTACCAAAATAAATTTTGAAATATACAAGGTGAAAGTACTTATCGAGACGAGTCCGTCGATGGGTTGAGCACCGTCAGAGGACTCCGAACACGCCCACATGCATGGCTAGAAGCTGCTGCGCATGGGCGCCACACGCCTGACATGCTGAGCACGCCAGTGCATGAGTGTCACGCGCGCGTTGGTCAACTGACGCGTGCTGATGTCATCCAACGGTCGGTAACCGCTGGATACTGGCCGGCGACCCAACTCAAGACCCAACCCATCTGGAGACCTGACCTGAGATTCGACCCGACCCGACCTCGCCGTTGATCGGTCAACCGTTCGGACCGGTTAGTTGGTCGGTTGGTCAAACCGGCTAGACCGGTCGCTAGTTGGACTAGTCAGACAAGAACCAGGAGCCGTTTGGCTCACTGGCGCGTGCGCCACACGCACCGCACAGTCAAGCGGTGCGTGTGGGCGCATGACAACTCCGATTGGAGCGTGGTCGGTAGCGTTTGGTGCATATAAATGTGCTCTATACTATGGTATATTTATTTTATATTTTTGAGTTTTATAAATGTATGAAAATGTGTAGGAAACCCTTAGTGCACGTATTTTTGGGGATTTAATGCATAGTTTATTAATTTTTAGCTTGCATTTTCTTATGTTTTAGGAAATACAGTAGCTAGCCTATATGAAAATGTTATCATATATGCTGTGTAGAAAATGGTATCATATATGAAAATGTATATAGTTTGATATACTTGCAATTTTCTAGTTCCAAGAAAATTCGAACAATGGTAGGAAATCCTTGTTGTTCCGTTACATGTTAAATTGTGGTTTTGATTGTAGTTACAGCATGATTGTTTTTTGTACGTTGGTTTACATCATGCTATGTTTTTGTGATAATGGAAAAATGTAGAAATTACATGAGGTCATGTAATTACTTTTTCTAGTGGGAGTTTGTAGGTTGATAGAATTCGAATGAGTTCTCATCTAGAACTTAAAATTTGCGCAAATTAAACTAATTAATGATAAATAAACAATCGTACATAGGAGCTAATTGAGAACATAGTGAACTTTCATTTCTTTGTATTTTGTTGAATTATTATTAATTTAGTTTGTATTTGTTGCAAATTAAATATGTGTGTTACTCTGAAAAGTGTGCTAGTATTGATTCTGTGTTTATTATGTCAATGTGTTATAGTAATTGATTATGGCTTCGGAATCTAAGACCATAGTGGCTGACCTCAATAAGGGTGAGAAGTTGAACGGTGACAATTATGATATTTAGCATCGAAATGTTCAGTACATCCTTGAGGAGCAAGAGGTTTCGTAAACCCTCAACCACACTATGGATGAACCTGAGCATGGAACTTCAGCGCAACACAGGAAAAATGGCATTGCTCACATCACATTGTTGAGCTATATGCAAGATGATCTCATGTATAAGTTTGAAAGTTATGATAAAACTCAAGCAATGTGGGTTACCTTAAAAGATAAGTTTGGAGGTACATCTGCCATTAAGTTAAGGAGACTTACCATCAAGTTTGACACATACTGGAAGTGCCCAAATGTAACAATGAGATAGCATTTTCGGGAGATATCAAAGATGATTCGTGAGCTGAAGTCGGCAAGTCACTCCCTACTGATGAACAGTAAGTTCAGGCTGTTATAAAGTCTCTTTCTGACAATTGGGAGCAGATGAAGATCAATATGATGCATAATGAGAACATTGTCACTTTTAATAATATATCGCATCATTTGGAATTAGAGGATGAGCGCCTAGAGGCTGCGAGATCCTCTACCCATGCTTATGTTGCTAAATTGAGTTCATGCAAAGTTTCAGGTTTTAAATGCAAAAGGAATCATCAATTCAACAACAAAGGGAAGAAGATTGATCAGGCACCTAAAAGGGCTAAAACCTTCGGACACAAGAAGTGTGGTGGGAAGAAGGATAAAGCCAAGATGGAGTGCTACAATTGTAGCAAGATGGGTCACTTTGCTCGTGAATGCACTGAGCCGAAAGATGTACCCTATTACTCAATTACATTAAGTAATGTTTTTATTTCTAGCACTATAATGCTTGTTGAATCCCATCCAATGTGGACTGTAGACTTAGGAGCAACAGACCATGTAGCTAGAGACCGAGAAGCATTTGTGGAGTATCGTCGGATACAGCCTAGAATAAGATGGATATATGTTGGGAACAACTCAAGAATTGAAGTAAAGGGTATCGGCACATGTAAATTAATTTTATATGGTGGTCGAAGCCTATTCCTACATGATATCCTCTACACTCTAGATATTCAACGAAACTTGGTCTCCATAATTATTCTTCTTAGCCTAGGTTATTTATTGAATTTTCATGGCAATTGTGTTGACATTTTGTTTGGAACAGTTTATTATGGTTCAGGTCATGTATCGAATGGTTTTATGGTGTTAGACATTGACTATGATCAGTACAATATTAATGTCGATGGTTGTTTTTCTTTAATTGATCTTCTAGTAATGTTGAGATTGATGCAAGTACTTGGCATGCTAGATTAGGTCATATCTGGTTACAAAGAATGCAAAGATTAGCTAGAGAATGTGTAGCACCCCGAACCCTTCGGCGGTCGCCACAAGCACCAATGTTACACCTTATTACCCTTGCATATTATACTTAGAAGAAGCGTCGTTATTTACAGGCATATATTTTATTTATTTATCTTTTTTAAAAGCGGTCCCAGCGTGACTCATTAGCGGAAGCTAATTAACGCATCACCATCTCTCCCTTTACTAATCCATGATACCAATACACACCACTAAACATCAGGATTTTATAAACAAGCGACGACACTTTATTTACATATTCTTTCAGGATGAGACTTCTTTTCGGGTCGATACATAACAAGGAAAAGCTAGGACTCTGCCATGTCCAGCCTAAAACCTCAAAAAGATCCTCGACCCTCTACATCACATGTGTACGACCTCCCATCATATGTGTCGGCTACTAACTCCCAAAAAAACACAGCCCCTACTCGTCACGCTCAGGTCTCACACCCAGTCCGGTGCGTCAGGCGGTGGCGGTGGCAGCATCCCCCTCATCACCCCATCGCGGCGAACGTGGACAGAGACAAACTCTTGAACAACTGGGCCCCCAGCCAGGCCTATGTCGTAATAGACAAAACAGCGCACACGTATGTAGGTGAGTCCAGGCACGGAAGGACACCCGAACTCCTGACACTCTACCTCAACGTCGGACGGTATCCCGTAAAATGTACCTCGCGCGACGGCAGGAAGCGGCATACTGACTAATCTGAAATGTTATCCCCAAAAGGGGTGAGTACAACCACTCAGCAGATAAGGAATCCAATAACAACTCAATGCATCATACAAATCATACATACATTGCAGGCGTTACTTACCTTGTAACCATGCGCATACTATCATGCATCATTATCATAGTCATAACTCGTACAAGTGTATCATCATCTTAACATACACGTCGTCATCATTATAACATCATCACATCACTCACGTTATCATCATCATGGCATCATCATATCAAGTATGTATATCACCATACCATATCATCATCATCATGCATATCATCATGCATATCTTCATTATCATGCATGTCATTATGCATATCATCATGCATATCATCATGCATATCTTCATTATTATGGATATCATCACGCATATCATCATGCATATCATCAATTTTAGTTATCCCCTCGGGCAAAGACCTCCGAGGCTTCCGGCATTCAGCCGCCCAGGCCACCGGGCATCCGGCCCCCCACATTCCGGGCATCTCGCATCTCAACTAGCATCACGAGGCATTCCCTTCGGGCAGAAACCTCCGACGGGGCTTCCGGCATTTACACTCCCTGGCCGGGCATCCTGCACCCCAATCCTAGCATCGCGAGGCATTCCCTTCGGGCAGAAACCTCCGACAGGGTTCCGGCCCCCCACATTCCGGACTTCTCGTATCCAATCCGGCATCACGAGGCATTCCCTTCGGGCAGAAACCTCCGACAGGGCTTCCGGCATTTACACTCCCTGGTCAGGCATCCTGAAACTCCCAGGGAAATCCGGCAATGTATCTCTATACATTCCGGCCATCATCCTCCACCACCACAATCTCCTCATTTAACATTATCCATGTTTACCATTATTTTGATCTCAATTTAACATGGCATATGGCGTGACATCAAACAAGTCATACTTGGCATGGATTCACACATGCATCTCAATTCAATGTTATACATGCACTAAGACTTTACCACACATGCAACATAATAAATAAATTTAATGGAATTAATGGCCAATAAAATAATCTATTTATTTATTTATTTATTTAATATCTATAAATTCCCAAAAAAATTTCAATAAATTATTAAACAAACCAATAGGATGATAATTACATGCAAAATTCATAGCCAAATTGAATTTTTACAAAATCTCACAATTTTCACAAAACATCCTATGATTCTCGGATGAAACCAGAATGCACGGTTTCCGAATAAATTCAATTAAAATACCCATATGGCCTCCAAAAATTATGAAATTTTACTGAGATATAGCCAAGACATTTTCGTACAACTTTGACGAAGAACTCCAAGCCATATTCTTTTTAGATTATTTTATACAACCTCACGAAGCTTCTGGATCCAACACCGGATCGTCGAGTGTACACATCTCCAAAGTATTGAGATTTCACCTACCTATTCTCTTTCGTTTTCTCTGAAATTTAGATATCCTCTACAAGTTTCATGAAGACATCGAAGTGAGATTCTCAACAAAAACCAACATGCAATCACGAATCCAACAAAAGGTCAGTAAAATCTTTCCAGATCTGAGGTCTCCGTAAGATGAGACTTTAACCCTTCAAATCTCCATCATTTTCCACGAAATTTTTGTATGTTGTAGTTCAAAATGTTAGCTACAACTTTCATGAAGAAATCGGAACCAAAATCAGACTCTAAACACACATGCAAGCTCAAACAAGTTTCTGACTCACACAGTCCGAACACGAACAGCCATACCATTCACACACAACTCATCCATGCTTCGGTTTTTCTCATCTAACACTCAAGAATTCGACATGCAAACAACATACAAGCATGCAAGAGAAGCTAGAGGACTCCCACTTGCCTCTAGACCGGACGGACGACGACACACGGCGGCGAACGGGCGGCACACGGGCGGACGGACGGCGGTTCCTCCTCCTCTCTCTCTCTCGGCCGCTCCTCCCTCTCGCACGATCTCCCTCTCTCTCTCTCGAAAAATCTCTCTCTCTCTTGGCCGAATGGAGCAACCGGCCACTCCTCTCTCTCTCTTCCCTCTTATACCCCTAAATCCTCATGATTAACAATCATTACTTGCCTACAAACCAGCCAATGCATGGCCTTCTTCCCTAAGCCAATGCATGAGAGTCTTGTGCCACTTGTCCTATGGATTTTTGGGCTTGGGCTTGGGCTGGTCGACCACTCCTTCTTGGGCCTCTATTGGGCCGGCCAACTTGGCCCATTACAAGCTTAGGCCAATGGGCCTAAGGCCCATCCTAAAAATTAACCTTTTTCCCCCTTTTTTTTTGAAATTCTTTTATAAATATTTTTAAATTTCCAATTTTCATCTTGGCCAAAGTCTTGTGACATCTTGTCTAATAAAATTCAATTTATAAAACATATGACCAAGCATAGATTATTAATTTATCATATTTAAATTCTTACAATCATATGCACAAATCATCTAATTAAAAGACTAATGGCTAAAGCATAAGCCATGGGAAATTTTATCACCTAATTAGAGACTTTAACACACCTTATGGCTTGTCATAGAATTTTGGGATGCCACAGAATGCCTTTTAGGATCACTCACTAATGTTAATCTACCCGTATGTGAACATTGTCTAGCGTAAAAAAACGACTAGAAAACCATTCGGTAAAGGGACTAGAGCCGAATTTTCATTGCAATTCATACATTCTGACATTTGTGGTCTCTTGAATGTGAAGGCAAGGCATGGAGCCTCATATTTCATCACTTTCATAGATGACTTTATGCGTTTCGATTATATCTTTATGATCTCCCATAAGTCAAAAGCATTAGACTGCTTAAGACGATATATAACGATGGTAGAGAATTAGTTGAATAAAACAATAAAGGTATTGAGAATCGATCGCGGACGTGAGTATCTATCGGAGCAATTCAAGGTTCTTTGTGATGAAAATGGAATTGTGTGACAATTGACTATTCCTAGTACTCCACAACAAAATGGGGTAGCTGAGAGAAGGAATAGAACCCTATTGGAAATGGTTAGGTCTATGATGTCACAAGCAAATTTACCTATCTCCTATTAGGGAGATGCGTTATTGACTGCTACCTATATAATTAACCGAGTACCCTCAAAATCAGTCACTTCCACCCCTTATGAATTATGGACTGGTAGGACACTAGACTTGAGTATTCTATGTCCATGGGGATGTGCAGCTTATGTTAATGATTCTTCCAATAAATATGGCAAATTAGGTCCTAGAGGGAAGAAATGTATCTTTATAAGATATTCTGAACACTCCAAAGGGTACATGTTCATAGGTGCACAAGCTGATGGAAGTATGACTAAAATGGAGTCACGAGATGTCAAGTTCTTGGAGAATGATTTTTCTAGTAGAGGTGTGATTAATAAGGATTTCCAGTTATATGAGATGGGAGATCCTTAGATCACACCCACTAATGTTGTAGAGGAAAATGAAGATTTACCTCAACATATAAGACTTAGTAGGAGTGTTGCATCGCCTAGTGAATTGAATTCAAGAGAAATTCAATTGCATAAAAGTAATCGTAAAAGCATTCCCCGTTGTCATTTTGAGATTGAATGGGAAGCATTTATGATTGCTCAGAAAGACGATGCTGAGCCTAAGACTGTTCAAGAGGCTCTCTCATCATTTGATAAGGAAGAATGGAGAAAAGCTTTGGAAGATGAAATTGAGTCAATGAGAGCAAATCATGTCTAGGACTTGGTTGATCTACCATCCAATCATAAGGGCATAGGAAACAAATGGATCTTTAAGATTAAGCGAAGGGTGGATGGATCAATTGAAAAGTATAAGACTCATTTTGTGGCGAAAGCTTATACTTAATAAGAAGGTATAGACTATGAGGAAACCTTTTCACTAGTTGTAAGGTTTGCTTCAATATGTCTTAAGTTATCGTTGCACGTTTGAACCTTGAATTATATCAAATGGATGTAAATACGGCATTTCTCAATGGAGAACTAGATAAGGAAATCTATATGAAACAACCAATAGGTTTCATAGCTAAAAGTCAAGAGCATAAAGTTTGCAAACTTCATCCCTCAATATATGGCCTTAAGCAATCACTTTATCGGGCCATAACAACTTTTGGTTTCATTATGAACGAAGAAGATCACTGTGTATATGTCAAGCGGTCCGAAGATAAATTTGTGATTTTATCATTTTATATGGATGATATTCTATTGGCTATAAATGACAAGGTTTTGGTTATTACCATAAAAAAAATGGTTGTCCTCTAATTTTGAAATGAAGGACATGAGAGAAGCTGCTTATATATTAGGAGTTAAGATCGAAAGAGATCGATCAATGAAACTCCTTACTTTATCACAAGAGTCTTATATTATGAAGATTCTTGAATATTTCAATATGCAGCATTGTAATCCCATTAATGCCCCTGTCATGCAAGGTGAAGGCCAAAGTACTGAGATGTGTCCTAAGACTCCAGAAGAAATTAAAGTAATGGAAACCGTTCCTTACGCTAGTGCGATCAGAAGTTTGATGTATTCTATGATTTGTACTCGACCCGACATATGTTATGCCGTGGGATTGGTGAGCCGATATCAATCAAATCCCAGTTAAGCACACTGGAAAGCAGTGGAGGATCCTGAGATACTTGAAAGGTACTATGGACTATTGACTTCTGGCTATGCGTTCTTGCTCGATGGAGGTGCAATTTCTTGGAATAGCAAGCAACAAACATGCACGGCCTTGTCTATGATGGAGGCAAAATTTATTGCATGTTCTGCCGCAAATGCAAGAAGTAGTATGGATAAAATGTTTCTTGGAAAATTTAGCCACTGTCACTGAGATTCCAAAACGGGTGATAGTTTATTGTGGTAGTCAAGCAGTTATTGCCATGTGAAGGACCCCAAATATCATGGAAGGATGAAGCACATTGACATAAAGAACAACTTCATCAGAGATATTATAGCGCAAAAAGAAGTGATCCTACAATAAATTTCAACCAATAGAATGGTTACTGATTCATTTACGAAAGCTGTTCCTAGAGACATATTCTTGACCTATAAGATGTCATTAGGATTGCATAGAATGTGATATGTGTTGTTATAGATGATCATTGGTTTATGTATATGTGGACATAAGTATTGTACTTGTTTATTTATTAGTGACTTGATGTTTTACCAATAAGTACAAATCTATTATGAGACTAGCACATATACACATATATTATTGAAAAGTATGTCAGCAGGTAATGATTAGCTTACTCACACGAGCAATCACCGCAAGTGCTATAGTTAGCATGTTTAGATGAGACTTTATGCACAAATAAATGCTGAAGAGCAAGTTTAGTACATAAAATAATATGTCGCCTTGATTGGAGTCAAGATGAGGTATGTGTTTTGTTATAATAAGACTGAACATGATAGTCCCACAATCATGTATACCTGAAAGATGTCAGATGCGAGTACTTAATTGGGCACTATAGAAAACGAGCTGATATAGCACTCGAGCTAAACATGACTGCGTGCGAGGCACATGACTATGTTTAGGCTAAGATCCGTATAGTGGATATATTTAATAAATGACATACACTCTTATAGAAAGAGAAATCTACTATAGCATATAATTCATACTACATATGCATTGTTCGATCGACAAGGGAATGTGAGTAAAATTATCCCTATTTACTTATTGTGTGAGCCCTTGAGGTAATTTATAATTTACCTCATTTTGTGCCATATGTTACTTCTGACTATGTTCTCGAAGTGAAAGATTAATGTTGCTACTTTAGCATGTTACCGGCGATCATGAATAGATATGGCTTTATGGGACGTGTCTAGGAAAGCAGTTGTTCTAAAATGGAGAGAGACACGAGTGCGAAGGAAGACTATTGTTGTTTTACATCTATTACATGTATTTACTAGTCAACCAATTATATTGCCTTATGTGGTTGCGGATATAATTGTAAATACATGATATTTTGAGAATAATCAAGTATACTCTTTTAAGGGATATGTATACTTGAATTGATGTAACAAATATGTTTGGGGCACTATGAGACATCAATTGTTAATTCTTTTCAGGGTTGTAGCCATTATGTAATCCCTAACAGGTGCATAATTTGAGCTCCCAAGTGCAGGTGTACTCACTGGTCGCACGGCTTATTTGTTAGTATAAATTGTTTTGTAAAGTTGATAAATGTTGAATGCCTGATATTCTTGATAGAGCACTATCAAGCCCATCATGTCCGAGTGGGAGATGATGTACTTAATCAGTACATCCATGATGGGGTGCAATTGAAACGTACCGTTTCGTCTTGATATGCTACGATGGAAAAACACCCTTTGAAATAGTATGAAGGGAGTTGTATAAAAGTCTTCTGAAGATAACCGTTGGAAAAGTTGGCAGAACGTACACTCAGAAATTCCTCTTCTTTGCTTGTCCCCTTTCTATCAAAAGAAAAGAAGGTGTTCCATTTCTCATTTACAAGAACAATTGGCATTTACCTATGGAAATCGGATGCTTTTCTCGTGATTGCATTCAGACCAACGTGAAGTATTTTTGTTTGTGATTCATCCGCAATTTAACAATCATTCCAGTTAAATTGTTGACTGCGCACCGGAAACAGGTAAGTCGTCTTTTGTCGACTTTCTTCCAACAGACCAATTCAAGATCAGCCCCCATCTTCTTTGTTTTCAAACAAACAGCTCCCTCTCATTCCATTATTGAAAGGTCCAGTAAATAAATAAATAAAAATTCAGCAAATCCAATTTTATTCTAGACAGTGACCACTCTCCAGTCGCCACAGATACAAACAAAGTAAAGAACAAAATGAAATTTTAAATAGTTAAAAAAGAAAAAAAGAAAAGAGAGAGAACAAAATGAACTAGCATTAGCACCGTTAAATGGGTGGAAAGTGTTTTATGAGTGACAAAATGGGTGGATGATCCATATTTTACCCCACATTTAATGGATTGAGTCGAAAATGACTTGGGTTTATTATAATAGAGCCCAATTGAAAAGTGGGTCATGAATGGGTTAATCCCAAATTTATTTATAACCCATTAATAACTCAACTTAGACCCACTACTTTTCAAATTCCTTTCCATTCTTTTTTTTTTTCATTTTTTTTTTTCATTTTCTTTCTTTTTCTTCTTCCTTGGCTAGTTGCCGGCCACAAGGCCACAGGCAAGCTCGAGCCTCACTGGCCTGTGGCGGCTCACTCGATGCCGGCAAGCTTAAGTCTCGCCTGATTTGATGACCTAAGCGAGGCTCGCCCAACTCGTTGGATCTAGTGAGGCCCAAACTCACTAGTGTCAGGCAAGCTCAACCTCGCCATAGACCGGTGAGGTTTGAGTTTGCTTGTGGTTGGTCACCAGTTGCTGCCATGCCTAACGAGCCAATGAGGAAAATAAAAAGAAAGAAAATGAATTAAAAAAATCGATTAAAGAATATAATAATAATAAATTATTGAAAGGGGTGCATGAGTAAAAGATTTTCCTTATTCAATAGTGGAAAATATTTTCTAATTTATTTTCAGATTTCAACCGAATAGCGAAAAATATGGTTGTTTTCCCGGAAAATGGTTTTCCTAGAATATTAATGCGTTTTGATAATAATAATCATATTGAGTACAGGTCAAGTCAGGTCAGGTTGGGTCGAGACGGGTATGAGTCATTAAATTTACATTGCATAAAAATGGATCAATATGGGTAGGACTATTTTCAACCCAATTAAAACTCGACCTGACCCACCCATTTGATAGCCTTAGGTTTGGCTCAGCCCAAAATAATCCGACCTAAATTGATTAATTAAATCCTTTCTGACCAATTTATACTAAATACAAATTTAACAACTCATATCCGATCTGATCCGCACCTGACAAATATATTTACTATTGTGCCTCATAATTATAATTATTTTCAAAATATAAATTTCAGGATTGTGTGCCATTGAGCCTAATACACAAGACCTGCTCGAAAAGCTCATCCGGGTTTTGCAAGCATGAAGCTTGTCAAACCCAACACCCGAACACTATCAGAAAGACAAATCATAGCAATTGATGTTACTTATTTCCACAAGGAGAAACAAAAGTTCGGTAAAAAAAAAGGCGGAATACCTGGTCGGTTGAGCAATTTATCAAATAGATAGGGGTGGTAATGTAGTCCAATTGGAATAACACAATCTCGAATAGCACATTAACACCATCATTGAACCCAACCAAAATTATCAGCAATTCCTAAAACACTAGACCTTGAAACACTAGCAACAACCAAGTTAACAAATCAATTCATCTTCAACCTTGAAACTTCACCGGACCTTGAATATATCACGGAACCCCAATAAGGTCCCACCTAGCCTCCAAACCCGTATAGAGTTAAAGGATAACTTGGTTGGAGAAGGTGAGTATGGCCACGTCTACAAGGGCCGGCTCAAAGATGGTCAAGATATTGCGGCGAAGGTGTGGAAGGAGGCCAACAAGTATGGGTTCATGGAGTTCAATTCCGAGATACCTGTGCTGAGTTTCACACGAGTACAATCGGTGGATGCACATCGGCCAAACACATAGAGATCAAATATTATACTATTATGAACTTAATCAAAAAGGGAGACATTATGATTGATAATATTAAAACTGAGTCCATGTTGGCTGATCCTCTAACAAAAGGTTTGCAACCCATTTTATTTAAAGAACATATAAAGAATATGGATGTTTTAGATTCTTTTGATCTCTTTTGTTAGTGGGAGCTATATAATTTGTATTTATGAATATTATAGTTATATGCAAATAGATAATGCTTTCATGATGTCTATTAAAGCATTTATTTTCAATGATCATTATTGTTGATTCTATTGTTATCATTTTTCTTGTCGACTGAGAAATTGAAGTATAAATCAGTGTCTCATGTTGGATTGTGACATAGTTGCGCAATTTCATGCAATTTAGAAATCGCACTGAGGTAATTTCATATTGTTTAGAAATTGCGCTAATGCAGTTTCATGTTGTTAAGAATAGTACTGAGGATCGATAAGAAATAGTGTATATTTTGTTCACTTGTTGGCACTATTTCTTATTACACTACTAGGCCCATGATCCATGAAAATATAATGCTTATTAAATGTAATTATGGAAGGTCATGTGTTGCGATATTATCTTAACACATTGATCCCCATAATTCTGTATTGAGGTTATATAGGATTTGATTGGTTTTGAGATGCCATTATTTGAATATTTTTTTTTTAAGTTGTGGCCATATAAAACAAATTTTCAATTATTAACTCGAGAGTGTCGTTTTCAATATAAAATCATTTTCTAAATAAAAATAAGTTAATTAATATAGTCAAAGTGGGAGAATGTTGGAAATTTCCTATAATATGGGCTTACATTAATTAATTGATATTCTATTTTAAATAACCGGGTTAATGGATATTCCAATATATTTTAAACCTTTAAGTGATCTTATTGAATTGTATTTTGACATTTAGTAATAACGGACCTAGTTGAGTAGCAAAGTGTAGGCAATTGTGTTTAACTGAAGTCCGTATTGGGAGGGGCCCAATTGGCACACTATTGATTAAAGTTTGCTAGGTTCCATCTCTAGCTTATAAAATGGTAGGTTATACTTATCAGTCGCTTAATTCCATTAAAATCTGCTATACTGAAATATGTCATAGAAAAGAAGATCTATTATTGCAATAGATCATTGATTATAATCAGACCGATCTATTTTCTTCGAGTGAAAGAATGGCTCAAACAGGTATGTTTTAATTCTACTGTGCATATCAATTTTGGTGTTTCACAGTCATATATGGATCTGATTGTTCTTGATTAATTAGTTGTTTATGTGGATAATTTCTATATTAAATCCATGTCTACGCCTTTAGACATGTCTCTGTCACGTGAAACAAAGCTCTTTTAGCTTGACTTGACGAAGTCAAACCAAATTGTCCTCAAGCATGCAAGTTGCTTCTTTGGTTCTTGGAACCAAACCAACTCCATTCCACAAGTTGTCTGAACATTCACTTGAATAAGCAGTTTGTCTTGATGGCGAAGCTTTCATTCATCCCCTTTTCTTATTCGCAACTTGCGTCTCCTGTTTGCAAATACACCTTACCGGCCGAAGAGTTGCGACCCTTTTTGCAATCTCTCACTCAATCACGTATTGTGCTGATGGGAAGCGAAGAGATCAAGCGACGCATTTCATCTTCTGCTTCAATCCACCAATGGTGTAAGTGTTTGGAATAGATTTTGATGTGAAAGTTATCTCTGCTTGTGAGAGTTATTTGGTTCAATTGTGTCTTTTATTTGCATCCTTCGACCATGGAAAATTTATTAGCCACTAATCTTAACTACCACAAAGTTCTAGGATATTTTAGATTGTCCTAGTTTAGAAAAAATATCTTAGAAACTCTAGGAAATGGATCATCAATGTAACAGAACTCCCCTGCTGATTGAATTTAGCTCATGCGCTTCTTGTTTATATGCTGATCGCTTCTCTATGTTATAGTTAGTTACGTTTAAACTTGTTCTTCCATGCAACTACAGGGATCAAGCGGACTTCATTGAGAAAATTGTAGGACATCTCTTCAAGATTATTCCTAGAGCTAACTCCCCCTGCACCATTGGAGTGGATTCCTTTGTAGATGATGTGATATCATCGCTAGAAATCGGGTCAGAGGATGATGTCCGTGTCATTGGAATATGGAATATGGAAGGAATTGGTAAGACAACTATGGCCAAAGTGGTTTGTGATCGCCTTCTCTGGAAATTTGAAGGTGTTACCTTACTTGAAAATGTTGGAGATACAAACCGAGGTACTCTTTTACTTCTTCAGAAGAGACTTCTCCATGATGTTCTACAGCTACAAAGTCTAGAAATGTATGATCTTAATAGTACCATCAATGTGATAAAAAAAAAAAAAAACTCCGTCGAAAAAAGATCCTTCTGGTTCTTGACGACATCACTAAGAAGGACCAGATTGACTATTTTGGTGTTGGAGATCGAGATTGGTTTCAACATGGGAATAGAATTTTGATAACTACAAGAGAAGAACTGTAATAATAGCCTATTAAACCCAGCCCATCTCTCTCTTAAGCCTAAGCCCATCTTCTTTCTTCTCTTCTCTAGGTATTTCACATGAGGCAGCAACGGACAAAATGAAGAAATGAAGAGAAGAGGGGGCTCGGCCGTGAGAAGGACAAAGGGGGAAGAGAGAGATTTCCCACGCGTTCTTGATCCAGACACCTCGACTAGCCGAATCAACTATGGATCGCGATGCCTGGTGAGCATTCAAGCCGATATTTCGTCTAATTAGAGTAATTTTGAGAATTAGGGCACAAACTTTGAGCTATGCAGATCTTGAAATATGAGCATTGAATGAGGAGGTTTTGAGCTGTGATTTTTGTTAAAATGATAGTCTAAGACATTATGGAGCTTTGGGGTTTGACGAAACCCGATTTCAAAGTATGGTTTGTTCAAAACAAAATTCCAAAGTTTTGCATGTGAGTTATGCGTAATAGCTAAAGACAAATACACGCCATAAATGAGCTTCTTCATAGTGCTTAGGAGTCATTATGTTGACAGTTGAATGTGGCTTAGTTGAATTGTTCGCTAGAGTTGTGTAGTACTCGGTTTTTAATATTGTTTTTTGACAAATTGATAGGAATGCGAGTGCGTCGACTCGAGGAACTATTGTAAGTTGGTTTTCGGTTTTTCCTAGGTGAGTGATACTATTTCTTCTCTATGTTTTAAACTCATGTTTTGAAAAACATTATGGATTAATCATACTATGAGTTAATAATAGAATATTTTATTGCATAAAATAGAATCGAGCTGTTACTGTTGTTTTGTTGTTTGAAAGGGGAAGTCATCTTTTGACTTCAACTTGAATGATTACCTATAAATGGTTTGCGAAACCTTTCATAAAAGAATCTTGAAAAGTTTAAGATTTATGAATGTGATTTTGAAAGGTACTTTGATATCTATTTATTGAATACCTAAGTTGTGAATTGGTTTATGAAATGGATTCTAAATTAGTTGGGGAAACTCATTGTGATATTTGAAATGATTTTTGGATTTGGCTGTGAATTACTGGAGATTGAGTTGCGAAAGCTTTTGGTGATTGATTTGTGAAATGTATTCTTATATTTGAGATTGTTTATGGATTGGAGGATGAGGTTGGATGCTCAATATCACTGTGAGCCTAATAAGGGGCTTGTGAGTATACGCATACTAGTCTATGATATCTTTGTGGGCCAAACCACCGACTAATAATAGGTGGAGACTTTGCCAATGGGGGAATTTTGGTCGCCTTATGATCGGGTATTGTGTCATGACCATGATTAGATATTGAGTAAAAGATTGATTGATTGATGGACCATTGATATGTGATTTCATATGGGATGGATAAATGGAATAGACCATTAATGTGTGGCATGAGTTTAGTTGATAAAATGGACCATCGATATGTGTTTTTATGAGATTGACCAATGGGCTGGACCATTGGTATTTGTTCTATTATTACTTTGAGTTACCATGTTAAAGTAAGAAATATCAAATTTTGATTTTGAAAGTTTGTTAAATCCTGTTTGGTGAAAATGAGTTATGTTTGTGATTCGCTTAGAAGAAATGTATTACTCATTCGACCATGGTAACTCATTCCTTTCTTCTCATCATTTTTTCAAGTCTCTCAGTTAGTGGACATTAGAGAGAGAGCATTATCGTGAGAAATATTAGGAGCTGGATATTTGAGGTATAGTTAAAGGCCGCGTCCTTGGAGAAAAAATGGCCGTATCACTCCCTCATCCTTATAGGATTTGGGGTGTGACAAGAACGGCTTCCGAATGATCTCAAAGTAGATGACAAGTACAAGCTTCTAGGATTGGGTTCTAAAGAATCACTTCAACTCATGTTTCGCTATGCCTTCTACAAAGACCAACCTAAAGAAGGGTATGAAGAGTTGTCTAAGAGTCTTGTCCACTAAGTAGGTGGTCTACCAATGGCTCTTAAGAGAGTTGGTTCCTTTCTTTCTAGGAGGAAAAATCAATGGCAAGAGATATTGGAGAAGTTGGTAAGAGATACTCATCTTGATTCAATTGGAAAACCTTTAGATCCATCCTCCTCTCTTCGTCACTCGGTAGGGCCATTTGGAGGTCATGGTGGAAGTTCTTATGATGATCAAACATACCATGACATAGGAAAATAACAATTGTCATGAGATTAGAGATCGAGTTCATTACCATTGACTGTAATTAGAATGGGTGTTTGGTGCGCTCGCCAAGACAAGGTGGATCTTTAGGAAGCAAAACACAAGAGGTGAGTCCATTATTACAATTTCTTTAGTTGATTTGCAATAGTTACTTCTAGTTATGCCATTCTCCATGAGTATAGCAGCTACTATTTGATAATGGAGATTTAGAATAAGTAGTCACGGAGTCATGAAAGATGGACTTGCTTGAAACAAATCAAATGGGTACGCTCACAATATGTTGATGGTTTTATTGTACTTTGTCATCATTCGTCTTTACTCTTTAGGGTGCCTATTAATGCCTAAATTTTGCCTATTTATTTAGGACTTAATCGCATAAAAAATAAAGATTAATTTCAAACCCATAAAAAAATTATTTAAATCACATAGCATAAAGCCATTAAGAGTATTTGCATAGAATCCATTAAGATTTAAAAAAAAATATATATATATATATTATTAATTTAAAATTAAAAAAATTATTTTAGAAAACCACAGCAGGGCTGGGCTAGGGCCAGCCTTAGGCTAGCCCTTTCTTTTCTGTCCTTCTCCCATTCTAGGCCGGCCCAACCCATGTCCATTTCTCCTTCCCTGGCCCGGGCCCCCTTCCCCCACGGGGACGTTGGCCGAACGACAGAGAGGAGGAGGACACTTGTATAGCAGAGACAACATGGTAGCAGCAGCGATCATCGAGTGAGAATTTTGGTCAGGGAAGTGACCAACAGAGAGAACGGGGGCATCTTCCTCTAAGAGAAGGAATGGCTGGTTGGTTGCTTTTGGAATAAAAGAGAGATCGAGAGAGAGGGAGAGCGAAGTGAGATCCGAGAGAGAGAGAGAGAGAGAGAGAGAGAGAGAGAGAGAGAGAGAGAGAGAGAGAGAGAGAGAGATGCGTCGAGAGAGAGTGTGGTTGAGAGAGAACGAGGGAGCCTTGGCCATGCGTGAACCCTGTCCGACGATCTCCAATCGACGTCCTCAGGTTGAACCAGTAAGCCCTTTTTATTTGCCCTGTTTGGACCCTGTCTTGGGCACGCTGGGCCGGAGCTTGCCGCAGTCCAACCCTAAAGATTCCTGTTGGACGCAAATTGCGCAACCCCAAGATCTCCATAACCAGAACAAAAACATGCATAATCGACTAGAAAGATTAACGCACCTATTTTAGAATCCATCATTCTTGAAGCAAAAGTGGAAACACAATGTTTCACGCGCAAGTCCTTCTCTTTTATTGCCTTCCATATCACTGGCTCAATAAGGCGGCCTCCCTCACGTTTAGTGGTAGGTAAACGCTCCTTAGGTGATGATACATGTGATAATTAGGGTTAGAGGAGAGACTTGAGCAATATTTATAATGTTTCTAGCCAAACCCTCTCATTACGGGCCAGGCTCAATTCGGCCCATATTAGACTAATTAAGAAACATTCTATCTCACCATAGACCAACCCTATTTTACGGTAACCGTAAAAACAGTAAATTACAATATCAATTAATGTAGTCCACATTAGAAAAACTCTTACATTCTCCCTCTTGGACTATATTAAATCGTACTGTATGTGTGCACATTTTGTCCAGAGATAATTCTTAATAGTCAATCCTATCCCATAAAGTCTTAAACACCGAATCATGACGGTAATTGCATGTATACACACAGAGCCTTCCATGGTCACGAGTGCTCTCAACTTTATTGATATGGATTCAATGTGGTAGTGTGGCGAATGGATAACATCTTTCATAGAGAGATCCCATTTGTTAGTCATCATTCTCTTACCTTAGGCTTCACAAAAACTTGTGCCACTAGAGAATGCTTTATGGTTTCAATGAACCCATATATGTCTTGTCCTTAAGGTTAACATTTCTTTATATATCACAAGACATATGCACAAGGCTAATAACTTGATGCCCCTAGCCTTCACTCAAGGTTTATGCAATACCTTGAGACTTTATCTATATGTATTTAACATAATAACAACACATTCAAAAATACTTTATTGAATGTAAAAGTTGATACATATTAAACCGTTACTAAATGTAACGAACACAGATGAAACCTTTATCAGAGTAAAGTCAAAATAGCTCTCACTAAACAACAGCATCTCATGATGCTCCTAGGCCCATGTTAATGACATGTCGTTCAAATACACATGGGCGTAAACCTTTAATTAGTGAATCTGCAACCATATCATATGTAAAAATGTGTTATATTATAACGTCACATTTCTGTACCGTTTCCTTTTGATAAAAAATTTTGACTGCCATATATTTAGACCCCTTGAGATTTCTGTTGTTAATAAATAATACTATAAATTTATTGTCTCAATACAACTGTATGGGTCTATCCATAAAGTTAAAACGGTAAACTCCTTCATAAGGTTCTGGAGCCTAATAACCCAAGTAACAACCCGAAAGAATGTTACTAACGCTACTTACATAGTAGAAGATGACAGAGAACTTTATTTACTGCACTTCCTACTAACAAAAATATGTATTCTGTTATTGATCTCATATCATCATAATAGCTAGCAAAGTTTATATCTAAATACCCTACTAACTATAAGAATTTGAACATATCTGTAAATTAGCATATAATCTATTGTCCTCTTTAAATACCTCAAAACTTTCTTTGCAGCAATCCAGTGATTGCGTCCTGGATTTGACTAATATCTGCCTAGAAGTCCGTCACAAAGATGATATTTAGTCTAGTGCAAATTCGAGCATACATTATATTTTTAAGTGCACTGACACAAAGTACACCATTTAATTAGATTTTCTCAATATCTAAATAAGGACAATGTGATAGATTCAGTTCATCTCCCTTAACAACATGAGTAATTCCTGGCTTGCAATGATGTATATTGAATATTTCCAAAATACAATAAGCAAATATTCTCTAAGAAAATCTAATATAATATGGCGAAAACAATCCTTACGGATCTCAGTACAAAGAATAAAAGATGACATGCCTCAATGTCACTACTAGTAAGCAAAATATCACATACATAGAGTATGAGAAAAATAAATTTCCTCCCACTGACCCTGCAGTATATATTAAATTACTTTGTTCCCAATTGAACAAAATAACAACACTATGAAACTTTAATAATAGTGTCTGGAAACTTACTTAAAAACTATGAATAAAACTTTTCTGCTTACATACAAGTTTACTTGAATCTGCTGCAAAATCCTTCAGTTGCACTATATATATTTTGTATCTATTTAACATAAATCCAAATCAAAAAGAGCTATTAATGCCACGTTCACTTTTAAAGAATATTTAAAGAAATAATTATTTATTCACTATAAACTATCTACCTCTCTTTCAGAGTAAAAACTTTATCATCTTTTATGACATCTAATCACATACTTAATTGAGGATAAGAAACAACATTTATTTATATTGCTAAATCAACCATGTAGTAAATATTGCAGTCATACTCTCACAAATATACTATATAGTCTAATGGAATAACTGATCATATTTTCCTAACAATTCTCCTGAGTAAAGCTACAACCACTTCATTCTATACTTGAAAGGTTTGAAAATTTTTTATCATAACTATATCAAGAATAGTACCTTGAACCTCAACAAGTTTAGTCTATGTTATAGGAGATTCCACAATTGTCTGTACCATAATTGTCTGTATAGGCAAAGACAAAGACACAGTAATTTTCCATCGTACTATTATCTTAATAATCTAAGAGCAATTATCCTCTACAATTACGTCAAACTGTAGAAACTTTACAATATGTAATTCCATAATACTTGTACGTTCTTTAGGGTCATAAAATTGATACCCATTTTAACAATATGGGTAAGATACAAAGTAATTCCCGAGTGGATATAAATTCCAACGCACTTAATATTGGATTAGATAACCTTACTTCTGCATGACACCTCTAAATTTCATATGATTCAAGTAAATTATGTCTAGTCTATAACTCAAAAGAAATTTATGTAACAACTTTTGTATGTGAAAATGTTGCTTTTAAAATATTAGCCCACAGAAGACCGGATAAATTAGTCTTACTAATCATACTCATCACCATATTTAATATGGTTCATTTATGCCTTTCGGCCAAATCTTTTTGTCAGGATTTTCAGGCATGGTAATTAAGTTACCACCCCAGTATCTACCAAGTATTTGACAAATGACCATTTAAGCTATTTCGCATTGTCATATTCGCCAAAATACTCACGGCCACTATTAAGCTTGACGATCTTTTAAGACTAATTGTAATTATTTTATTCTTTATCTCGGTAATTTTACTTCCACAATAATCTATGGAAGTCTTTAGATAACCATTAAAAGTAGACAGAATATCAACATTGTCAACTTTTCTACTCTTCTTTTAGATATGTGTGAGATTATTCGTTAAATAGAAATTTTGTTTGGAAACAACCTTTTCAACCATATATGAAATGTATATGCCATTAGAACTTAAACACAATCTTTGCAAAAGTGTCATAATTTCGGTATTAGATAAAACATAACTTGAAGCCATTAAGGCTTCCATCATCTTTAAGTAGTGCAGTCCGCAGGCAAACCACTTTTCAAGTATTTTTGAATGGAATGCTTTATGAACAGTAAGCAAATTCGATTGCTATTTTCCCAAGCAGCAAATCATATGTTCACTACTTAAAATTTGAAGTAGTAAAAACCTCAATAAAGTGGAGTTATTAATTATAGAATAGGTAACCGAAAAACAAGCAATGTATATAATTAGCATCATGTGAGAACTGTGTAACTTGACGTACAAGTACACATCCAAAGAGTTATACACATAATCATATAATCACCGTTGGGTAGAATACATGACATGCAGTTATACAATCCCTACATGATAGCGGTTATGAGAATATATTCCAATTTTCGTGAATTCATCACCTTTGGGCATATGAACCACTAGAATCAGTCACTCCTCCACCACACCATCATATATCCCTCCATGAACTAATACACAATCACCTCCTTTGGGAGTATGACCACGCATTAGACCATGACACATCCCAATTAGCATACGAGATCAAAATTTCTCAAACCCAATCAAGCGTGCCACTTTGGCGGTCACTACTCAATTGAATCCTTGAAACTCTCTCATACCAGGGATATAAACTTTACTTCTCACATATATCATATACATGTGATTTTAACTTTAGTGATAGGGGTAGTAAATCACTAAATCACATATCATGCTAATTACATTGCTTTATTCATTAATAAAAAATAATCATACATATATATAAATATATATATATATATATATATAGCGAACCTGAAAAACAGATTCCAATGAGATCACTGATCACAGCAACACAAGAAACTTCACATAACAGAGAATAAAGCATCTCTTATGCACCCCGATTACAAATTACCAGAACAACATAAAAAGAATGATGATCTAGAAGATCTCTTACAAATTAACATCAATAATAATACAGGGTACTCCAAATCCACAAACCTGACAGCTGATCCATTATCACTCATGAAATTCATAAGGCAAAAAATGACTCCAAGGCCAACAATTGATTTATTAGCAATTGTTTTTTAACTAACAAATTATCATTGTAATCAACCAGTGGCCTATTAATTGAGTCATATCAGAGAACCAAATATCTAAATTTTAACATTAAATACTATTGCTCTGCGTAAATGTTGTTATACTCCTAAATAATAAAAAAATATTCAACTTAATAGACATTAACCAGTGACCAGATGAGTTTAGGTACAATATGCAATGACTTAACTGACATGCATTACTTACATTCAGTAGATGTGTTAATTAGTACAATCAGTTTGGTCAAAGGTTCTTCAGACGTCCATCATTCAAAGGTTACCGGCATGTAAAGGAATATGCATGAACAATAAAAGTTTCATAACCTTTTACCGTTTCTCATCACCTTTATACATAGTTCAATTACTATCCCATAATGGTTGTTTCTCATTAAGCCAACTTCAGTTCACAATAAAGTTAAATTTTATTATTGAATCACACCATTATAATGTTTATGTAATAACATACCTGTAACCCAACACTTGTATTTCCAAAATCACAGAAGATAAAAGAAAAATATGCAAAAATACATGTTTGATACACGTATTTAGGGCTTTGCATGTATTTTCACATCCATAAAATCATCAAACATGTAAAATAAATACACCACAACATAGAGGATGGCCATATCAATCCAACGCCGCCACCCATGTGTCGAACGGAGGCTCCACGCGCCCACACAAGCTGCCTGAGTGCGCGGCGTGTGGAGTTCACGTGCGGCACATGTTCGACACCCAGGTGGCGCGTGGGGGCGCGTGCGGCCTCCTCCGGCGACGCACCACCTACGGTTCTTCTCTTACCGTCGAGCTCAGTCCGAATATATAATTTAATTTATTTTTATTTTAAAAATCTCGAAAATCTCAAATTATGGCAAAATCCTATGCGTTCGAGTTCTAGGGTTATGGAGGCTTTGATACCACATGTTTGACGCAAATTGTGGAACCCCAAGATCTCCATAACTAGAACAAGAATATGCATAATTGAGTAGAAAGATTAACGCACCTGTGTTAGGATCCGTCGTTCTTGAAGCGGAAGCAAAAATACAATGTTCCATGTGCAAGTCCTTCTCCTCTATTACCCTCCGTATCACTGGCTCAATGAGGTGGCCCCCCTCACGTTTATTGTTAGGTAAATGCTCCTTAGGTGAGGATAAATGTGAGAATTAGGGTTAGAGGAGAGACTTAAGCACTATTTATAGAGTTTCCAACTAGGCCCCCTCATTACGAGCCAGGCTCAACTCGGCCCACACTAGCCAGTCCCATATTAGACTAATTAAGAAACCTTTTATCTCACTTTGGACCAACCCTATTTTACGGTAACCGTAAAAACAGTAAATTACAATATCAATTAATATAGTCCACATTAGAAAAGCTTTTACAATTCCCTGTTGAGCTACTAAGGGCGCGTTTGGTAACGTTTCTGTTCTTTTTTTGTTCCAGGGAACAGAAACAAAAAAAAGTGTTTCTGTTCCGGAAACAGTTTTTGAACAAAAGAACGCGTTTGGTAAGTGTAAAAAAAATTGTTCTTGAAATAAAAAAAGAACAGAAACACGTTTGGTAATTGCAGTTAATTTTTGTTCCTAAAATAGAAAAAGAACAGAAACACGTTTGGTAAACTGTACAAAATTTCTGTTTTTAAATTTTTTAAAAAAATGCTTTTTTCTAAATAAAGTTTAAACGAGATGAGAATTGTCATTCTCATGAAATGCTCATTAATTTTGTTTTGTTCATGGTGAGTGAAGACAAACGTTACGAACATGATCATATGTGCATACTTGAAAGAAAACAATTGCCCATCGACAATTCATACTTGTCCCAAGTAATCGTCCCCCATTTCTCCTGGGTGATTCCCATTGAATAACTATTTGCCGCCTTATTCAAAGTGGTAATCACATTCATTCATAACGAGAGATTGGTTTCTTGGAATCAAACCGATGGATCGTTAGAACATCATTCCATCAAGAGTATACTTAGATAGGGATTTTGCGAACACGAGCTTGTGCACTGAGGATTGAAGAATATTAAAACATGGAATATGCAATTTTCATCTACAACCAACTGCTCATGTCGATAGCCAAGATATCAAAGTCTTGATGTTCAACTTTCTCGCATACGTTCTTTCCCACACTCGTATAGTCTCGATTTATTTTCTCAAGTCGGCGGAATCAACTTGCGATAGCAATATTTGCCTGTGGATCAATGCTGCACCTTAGAAACAAAACAAACGATCAAGATGGATATCAGAACTCTCAAACAAATTGAGCACTGCCATAGTGGTTTGGATTTAGTTTTGCTACCGGACATATACATGCATATAGTGTGCCACTCATCCTAGCAAAAGAGAACAAAAAGCACTAGCACTTCGAAACCCAAAAGACTAATAACAGCGCCAATTTTCCTCGTTTTCAACCATTAATGACACGAGAACCATATAGGGTAATGGAGCACGGAGATGATGGATCACTTCACGGCCCTTCCGCTTCCACAAATCTCCGAACATTCTGATCCCAGAGTTCTTTCGCTTCCCGCCTCCAAAGCCATGTCTAGATCATCAATATTTCCTGGTGAACCCACAAAATCAGCATAACCTACATGAGGCACCTCAAAAACTCCTCCGAAATGCTTATCCATGGAACCGCATCTTCCAGGAATTCTCCCATTCATTTCAACACCACCAGCAAGAACAGGCGACTCTTGCTTTCCTCCACCGCTCGGGTCTGCACCCTCAGCTTCTTCATCTCCGCTTCTAGTTCTTCTTTACCTCCTTCCACAGCTTTTAATTTCTCCTTCAATTGGATGTTGTTTTCTTTGCTCGCTTTAAGTTCCTCTTCTAGCTGACTCAGCTTTGAGGCCATTTCTTCTTCTTCTCAAGCTTTTCTTGAGCTACTTTCTTTGCAGTCTCAGCTGAGACCAATTGCTCTTTCAAATTCTTCAGCTCTTCTTGAGCTTGGCCAAGCTGAGATTCCAGATCTGCAATGTGAGTTCCTAGTTTCTTTTGATTAACCGAATCGATTGGGCACCTCGTGGAGAATGGCGATCTCCTACCTTAGGGCTTCGATCAGGGATGGGGCGATGGTGTGAGTTATCAAAATCATAGCTCGAGCGAGGAGAGCGTTGCTGCTCTGCTCGCGACGCTCGCTTGAGAGAGCAGAGCAGCGACGCTCGCTCGAGCGAGTAGATGAATCCGCACCTCTAACTCATTTCCGTAATTTCACAACTAGGTCCTCGATATCGTTCATGGTTTTTATTGCTCGAAGTAACTTCTCTTTACTCTGTCCGGTTTCCGAATTGAAAAGGAGGAATCAGATTGGGTTCATAACCTGCAGGAAAATTAACATCTAAAGAACTACCATGAAAAGGGAGGGCAAAGACTACGGTCATTACCATCAGAACAGATGAAGTAGAATTTTTTTTGGACAAGACATTTCTCGCTTGTTGATGTATGAAGATAACTGAATCTTCCAGATCTCCAACCAGCACTTCAAGCCGTTATGCGGTCGCTTGAATATTTATCACCATAAATTAGTCATGGCTTTTCATAGAGAGCAAACATAAACCATTTCCTAGTAAAGTAACGATTAGAGACGACTAAACCTTAAGAAGTTCTACAACCCATAAAAAAATCTTGAGTCTAATCTCATCGATGCCAATCAGCCAAAGAACCGAGAATTGAATGAGTCTCAGAGAACTTAATAACAGTAATTCACGATCACTCGAAAGGCGGATTGGCAACAAAGTCATGACTCCGAGATCAACAGAAACTGCATCCCGCCGCTAGATAATGAACAACTGAACACAACGGCTCCAAGAAGGGATCAAAGCTCACCGACGTATCCGCGAATGTTCGTGATGCGCTGCACTTCTTTCGCAAGCCGAGGAAGCTCCTCCCCGAAAGTTCTTCCACTCCCATTTGACCGCACACCGTCTACAATCACGAAATTGACCATAAAATTCAAAACCAAACATCGAGCTTAAGGCGGACCAGCCACAATCACATTGCAGAACCTCGCACAAAAATCAAGACGACAAAATGCAAACCTACACAAAAATCAGCGACGCTCGCTCAAGCGAGCAAAGCAGCCACGCTCGCTCAAGCGAGCAGACGCCGCCGCAGATCTGGGCGAGCAACAACTCACTCGGGGCTCGAGCGTGAGGGCTCGCTCGAGCGAGCGTCTCGCAGATCTGGGCAAGCGCTGGCTCAAGCGAGCGATCGCGGTCGAGCCCCGAGCAGCGGTCGCGGTCGAGCCTCGAGCAGCGGTCGCCCAAATCTGCGAGGGGTGGCTCTCGTCGAAGCCCTAGAAACACGATGAAGGAGGAGCAGCAGCTGGTGAGCGCAGAAACCTACCTCGAATCGAAGCTTCACCGATGAAGGAGCAAGAACATCGGCGCGGAGAAGCGGCTCTCGGCGCGGAGAGTCGGCCAAGTGGGAGGCGCCGGATCACTCGACGGTGGTGCACCTATGAGAGACGTTGGAAAAGGGAGACCGTGGCTGCGCAGGGGAGGAGCAGTGACCACGTTTACCTGGTGAAGGAGCAGCGGCTGTCAAGACAGAGGCCGCTGTCGACGCCGGAGAAGACGATGGACTTCTCTGCTCGCAAGAGGAGACGCTCGTCGCTCGTCGCATGAGGAGAAGCTCGTCGTAGGGGGAGAGAGGCGGTGTTCGAAGGGAGCAAGAAATAGAAAAGGAACACAATTTTGTTCCTTAGACGTGTTTCAGAAATAAGAAACACAAATTTTGTGTTTCTTATTTCTGTTTCTTTTTGTTTCTAGGAACAAAAGAACAAAAGGAACAAACGCACCCAAACGCGTTTCTATTCCTTTTTGTTCCTAGAAACAAAAAAACAGAAAAAGTGTTTAAAAAAAAAACACAAACAAACAGAGCCTAAGTCTTCTAGTTTGGTTTTCGAAAGTTCCGCTTCGAATCTAAGTCTTGGTTGAGCCGGAATCTCTCGTTCCCTTAGCGTATTCCATCTGTTCGATAGAATGCCACAACGAGATCTAGTCTTATGTCTTCGTCTTTAGCCGAAATCGAGTCGTCCGTGCGCGTCACTCTCTATTGTGATGTTCTAGTGGTGTTGGACGACATTGGGCGTCGCCCGTGTAGTCGTTCACCGTGTTCCCATCGTCATCGTCATTTTTTTGGTGTTTGACCAAGGAGGGTATGCTCGGCTGACGACGGGAAGGTTGGCCGATGAGTGGCGGTTGGAGTGAATGACCGACCAAAGGTGGTGGCTCGGCCGCGGCTTGAGTTTTGACCGAGGCTTGTCAAAAAAACATGGGAGCTTCGGGAAGGACGTCGCTGGGGAAGGGACGTGGAGAGTTGGGGAAAAAATAGAAAATTAAAAAAAGAAAAAGAAAAAAGACAAAATGGGGAGGAGTAAATTAGTATGGGCTTAATTGGTTCAAACAACTTTGGGCTCGTCATGGGTTTTTAAGTGGGCTAGGGCGTGCTTGGGCTCTGGTAGATGTGACCTTAATGTTGGATTGATAGGTTGGGGCTTAGATTGAGAGCTTTCAGATATAGGCTTGGTCTGGTTAAAGTCGGATTGGGCTCCAATAGCTACGCCCATTTTTACCTCGGCTTCTCATGTTTTAACTTCTGGTCCAAGCCCGAGAGTCCAATCTCAGCCCATATTCGGACTGGGCTCAATAGCCAAGCTCGGACCCCTGATTTCGGATTAAAATATTATAAAAATATGTTTTTAAATTAAAATATTAAAAATTTAAAAATTCAGAAAAAATATTTTTCAGGAATTATGAAAAGGGCTTAAAAATTAGTTTTTGAGTAGTTTTGTCTTAAAATGTGCAAAAATACTTGATGAAAAATCGGGTTCAAAATTAAACAAATTGTTAGGGCTTCGTAATAAAGTTTGAATGCTTCGTTTTTGAGACAAATGCTCTTAATTGTGTGCTTTCACTATATTAATCATTTTTTCCCTTTAGCCTAGTTAGAAATGGTACTTTTCTTAGCATTAGACCATTGCTTTGCCTCACAATTTATTTAACGTTTTTCTTGATTGCTGATTGTTATTTTAATAATTGTGCACTTGCATGAGCACCTTGCATGTGACATCCTGGATTTTTCAGTTATGCTGTCAATTAAATTAATCAGGCCTTTCATCGACGCGCTTATAGTTATATTCTCCTGAGATAATTAGACTATCAAGGTAAGTCACTAGGGGATTTTAATGCAATAGACTTGGGAATTCGACTAGGAATTGATTACTTGATCGTGTTCATCTACCGAGATCATTACGACACAGTTAAAAGTTGATTAGAGATCAGAGATAGGTCGGTTCGATAGAGTTGTGTGGCTAAACTTGGGTGATGCCACCAAATTACAAAATTCTCGTCGACTGGCACTAGATTGATTTTTCTATCGTTTTGGTACCTTGTGTCCGTAAATGAATCCTCGAGATTTTCACGACAATCGAGAGTGACTAATATATCGAAGAGGTTCATTGTGGCTCAAAGAAAATTGACCACGGGTAATTTGCACTAAAAATTTCTGAAAGCTACTCGGTAGCCTAGGTCACGCTAAAATTGCGCCAGATTGAAACTAACCGCGAAATTGAATCCGATTTCAGAAATTGAAAGTTCTGTCATGTCACGAGTCATTTTAGGAATGTTGACTCAGTCTCCGAAGATATTTCTGCAACCCGAGTTTTTGGCGGAAAAAGTCGGCATAGGGCTGTTTTCGATCGGAAAAATGAAAGGACCGTTTTCTATTGTAGAATTGGGATGCAAGTTGTCGCATCTGGAAATTTTGACAAGCCTCGAATATGCAACGGTCCATGACTAAGTGACGGAAGCATCGTCGGACAATGTTATTGACGCCACAATGGACATCGTTTTGTTATCACCATCAGACCGATGGGTCACATTTAAAAATGGCCCGATCGTCGAGTAAATTATAGTCTTACCGGAAAATCTTTTATATGTTCAAGTGAGACCCACCTCATCCTCATTTTGCCGACCTTGGAAAAATATAACAGTACGTCGTGGACTGACGAAATTGTTATTGGAATTCGTTATCGTTAGCATCACATTCGACCCTGATGTCACGTTACGCGATGATCCTAGAATATACCTTCATAGTTGCACCTTGGTCGCGCAAAGACAATTTGATCATCGCATGACATATCGTTTCGTCAAAATTTTCTTTTACATAATGCCACGGTTGAGACCCTCTCCTACCCTCATGTGTACCCTATGAACCGAACCTTCCATGTACATTGTTGTGACCCCGTGCAGCCATATAAGTAATTATTTTTCAGCACTTACACGTGCTGAAATTAAGGGTCAATTTTGAGAGGAAATGGACCGTGCAACCATGCGGCCATGCAAGTAAAATGTAAATTCAGCCATGCACGGTCATGCGGCCATGTTTCCCTCCCTCGTCGAAGCTGGTCAACTACGGAAGGAGATGTTGACCAAAAGGCAATGTTTTCTTCTTTCGTGGCAAGCAAAGGGGACTTCTTGGAGGGAAGTGCGGCCACGTTGGTGCATGAGTTCCAGCAAGTGGCACAAATGGAAAGAAGGCTCCCCACATGAAGACAAGGCTACATGTGGTGTCACCGTTTCTTGCTGCCACCGAATTGTAGAATTATTAACCCAATTAGTTGACTAACTAAAAGAAAGAAAACGGGACAGCTTCGTAGAGAGAGACTAACCGAGCAGAAATTTGAGCGAGAGAGAGAGAGAATAGAGGGCGCGCGCGAGAGAGAACAGCACAGGAAGAGGGAAAGGACTGCCCCTCCGTTCGTGCGTTGCCGACACTGCTTGTGTTCGCCGTCGCGGAGCCGTATCCGAGACCCCGAGCTTTCTGTTTTTGCTTGCCGTCGACGCCTAAGATTTGAGGCAAGTAAAAGTTCACTAACCTACATAATGCAATGGTGTTATGGTCTAATGTAGTGCAATAGACTTGGAAATATTTGGGTTTTGGATGGTGGATACTGAATTTTAGGTGAGTGGAGTAGAAATGGACTGAGGAATTGAGGAAACGCTTTGGTTTTCTATGGGTGCTTTTAAATTCCTTTGAACTACATTATGAAATGTAGATTTGGATGGACTTTTGGAAGTAAAATTAGCCAAGGTATAGGCATCGGATTCCATTGAATCCATGTGGTCCAGAATTACTCATGTGTAGCCTAGTAATTTTGTCGATTTTCTATAGAAATTTCTAGTATGATTTTGGTCTTGATTTCTTCAGAAAGCTGTAAGGAATTGTTTAAACTATAACATCTATTTTGGTCAGATTTTTCGAAATTCATATAGTGGCATAAAATTATTTTAATGTGCGGTACTTTTCTGTTGGAGTGTAAATTCTGGAATAAATTTGGGGCTGAGTCATGCGATCTGTTGCAATTCATACATAACTATTTTGGCTTAGTGTTCTTCATGAAACGTTTTTCTTTAGGCCTTATTTATAACATATCAAAAGTGTAGAATTTTCTGAGCTCATTTAGGGGTTATTCCGAAATTTTTACTAAAACTGTGCATTCTGGTGTTTGAGCTATTTTATTTCGAGTTTGCTCAATTTTCCTCAAGGGTGAATGCATCTTGATTTATCATTTGATGCGATGGTGTTGGTATTCAGTAAATTATCCAGCATTGAGATTTGATGAAAACTCATGGGACATCTGATGTCATTGCATTGAAAGTGTTTTTATTGAAATATGAGATGATAATGCTGCCATTGGACCCTTGGGTTAACGATGCCTCGGGAGTGTCGGGATGCCCGGTGGTATATCGGTACATAATTCCAGGGGAGGCCCGGTGGTATGTCGGTACGTAATTCCAGAGGGTCGGGGTAACCATTTTCATGGGGAGCCCCGGAGGTTTCCCCGAGAGTGTCAGGATGCCTGGTGGTATATCGGTACGTAATTCCGGGGGAGGCCCGGTGGTATTTCGGTATGTAATTCCATAATGCAAGGGTAACCATTTTTATGGCGAGCCCCAGCGATTCCTTGTGATGTCAGGTGGGATGCGAGATGCCTAGAGGTGTGACGTAACATGCTCTAGATAATCGGTGGGCCGGTGGCATAATTCCGAAGGACTTCACGACGCCAGGATTGGGTGCGAATGCCCAGAATGTGAAAACATTAGTCCTCTAGGGGGTGAAACCTTTTGAATATTAAAACCGATGGCACTACTAAGTGTGTCTGTGGTTTGGTTATAGGATTAAATTGTGTCACATGGAATGGGATGTGTCATAACGGTTTGGTTCTATAATCGGGACTCGTGTGACTGAAAATGGTGCATCTTGGTTTTAGAAACTACACGGGTCATTGCATTAAAAAATTTTATGGATTCGATGCATACTCATTCCTTTGGATATATGTTTTTGTCTATCTTGCATGAAATTTGATTATGATGGTTACGCACGATATAGTTTAGTGAATCTTTTATTGCTGAGTGGTTGTACTCACCCCTTTTTGGGGACTAACATTTCAGACTAGACAAGATACCTCTGTTGCCACCGCCACTAGCAGATGGACCGAGTGGTTGGATATGACCGCGAGGAGGAGGACAGCAGAGGAAGGAACTTTTGGACACCGACACTAATCGATGGACTTTAAGTATACGATTGTTGGAAAAGATGTTGGTCATCTTTTGAAGTATAGCCGAGTATAGAAGACTACGGCATTTTGGTCTACCGACTAAAGATGTCCACCTAGTTTTATGTAAATAAAAGTGTTCAGCTTATTACCTATGAATGTGTTTAGTTGGTGTGCATCATTTTAAATACAGGAAGGGAAGTTGATGGATACGCTTCCGTTATATAAACTGTGCAAGGACCGACTTAAAAGATATAAACCCCCAGGATTTATGAATTATAATGAAATTCCTTGGTATCAGAGTATTATACTATCAGGGTAAAGCAAGTGAAAGGTACGTGTGGTGACCCTAACGAATTGAAGGCCGTCAAGGGGTGCCACACAAGTGGGTTCTAGTGGTGAGGAAAAATTCCAACTTGATTGTAAGCTCGATGGTTGAATTTTTAGCGACTGAATTGAATTGAATTGAGAAGCATTTGGGTCCAATTGAAGGAAAATCATGTACAAATTCGTATGCCCCAACCACTCATGACTATTGGACCATTTCAAGTCTTCTAGAAGGGACATTTTGGTCTACAATTTGTTGAGAAGGCCAGCTGGTATGGTGAGGTTAGTAAAGGGGGACAAGAAGATTGAGTTGAAGCCATTATTGGCCCCCTCTAAGCAAAAACCGGTCCCCTCCTCTCTCCTTCTCTTCCCACCGTCGACCAGCCCATTCCAGCACAAGGAGAGCTTAAAAAATTTATAGAGAAGGACAAACAACCAGCCCCAAGCTGTCGGACCATCGCACTCTACCGCCGTTTGCCTCGTGCATTGCTCGCTGCCCCCGCGTGGTCGTTTGCTTGTCACACCACACCGCCATCCCAGCCGCATTGTCTCTGCCCATCCTCACTTCTAGCAGGTCACCAGGACGCTGTGGGTCACCGTCAGAGTTATCGGAGCTACCACTTGCCTCCGTTCGAACCCGCAGCAGCTCCTCCGCCCATCTCCACCCGTTTCCGACTCCAGCTCGCACCTCTCTTGGCCTCGACCAACACCAACCAGAAGCAAAAGCCAGTGGGTCTCCAAGCCACTGCTAGGCCTGTTTTCAAGGCTTTCCCGACCTCGTTTGGCGGTCTCGCTTTGAAGTTTATCGAGCCTCGCATCGTCCCCATCGTTTTCATCCGAGCGGATCATTATTCAAGTGATTTTAACTCACTAATCCTAGCTTAGTAAGTTAATGACGTTTAAGGGTTGATTAGTTTAGACGAAGCATTGATTAGGTGGATAGTTAGATTAGATTAGCAATTTAATTAGTTGTTATTTCATATTAGGTGGTTAGAGTAGTATAATTAGAGCCTAGACAAGCTCTAGTATTTAACTAGAGTGGTTCGAAAATTTTTTGGGCCTATCTCGGCTTTTAATTAGGCTTTACGGGCTTAAGTTCTATTTATTGACATTTAATAATTATTTTCCTTAATTATTTAATTAATTAATTATTTTTCATAAATTAGACCGGATAGCCGGTGACCGGAATTTTAAACCGATTGCATCTTGTGATTTGTTTATTTAATTGAGTTCTTATTTGTGCTGATTATGTATGATTTGTGATTTTAGGAATTTATTCCTAAATTTATTTAATTTTAGTAATTAATTGCGAAATTATTGGGCGTCGGTCTACAGCGCCAAAAAAATATTTTGGGACTGCTAAAACTAGTGGGATGTTCAAAAGTGAGAAAATATTATATTTTGGCTAAGGTTGACTGTGAACCTACACACGAGTATTTTTATCCGGTATGATAAAAATAGTGAAATGGTTAAGTAATCGGATCTATTGATCTGGTAGCTTCTGGTGAGCATAATGAATATTCAGGCAACTTCTGGTGAGCATATATAGTATGCTATATCAATATGTCTGGCAGCTTCTGGTGAGCGTAATAGTATACTATATTAGTATAACTTGCAGCTTCTGGTGAGTTATACTATCTATATTCAGCTTAGAGTAAGCTGTCCGCAAGGTGGTCGGACTTTATAGATATTATTGATTGAGATGACTGGGGAATGGTCTTGCTGACATGTAATCGACTGAGTGGATTGATCGATGATTCGATTTGTCTGATGTGTTGCAACGATTGGTTGAAAATGTCAATTGTACTAACTTGTAGGAAGGAGCAGAGGCAAAGGTAAGACCTCCAACTCGTGATTATGCTTATGCAGTCCTCAGGGCGTATTTTCTTCCTAGTCAAATCTTAAGGGGTAGAACTCGCTAAGATGTCATCTCACCGTGTTGTGGGATAACATTTCAGGTCCATAGATGACAGCTCGTGATTTTTTTGGACGGCCTAAGAAGATTACAGAGTAGACATCTTACATTCCGTTACATGGGAGCCTTAGGGGCTTGACCTATGAGTTGGTGAAGTCTATAGTCTGGGTCAATGCAGGTCTCACCCATAAGGTGCCCCACCAATACAAATTGTGGTACTGCTAGGCTCAGGATGGCTAGAATGAGGGTCCCATATCGGAGTTTGAGATACCTCTATATGTTCTGGAGGTCGCTTTTGGAAAGGGCACAACAGATCCTCCTCAAGGCTCGGTCGTAGATGCGGTGTGCCCGATTTTTTAAGTACCAGAGTCTCCGGTGTAGTCCGCTGAAGGCTCCAGTTGGAGTGTGAAGGATGATAGAGAGAAGGATGAGCACCCGTAGTTGCTAAGAACCCCCCCTTGTTTTGTAAACTTGCGAATAGAGTGGTTTGTATTGTATTTATATGACTCGGTTTGTTATATATATATATATAAAAGTTTGTTATGGTGTTGATTTTAAAAATATGGCATTTCTTTTTCTATCCCATTGAATTGTTTTTTGGGGATTATTTATCTTCTTCCGCATGTGCATTAAAATGAATGGGTCAGCGATGCGTCTTGGGATGTCACTATTTAATCGACCAAATCAGGATAGGCATGCGCTCGGAGGATCGGGGCGTGACATCCTCGTTTAGTGGTATCAGAGCATGGTTTAAGATTGTAGTGATAATGTGCGATGGTCTATGGGATAGTAGTAGGAATGGCCTTTAATTTCATGCTGGTGCATGTCTGTGATAATTGGATGGTAGAATTGTTTGTTGTGCGAATCACTCGATTTCTAATTCTGTTCGGAATTTGAAGCAGGTTTCAGTAGAAAGAATTTAGCCATGAGTGATCTAGAGCACAGGACTCCTAGTAAGAGAACCGTCAAGGTTGTAACTTGGGGTAGGATGCCGATGAGGGTCGGTACCCGAGGAGGCTGGGGTAAGGCGCCAGCACAAGCTAGCACCAGTGGAGTAGCACCCCCTCCCGTTGGTGCTGGAGTCGCTACCCTAAGTGATGTAGGAACGGTCGGGATCACACAAGCTCTAGATGCAATGAGAGAAATGATAGGACGGCAGGCCCAGAACCAAGCTGCTGCATTTACCGCCGCCTTTGCAGCCGCCGCTACTGCTGCTGCCAATGTTGTTGCTGCTGCGGCACCTGCCGCCGCACCCGCTGAGGTTTTGCCAGGGAATATGGTTGCTGGAAGACCGATTCATAAACTGGTGGAACAATTTTTCAAATTAAACCCACCAAAGTTTACTAGGCAGGAGACCTCGAAGCTGGTGCTCTATGGATCCAAGGATTTGAGAAGACCTTTGCACTATTGATGTGCATTGAGACTGAGAAGGTGGTCCTCGCAACCTACCAACTAGAGGGAGTTCCAAATACTTGGTGGAGAACCACACAAGGAGCGATATTTCTTGAAGGTGTAGCCGTGTAGTGGAATGCCTTCATTGAGGTCTTGAACGGTAAATACTTTTCTGAAACTGCTAGAGAGGTGAAGATGGCAGAGTTTCAACGCCTTCGCCAAGGCTCCATGACTATAGATCAATATGAGGCGAAGTTTGCAGAACTATTGCAATACGCTCTTGAACTAGTTGAGAATCCAGCAAATTGAGTGAGAAGATTTAGAGATGGACTCAGGCCGAAGTTGAGGAGTCCGTTGATATTGCTCAATCTAAGAAATTACAATCACCTATACGAGCGGGTCCAGATGATCGAGAGAGATCAGAATGAAAGAGCCGCCGCATCTAGATCGCAGTTTGGTTCGAGTCGAGAAGGGATCCGACATGGGAAAAGGCCCATGGTTGGAGGGTGATTTCAAGTCCCGTCCAACAGGAAGGGTGGGATTGGAAAACCATGATCAAGGCAGAATGGATTGTGTCACTTCTGTGGAAGGTGACACGGTATAGCCCCATGCCCTCGAAGGATAGGCGCTTGTTTCAAGTGTGGCCAACAGGGTTGCATCGCTAGAGATTGTCTTAGGTGACCAAGAGGACAACCGCAGTTACCGCCACCGCCACCGTTAGGACAAATTAGAGGGTACACACCCCATAATGCATGATAAGGAGGACATTTCAGACACCTAGCTTAGGGAACGGTGTACGCCATTACAAGAGGTCAAGCTAAAGATGCGCCCGATGTGATCACAGGTACAGTTTCGTTGAACGACCATCCTGCTTAGCTTTATTCGATCCAGGAGCAACTCATTCTTTCATTACCGAGCAGTATGTTAAGATGATAGGATTAACTCCTGTATTATTGGAGTTAGTGGTTAGCATATCTACACCGTTGAAGGATAAGGTGTTAGCTGCTTTGGGTTGTTCTGGTTACAAAGTTAGCAATTGGTGAGCGAGTGGGGGAAATAGATTTGTTAGTCCTAGTCATGTATTACTTTGATTTGATATTTGGCATGAACTGGCTCACTAAGCAACGAGCTAAGATGGATTGCTATCGCAAAGCGATTCAGTTTAACTCGTTAGAGGGTGGGAGTTTTGAGTTTGTTGGAAGTTGAGGAAGACCCTCGATTACATTGATCTCGTCGCTTGAAGCAACCCATTTGTTGGACGAGGGTTGTTAAAGTTACATGGCAACTATCGTGGATACGATAGTTGAGGAACTGAAGGTCGAAGATATCGCAGTGGTGCAAGAATTTTCCAGATGTTTTCCCGAATGAATTGCAAGGATTACCGCCATAAAGAGAAATCGAGTTTGTGATTGAGTTAGCACCCGGAACTGAGCCAATCTCTAAGGCTCCTTACCAGATGGCGCTATCAGAGTTGAAAGAACTAAAAGTGCAAATGCAGGAGTTGTTAGATAAGGGATTCATATGTCTCAGTGCATCACCTTGTGGAGCACCAGTTCTGTTCGTGAAGAAGAAAGATGGTCCGTTGCACATGTGCATCGACTATCGTTAACTCAATCAGGTGATAATCAAGAACAAGTATCCAATTCCTGAGGATCGATGACTTGTATGATCAGTTATAAGGAGCGTCGATATTCTATAAAATCGACTTGAGGATAGGATATCATTAGTCGAAGATTAGAAAATAGGACATACCAAAGTGAGCATTTCGTACTCGGTATGGCTATTATGAGTTTACTATAATGCCGTTCGGGTTGACAAATGCTCCAGCTACTTTCATGGATTTGATGAATTGAGTGTTCAAGGAATATCTAGATTAGTTTGTGATCGTGTTCATTGATGATATTCTAGTGTATTCGGGGAGTGATGAAAAGCATGAAAGTCATCTGAGAATAGTACTATAAACTTTGAGAGTTCATCAGTTGTATGCCAAGTTTAGCAAGTGCAAGTTTTGGTTGACTTGTGTTGTTTTCCTAGGTCACGTGATTTCAGACGAAGGAATCTCCGTGGACCCGTCCAAGATTGAAGTAGTGATCAACTGGCCAAGACCGACTACAGTGACGGAGATCATAAGTTTCCTAGGTTTGGTAGGTTACTATAGACGGTTGGTGGAGGGATTTTCAGCTTTAGTGTCGCCGTTGACTAGACTCCTGAAGAAAGAAGAAAAATTTGTGTGGACAGACAAGTGTGAGCGTAGTTTCCAAGAGCTTAAGCAGAAGCTGACTACCGTACCTGTGTAGACCATTCCATTTGGTCCTAGAGGATACGAGATCCATAGTGATGCATCATTTAGAGGATTGGGTTGCGTGTTGATGCAACATGGTAGAGTGGTTGCATACGCCTCTCATCAGTTGAGGCCTCATAAACAGAACTACCCAACGCATGACTTGGAATTCACGGCAATTATATTGGCTCTGAAGATTTGGGGACATTATCTGTTCGGAGAAAGATTCAAGATCTTCACCGACCATCAAAGTCTCAAATATCTATTCTCTCATAAGGAGTTGAATATGAGACAGCGCCGCTGGATGTAACAACTGAAAGACTATCATTGTGATATCCTTTATCACCTCGGGAAGGCGAATAAGGTCGCCGATATTTTGAGGAGGAAATCTTCAGTCGCTCATTTGTTGGTTAAAGAGTGGAACCTAATCAAGAGAGCTCGAGATTCGGTGTTCAAGTTTGAGGTAGGCCACATTTCGAATCTTATCGCCACACTCACAATTGAGCCGATTGTCCAGATTAGAATCAAACTACTCCAACCAACAAACCTAGATGTTCAGAAGATTCTACAAGAGGATACTGTTAAGAGAAAGGCTAACTTTTAGATTTCTGATGACGGAACACTGAAGTTCCAAGGACGATTGGTTGTCCCTAACGATGTAGAGCTTAGAGAAGATCTTTTATCAGAAGCTCATCGTAGCAGTTACAACATTCATCCTGGTAGTACCAAGATGTATCAGAATCTGCATCAACATTATTGGTGATCTGGTATGAAGGCGGACATTGCCAAGCATGTCGCAAAGTACTTGACATGTTAGCAAGTCAAAGCTCAGCATTACAAGCCAAGTGGACTTCTGCAACCTCTCAAGATCCCATAGTGGAAATGGGGACACATTACAATAGATTTCGTGACCGGCTTGCCAAAGAGTCAAAGAGGTAACGATTCCATTTAAGTAGTAGTAGACAAACTGGCAAAGTTGCCACACTTCATTGCAATCAGTGGATGTCGTTGTAGTGATTAGAGGCGGACTAAAGACCACCCAAAGCGAGACAGAAAAGTTACGTAGATAAGCATCGGAGACCTTTGGAATTCCAAGTTAGTGATCACGTTTTTTGAAACTGTCACCAATGAGGAAAACTTTGTGCTTTGGTAAGAAAGGAAAACTGAGTCCGAGGTACGTAGGTCCATTTGAAATTCTAGAGAGAATCGGGACTCTAGCGTATCGTCTTGCGTTGCCGCCGAGACTGACGCAAGTACATAACGTCTTTCACGTGTTAATGTTAAGGAAGTACGCGCTTCACCCGACCCACGTGCTTAATTTTGAAGAATTGGACGTGGATGACAAAGTGTCATACATTGAAAGGCCGGCTCAGATTATGGACAAAAAAGAGCAAGTTCTGTGTACAAAGACCATCCTGTTGGTCAAAGTGGTCTGGCAACACCACGGCACTGAAGGACCAACCTGGGAGACTTAAGAGTCGATGAGACAATTGTACCCCCACCTTTTTCCTTAAAGTATTGTAATAGTTCAAATTTCGAGGACGGAATTTTTATAAGAGGGGAAGAGTTGTGATATCCTGGAGTTTTTAGTTTTGCTTTCAATTAAATTAATCGGGCCTTTCATCGACGTGCTTATAGTGCTATTCTTAGAGCTGATCACTCTTGAGATAACTAGACTATCAAGATAAGTCATTAGGGGATTTTAATGCAATAGACATGAGAATTCGACCAGGAATTGATTACTTGACCGTGCTCATTTGCCGAGATCATTACGGTACAGTTAAAAGTCAATTAGAGATCAGAGATAGGTCGGTTTGATAGAGATGTGTGACTAAACATGGGTGATGCCACTAAATTACAAAATTCTCGTCGACCGGCACTAGACTGATTTTTATGTTGTTTTCATACACCGTGTCCGTAATTGAATCCTCGAGACTTTCATGACAATCGACAGCTGCCAATGTGTCGAAGAGGTTCATTGTGGTTCGAAGAAAATCAACTACGGGTTATTTGCACTAAAAGTTTCTAAAAGCTACCCGGTAGCCTAGGTTATACTAAAATCATGCCAGATTGAAATTAATTGCGAAATTGAATCCGATTTTAGAAATTGAAAGTTCTGTCATGTCACGAGTCATTTTAGGAACATCGAATCACTCTCCGAAGGTTTTTCTACAACCCGAGTTTTTTGCGGAAAAAGTCGGCATAGAGTCGTTTTGAACCGGAAAAATCATAGGACCATTTTTTATCGCAAAATTGGGATGCAAGTGGGTTTTAGTGGTGAGGAAAAATGTCAATTTGATCATGAGCTCGATGGTTGAATTTTTAGCAACCAAATTGAATTGAATTGAGAAGCATTTGGGTCCAATTGAAGCAAAATCATGTACAAATTCGTATGCCCCCACCACCCATGACTATTGGACCATTTCAAGTCTTCTAAAAGGGATATTTTGATCTGCAATTTGTTGAGAAGACCAGCTGGTATGGTGAGGTCAGCAAAGGGGGACAAGAAGATTGAGTTGAAGCCATTGATGGCCCCCTCTGTGGCATCCCAAAATTCAAGTCACCCTCTAGAGAAATTAAAGCCTATAATTAGGTAATGAAATTACCTATGGTCTATGTGTTAGCCATTAGTTTTCTTAAGGCTAGGTGTTATTGTGCTTGTGTTTATGAATTTTGAATTTAGGACTATAGGATAAATTAATAATTTATGCTTGGCCATACACTTTATAAATTAAAGTTCTATAAATAAAATATCACAAGACTTTGGCCATGTAGAATTTGGTAATTTAATTCTTAAAAGAAAGAATAAGAAAGGGGTAAAATTGATTTTTATTGGGTTAGGCCTTAGGCCCAATAGCTTAAGCCTTTGATGGGCCAAGTTAGCTGGCCCAATAGGGGCCCAAAAGGAGTGGTCGACCAGCCTATTTGCTGGGCCAAGATGGGCCCAAGAAGAAGGCCCATCAGCCTTGCATGTAATCGGACAAGTGGCGTGGAGGTTGGCCATCTTGGGTGGCCACATGCAATATAAAAACCACCAAGAAAGGAGAGACAAATGGCTGGTTAGCCATTCGGCCAAGTGAGGGAGAGAGAGAGAGGTTGTGCGAGAGAGGGAGAGTGAGGCCGAGAGGGAGGAGGAGCCGAGAGGAAGGAGTTGCCGTCCGCTCGTGCTGTTCGTGAGGTCTAGAGGCAAGTTGGGAATCCACTTTCTACTCTTGCACCAATGTTTTCGCATGAACTGTTTGGAGTCAGAAACTTGTTTGAGCTTGCATGTGTCTTTAGAGTCCCATTTTGGCTTCGGTTTCTGCATGAAAGTTGTAACCAACATCTTGTACTACAACATACTAAAATTTCATGGAAAATGATAGAGATTTGAGGGGTCAAACTCTCATCCTACGGAGATGCTAGATCTGGAGTGTTTTCGCTTGAATCTGCTTGAGTCAGAACGTTGTGTGAGCTTGCATCCATGTTTGCAGTCCGATTTTGGCTTCGGTGTCTTCATGAAAGTTGAATCTAACATCTTGTAGTATGACATACTGAAATTTCATAGAAAACGATGGAGATATGAGGGTTCAAAAGCTCTATCACACGGAGACCTCAGATCTGCGAATTTCCTACTGACGTCTTGTGGATTTCTTGGTTGCATGTTGATTTCTGTTGGAGATCTCACTTTGTGGTCTTCATGAAAGTTGTAGGTAACATCCTAAACTACAAAATACTCAAATTTTAAGAGAAAAAATGAGTATAGCCTAGTGAATCGGCTAGATCTTTGAGACGGTTGGTTCTGTTGAAGTGAACCGAGACACCCGAGACTTCAAGGACTTAAAAGAGGATCATAATTTGGTTATTTAACCTAGATCTCTTCATGAAACTTGTAAAGGACACATTTATACATAACATACTCGAATTTCAGAGGAAACGAAAGGGATTAGATGGGTCAAACCTAAGTTTTTCAAAGATATGCATTCTGGACGAAACGGTAGAGGTTCCAGAGACTTCGTGGAGTTGTATAAATTAATCTATGAAGAATTTGGCTTAGAGTTCTTCATGAAAAATGCACGAAAATGTGTTGGCTATCACCCTGTAAAATTTCGTAATTTTTGGAGGACATATAAGTATTTTAATCGAATTTATTTGTAAACTGTGCAATCTGGCCATTTTCCGAATGTTATGTGCTATTTTGTGGAAAATTGAGAAATTATGTGAAATGCAAATTGGCCATGAATTTTGCATGAAATTGTGATTCTAATTGTTTGAATATTATGATTTTGGGAAAATCATAAATATTGAATAAAATATTTATTTATAAAAAATATAATAATAAATTAATATAATAAAATAATAATAAAATAATAATAAAATAAAAATGGATTATTTTATTAGCCATGTACTCCATTGAATTTATGATGCATTGTTATATGACATTGGTGTATGTATGATCATGAATTGCGATGCATGTGTGTGAATCATATGCCATGTGATAATAAGATTAAAAGGATGGTGAATGTGGAAAATGATATGTGAGTAAGAGGCTGTGGTGGGTGATGATATCTGGTGGCCTGGTGGCATAATTCCAGAGATTCCCTGGGAGTTTCAGGATGCCCGGAATGTGGGGGGCCGGATGTCCGGTTGTATCTTGGATACATGCCCGAAAGTGCCTCGCGATGCCAGGATTTGGGTGCGAGATGCCCGGCTAGAAGGGTAAAGGCCGAAGTCCGGTTGTATCTTGGATACATGCCCGAGGTTCCTCGTGATGCTAGTTGGGATGCGAGATGCCCGGAATGTGGGGCGGATGCCCGGTTGTATCTTGGATACATGCCGGAGGTTTTTCTCGCAAGGGATGCGAGTGTAAAATATGAGATGAAATTGATGAATCGAGGAAGGGTGATGTGGTGATCAAATTTAAAGATAAAGATGAAAATAAACTCATGGCATGATGATATGCATGATGATGATGATATGGGATGTGATATGATGATCACCCATGGTATGATATGCATGATGATATGCATGATGATGATGATATGTGATGTGATATGATGATCACCCATGGTATGATATGCATGATGATATGCATGATGATGATGATATCACCCATGGTATGATATGCATGATGATATGCATGATGATGATGATATGTGATGTGACATGATGATCACCCATGGTATGATATGCATGATGAGATGCATGATGATGATAATGATATGTGATGTGATATGATGATCACCCATGGTATGATATGCATGATGAGATGCATGATGATGACAATGATATGTGATGTGATGTGATATGATGATCACCCATGGTATGATATGCATGATGATGGTGATGGTATGTGATGTGATGATGTCATGGTAAGGATGACATGTATGATATAATGATGCCATGATGATAAGGCATGATGATGCATGATAATATTGCGCATGGCTGCAAGGTAAGTTACGCCTGCAATGCATGTATGATTTGTATGATGCATTGAGTTGTTATTGGATTCCTTTACCTGCTGAGTGGTTGTACTCACCCCTTTTGGGGACCAACATTTCAGATTAGTAGATGGATTGAGCGGTTGGATATGACCGCGAGGAGAAGGATAGCAAAGGAGGGAACCTTTGGACGCCGACACTGATCGATGGACCTTAAGCGTACGATTGTGGGAGGAGATGTTGGTCATCTTTTGAAGTGTAGCCAAGTATAGAAAACTACGGCATTTTGATGTACCGACTAAAGATGTCCATCTGCTCTATGTAAATAAACGTGTTCGGTTTTAATTTATATAAAATGTTTAGTAGGTGTGCATCGATTTCGAATGTAGGGAAGGGAATTGTTGGATATGCTTCCGTTATGTAAATTGCGCAAGGGACCGTTAATAAAAGATGTAAACCCCCATGGTTGTATGGACCCGCCGCAACTAAAAATGGTATCAGAGTGACTTGTTATTTGGGAAAGAAAAAGGAAAAGCGAGCTGTGGTGACCCTAGCGGATCGGGGGCCGTCGAGGGGTGTCACAGACTGTTTTGGTATCAGAGCTATGGTCTATTTGGAGTGATAAGGTGCCTCAGATGGAAATGAGGATAGAAAGATGCACACCATAGGATATAAAATGAGATAATTGAATAATGGGTGATGAGTATTCACTCGTAGATCCCTAGTAGTTTGTTTTGAATTGCCTTTAGGTACATTAACATGTATATGTTACTTATGTAATAGTAGTAGTCGCTTTGAATGGAGATAGTGAGTCTCGATTATTCCCGAGGCAATGCTTGGAAATTGCGGGAAAGTCATGGTGCGAGCTGGAAGTGCTCATCCATCGAGGGTGAAGCCTCTACGCAAGGGCTGAACCCCGAATGGAAGACATCCTGCGGGCATTGGCCAATATTGGAAATCTGATGGAAAGGCAAGTGCAGCAACAACCCGGAGTGGAACGTCGCCCTCAAGGACTGGTGGAACAATTCCTAAAGTTGAAACCACTTAAGTTTAGTGGAATGGGAAGTCCTGAGGAGGCGGAGCAATGGATTGATGGAATGGAACGGATTTTCCGGTTGTTGGACTGTAGTGAGGCTGAGAAAATAGTTTGGACAGAGTACCAGTTGGAGGGAAATGCAAAGTTTTGGTGGAGAGCTTCAAAGGATACAATCTTTCCACCTGGTACAGATGTGAACTAGGAAGAGTTTGTTAGGGCTTTTAATAGGAAGCATTTCTCTGATTGTGTCAAGGATAGGAAGATCACTGAATTTGTTCAGTTAGAACAAAGGAGCCGACGGTAGACCAAAGTATGAGGCAAAATTTTCTGAATTGTCTAGGTATGCTCCTAGGTTGGTTGAGGATCGAGAGGAAACGGCTAAAAGATTTTTGAAAGGGTTGAGGACTGATATTAGGAAACAACTGGTGCCTCTGAATATAAGGGATTATAATGAGATTTATGAGAGGGCACAGTTGGTGGAGCAAGAGTTAATGAGAGAGCAATCAGAATCTAAGAAACAAAGGACCTGTAATGATGTTCGAAGGGGTAAGAGACCTTATCCTGATCTAGGTCAGCCTTGGGAATCTAAGAAGAGGAATAATTTTGGGAATTCTAGAAAGGTCGAGTGGCCCGATTCTAGGAAGAGTACCCTACCGTGGTAATATTTGTCGAGATGTGGTGGACAACATGGACCAGGACCTGTAATGATCGATTGAAATGTTTTGGTGTGGCGAGAGGTCACTTTAAGAAAGATTGTCCACGAAGAGGTTGCAGCCGAATGTTAGCTCGGTGCGACAAGTACAACAAAGTACTGGTGGACCAAATTTACTAAGGAACCCACAAAGGCCACCACCACAAGGAAGGGTGTATACGGTCACTCAAGAGGAAGTAGGAGCTTCCAAAAGTGTTATCTCAGGTATGATTTCGATAGAGGGATAAAAAGGTATATGCGTTATTTGATATGAGTGACACGCATTCATTTATGTCCGAAAGATATAGATGATTGTGAGGAGTAGGAACAAATCTCTAGATATGCCTCTTCGTGTTTCTACATCGCTGAAAGATATGTTGTTATCTACGATGGCATATGAGATGAGTGAAATAACCCTAGGGGAATGAGATAAGATATCATCTAGGGAAAGCGAATAGAGTAGCAGATGCTCTTAGTCGTAAGTCGGTCATTTCCATAGCAAGTTTAAAAATGGCTAGTTTGAGGATGGCAGAATGGGATAAGCCAAAGCGGAAAATATCTCTGTAAGTTAATCCCTATTGAAACGAGACCCTTCAGTAGATGTGTAGTTCGGGTTCGAACCAAGCAAAAGCTGGTGTACCTGTAACGTCCCGGTTTGATGAAGGCGAGGAGTGAACGCCGAGGTCAGAGGACTTGAACAAGGAGCGGCTCCTGGCAGGCTTCTAGAATGGCAAAAGGGGGCAGGAATGAACCGAACTATGAACTGAACTGGAAAGGTAGTGTTTCTGGGATAAGTTTATCAGAGTGGCGCAGTGGAAGCATGATTAAGCTTGTAGAACTCTTGTTTGTGAAGAAGGAGGACAAGTCGATGCGTTTGTGCATTTATTATAGACAATTGAATCAGGTGACAGTTAAGAATGAGTATCCATCATCTAGAATTGATGACGTATTCGACCAATTGCAATGAAGTTTGGTCTTTAATTGATTTGAGATCAAGATATCAGTTAAGGATTAAGTTATGATCATTTGAGCTAAGTAGTGACTTCCTATTTGAGGATTTCATTGGAAGTGTTGATGCATTACATGGAGACATTTAGTATGTATAGATTGATCTTGGAAGTCATGAGTTTGAGTGGCCATATGAGACATGAAATTATTTATGGTTTATATATTGGAATAATAGGTTTATTTGACGATGATCAACTTTTAATTTTAGGTGATGATTTCAGTTTGAAAGGATTTGGTGGAATTAGTGAATATGATCATTTGTGGTTATAGTCTTTTCAAGGTGAAATGGTGGAAGTTCAAATTGTGGATTTGATGAATGGTTAGTCTAAGTGATGATCCTTTAGGGTGAGATCTGAGGTATATTCGGTGGAAACTAGACAAGTTTTATCTTGGTGGATTGTCGATCTGTGAATTGAATGAGTCTTGGTGGACTATCGATATTTGAAACGAATGAATAGTATTATATTTTAGGCTTGAATCTATGTTGCGGTGAATGCATAGTGAATGTCTTTGTTGGACTGAACCAAATGAGTTATTGGTGGTGTCGATTTCGATGGTGCTAGGCTTGAATTGGTGGTGACAAAGGTATAGAGATTACACCAACAGTTTTAGTGGAATGGCATGAAGGCGGATGTAGCTAAACACGTTTCCTAGTGTTTAACATGCCAGCAAGTGAAAGTCTACTAACTTATATAATGCATTGCCGTTGTTGTCTGATGTAGTGCAATTAGATTGGAAATACTTGAGTTTGGATGTTTTCCAAGCTCTAAGATTTTTCATGCAAACTACTTTGAAAATCTTAAGGTCGGGACTGAGTTTGATGACTCGCCGATGCGTTGATTTCGATATTTCAAGAAAGGCTTAGAATTTTGGTATTTCAAAGTTTTTAGTTTCAAAAATCTTGGACTAATATTATCGACTCACCGAACTGTGATCTACAATACTTCAAGAAATGTTTATGGCTTTTGAAGAAAATTATCACTGTACATTTCAAGTTTTGAACTTCAATCGAAAAGCCGATTTTGATTATGAACTTTTTATAGAAAACATTCCAACCCATTGGAGTTGGGATTGAGATTGGAATTTTTGCCAAACGTACCGATTTAAATTTACTAAGGATTTTGATAAAGTATTTTATTTCGCACCGTGATGCAAGTGCGACTCAAGGCTTTACATGTGGATTTCGAAAAACATTTGAAATTTAAACGTGATCATGGATTTTATGGAATTGGTATCATGCTTTGATTTTGTGAATTGGTTTCAACGATATGAGATTTACCTATTTTCAAAGACTATCATTGTTATACTTTTGTGTCTTTGAAATCCCTGTTTTGCATTATTTGATATCATGAAGTGGAATTTTCGAGAACTCAAAGGATTTCTCACATTGGTGATTTGAAAAAGTTTTGACATGGAAATGATATATGATTTCAAAGCTTGCTGTTGTCGTTGAATGCTTTTGAAAACCTCGGTTTGTATTGTTTGATTTCATGAAGGAAGATTTTTAAGCATTCAAAGGAAATTTCAGATGTGGTTATTGTTTTAAAACTGTTTATGATGTTGAGATAAATTAAGACATGTTAAGAGCTTGCATCCTTAACTTTAGAGGAAGTGTCAACCCGACCCTAGTTGCATACTCGATCATGAAGCTAGTAAAGTGGATGAGAGAGTGAGGTATATCGAAGAGCCTGTGCAAGTATTGGATTGAAAGGAACAAATTCTCAGGACCAAGAGAATTCCTTTGGTTAAGATATTATGGCAATATCGTGATGTGGAGGAAGCCACATGGGAGAGTGTAAATGAGATGAGAGAAAGGTACTCTCACTTATTTCAAGGGACATAGGAAATGTCTAATTTCGAGGACGAAATTCTCTAAGGAGGGGAGAATTGTGGCATCCCAAAATTCAAGTCACCCTCTAGAGAAATTAAAGCCTATAATTAGGTAATGAAATTACCTATGGTCTATGTGTTAGCCATTAGTTTTCTTAAGGCTAGGTGTTATTGTGCTTGTGTTTATGAATTTTGAATTTAGGACTATAGGATAAATTAATAATTTATGCTTGGCCATACACTTTATAAATTAAAGTTCTATAAATAAAATATCACAAGACTTTGGCCATGTAGAATTTGGTAATTTAATTCTTAAAAGAAAGAATAAGAAAGGGGTAAAATTGATTTTTATTGGGTTAGGCCTTAGGCCCAATAGCTTAAGCCTTTGATGGGCCAAGTTAGCCGGCCCAATAGGGGCCCAAAAGGAGTGGTCGACCAGCCTATTTGCTGGGCCAAGATGGGCCCAAGAAGAAGGCCCATCAGCCTTGCATGTAATCGGACAAGTGGCGTGGAGGTTGTGCAAGGTGTGGCTGCCCCCATTGGCCATCTTGGGTGGCCACATGCAATATAAAAACAACCAAGAAAGGAGAGAGAAATGGCTGGTTAGCCATTCGGCCAAGTGAGGGAGAGAGAGAGAGGTTGTGCGAGAGAGGGAGAGTGAGGCCGAGAGGGAGGAGGAGCCGAGAGGAAGGAGTTGCCGTCCGCTCGTGCTGTTCGTGAGGTCTAGAGGCAAGTTGGGAATCCACTTTCTACTCTTGCACCAATGTTTTCGCATGAACTGTTTGGAGTCAGAAACTTGTTTGAGCTTGCATGTGTGTTTAGAGTCCGATTTTGGCTTCGATTTCTTCATGAAAGTTGTAGCTAACATATTGTACTACAACATACTAAAATTTCATGGAAAATGATAGAGATTTGAGGGGTAAAACTCTCATCCTACGGAGATGCTAGATCTGGAGTGTTTTCGCTTGAATCTGCTTGAGTCAGAACTTTGTGTGAGCTTGCATGCATGTTTACAGTCCGATTTTGGCTTCGGTGTCTTCATGAAAGTTGAAGCTAACATCTTGTAGTATGACATACTGAAATTTCATATAAAACGATAGAGAGATGCGGGTTCAAAAGCTCTATCACACGGAGACCTCAGATCTGCGAATTTCCTACTGACGTCTTGTTGATTTCTTGGTTGCATGTTGATTTCTGTTGGAGATCTCACTTTGTGGTCTTCATGAAAGTTGTAGGTAACATCCTAAACTACAACATACTCAAATTTTAAGAGAAAAAAATGAGTATAGCCTAGTGAATCGGCTAGATCTTTGAGACGGTTGGTTCTGTTGAAGTGAACCGAGACACCCGAGACTTCAAGGACTTAAAAGAGGATCATACTTTGGTTATTTAACCTAGATCTCTTCATGAAACTTGTAAAGGACACATTTATACATAACATACTCGAATTTCAGAGGAAACGAAAGGGATTAGATGGGTCAAACCTAAGTTTTTCGGAGATATGCATTCTGGACGAAACGGTAGAGGTTCCAGAGACTTCGTGGAGTTGTATAAATTAATCTATGAAGAATTTGGCTTAGAGTTCTGCATGAAAAATGCACGAAAATGTGTTGGCTATCACCCTGTAAAATTTCGAAATTTTTGGAGGCCATATAAGTATTTTAATCGAATTTATTTGTAAACTGTGCAATCTGGCCATTTTCCGAATGTTATGTGCTATTTTGTGGAAAATTGAGAAATTATGTGAAATGCAAATTGGCCATGAATTTTGCATGAAATTGTGATTCTAATTGTTTGAATATTATGATTTTGGGAAAATCATAAATATTGAATAAAATATTTATTTATAAAAAATATAATAATAAATTAATATAATAAAATAATAATAAAATAAAAATGGATTATTTTATTGGCCATGTAGTCCATTGAATTTATGATGCATTGTTATATGGCATTGGTGTATGTATGATCATGAATTGTGATGCATGTGTGTGAATCATATGCCATGTGATAATAAGATTAAAAGGATGGTGAATGTGGAAAATGATATGTGAGTAAGAGGCTGTGGTGGGTGATGATATCTGGTGGCTGGTGGCATAATTCCGGAGATTCCACAGGGAGTTTCGGGATGCCCGGAATGTGGGGGCCGAATGTCCGGTTGTATCTTGGATACATGCCTGGAAATGCGTCGCGATGCCAGGATTTGTGTGCGAGATGCCTGGCTAGAAGGGTAAAGGCCAGAAGTCCGGTTGTATCTTGGATACATGCCCGGAGGTTCCTCGTGATGCTAGTTGGGATGCGAGATGCCCGGAATGTGGGGGCCGGATGCCCGGTTGTATCTTAGATACATGCCCGGAGGTTTTTCTCGCATGGGATGCGAGTGTAAAATATGAGATGAAATTGATGAATCGAGGAAGGGTGATGTGGTGATCAAATTTAAAGATAAAGATGAAAATAAACTCATGGCATGATGATATGCATGATGATGATGATATGGGATGTGATATGATGATCACCCATGGTATGATATGCATGATGATATGCATGATGATGATGATATGTGATGTGATATGATGATCACCCATGGTATGATATGCATGATGATATGCGTGATGATGATGATATGTGATGTGATATGATGATCACCCATGGTATGATATGCATGATGATATGCATGATGATGATGATATCACCCATGGTATGATATGCATGATGATATGCATGATGATGATGATATGTGATGTGACATGATGATCACCCATGGTATGATATGCATGATGATATGCATGATGATGATGATATGTGATGTGACATGATGATCACCCATGGTATGATATGCATGATGAGATGCATGATGATGATAATGATATGTGATGTGATATGATGATCACCCATGGTATGATATGCATGATGAGATGCATGATGATGACAATGATATGTGATGTGATGTGATATGATGATCACCCATGGTATGATATGCATGATGATGGTGATGGTATGTGATGTGATGATGTCATGGTAAGGATGACATGTATGATATAATGATGCCATGATGATAAAGCATGATGATGCATGATAGTATTGCGCATGGCTGCAAGGTAAGTTACGCCTGCAATGCATGTATGATTTGTATGATGCATTGAGTTGTTATTGGATTCCTTTACTCGAGTGGTTGTACTCACCCCTTTTGAGGACCAACATTTCAGATTAGTAGATGGATTGAGCGGTTGGATATGACCGCGAGGAGAAGATAGCAAAGGAGGGAACCTTTGGGCGCCGACACTTGATCGATGGACCTTAAGCGTACGATTGTGGGAGGAGATGTCGGTCATCTTTTGAAGTGTAGCCAAGTATAGAAAACTACGGCATTTTGATGTACCGACTAAAGATGTCCATCTGCTCTATGTAAATAAACGTGTTCGGTTTTAACTTATATAAAATGTTTAGTAGGTGTGCTTCGATTTCTGAATGTAGGGAAGGGAATTGTTGGATATGCTTCCGTTATGTAAATTGCGCAAGGGACCGTTAGTAAAAGATGTAAACCCCCATGGTTGTATGGACCCGCTGCAACTAAAAATGGTATCAGAGTGACTTGTTATTTGGGAAAGAAAAAGGAAAAGCGAGCTGTGGTGACCCTAGCGGATCGGGGGCCGTCGAGGGGTGTCACACCCTCTAAGCAAGAACCGGTCCCCTCCTCTCTCCTTCTCTTCCCACCATCAACTAGCCCCATTCCAGCACAAGGAGAGCTTCAAAAATTTCCAGAGAAGGACCAACAGCTAGCCCCAAGCCACCGAACCACTGCACGCCACTGCCGTTCGCCTCGTGTGTCGCTCGTTGCCCTCGTGTGGTCGTTTGCTCGTCGCGCCTCACCGCCGTCCCAACCGCGACATCTCCGCCCGTCCTCACTTCCAGCGGATCACCAGGACGCTGTGGGTCACCGTCAGAGTCGCCCCAGCCGACGCTTGCCTCCGTTCAAACCCTTAGCAGCTCCTCCGCCCATCTCCACCCGTTTCCGACCCCAGCTCGCACCTCTCTCGGCCTTGACCAATACCGACCAGAAGCAAAAGCCAATGGGTCTCCAAGCCACTGCTAGGCCTATTTTCAAGGCTTTCCCTACCCCGTTTGGCAGTCCCACTTTGAAGTTTATCGAGCCTCGCATCGTCCCCGTCGTTTTCATCCGAGCGGATCATTATTCAAGTGATTTTAACTCACTAATCCTGGCTTAGTAAGTTAATGACGTTTAAGGGTTGATTAGTTTAGACTAAGTATGGATTATGTGGATAGTTAGATTAAATTAGCAATTTAATTTGTTGTTATTGCATGTTAGGTGGTTAGAGTAGTATAATTAGAGCCTAGACAAGCTCTAGTATTTAACTAGAGTGGTTCGGAAATTTTCCGGGCCTATCTCACTTTTAATTAGACTTTACGGGCTTAAGTTCTATTTATTGACATTTAATAATTATTTTCCTTAATTATTTAATTAATTAATTATTTTTCGTAAATTAGAATGGGATAGCCGGTGACCTGAATTTTATACCGGTTGCGGTGGTGTGATTTGTTTATTTAATTGAGTTCTTATTTGTGCTGATTATGTATGATTTGTGATTTTAGGAATTTATTCCTAAATTTATTTAATTTCATTAATTAATTGAGAAATTACTGGGCGTCGGTCTACAACGCCAAAAATATATTTTGGGACTATTGAAACTAGTGGGATGTTCAAAAGTGAGAAAATATTATATTTTGGCTAAGTTCGACTATGTACCCACACATGAGTATTTTTATCGGGTATGATAAAAATGGTGAAATGGTTAGATAATCAGATTCGTTGATTTGGCAGTTTCTATTGAGCATAATGAATATATCAGATTCATTGATCTAGCAACTTCTAGTGAGCATATATAGTTTACTATAGCGATATGTCTGGCAGCTTTTGGTGAGCATAATAGTATACTATATCAGTATAACTAGTAGCTTCTGGTGAGTTATACTATCTATTTTCAGCTTAGAGTAAGCTGTCCGCAAAGTGGTCGAACTTTATAGATAGTATTGATTGAGATGACCGGGGAATGGTCTTGTTGACATGTAATCGACTGAGTGGATTGATCGATGATTCGATTTGTCTGATGCGTTGCAATGATTGGTTGAAAATATCAATTGTACTGACTTGCAGGAAGGAACAGAGGCAAGGGTAAGACCTCCGACTCGTGATTGTGCTTATGCAGTCCTCAGGGCGTATTTTCTTCCTAGTCAAATCTTAGGGGGTAGAACTCGCTGAGATGTCGTCTCACCGTGTTGTGGGATAACATTTCAGGTCCATAGATGACAGCTCGTGATTTTTTTAGACGGCCTAAGAAGAATACGGAGTAGACATCTTACATTCCGTTACATGGGAGCCCTAGAAGCTGAACCTATGAGCTGGTGAGGTTCGTTGTGTGGGTCAATGTGGGTCTCACCCACAAGGTGTCCCACCGATATAGATTGTGGTACCGCCAGGCTCAGGATGGCCAGAGAGAGGGTCCCACACCGGAGTCTAAGATACCTCTGTATGTTCTGGAGGTCGCTTTTGGAAAGGGCACATCAGATCCTCCTCACAGCTTGGTCGTAGATGTGGTGGACCCAATTTTTTAAGTACCAGAATCTCCGGTGCAGTCCGCTGAAGGCTCCAGTTGGAGTGTGGAGGATAATGGAGAGGAGGATGAGGACCCGTATTTGCTAAGAACCCTGCTTTTTTGTAAACTTGTGAATAGAGTGGTCTGTATTGTATTTATATGACTCGGTTTGTTATATATATAAGTTTGTTGTGGTGTTGATTTTCAAAATATGGCCCTACTTTTCTATCCCATTGAATTGTTGTTTGGGGATTATTTATCTACTTCCGCATGTGTATTAAAATGAATGGGTTGGCGATGCGTCCTGGGACGTCACTATTTAATCGACCATATTAGGATAGGCACACACTTGGAGGATCAAGGCGTGATATTGCATGTTAGTTGATAGGTTTAAAATCAATTCGGAACCTAGCAAAAATCTTTTTGAAATGAACAAGGTTAAGTATCAGAATGGTACTACTTAATTAATTAGTATAGCCAAGTGCTCGACCCTAAATTCTCTGGTTGCGTGGAAAGTGAAGTACATTTTCATGCCTCACTTAATTTCTAGCAGACCCCAATAGATTATTGGTGACTCATCATTACAAAATTCTTAATAATGTAAATTTAATATCCAAATGTCATATAGGGCTTGGGAAAGACTACGTCCAAAATGAGGGCTGTAGGCCGGTCTTTTAAGTAATACACTTAAACCTATGCCTTTTCCCTCTCTAGATGGCAGGGTAGATCACAACAATGCCAAAACAAAATAATTGCACTAGTGTCATCTACTTACGTTTGTGTTCCATTTCATTAGAGATATAGAGCGTCAAGAATGCCATTTTGGTTTTGGAGCAAAGCATTGGGGGTTCTAGATGGAGTTGTATAATTATGACTAGTGAAAATCGCAAAGTGTGCTCCATGATAAAAGAAGGAATACAAGCACACGTTACGTATCCTCTAACTAGTACTCTAGTCCCTGCAGGAATTATGTATCTTGTGTTTTGGGAAAAATTAACCTAAATAATGCATCTAGAGAACATATAAATTTTTGTTCTTCAAGGTTGATTGATAGTCACTTTGCTCTTCTGCAAATGTTTTAGTTAACTTTGGAAAATCCAAATGAATAATTGATTTCAGTGTCTAGCTACATTCGAGAATAATCTTATCGTATTATCAACTCTCTTACCTTCCATAGCAATAGGAGGCCATATGGGCCATTTGGCAATGCGAAAGGGGAGTTTCTTAAGTTTCCACAAGTTGATGGAAAGATCACTAGTTTTCATGGAAAGTGCAGCCCTTCTTTGGATTCTACTGGAGCTCATTTTGTACCTGTCTCTCATCCATATCCCTTTGAAGTCGTAGGGTCATTTGGAAATGGACGAAACTGTTGGGATGACGGCTAGCATTTAGGGGTCAGACAAATTGTTGCAGTCTCTAGTTCTGCAGTTGAATCTATTTGTATTATCTACAAGGAGGGTCGTTCTTTTAGACACGGTGAATGCAATGGTGGCAAAATAAATATGGTACGCTACTCTAGTACAAACTTTGTGTCAGACAAACAATACCCTTTCAATTTTCAATGGTGCAGCTTATATGCCACTGCTGAAGATAGTGTCTTGATGGAAATGACCGACATTGTCTACTTTTTTTTAAGATCATGCATCATCATCTGAATCATCAAGGTAGTTGATCCTACGCTAGTGATTGTCATCTACCATGGTTTGGTTTCTCAACTTGTTGCATTAACTTTCTTTGTCCTCTATATGGTTGCTATAGATAAATCTGGACTGCTTTACTGAATATCTAACTTTGGTTTGGGGGTATATTGCAAGTGATTTTAGCTCTACTTGTAAGTGCTAGTATGAACATCTAAAGGGGGTGAATAGGTGTGAAAGCAATTTTTGCAAAGAATAGTGAAAATATTTTACTTTTGAAATAGAGTCTAAAGAACAATAGGCTTTGAGCAAGTTCAGACTTTGGCAATTAAATAGAACTACGAACAAAATAAAGAAGTTCAGGGAAGAGAATATGAACACAGAATTTATAGTGGTTCAGGTTAGATCAAGTCTACGTCCACTCTCCCACACTGACAGCCTACTGGCTAGATTCCACTGTGAATCAAAAGAGAATTTACAATCTTACAATCTTGACTTCACGGTGAAGAGTCTCTACTTTTCTCTCACAAAGTCACATTATAAGTCTCTCTCTTTTGAGTACAACATTGAGCTCAGAGTAAGAAGTAACAAGAAAGTGGGAAGCTTCAGACTTTGGAATTTTTCTTTCTCGCACTCTATCGAACAACTGGAGAGTCCTCCTTAAATACTCCTTCATGCCTTCTCGACCGTTGGCACTTTCCAAAGGAATTTTTCTAATCAACCCATTGGATATAATCAATCAAGGAGAACTCGAGCCGTTTGAATATTGTGATGAAAGCCCATCAATCATGTTCGCCCAAATAATCAGGATCTTGGTTTCCGTAAGTAGATTATTTCCAAATTTACTTGCTTTCCAAAACGATTTGATGTATCTAAATTGATTTCAATAAAGATAATCAATCTCGTAGGTGATATATCCAACCAGAAGACCATATATAATCCATACGAACCAAACCCTTTAAAAAAGAAAGATAATCTCTTATCTGGAAAAGTCTTTATCCTTCGCTTTCGTTCAGTTTGGAATTTGTCATAGTGAGCAGACTTTGACACAAAGTCTGGGAGTCTTCAAACTTTAACACAAAAGTCTGGAATTCTTCAAACTTTGGATAAATTTTGTCAACTTCAAAACATCAAAGAAGTTTTCTCCAATAATCTCCCCCTTTTTGATGGCGATAAAACCTCCCTGCAGATTTACAGATTTATAACCTGCAAAACAACTCTTAGCAGTACATGATATCTTATAAAAACAGTTAGTTAAGGATTTGGATATCATCGATTCTGCAACCACAGAAAACAGGTTAATCTTGAAAAAATTAAACACATATCAAGATTTAAACATCCACATCCATAATCATCACTACCACAAGGATTGTTGCAGAATAAGTGTTCAAACAAACTTAAATCAAATCTGCAAAAAATTTAAAAGTTCAAAAAATCTGCAAATTCTCTCCCTTTTTTGTCAACAGCAAAAAGTGGAGAAAGTCAAAATAGAGAGAGTATAAAAAGAATTAAGGTTGTCTTAGAATTTGAACTAGTTGGAAATCCCCCATGGACTACACTGCCTCTTCAACCTTCTGGCACTGGAGATGAACATTCTCGACTTGAGTCTGAACAGTCTTGAGAATTTCAAGAGTCTTTTCATTTTTTGCCACAGTTTGAGATACTTGTTGATTCAATGTCGATACCTAAGTATCTAAGGACTGTACATTTTTAGTGTGAAAGTCAGAGGAGGATCTCATAGCAATATGAAGTTGCTAAATCTTAATCTCCATAGCGTATTACTGAGCTTTGACTTCCAAAAAGAGTTCCATCATCCTTGGATAGTCAGCATTCGGTTAAGTTTGCACACTAGCTTCAGCGAATTGAGTTCGCGGAGAGTACAAAAGCGAGGGAACATCAACTTGTCTAGTCCCATGACTCGAAGTAGATTCTTTAATGTCAGCTTCAAGAAATTGAGAAGCATAGACATCTTATGGGTGTACAGGAGATCGACTGATACCATCACTAGCAAAAAGAGGAGAAGAAGTTCATGTTTGCTCAATAGCTCCCCCTGTTTCTGTGCCTATAGGTGGAGAAGTGATTTCTTCTTCTTGAGTCTTCTCGTTTTCAGGACGAGAGTGATGTTCTTCGTCTATACGTACTCCTAATTGACCACTCCGAGTTTCTTTTGAATCCTCAAATAAAGATATGGCAATTGTTGCCTCATAAGAGTCATCCTCATGACCTTTTCCTTCTTTATCTCTTGCTTCTGCTTCTTTTGTTGCTTATTCCTTTTCTGGTTATTCTTCTTATTATGGCTCTGTTTCTTCTCTATCTCTTTCTTCTCCTAGAATTAATTTCTTAGAACCAATAAAACCTCGAAGATTCTTCAAGGCAATGGCAGAAATTATAAGATCATCATCATCCTCTTCTTCCCGCAGGATGAGAGATCTTCTCTTAATTACGGGTTCTTTCACAACTTCCTTGCCTTTCCTCTTCCTTCCAGCAAAATCTTCCCTGGTTTTGCTTGAGGACTCATTCTTCAAGTGCTCAATAGCCTTGTGCAGATCCTGGATTCGAGACATTCTCTAACTGAAGTGGCGTTTGAAAATTCTAAGTTTGACCAACTTCAGACTTTACTCCAAAATAGAAATAATATTTAGCTTGGTGCGAATAGACTCATAAAGATTTTTCTACAGGGGCTTCGTGAAGATGTCTGCTAGTTGATTCTTCAAATCAATGAACTGAATCATAATCTCCCCATTCTAGACATGATCTCTTATAAAGTGATGTTGAATCTCTATATGCTTCGCCCTTGAATAAAAAATTTGGTTCTTGATGAGATTAATAGCACTGGTGTTGTCATATTTGATCTCGGTACACGATTCTTCAATCCCAAAGTCTCTCAGTTGTTGTCTTATCCATAGGATTTGAGAGCAACAACTCCCAAGAGCAACATACTCTGCTTTTGCAGTTAAAAGAGCCATAGTACTTTGCTTCCTTAAGAACCAAGATACCAACATATTTCCCAGCAGTTGACAAGGGCCAGATGTGCTCTTTCTATCGACTTTACAACCTGCTAAATCAGCGTTTGAATATCCAACAAGAGTAAAGTCTCTTTCTTTTGGATACCACAGACCTAGCTTTGGACATGTCGCAACATATTTAATGATGCATTTTACAGCACTTAGATGAGATTTTCTTGGGTCAGACTGAAATCTTGTACAAATACAAACACTGAATAAAATATCAGGTCCAAAAGCAATAAGGTAGAGAAGTGAACTAATCATGCTTCTGTATAGCTTATGATCTATTTTCTTCCCTTCTTCATCTTTGTCCAGTTTCGAAGAACTTGACATCGGAGTCTCTGTTTTCTTGCAATTCTCCAACCCAAATTTCTTGATGAGATCTTTGACATATTTTTCTTGGTGAATGAATATACTTTTCTTTGACTGTCTAACTTGCAATCCCATAAAGAAAGTTAACTCACCCATCATGCTTATTTCGAATTCATCCTGCATAGATCTTGAAATTTTGTTGCAAAGAATTTCGTCAGGAGAACCAAAAATAATATCATCTATATAAATTGTACTGGTAGAAAGTCTTTTCCTTCTTTCTTTAAAAACAAGGTAGTATCAACATTTCTGAATCTTCAAATCCTAGTGGTTGTTCCACATAGACTTCTTCTTGTATGAACCCATTCAGGAATGCACTTTTGACATCCATTTGGAATAACCTAAAGTTTTTATAGCAAGCAAAAGCAAGTAATAATCTAATTGCTTCTAACTTCACTACTGGTGCATAGGTTTCGTCATAGTTTATCCCTTCTTCCCCCGTGCATATCGTTTTGCCATAAGTCTTGCTTTGTTTCGACTACTTTACCATTCTCATTCATCTTGTTCCTGAAAGCCCATTTCATTCCAATAATGGATTTGCCTTTGGATTTTGGAATCAACTCCCACACATCGTTGATGTTGAATTGTCTCGAGTTCTTCTGCATAGTTTCTATACAGCTTTCATTAGACAAGCCTTCGTTTACACATTTTTGTTCTATCTCGAAACAAGTGCTAGAGCACTTTGGACTCTTCTCTTCCTTTGGATCTCGGTGTGAACTCCTTCATCAATGTTGCTAATGATGAGTTCTTTGAGATGACTTGACTTGTGCTTCCAGTTGCTACTTGGTTTGAAAGTTGGTTGATCCTCTACATTGGTTGAATCTTCTCGTTCTGCTTGTTGCTGTTCTTCAGAAGTTTGAACCTCTTCAAGGGAAATAGACTTTGTAAAGTCTGGAACAGGTTCAAATTCTTCAAGTTGAGTCTAGTCTGGTAGATTCTCCACATAATCTTGAAACTTGACGTTCCTAGATTCTTCCACGGATTGAGTCTTCTTGTTAAAGACTCTATAAGCTTTGCTTGAAGTCGAATAGCCAAGAAAAATTCCTTCATCTGACTTTGCTTTGAACTTTCCAGATCGATCATTTGTATTCTTCAGAATAAAACATTTACAACCAAAGACATGATAGTAGGAAACAATTGGATTCTTTCCTTTATACACTTCATAATGAGTTTTCTCTATAATAGGCCTCAATAATACTCTGTTGATAATATAGCAAGCTGTAGAAACTGCTTCTGCCCAAAATCGAGAGGATATTTTGCTCTCTATCAAGAGAGTTCTAGCCATCTCCTATAAGGACCTATTGTTCCTTTCCACAACCCCATTTTGTTCTGGAGTGTATGGAAAAGAGAAAACATGCTGAAAACTAGATTCATCACAAAACTTAGTAAAGTCTTGATTCTCAAACTCACCTCCATGGTCAGTTCATATGCTCGAAATAGCATAACCCTTTTCATTTTGAACCTTCTTGGCAAATTTCGAGAAATAAGAGAAGGCTTCAGATTTACTTGCCAAAAAGTAGACCCAAGTGAAGCGAGAGTAATCATCCACGATTACTGGACAATATTTCTTTCCACCAATACTTTGAGTCTAGTTGGACCGAAAAGGTCCATATGAAGAAGCTGCAGAGCTCAATTGGTAGAGACTTGATTCACAGGTTTAAAGGAACTTCTGACTTGTTTTCCCAAAACACAGGGAGTGCACAACTCATTCTTCTGGTAAGCCATATTAGAAAATCCTCAAACAAGTATCTTAGAAGAAATCTTGCCAATTTGCTTCAAGTTAACATGACCAAGCTTCCGATGCCAGAGACTTGCTTCATCTTGAATGGAAATAAGACACCGAGGACTTTCTAGGTTTACATCCAGTGAAAGATTGAGAGAAGTCTTGATGTGCTCCAAAACAAATGCCTTCTTGGAAGTTTATTCCAAAACCAGTATCACAAAGCGACTTATGCTCAGTAAATTTTAGTTCAAACCTTTCACCAAAGAAATGCTGTTGATAGTTAGGCTTCCAATCTTTACAGTTCCACATCCTACAATTTCCTTTGTTTTTAGAGTTTCAAATTTTTCTTTCCAAGAAACTTCCTGTTGCTTGAGCTTAGAATTCTCCCTTTTTAGTTTAGAAATCCCTTTAAGAGAGGATTTGAGACTGAGACAAAGTTCATCTATGTATTTAGAGACTTTGACAGGAATTTTTGAATCACTAACCTCAATTTCTTTGTCTAAATCTAAATCGGAGTCTATTTTTGATTCTGAGTCTGATTTGAAATGAGCCATTAGACATATGTTGGCATATTCTTCTTCGCTTTCCTCACACTCGGTGTCACTCCAAGTTTCAACTTTGAGAGTCTTTTTATGCTTCTCAGTTTTTCCATTATTCTTCTTCAACAGAGGACAGTTAGGTCTAATATGCCAATTTTTCTTACATATGAAGCATATCACGTCTTTACTGGTTTCATTGTCCTTAGTTGGTCGCCTCTGGAAATTTTGCGTGCTTTGTTTTTTCCAGTTCAATCTTATTCCTTGCTATTCAGTTTTATGAATTTCTTGATCATGAGCGCCAACTCTTCGTCGTCCATATCATCATCTAAGTCTCAGTATCATTAGAATCAACATTAGACTTTAAAGTAATTGACTTCTTACATTTAGGATCTTCTTCATCATTTATTTGTTCTACTTCGTATGACTGAAGCATGCCTATCAGTTTGTCAACTGATAGAGGCATGATCCTCTAGTTTTCTCTAATTGACGTCCTCACATGATTCCAGTCCTTCGAAAGTCCACGCAGCAGCTTATTGACTTTCATTGGTCCTGAGATTGGTTGACCTTGATAAGCGATGCCATTTACAATCTCTATAAAGCGACTGAATATATCAATAATAGATTCTCCATGCTTCATTCTGAAGGCTTCATACTGTCCGAACATAATGTTTATTTTAGTTTCCTTCACACGGTTAGTTCCTTCATAGGTAACATGGAATCTGTCCCAAACTTCTTTTGCTATTTCACAAGAAGAAATTCGGTTATACTCAGTACGAGATAAGGCACAGTATAAATAGCAAATTGCTTTCGCATCAAGAGCTTGTCTCTTGGTAAATTCAGCTTGTGTTGCTTCGTCAGCATCAATGACTTCTTTTCCTCGGTCTCAAGCTGATGTAGCTTTAGGGTTGATCCCTTTTTCTACGACATCCCACTCCAGAGGATCTCTGGATCTGAGAAATACCTTCATCTTGTTCTTCTAGACATTGTACTCATTTCTATTGAAGTAAGGAGGTCTGGTGTTGCTCTAACCTTCAACCAAACCTGGAGCCAAAATACTAGCCAAAGAGGATCTTTAGCTTAGAAGTAAAACACTTCAAAAATTAAGCACACAGGCTCTAATACCAAGTGTAAGTGCTAATATGAACACCTAGAGGGGGGTGAATAGGTGTGAAAGCAATTTTTGCAAAGAACAGAGAAAATATTTTACTTTTTGAAACATAGTCTGAAGAACAATAGACTTTGAGCAAGTTCAGACTTTGGTAGTTATAGAACTATGAACAAAATAAAGAAGTCCAGGGAAGAGAATATGAACACATAATTTATAGTGGTTCGGCTTAGATCAAGCGTACGTCCACTCTCTCACGCTGAAAGCTTACCGGCTGGATTCCACTATGAATTAAAAGAGAATTTACAATCTTGCAGTCTCGACTTCATAGCGTAGAGTCTCTACTTTTCTCTCACGAAGTCATACTATAAGTCTCTCTCTTTTGAGTACAACTTTGAGCTCAGAGTAAGAAGTAACAAGAAAGTGGGAAGCTTCAGACTTTGCAATTTTTCTTTCACGTACTCTATCGAACAACTGAAGAGTCCTCCTTAAATAGTCCTTCATGCCTTCTCGACCATTTGCACTTTCCAAAGAAATTCTTCCAATCAACCCGTTGGATAGAATCAATCATGGAGATCTCGAGCCGTTTGAAGATTGTAATGAAAGCCCGTCAATCCTATTCGCCCATACAATTAGGATCTTGGTTTCCATAAGTAGATTTTGTGGCACCCCAAAATTCAAGTCACCCTCTAGAGGAATTAAAGCCTATAATTAGGTAATGAAATTACCTATGGTCTATGTGTTAGCCATTAGTTTTCTTAAGGCTATGTGTTATTATGCTTGTGTTTATGAATTTTGAAATTAGGATTATAGGATAAATTAATAATCTATGCTTGACCATTCATCTTATAGATTAAATTCCTATAAGTAAAATGTCACAAGACTTTGGCCATGTGGAATTTAAAATTTAAAGTTTATAGAAGAAATTATAAAAAGGGAAAATTTAATTTTTAATTAGGTTGGGCCTTAGGCCCATTGGCCTAAGCCTTGGTGGGCCAAGCTGGTCGGCCCAATTAGGCCCGCGGATGGGGCTGTCGCCGGCCCAAAAGGAGGCCCAAGAAAAAGAAGGCCCAAGCCCATGCATGTGTTGTGACAAGTGGCAAAAGGGAGATGCCATGCATTGGTCAATTGGAGTGGCAAGTAATCATTGCAAATGATGAGGAAATGGGGAATAAAAGGGAAGAGGAGAGAGAGAGGTGGCCGGTTAGCCATTCGGCCAAGAGAGAGAGAGAACCGTGCGAGAGAGAGGGAGAGAGTGAGGCCGAGAGAGGAGAAGCCGAGAGGGAGGAGGAGGAGCCGTCGCCGCCGTGTGCCGCCGTGTTCGCCGCCGTGTGCCGTCGTCCGTCCAGTCTAGAGGCAAGTTGGGGGTCCTTTGCTGCTCTTGCATGTGTGTTTGTTACATGTATGTTTGATATAGTGTCGAATTTGAGTGGTTGGGAGAGGAAAACCGAAGTATGGATGGCTTGTTCTTGAGTGGTGTTGCTGTTTTCGCTTGAACAGTTTGAGTCAGAATGTTCTGTGAGCTTGCATGCATGTTTAGAGTTCGATTTTGGCTTCGATCTCTTCATGAAAGTTGTAGATAACATCATAAAATACAACATACTAAAATTTTGTGGAAAATTATGGAGATTTAAGGGGTCAAACCCTCATCCTACGAAAATGCTAGATCTGGAATGTTTTCGCATGAACCGCCTGAGTCAGAACTTTGTGAGAGCTTTCATGCATGTTTTGAGTTCGATTTTGACTTTTATATCCGCATGAAAGTTGTAGCTAACATCTTAAACTACAAAATAATCAAATTTGGTGTAAAATTATGGAGATTTGAGGGGTCAAACTCTCATCCTACGGAGACGCTAGATCTGGAGTGATTTTACTGACCTTTCGGTGGATTTGTGGTTACATGTTGATTTTTACTAAGAATCTCTTTTCGACTTCCGTATGAAACTTGTAGAGAACATCTTGAAGTTTAACATACTCAAATTTGAGGTAAAATGAACAAGTATAGCTCAGTGAATCAACTTGCTCTTGAAAACCGTAGATCTGGAGATGCGGTGTGGGACACCCGAGACTTCATGGACCTAAATGACGACTATACTCTGGTTATTTGACTTAGATCTATGCATGAAACTTGTAGAGAACATCTTGATGTAGAACATATCCAAATTTCAGAGGAAACGAAGAAGAATAGGTAGGTGAAAACTCAGTATTTCGGAGAAGCATGTACTGGACGATTCGGTGTTGGACCCAGAAGCTTCGTATGACTGTAGAAAATAATCTAAAAATAATCTGACTTGGAAGTCTGCATGAAAAATGTACTTTGGTGTCTTGGCTATAACTCGGTAAAATTTCGTAATTTTTTGAGGTCGTATGGATATTTTAATCAAATTATTTCGGGGACTGTGCATTCTGATTTCATCCGAAAATTATATGCTGTTTTGCGTGAATTATGGATTTGTGTGAAATTCTATTTGGCCATGTATTTTGCATGAAATCATCATCCTATTGTCTTGTTTATTACTTGCCTTAATTTTTATGATTTTTGAGAATTATATTGATATTTAATCCAATATTTTGAAAGTGGCACAAGCTGGAATTTAAATAAATGTAAAAAGGGCGTGATAAATGGATTATTTTTAATTGGCATAAATTCCATAAATTTTATTCTACAAATAATTGTACCATGTAGTATGTATGATGAGGTCTTGGTGTATGCATGACATTGAATTGAGATGCATGTATGAATTGAATGCTGCATATGATCTTGGTTGCCATCACGTCGCATGCCATGTTGAAACTGAGCCATAATTGTGAATGTGAAATTGAAAATGAGATGTATAAGAACATGTATCGTGGTGATGAGAAGACCGTCGGAGGTATGAACCGACGATGCCCCGGGAGTCGGGATGCCCAAAGGTTCGAATGAGTCGATGCCCTTTGGATGCTTGGATTGTATTATGAATACATGCCCAGAGGTTTTCCCCGGGAGTGTCGGGATGCCCGGTTGTATTATGATACATGCTCAGAGGGTGAGGGGTTGTATCATTATGCATGCCCGGAGGGTAGGGGTAACCATTTTCATGGCGAGCCCCGGAGATTCCTCGTGATGCCAGGTGGGATGCGAGATGCCTAGAGGTTCGAATAAGTCGATGCCCTTTAGATGCCCGGTTGTATCTTGGATACATGTCCGGATGCCTCGTGATGCCAGTTGGGATACGAGATGCCCGGAATGTGGGGTTGCCGGATGCCCGGTTGTATCTTGGATACATGCCCGGAGGTTTCTCGCAATGCCAGGATTGGGCGCGAGTGATGAATGTGGGATGCAAACATTGGTCCCGAGAAAGAGAAATGTGGCGGTCCAAAATGAAATTGAAATTGAATTATGCATGATGATATATGCACGATATGATGAGATGTGCATTGATGCATGGTAATGATGATGATGTTACATGCATGAATGCATGGTAATGATGATGGTGTCATGTATATGATGATGATGACATGTGTGATATGATGATGCCACGATGATGATGACATGTGTATGGTATGATGGTGTCATGTATATGATGATGATGACATGTGTGATATGATGATGTCATGATGATGATGACATGTGTGATATGATGATGTCATGATGATGATGACATGTGTATGGTATGATGGTGTCATGTATATGATGATGATGACATGTGTGATATGATGATGTCATGATGATGATGACATGTGTATGGTATGATGGTGTCATGTATATGATGATGATGACATGTGTGATATGATGATGTCATGATGATGATGACATGTGTGTGATATAATAATGTCATGATGACGATGATATGAGTACGACGTGATGATACACATGTATGTGTTATGATTGTGGTGATGATGCATGATAGTATATGCATGGCTTCAAGGTAAGTAATGCCTGCAATGCATGTATGACTTGTATGATGCATTGAGTGGTTATTGGATTCCTTTACCTGCTGAGTGGTTGTACTCACCCCTTCGGGGACCAATATTTCATATTAGTAAATAGATTGAGCGGTTGGATATGACCGCGAGGAGGAGGATAGCAAAGGAGGGAACTTTTGGACGTTGACACTGGTTGATGGACCTTAAGCATACGATTGAGAGAGGAGATGTCGGTCATCTTTTGAAGTATAGCCGAGTATAGAAGACTGCGGCATTTTGATGTACCGATGAATGATGTCCATCTAGTTTATGTAAATAAACGTGTACGGCGTTAACTTATATAAGATGTTTAGTAGGTGTACATCGTTTAGTGAATATAGGGAAGGGAGTTGTTGGATGTGCTTCCATATATAAATTACGCAAGGGACCGATCTAAAAGATGTAAACCCCCAGTTTGTATGGACCCGCTGCAATTGAAATGGTATCAGAGTGACATGTTAATAAGGAAAGTGAAATGTAAGCGAATTGTGGCGACCCTAATCGGATCGGGGGCCGTCGAGGGGTGCCACAATCCCTGTTTTAGTATCAGAGCTATGGTCTATTCGGAGTGATAAGGTGCCTCAGATGGAAATGAGGATAGAATGATGCACACCATAGGGTACTAACCAAGAGTAGTTGACTAACTTTAAACAACGGGTGATGGGTATTCACTCGTAGATCCCTGGCAACTAGTGTGATGTTGCTTTTGTGTGTCAGTAACATTCTATGTTTCTTATATGACTTTAGTAATGTATGAACATTACTTCTCCTTCTTAGCTAATTGGTGACACTGAGTCACAAATTGTTCCTAAAGCAAAACTTTCTAAGCTGTCTAGGTATGCCTCTAGATTGATAGAGGATTGGGAGGAAAAGGTTAAGAGATTCCTTAAGGGCCTGAGGATAGATAGTAGGAGATAACTAGTGCTCCTGAACGTGAGGGATTATAATGAAATTTATGAAAGGGCCCAGCTTGGAGAGCAAGAAATGTTAAGAGAATGAATGGAATCAAGGAGACAAGTGACATTGAGTGATGCGCGATAAGGTAAGAGACTCTATTCAAACGAAGAGCTACTTGAGATAGTGCTTGCCCATGCGCCAAGGATAAAACCATGAAGCCTAGTATGGGATAGGCCAAAATGGATAATAACTCTGTAAGTTAATTCCTATTGAAACGAGACCCTTCAGTAGATGTGTAGTTTGGGTTCGAACCGAGCGAAAGCTGGTGTACCGTAACGTCCCGGTTTGATGAGGGTGGGGAGTGGACGCCGAGGTCAGAGGACCTGAACAAAGAGCGGCTCCTGGCAGGCTTCTAGAATGGCAAAAGGGGGCAGGAGTGAACCGAACTATGAACTGAACTAGAAAGGTAGTGTTTCTGGGATAATTTTGTCAGAGTGGTGCAACGGAAGCATGGTTAAGCTTGTAGAACTCTTGTTGTGAAAGAGAAGGATGGGTCAATACGTTTATGCATTGACTATAGACAATTGAACCAAGTGACTTAAAAGTAAGTACTCATTTCCTAGAATTGATGACCTATTTGACCAACTGCAAGGAAGTTCGGTCTTTTCTAAAATTGACTTGAGGTCAGGATACCATCAGTTAAGAATTAAGAAAGAAGACATTCCTAGGACTGCATCTAGGACTCGCTATGGATACTATGAGTCCCTAGTTATGCTGTTTGGATTGACGAATGCCTTAGCTGCATTCATGGATTTAATGAATAGGATATTTAAGCCTTATTTGGATCAAATGGTGATTGTCTTCATTTGATGATATCCTGATATATTCTAAAGGACCTAAGGAGCATGCGTAGCATCTAAGCGTAGTGCTGCAAGCAATGCTTTAGAAGTGAATTATGAAGAGTGAGTTATGAATTTGAGGATTAAGTTACGATCATTTGAGCTAAGTAGTAGTGACTTCCTATTTGAGGATTTCATTAGAAGTCTTGATGCATTACATGGAGGCATTTAGTATGTATAGATTGATCTTGGAAGTCAGGAGTTTGAGTAGTCATATAAGATATGAAATTATTTGTCGTTTATATGTCGGAATAATAGGTTTGATCGATGGTAGTCAACTTTTAATTTTAGGTGATGATCTCAGTTTGAAAAAGATTTGATGGAATTAGTGGATATGATCAATTGTGATTATGGTCTTTCCAAGGTGAAATGGTGGAAGTTCAAGTTGTGGATTTGATGAATGATTAGTCTAAGTGATGATCCTTTAGGATGAGATATGAGATATATTCGGTGGAAACTAGACAAGTTATATTTTGGTGGATTGTCGATCCTTGAATTAAATAAGTCTCAGTGGACTATAGATATTTGAATTGAAGGAATGATGCTATATTTTAGGCTTGAATCTATGTTGCGGTGAATGCATAGTGAATGTCTTTGTTGGACTAAACCAAATGAGTTATTGGTGGTGTCGATTTTGATGGTTCTAGGCTTGAATTGGTGGTGACAAAGGTATAGGAATAATTTGGCTAAATGGTGTGTTCAATTGAGTCGAGAAGGTGGAATTCTTTAAATTTGAATCTCATTGATAGTTGCACTTAGGATAGAGCTTGAAATAGACGTTTTCACAAAAGGAATCGAATATGAGACAAAGGAGGTGGATGGAATTATTAAAAGATTTTGACTGTTACGGTACCCCTCATGAAAGGTGAATAAGATGGCAGACGCCCTTAGTTGAAAGTCAGCTACGAACATGGCTAATCTGAGAATAACATAGTGGAATCTATTAAAGTCAATAGCAGATTCAGACTTTAAGTTGGAAGTAGACCACGTCGACGGTATGCTTACTGCATTAAGGATTGAACTCGAAAATATTCAGAAAGTTAAGATTCTACAAAGAATCTGATTACGAAATTGTGAAGATACGAAATGCTATGTATTTAAGGAAAAGACCAGAGTTCCAAGTCTTTGAAGATGGAGTAGTAAGATATCAAGGACGACTCTGTGATCCCGACAATGAAGAAGTAAAACAAGGGAAATCTTGTCGGAAGCACATAGGTGTAATTATGGTATTCATCCGGGTAGTACAAGATGTACAGAAATTACGCCAACAGTTTTAGTGGAATGGCATCAAGGCAGATGTAGCTAAACAAGTTTCCTAGTGTTTAACATGCCAGCAAGTGAAAGTCTACCAACCTATATAATGCATTGCCGTTGTTGTCTGATGTAGTGCAATTAGATTGGAAATACTTGAGTTTGGATGTTTTCAAAGCTCTAAGATTTTACATGCAAACTACTTTGAAAATCTTAAGGTCGGGACCGAGTTTGATGATTCGCCGATGTGTTGATTTCGGTATTTCAAGAATGGCTTAGGATTTTGGTATTTCAAAGTTTTTAGAATCTTTACGATCAGACCAATATTATCGACTCGCCGAACTATGATTTTCAATACTTCAAGAAATGCTTATGGTTTTTGGAGGAAATTATCACCTGTACATTCCAAGTTTTGAACTTCAATTGAAAAGCAGATTTTGATTGTGAACTGCTTTAGAAAATCTCTTGAATTTCGTCAAAATTTAAAATCTTGTGACATCGTACCCAAATGTTTTAAGAAATGTTTTCTATTTCAAAGATTTCTGAACTTTTCATAGAAAACATTCCAACCCATTGGAGTTGGGATTGAGATTGGAATTTTGCCAACGTACCGATTTAAATTTACTAAGGGTTTTGATAAAGTATTTTATTTCGCGCCGTGATGCAAGTGCGACTCGAGGCTTTACATCTGGATTTCGAAAAACATTTGAAATTTAAACGTGAACATGGATTTTTATGGATTTGGTATCATGCTTTGATTTTGTGAATTGGTTTCAACAATATGAGATTTACCTATTTTCAAAGACGATCATTGTTATACTGCTGTGTCTTTGAAATCCCTATTTTACATTGTTAAGCGAATTGTGGCGACCCTAATCGATTGGGGGCCGTCGAGGGGTGCCACAGATTTTTTCCAAATTTACTTGCCTTTCAAAAAGATTTGATGTATCTAAATTGATTTCAATAAAGATAATCAATCTCGTAGGTGATATATCCAACAAAAAGACCATATATAATCTATACGAATTGAACCTTTGAAGAAAGAAAGATAATCCCTTATTTGGAAAAGTCTTCATCCTTCACTTTCGTTCAGTCTGGAATTTGTCAGAGTGAGAAGACTTTGACACAAAGTCTGGGAGTCTTTAGACTTTGACACAAAAGTCTAGAATTCTTCAAAATAAACTTTGGATAAGCTTTGTCAACTTCAAAGCATCAAAGAAGTTTTCTCCAACACTACTATCATCCATTCACTCACATTTCATATCAATAAAAGAACCTACGGACCATTTGGCACTGAAACCATAAGGTAGTTTTCATTTCTAGCAACTCGTAGAAAGATCATTGGATTTTATGAGAGTTATGGTTCCCATCTTAAATCTTTTGGAGCATATTTCGAACCAATCTCTTGTGTCAATCTGATCAAGTGTAGTGGGCCACGTGGAGGCCAAGGTGGAAACGGTTGGGATGATGGAAAATCCAATGGTGTAAAGAAAATAAAATTGATGTTCGAAAATGTTGTCAACTGCATCTCCCTTGAGTATGACGCTAATGGTGAATCTGTATGGTCCTATACACATGGTAAGAGTGGCAACGGAAATATCCATATGGTGAGTTCATTGAATATTTTCCATTCATGATATAGTTGACTCTCTCTCTCTCTCTCTCTCCCTCCCTCCCTCCCTCCCTCCCTCTCTTGATTCTATAGCAATTTTTAGGGAAAATTATCAATTTAACCTTAATCCTAATGTAATGATGCAAATATACTTATATATTTTTAATTTTACTAATGTAATCCTAAACATTTGTGGGCAATTCAAACATACTTATTCCAGCCAATTCATGCAAGGAAATATTGACATGGCAGTCCACATAGGATGTTAGTTGAAGTAAAGTTGCCCAAGTTAGTGTAAAGGTAAAATGACTTGCGATAATTGAACTCCACGCTAACATTTTTAGATTGACACCCATGAAATAGGTTTAGAACTACCTTGGTAATTATGCCGAATTTTTATAAAAGCCTTTCATTTGCTTCTCTTCCATGGAAGTTGTATTTTCGTCAAATGAATCTTAATATTTTTTCAGTTGCCAACTGCAACTCCTTTGAGTATAACGCTAATGGTGAATCTGTATGGTCCTTTACACAAGGTAAGAATGGCAACGGAAATATCCATATGGTGAGCTCATTTAATATTTTCCATTCATGTAATAGTTCACTCTCTCTCTCTCTCTCTCTCTCTCTCTCTCCCTCTCTCCCTCCCTCTTTCGATACTATAGCAATTTTTCGGGAAAATTATCAATTTAACCTTAATCCTAATGTAATGATGAAAATATAGTTATATATTTTTTTAATTTTACTAATGTAATCCTCACATTTGTGGGAATTCCAACATACTTATTCCAGCCAATTCATGCAAGGAAATATTGACATGGCAGTCCACATAGGATGTTAGTCGATGTAAAGTTGCCCAAGTTAGTGTAAAGGAAAAATGACTTGCGATAATTGAAATCCACGCTAACATTTTTAGATTGACACCCATGAAATAGGTTTAGAACTACCTTGGTAATTACGCCGAATTTTTATAAAAGCCTTTCATTTGCTTCTCTTCCATGGAAGTTTTATTTTCTTCAAATGAATCTTAATTTTTTTTCTATTGTCAACTGCATCTCCTTCGAGAATGATGCTAATGGTGAATCTGTATGGTCCTATACGCATAGTAAGAGTGGCAACGGAAATATCCATATGGTGAGTTCATTGAATATTTTCCGTTCATGTTATAGTTGACTCTCTCTCTCTCTCTCTCTCTGCCTCTCTCTCTCTCCCTCCCTCCCTCCCTCCCTCCCTCTCTCGATACTATAGCGATTTTTAGGGAAAATTATCAATTTAACCTTAATCCTAATGTAATGATGCAAATATAGTTATATATTTTTTAATTTTACTAATGTAATCGTAAACATTTGTGGGCAATTCCAACATACTTATTCCAGCCAATTCATGCAAGGAAATATTAACATGGCAGTCCACATAGGATGTTAGTTTAAGGAAAGTTGCCCAAGTTAGTGTAATGGTAAAATGACTTGCGATAATTGAACTCCACCCTAACATTTTTAGATTGACACCCATGAAATAGGTTTAGAACTACCTTGGTAATTACGCTGAATTTTTATAAAAGCCTTTCATTTGCTTCTCTTCCATGGAAGTTTTATTTTCTTCAAATAATTCTTAATTTTTTTCTGTTGTCAACTGCATCTCCTTTGAGTATGATGCCAATGGTTAATCTATATGGTCCTATACACATGGTAAGAGTGGCAACGGAAATTTCCAAATGGTGAGTTCATTGAATATTTTCCATTCATGTTATAGTTGACTCTCTCTCTCTCTCTCTCTCTCTCTCTCTCTCTCTCTCTCTCTCTCTCTCCCTCTCCCTCTCCCTCTCCCTCTCCCTCTCCCTCTCCCTCTCTCTCTCCCTCTCCCTCTCTCGATACTATAGCAATTTTTAGGAAAATTATCAATTTAACCTTAATCCTAGTGTAATGATGCAAATGTAGTTCTATATTTTTTAATTCTACTAATGTAATCCTAAACATTTGTGGGAAATTCAAACATACTTATTCCAGCCAATTCATGCAATGAAATATTGACATGGCAGTCCACATAGGATGTTAGTTTAAGTAAAGTTGCCCAAGTTAGTGTAAAGGTAAAATGACTTGCGATAATTGAACTCCACGCTAACATTTTTAGATTGACACCCATGAAATAGGTTTAGAACTACCTTGGTAATTACGCCAAATTTTTATAAAAGCCTTTCATTTGCTTCTCTTTCATGGAAGTTTTATTTTCTTCAAATCAATCTTAATTTTTTTTTCTGTTGTCAACTGCATCTCCTTTGAGTATGATGCCAATGGTGAATCTCTATGGTCCTATACACATGGTAAGAGGGCAATGGAAATATCCAAATGGTGAGTTCATTGAATATTTTCCATTCATGTTATAGTTGACTCTCTCTCTCTCTCTCTCTCTCTCTCTCTCTCTCTCTCTCTCCCTCCCTCCCTCCCTCCCCCTCTCTCTCTCTCTCTCTCTCGATACTATGGCAATTTTTAGGGAAAATTATCAATTTAACCTCAATCCTAATGTAATGATGCAAATATAGTTATATATAATTTTTAATTTTACTAATGTAATCCTAAACATTTGTGGGCAATTCAAATATACTTATTCCAGCCAATTCATGCAAGGAAATATTGACATGGCAATCCACATAGGATGTTAGTTGAAGTAAAGTTGCCCAAGTTAGTGTAAAGGTAAAATGACTTGCGACAATTGAACTCCACGCTAACATTTTTAGATTCACACCCATGAAATAGGTTTGGAACTACCGTGGTAATTACGCCGAATTTTTATAAAAGCCTTTCATTTGCTTCTCGTCCATGGAAGTTTTATTTTCTTCAAATGAATCTTAATTTTTTTTTCTGTTGTCAACTGCATCTCCTTTGAGTATGATGCCAATGGTGAATCTGTATGGTCCTATACACATGGTAAGAGTGGCAACAGAAATATCCATATGGTGAGTTCATTGAATATTTTCCATTCATGTTATAGTTGACTCTCTCTCTCTCTCTCTCTCTCTCTCTCCCTCGCTCCCTCCCTCCCTGCCTCCCTCTCTCGATACTATAGCAATTTTTAGGAAAATTATCAATTTAACCTTAATCCTAATGTAATTATGCAAATATAGTTCTATATTTTTTAATTCTACTAATGTAATCCTAAACATTTGTGGGCAATTCAAACATACTTATTCCAGCCAATTCATGCAAGTAAATATTGACATGGCAGTCCACATAGGATGTTAGTTTAAGTAAAGTTGCCCAAGTTAGTGTAAAGGTAAAATGACTTGCGATAATTGAACTCCACACTAACATTTTTAGATTGACACCCATGAAATAGGTTTAGGACTTTCTTGGTAATTATGCCGAATTTTTATAAAAGCCATTTATTTGCTTCACTTGCGTGGAAATTTTATTTTCGTCAAATGAATCTTAATTTTTTTTTTGTTGTCAACTACATCTCCTTTGAGTATGATGCCAATGGTGAATCTGTATGGTCCTATAGACCTGGTAAGAGTGGCAACGGAAATATCGATATGGTGAGTTGATTGAATATTTTCCATTCATGTAATAGTTCACTGTCTCTCTCCTTCTCTCTGCCTCCCTCCCTCCATCCTTCCCTCCCTCGATACTATAGCAATTTTTAGGGAAAGTTATCAATTTAACCTTAATCCTAATCTAACAATGCAAATATAGTCATATATTTTTTAATTTTACTAATGTAATCCTAAACATTTGTGGGCAATTCAAACATACTTATTCTAGCCAATTCATGCAAGGAAATATTGACATGGCAGTCCACATAGGATGTTAGTTTAAGTAAAGTTGCTGAAGTTAGTGTAAAGGTAAAATGACCTGCGATAATTGAACTCCACACTAACATTTTTAGATTGACACCCATGAAATACGATTTGAACTACCTTGGTAATTATGCCGAATTTTTATAAAAGCCATTCATTTGCTTCACTTCCATGGAAGTTTTATTTTCGTCAAATGAATCTTAATTTTTTTTCTGTTGTCAACTGCATCTCCTTTGAGTATGATGCTAATGGTGAATCTGTATGGTCCTATAGACCTAGTAAGAGTGGCAACGGAAATATCGATATGGTGAGTTGATTGAATATTTTCCATTCATGTAATAGTTCACTGTCTCTCTCCTTCTCTCTGCCTCCCTCCCTCCCTCCCTCCTTCCCTCCCTCGATACTATAGCAACTTTTACGGAAAATTATCAATTTAACCTTAATCCTAATCTAACGATGCAAATATAGTTATATATTTTTAATTTTACTAATGTAATCCTAAACATTTGTGGGCAATTCAAACATACTTATTCCAGCCAATTCATGCAAGCAAATATTGAGATGGCAGTCCACATAGGACCTTAGTTTAAGCAAAGTTGCCCAAGTTATTGTAAAGGTAAAATGACTTGCCATAATTGAACTCCACGCTAACATTTTTAGATTGACACCTATGAAATAGGTTTAGAACTACCTTGGTAATTACACCGAATTTTTATAAAAGCCTTTCATTTGCTTCTCTTCCATGGAAGTTTTATTTTCTTCAAATCAATCTTAATTTTTTTTTTTGTCTGTTGTCAACGCATCTCCTTTGAGTATGATGCCAATGGTGAATCTCGTATGGTCCTATACACATGGTAAGAGCGGCAACGGAAATATCCATATGGTGAGTTCATTGAATATTTTCCATTCATGTTATAGTTGACTCTCTCTCTCTCTCTCTCTCTCTCTCTCTCTCTCTCTCTCTCTCTCTGTATCTCTCCCTCCCTCTCGCTCGCTCCCTCCCTCCCTCCCTCCCTCTCTCAATACTATAGCCATTTTTAGGAAAATTGTCAATTTAACCTTAATGCTAATGTAATGACGCAAATATAGTTATATATTTTTTAATTTTACTAATGTAATCCTAAACATTTGTGGGCAATTCAAACATACTTATTCCAGCCAATTCATGCAAGGAAATATTGACATGGCAATCCACATAGGACGTTAGTTTAAGTAAAGTTGCCCAAGTTAGTGTAAAGGTAAAATGACTTGCGATAATTGAACTCCACGCTAACATTTTTAGATTGACACCCATGAAATAGGTTTAGAACTACCTTGGTAATTAGGCCGAATTTTTATAAAAGCCTTTCATTTGCTTCTCTTCCATGGAAGTTTTATTTTCTTGAACTGAATCTTAATTTTTTTTCTGTTGTGAACTGCATCTCCTTTGAGAATGATGCTAATGGTGAATCTGTATGGTCCTATACAAATGATAAGAGTGGCAATGGAAATATCCATATGGTGAGTTCATTGAATATTTTTCCATTCATGTTATAGTTGACTCTCTCTCTCTCTCTCTCTCTCTCTCTCTCTCTCTCCCTCTCTCTCTCCCTCTCTCCCTCTCTCCCTCCCTCCGTCCCTCCCTTCCCCCCTCTGTTGATACTATAGAAATTTTTGGGGAAAATTATCAACTTAACCTTAATCCTAATGTAATGAGGCAAATATAGTTATATATTTTTTAATTTTACTAATGTAATCTAAACATTTGTGGGCAATTCAAACATACTTATTCCAGTCAATTCATGCAAGGAAATATTGACATGACAGTCCACATAGCATGTTAGTTTAAGTAAATTTGCCCAAGTTAGTGTAAAGGTAAAATGACTTGCGATAATTGATCTCCACGCTAACATTTTTGGATTGACACCCATGAAATAGGTTTAGAACTACTTGGTAATTACGCCGAATTTTTATAAAAGCCTTTCATTTGCTTCTCTTTCATGGAAGTTTTATTTTCTTCAAATGAGTCTTAATTTTTTTTTCTATTGTCAACTGCATCTCCTTTGAGTACGACGCTAAAGGTGAATCTGTATGGTCTTATACACATGGTAAGAGTAGCAACGGACATATCCATATGGTGAGTTCATTGAATATTTTCCATTCATGTGATAGTTGGCTCTCTCTCTCTCTCTCTCGGACTCTCTCCCTCTTCCTCCCTCCCTCCCTCCCTCTCTCTCTCTCCCTCTCTCTCGATACTATAGCAATTTATAGGGAAAATTATCAATTTAACCTTAATCCTAATATAATGATGCAAATATAGTTATATATTTTTTTGATTTTACTAATGTAATCCTAAACATTTATGGGCAATTCAAACATACTTATTCCAGCCAATTCATGCAAGGAAATATTGACATGGCAGTCCACATAGGACGTTAGTTTATGTAAAGTTGCCCCAGTTAGTGTAAAGGTAAAATGACTTGCGATAATTGAACTACACGCTAACATTTTCACATTGACACCCATGATATAGGTTTAGAACTACCTTGGTAATTAAGCCGAATTTTTATAAAAGCCTTTCATTTGCTTCTCTTCCATGGAAGTTTTATTTTCTTCAAATGAGTCTTAATTTTTGTTCGGTTGTCAACTGCATCTCCTTTGAGTACGACGCTAATGGTCAATCTATATGGTCCTATACACAAGGTAAGAGTGGCAATGGAAATATCCATATGGTGAGTTCATTGAATATTTTCCCTTCATGTGATAGTTGATTCTCTCTCTCTCTCTCTCTCTCTCTCTCTCTCTCTCTCTCTCTCGCTCTCTCCCCTCCCTCCCTCCCTCCCTCCCTCCCTCCCTCTCGATAATATAGCAATTTTTAGGTAAAATGACTTTCGACAATTGAACTCCACGCTAACATTTTTATATTGACACCCATGAAATAGGTTTAGAACAACCTTGGTAATTACGCCGAATTTTTATAAAAGCCTTTCATTTGCTTCTCTTCCATGGAAGATTTATTTTCTTCAAATGAATCTTAATTTTTTTTCTGTTGTCAACTGCATCTCCTTTGAGTACGACTCTAATGGTGAATCTATATGGTCCTTTAAACATGGTAAGAGTGGAAACGAAAATATCCATATGGTGAGTTCATTGAATATTTTCCATTCATGTGATAGTTGACTCTCTCACTCTCTCTCTCTCTCTCTCTCTCTCTCTCTCTCTCCCTCTCCCTCTCTCCCTCCCTCCCTCCCACCCTCTCTCTCTCTCTCTCTCTCTCTCTCTCTCTCTCTCTGTCTCTCTCTCTCTCCATACTATAGCAATTTTTAGGGAAAATTATCAATTTAACCTTAATCATAATGTAATAATGCAAATATAGTTATATATTTTTAATTTTACTAATGTAATCCTAAACATTTGTGGGTAATTCAAACACACTTATTCTAGCCAATTCATGCAAGGAAATATTGACATGGCAGTCCACATAGGATGTTAGTTTAAGTAAAGTTGCCCAAGTTAGTGTAAAGGTAAAATGACCTGCGATAATTGAACTCCATGCTAACATTTGTAGATTGACACCCATGAAATAGGTTTAGAACTACCTTGGTAATTACGCCGAATTTTTATAAAAGCCTTTAATTTGTTTCTCTTCCATGGAAGTTTTATTTTCTTCAAATGAATCTTAATTTTTTTTCAGTTGTCAACTGCATCTGCTTTGAGTATGATGCTAATGGTGAATCATGATGGTCCTATAGACATGGTAAGAGTGGCAACAGAAATATCCATATCGTGAGTTCATTGAATATTTTCCATTCAAGTTATAGTTCACTCTCTCTCTCTCTCTCTCTCTCTCTCTCTCTCTCTCTCTCTGCCTCCCTCCCTCCCTCATTCCCTCGCTCGATACTATAGCAATTTTTAGGGAAAATTATCAATTTAACCTTAATCCTAATGTAATGATGCAAATATAGTTATATATTTTTTCGTTTTACTAATGTAATCCTAAAGATTTGTGGACAATTCAAACATACTTATTCCAGCCAATTCATGCAAGGAAATGTTGACATGGCAGTCCACATAAGATGTTAGTTTAAGTAAAGTTGCCCAAGTTAGTGTAAAGGTAAAATGACTTGCGATAATTGAACTCCACGCTAACATTTTTAGATTGACACCCATGAAACAGGTTTAGAACTACCTTGGCAATTACGCTGAATTTTTATAAAAGCCTTTCATTTGCTTCTCTTCCATGGAAGTTTTATTTTCTTCAATTGCATCTTAATTTTTTTCTGTTGTCAACTGCATCTCCTTTGAGTATGATGCTAATGGTGAATCTGTATGGTCCTTTAAACATGGTAAGAGTGGCAATGGAAATATCCATATGGTGAGTTCATTGATCATTTTCCATTCATGTTATAGTTCACTTCACTCTCTCTCTCTCTCTCTCTCTCTCTCTCTCCCCTCTCCCCTCCCTCCCTCCCTTTCTCTCTCGATACAATAGCAATTTTTAGGGAAAATTATCAATTTAACCTTAATCCTAATGTAATGATGCAAATATAGTTATATATTTTTTTAATTTTACTAATGTAGTCCTAAACATTTGTGGGCAACTCAAACATACTAATTCCAGCCAATGCATGCAAGGAAATATTGACATGGCAGTGCACATAGGATGTTAGTTTAAGTAAAGTTGCCCAAGTTAGTGTAAAGGTAAAATGACTTGCGATAAATGAACTCCACACAAACATTTTTAGATTGACACCCATGAAAGAGGTTTAGAACTACCTTGGTAATTACGCCGAATTTTTATAAAAGCCTTTCATTTGCTTCTCTTCCATGGAAGTTTTATTTTCTTCGAATGAATCTTAATTTCTTATCTGTTGTCAGCTGCATCTCCTTTGAGTATGATGCTGATGGTGAATCTGTATAGTCCTATACACATGGTAAGAGTGGCAATGGAAATATCCATATGGTGAGTTCATTGAATTTTTTCCATTCAAGTTATAGTTCACTCTCTCTCTCTCTCTCTCTCTCTCTCTCTCTCTCTCTCTCCCTTCTCTCTCCGTCCCTCCGTCCCTCCGTCCCTCGCGCCCTGCCTCGATACTATAGCAATTTGTAGGGAAAATTATCACTTTAACCTTAATCCTAATGTAATGATGCAAATATGGTTATATATTTTTTCATTTTACTAATGTAATCCTAAACATTTGTGGGCAAATCAAACATACTTATTCTAGCCAATTCATGCAAGGAAATATTGACATGGCAATCCACATAGGATGTTAGTTTAAGTAAAGTTGCCCAAGTTAGTGTAAAGGTAAAATGACTTGCGATAATTGAACTCCACGCTAACATTTTTAGATTGACACCCCTGAAATAGGTTTAGAACTACCTTGGTAATTACGCCGAATTTTTTTAAAAGCCTTTCATTTGCTTCTCTTCCATGGAACTTTTATTTTCTTCGAATGAATCTTTATTTTTTTTCTGTTGTCAACTGCATCTCCTTTGAGTATGATGCTAATGGTGAATCTGTATTGTCACGCCCCGATCCTCAGGCACGCACACATCCGTCTCACTTCGTCGATTTTATAATGCGATATCCCAGGACAATGTATCGCCGACCCTTTCATTTATTAAGCACATGCGGAAGCAATTAAAATCCCCAGACAATAAAACGATGGGATAGAAAAGCAGGGCCATATTTTTCATATTGAAATTTATAACCAAACTTTTAGACAAAACACAAACCACTTCATAACTATTCACATCAAAATGGAGATCTCAAAAGAAGACAGAAACTTAGACGAACTGGGCCGTACTCAAGGCCCCTCTCAGGATTGTCTTCTTCTTCCAAAAATCTTTCTCCTTAAGATTCGCCTCCGAGTTCTCCTTCTCGAATTCCTCCTCCTCAGCTCTTCAGCGGGGTCCTGAAATGGTTTTCCCAAACTGGGATGAGACTACATCTCAGCGAGTTCTACCCCACTAAGCCCGATTAGTAAACCATTATACTATAGGCTGCCTAAACACGCATAGGGCAGAGGACTTACCTTGGCCTCAGATCCCACCTGCAAGTCAGTACAATTCACAATAGGCACTCATTTACTCAAAACAAATCGAACCAGTCGATTACATGTCATACGAATCAATCCCCACTATGGGATATTTAAAAGCTAGGCCACGTGCATTCTCCAGGACGACCTTCCAAGTCTCCGAGTCCACGTGCCTCAAACCTTGGGCCCACGTGCATTCTCTAAGGCGACCTCTTTGCCAAGGTGGTACATCAAGTCACCGAGCCACGTGCCCTTTTAGATGTCATTCTCAATTACCGGATCCACGTGCATTCTCTAAGGCACTCATTTGCCAAAGTGACGCATCAAATCACCGAGCCACGTGTCCTTTTTACAATGCCCGGGCCCACGTGCATTCTCCTAGGTGCTATCTCACCAAAGTGATGCATCAATTCACCGAGCCCACGTGCCCTTTTAGATGCCTAACTCTGTCACCAAGCCACGTGCATTCTCCAGGATGACATACCGAGTCTCCGAGCCATGTGCATTCTCTCAGGCAATCTTTTTGCCAATGTGACATATTCAACCACCGAACTCACGTGCATTCTCCAGGGGGACATTCCAATTCACCGAGCCCACGTGTCCTCTTTCAAGTGATTACCAATCTACTTTCAATACCGACATCCAATGCCCAACGATTTCTCAATCAAATAATTAAATCAACTCAACAAAGCATTATAAATGCTGAAAAACAAACTTGGCCATTTACCAATCAAAAATTCAATCTTAATCAATTCCAATCAATTTAGGGTAAATCCTAAAATATCACAATTTATTCAATTCCATACAACGTGGAGCTCAAATAAATAAACGGACTGCGCCACGACAATCACCACGAGATTTCGGTCGTCGGCCATCAAAATCTTAATTTCCGAAAAATAATTAATTAATTTATTAATTTCGAAAATTAAATAATTAATATTAAAAATTCAATTTAGCTCAAAATAAAGCCCGATTAAATAAACGGACTTCACCATGGTCATCAGCATAATTTTCCGGTTCGGACCATCTCAGTTGAATTTTTGGAAAATAAATAATTATTTAATTTAATTCCGAAAATTAATATTTAAATACTAAAATTCCACTTAGGCCCGAAAAGCCTAATTGGAGCCCACTAAGGGTCTGGAAAAATCCCGAGGCACTTCCAATAATTAGTAGACCATGTCTACTTGCTAATTGCACAATCAATTTATCTAAATCGCATCACAATTGATTAATAATTGCTAATTTATTCTAATCTAACAACCTAAACATAATTAATTAAAACTAAACCAACCTTAAGCATAATTAGCCAACTAATCCTGGATTAGTGAGATTACTCACCAAATCGAGCGCAAATCGGATCAATCCGACGGCGGCGGCGCGAGGAACGAAACTTCCCAAAGCGACTCACGGATCCAGGGCCCGGAAACGGCCCAGAAGCGGGCCCGAAGTCGCTGGAAACCCACTCGTGGGTTTTCTGGTCGGGGCTGGTCGGGGCTGCTCCGGCAGCTAGGGCGGCGAGGGGAGGCCGGCGGAGGGTGAGGGGGACGCGGGGGAGGTCCGCCGGGCTTGGGCGGTGGCCGAACGCGCCGGGACGGGGGCAAAACAGGGCGAAACAGTGGGGCCGAAGGGGAGAGGGACGCCCGGCGCGAGGTCGCGCGGCGTCGGGCGGGCAGCTGTCGCGGGCATGTGAGCGGCGGGACGGGCGGCGACGGGGCTGCAGCTTCTGCTCGAGCTTCGGTTACGGTTATTTGCTGCTCGAGCGTGCGGAGGAAGGAAGAAGAAGAAGAAAGAGAGAGAGAGAGACGATAAGGCTTGACCAAGTGAAAAGGGAAGAGAAAGAGAAGGCAAAGGTGGGGAATCGCACGAAGGGGGAGGGGAAGGGGGAGGAGAGAGAGAGAAAAGAGAAAAGAAAGAAAAAGGAAAGAAAAGAAGAGAGAGGGGGGAGAAAAAGAAAATATATAATACCATGATTTCAATTTTCCTTTTCTCTTTTCCTTTTCCTTTCTATTTTCTTTTGGGCTTCAATTTTTCTTCCGATAATTTCTTTCTTGAAATTTCGGACTCGTCAACAATTTGACGGACAATGAGACAGGATCCTAAAAATAAGAATTATGACGCGCTTAAAATTCGATTCCCGAAATCGAGTTCAATTTCGTGGTTAAAAATCGATCAGACGTGAATTTACCTCAATCCAACCAATTAGGTAGCTTTTAGGGATTTTACAGCTGATACATCCCTTAACGGCTTTACCCAATAGGTTAGTTAACTCGTGAGTGATCAGCTCAGAGAAAAAGGGCCATAGGCACGTCGACGAAATGCCCATTTCACTTTATCGAAACGGGGTCGAATTTCAGAATGTCACATGTATGGTCCTTTAAACATCGTAAGAGTGGCAACGGAAATATCCATATGGTGAGTTCATTGAATATTTTCCATTCATGTTATAGTTCACTCTCTCTCTCTCTCTCGATACTATAGCAATTTTTAGGGAAAATTATCAATTTAACCTTAATCCAAATGTACTGATACGAATATAGTTATATATTTTTTAATTTTACTAATGTAATCCTCAACATTTGTGGGCAATTCAAACATACTTATTCCAGCCAATTCATAGAAGGAAATATTGACATGGCAGTCCACATAGGATTTTAGTTTAAGTAAAGTTGCCCAAGTTAGTGTAAAGGTAAAATGACTTGAGATAATTAAACTCCACGCTAAGATTTTTAGATTGACACCCATGAAATAGGTTTAGAACTACCTTGATAATTACGCCGAATTTTTATAAAAGCCTTTCATTTGCTTCTCTTCCATGGAAGTTTTATTTTCTTCAATTGCATCTTAATTTTTTTCTGTTGTCAACTGCATCTCCTTTGAGTATGATGCTAATGGTGAATCTGTATGGTACTATACACAAGGTAAGAGTGGCAACAGAAATATCCATATGGTGAGTTCATTGAATAGTTTCCTTTCATGTTATAGTTGACTCTCACTCTCTCTCTCTCTCGCTCTCTCCCTCCCTCCCTCTCTCTCCCTCTCTCGATACTTTAGCAATTTTTAGGGGAAATTATCAATTAAACCTTAATCCTAATGTAATGATGCAAATATAGTTATAGATTTTTTAAATTTACTAATGTAATCCTAAACAATTGTGGGCAATTCAAAGGTACTTATTCCAGCCAATTCATGCAAGGAAATATTGAGATGGCAGTCCACATAGGATGTTTGTTTTAGTAAAGTTGCCCAAGTTAGTGTAAAGGTAAAATAACTTGCGATAATTGAACTCCACGCTAACATTTTTAGATTGTTACCCATGAAATAGGTTTAGAAGTACCATGGTAATTACGTCGAATTTTTATAAGAGCCTTTCATTTGCTTCTCATCCATGGAAGTTTTATTTTCTTCGAATGAATCTTGATTTTTTTTCTGTTGTCAACTGTATCTCCTTTCAGTATGATGCTAATGGTGAATCTGTATGGTCCTAAACATAGGGTAAGAGCGGCAACGGAAATATCCATATACTGAGTTCATTGAATATTTTCCATTCATGTTATAGTTGACTCTCTCTCTCCCTCTATCTCTCTCTCTCTCTTTCCCCCTCCCTCCCTCACTCCCTCCCTCCCTCCCACTCGCAATACTATAGCAATTTTTAGGGAAAATTATCAATTTAACCTTAATCCTAATGTAATGATGCAAATATAGTTATATATTTTTTAATTTTACTAATGTAATCTGAAACATTTGTGGGCAATTCAAACATACTTATTCCAGCCAATTCATGCAAGGAAATATTGACATGGCAGTCCACGTGGGATGTTAGTTTAAGTAAATTTGCCTAGGTTAGTGTAAAGGAAAAATGACAAGCGATAAATCAACTCTACGCTAACATTTTTAGATTGTCACCCATGAAATAGGTGTAGAACTACCTTGGTAATTACGCCAAATTTTTATAAAAGCCTTTCATTTGCTTCTCTTCCATGGAAGTTTTGTTTTCTTCAAAAGAATCTTAATTTTTTTTTCGTTTGTCAACTGCATCTCCTTTAAGTATGATGCTAATGGTGAATCTGGATGTTCCTATACACATGGTAGGAGTGGCAACGGATTAATCCATATAGTGAGTTCATTGAATTTTTTCCATTCATGTTATACTTGACTCTCTCTCTCTCTCTCTCTCTCTCTCTCTCTCTCTCTCTCTCTCTCTCCTCTCTCCCTCTCTCCCTCCCACCCTCCCTCCCTCACTCTCTCGATACTATAGCAATTTTTAGGGACAATTATCAATTTAACCTTAATCCTAATGATGCAAATAGAGTTATATATTTTATAAATTTACTAACATAATCCTAAACATTTGTGGGCAATTCAAACATAGTTAGTTCAGCCAATTCATGCAAAGAAATATTGACATGGCAGTCCACATAGGATGTTAGTTTAAGTAAAGTTGTCCAAGTTAGTGTAAAAGTAAAATGACTTGCGACAATTGAACACCACGCTAACATTTATAGATTGACACCCATGAAATAGGTTTACAACTGCCTTGGTAATTACGCCGAATTTTTTTAAAAGCCTTTCATTTGCTTCTCTTCCATGGAAGTTTTATTTTCTTCAAATGAATCTTCATTTTTTTTCTGTTGTCAACTACATCTCCTTTGAGTACGACGCTAATGGTGAATCTGTATGGTCTTATACACATGGTAAGAGTAGCAACGGACATATCCATATGGTGAGTTCATTGAATATTTTCCATTCATGTGATAGTTGACTCTCTCTCTCTCTCTTTCTCTCTCTCTCCCTGTTCCTCCCTCCCTCCCTCCCTCCCTCTCTCTCTCTCTATCTCTCTCGATACTATAGCAATTTTTAGGGAAAATTAACAATTTAACCTTAATCCTAAGTAATGATGCAAATATAGTTATATATTTTTTAATTTTACTAATGTAATCCTAAACATTTGTGGGCAATTCAAACATACTTATTCCAGCCAATTCATGCAAGGAAATATTGACATGGCAGTCCACATAGGACGTTAGTTTATGTAAAGTTGCCAAAGTTAGTGTAAAGGTAAAATGACTTGCGATAATTGAACTCCACGCTGACCTTTTTAGATTGACACCCACGAAATAGGTTTAGAACTACCTTGATAATTACGCAGAATTTTTGTAAAAGCCTTTCATTTGCTTCTCTTCCATGGAAGTTTTATTTTCTTCAAATGAAAGTTAATTGTTTTTCCGTTTTCAAGTGCATCTGCTTTGAGTATGATGCTCATGGTGAATCTGTATGGTCCTACACACATGGAAAGAGTGGCAACGGAAATATCCATATGGTGAGTTCATTGAATTTTTTCCATTAATGTTATAGTTGACTCTCTCTCTCTCTCTCTCTCTCTCTCTCTCTCCCCCTCTCTCCCTATCTCTCTCTCTCCCTCTCTCCTCCCCCCCCCTCCCTCCCTCCCTCCCTCTCTCTCTATACTATACCAATTTTTAGCGAAAATGATCAATTTAAACTCAATCCTAATGTGATGATGCAAATATAGTTATATATTTTGTAATTTTACCAATGTAATCCTAGACATTTGTGGGCAATTCAAACATACTTATTCCACCCAATTGATGCTAGGAAATATTGACATGCCAGTCCACATAGGATGTTAGTTTAAGTAAATTTCCCTAGGTTAGTGTAAAGGTAAAATGACTTGCGATAACTTAACTACACGCTAACATTTTTAGATTGACACCCATGAAAAAGGTTTAGAACTACCTTGGTAATTACGCCAAATTTTTATAAAAGCCTTTCATTTGCTTCTCTTCCATGGAAGTTTTATTTTCTTCAATTGCATCTTAATTTTTTTCTGTTGTCAACTGCATCTCCTTTGAGTATGATGGTAATGGTGAATCTGTATGGTACTATACACAAGGTAAGAGTGGAAACGGAAATATCCATATGGTGAGTTCATTGAATAGTTTCCTTTCATGTTATAGTTGACTCTCTCTCTCTCTCTCTCTCTCCTCTCTCTCTCTCCCTCCCTCCCTCCCTCTCTCTCTCTCTCTCTCTCTCGATACTATATCAATTTTTAGGGAAAATTATCAATTAAACCTTAATCCTAATGTAATGATGCAAATATAGTTATATATTTTTTCATTTTACTAATGTAATCCTAAACAATTGCGGGCTATTCAAAGGTACTTATTCCAGACAATTCATGCAAGGAAATATTGAGATGGCAGTCCACATAGGATGTTTGTTTTAGTAAAGTTGCCCAAGTTAGTGTAAAGGTAAAATGACTTGCGATACTTCACTCCACGCTAACATTTTTAGATTGACACCCATGAAATAGGTTGAGAACTACCTTGGTAATTACGCCGAATTTTTATGAAAGCCTTTCATTTGCTTCTCTTCCATGGAAGTTTTATTTTCTTCAATTGCATCTTAATTTTTTTCTGTTGTCAACTGCATCTCCTTTGAGTATGATGGTAATGGTGAATCTGTATGGTACTATACACAAGGTAAGAGTGGCAACGGAAATATCCATATGGTGAGTTCATTGAATAGTTTCCTTTCATGTTATAGTTGACTCTCTCTGTCTCTCTCCCTCTCTCTCTCACTCCCTCCCTCCCTCCCTCTCTCTCTCTCTCTCTCTCTCTCTCTCTCTCGATACTATAGCAATTTTTAGGGAAAATTATCAATTAAACCTTAATCCTAATGTAATGATGCAAATATAGTTATATATTTTTTCATGTTACTAATGTAATCCTAACTAATTGCGGGCAATTCAAAGGTACTTATTCCAGCCAATTCATGCAAGGAAATATTGAGATGGCAGTCCACATAGGATGTTTGTTTTAGTAAAGTTGCCCAAGTTAGTGTAAAGGTAAAATGACTTGCGATAATTGAACTCCACGCTAACATTTTTAGATTGATACCCATGAAATAGGTTTAGAACTACCTTGGTAATTACGCCGAATTTTTATAAAAGCCTTTCGTTTGCTTCTCTTCCCTGGAAGTTTTATTTTCTTGGAATGAATCTTGATTTTTTTCTGTTGTCAACTGTATCTCGTTTGAGTATGATGCTAATGGTGAATCTGTATGGTCCCGTACGCGGGGTAAGAGTGGCAACGGAAATATCCATATGGTGAGTTCATTGAATATTTTCCAGTCATGTTATAGTTGACTCTCTCTCTCTCCCTCTATCTCTCTCTCTCTCTTTCTCCCTCCCTCCCTCCCTCCCTCCCTCCCTCCCTCCCTCTCGCAATACTATATCAATTTCTAGGGAAAATTATCCATTTTACTTTAATCCTAATGTAATGATGGAAATATAGTTATATATTTTTTAATTTTACTAATGTAATCCTAAACATTTGTGGGCAATTCAAACATACTTATTCCAGCCAATTCATGCAAGGAAATATTGACATGGCAGTCCACGTAGGATGTTAGTTTAAGTAAATTTCCCAGGTTAGTGTAAAGGTAAAATGACTTGCGATAAATGAACTCTACGCTAACATTTTTAGATTGACACCCATGAAATAGGTGTAGAACTACCTTGGTAATTACGCCAAATTTTTATAAAAGCCTTTCATTTGCTTCTCTTTCATGGAAGTATTGTTTTCTTCAAATGAATCTTAATTTTTTTTTCTATTGTCAACTGCATCTCCTTTAAGTATGATGCTAATGGTGAATATGTATGTTCCTATACACATGGTAGGGGTGGCAATGGAAATATCCATATAGTGAGTTCATTGAATATTTTCTATTCATGTTATAGTTGACTCTCTCGCTCTCTCTCTCTCTCTCTCTCTCTCTCTCTCTCCCTCTCTCCCTCCCACCCTCTCTCCCTCCCTCTCTAGATACTATAGCAATTTTTAGGGACAATGATCACTTTAACCTTAATCCTAATGTAATGATGCAAACAGAGTTATATATTTTATAAATTTACTAATCTAATCCTCAACATTTGTGGGCAATTGAAACATACTTAGTCCAGCCAATTCATGCAACGAAATATTGACATGGCAGTCCACATAGGATGTTATTTTAAGTAAAGTTGCCCAAGTTAGTGTAAAGGTAAAGTGACTTGCGATAATTGAACACCACGCTAACATTTATAGATTGACACCCATGAAATAGGTTGAGAACTACCTTGGTAATTACGCCGAATTTTTATAAAAGCCTTTCATTTGCTTCTCTTCCATGGAAGTTTTATTTTCTTCAAATGAATCTTCTTTTTTTTTTTGTTGTCAACTGTGTCTCCTTTGAGTATGATGCTAATGGTGAATCTGTATGGTCTTTTACACATGGTATGGGTGGCAACGGAAATATCCAGATGGTGACTTCATTGAATATTTTCCATTCATGTTATAGTTGACTCTCTCTCTCTCTCTCTCTCTCTCTCTCTCTCTCTCTCTCTCCCTCTCTCGCTCCCACTCTCCCTCCCTCCCTCTCTCGATAATATAGCAATTTTTAGGGAAAATTATGAATTTAACGTTAATCCTAATGTAATGATGCAAATATAGTTATATATTTTTTAATTTTACTAATGCAATCCTCAACATTTGTGGGCAATTCAAACATACTTATTCCAGCCAATTCATGCAAGGAAATATTGAGAAGGCAGTCCACATAGGATGTTAGTTTAAGTAAATTTGCCCAAGTTAGTGTCAAGATAAAATGACTTGCAATAATTGAACTGCACACTAACATTTTTTGATTGACACCCATCAAATAGGTTTAGAACAACCTTGGTAATTACGCTGAATTTTTATAAAAAGCTTTCATTTGCTTCTTTTCCATGGAAGTTTCCTCTTCTTCAAATGAATCTTAATTTTTTTCTGTTGTCAAATGCATCTCCTTTGAGTATGATGCTAATGGTGAATCTGCATGATCCTGTACACATGGTAAGAGTGGCAACGGAAATATCCATATGGTGAGTTCATTGAATATTTTCCACTCATGTTATAGTTGACTCTCTCTCTCTCTCTCTCTCTCTCTCTCTCTCTCTCTCTCTCTCTCTCTCTCTCACCCACTCTCCTTCCCTCCCTCTCTCGATAATATAGCAATTTTTAGGGAAAATTATCAATTTAACCTTAATCCTAATGTAATGATGCAAATATAGTTATATATTTTTTAATTTTACTAATGTAAACCTAAACATTTGCTAGCAATTCAAACATACTTATTCTAGCCAATTCATGCGAGGAAATATTGACATGGCAGTCCACATAGGATGTTAGTTTAAGTAAATTTGCCCAAGTTAGTGTCAAGATAAAATGACTTGCGACAATTGAACTCCACGCTAACATTTTTAGATTGACACCCATGAAATAGGTTTAGAACAACCTTGGTAATTACGCCGAATTTTTATAAAAGCCTTTCATTTGCTTCTCTTGCATGGAAGTCTTCTTTTCTTCTAATGAATCTTAATTTTTTTTTTTTGTGTTGTCAAATGCATCTCCTTTGAGTATGATGCTAATGGTGAATATGTATGATCCTATACACATGGTAAGAGAGGCAATGGAAATATCCATATGGTGAGTTCATTTAATATTTTCCATTCATGTTATAGTTGACTCTCTCTCTCCCCCTCTCTCTCTATCTCTCTCTCTCTCTCTCTCTCTCTCTCTCTCTCTCCCTCCCTCCCTCCCTCCCTCCCTCCCTCTCTCTCTCTTTCTCTCTCGATACTATAGCAATTTTTAGGGAAAATTATCAACTTAACCTTAATCCTAATGTAATGATGCAAATATAGTTATATATTTTATAATCTTACTTATGTAATCCTTACCATTTGTGGGCAATTCAAACATACTTATTCCAGCCAATTCATGCAAGCAAATATTGACATGGCAGTCCACATAGGATGTTAGTTTAAGTAAAGTTGCCCAAGTTAGTGAAAAGGTAAAATGACTTGCGATAATTGAACTCCACCCTAACATTTGTAGATTGACACCCATGAAATAGGTTTAGAACTACCTTGGTATTTGCGCCGAATTTTTATAAAAGCCTTTCATTTGCTTCTCTTCCATGGAAGTTTTATTCTCGTCAAATGAATCTTCATTTTTCTTTTTGTTGTCAACTGCGTCACCTTTGAGTATGATGCTAATGGTGAATTTGTATGGTCCTGTACACATGGTATGGGTGACAACGGAAATATCCACATGGTGACTTCATTCAATATTTTCCATTCATGTTATAGTTGACTCTCTCTCTCTCTCCCTCTCTCCCTCTCTCTCTCGCTCTCTCCCTCTCTCTCTCCCACTCTCCCTCCCTCCCTCTCTTGATAATATAGCAATTTTTAGGGAAAATTATCAGTTTAACCTTAATCGTAATTTAATGATGCAAATATAGTTATATTTTTTTTAATTTTACTAATGTAATCCTCAACATTTGTGGGCAATTCAAACATACTTATTCCAGCCAATTCATGCAAGGAAATATTGAGATGGCAGTCCACATAGGATGTTAGTTTAGGTAAATTTGCCAAAGTTAGTGTCAAGATAAAATGACTTGCAATAATTGAACTCCAAATGAATCATATTTTTTTTTTTTTTTTATGTTGTCAACTGCATCTCCTTTGAGTATCATGCTAATGGTGAATCTGTATGGTCCTATACACATGGCAAGAGTGGCAACGGAAATATCCATATGGTGAGTTCATTGAATATTTTCCATTCACGTTATAGTTCACTCTCTCTCTCTCTCTCTCTCGCTCTCTCCCTCTCTCTCCCCCTCTCTCCCTGCCTCCCTCTCTCAACACTATAGCAATTTTTAGGCAAAATTATCAATTTAACCTTAATCCTAATGTAATGATGCACATATAGTTATATATTTTCTAATTTTACTAATGTAAACCTAAACATTTGTGGGCAATTGAAACATACTTATTCGAGCCAATTCGTGCAAGGAAATATTGACATATGGTGAGTTCATTGAATATTTTCCATTCATGTTATAGTTGACTCTCTCTCTCTCCCTTTCTCTCTCCCTCTCTCCCTCCCTCCCTCTGTCGATACTATAGCAATTCTTAGGGAAGTTTTATTTTCTTTAAATGAATCTTAATTTTTTTTTCTGTTGTAAATTGCATCTCCTTTGAGTATGATGCTAATGGTGAATCTGTATGGTCCTATGCACATGGTAAGTGTGGCAATGGAAATATCCATATGGTGAGTACATTTAATATTTTCCATTCGTGTTATAGTTGACTCTCTCTCTCCCCCCTCTCTCTCTCTCTCTCTCTCTCTCTCTCTCTCTCTCTCTCTCTCCCTCCCTCCCTCCCTCCTCCCTCCCTCCCTCCCTCTCTCTCTCTTTCTCGCTCGATACTATAGCAATTTTTTGGGAAATTTATCAATTTAACCTTAATCCTAATGTAATGATGCAAATATAGTTATATATTGTATAATCTTACTTATGTAATCCTAACCATTTGTGGGCAATTCAAACAAACTTATTCTAGCCAATTCATGCAAGGAAATATTGACATGGCAGTCCACATAGGATGTTAGTTTAAGTAAAGTTGCCCAAGTTAGTGTAAAGGTAAAATGACTTGCGAGAATTGAACTCCACCCTAACATTTGTAGATTGACACCCATGAAATAGGTTTTGAACTACCTTGGTTATTATGCGGAATTTTTATAAAAGCCTTTCATTTGCTTCTCTTCCATGGAAGTTTTATTTTCTTCAAATGAATCATATTTTTTTTTTTCTGATGTCAACTGCATCCCCTTTGAGTATGATGCTAATGGTGAATCTGTATGGTCCTATACACGTGGCAAGAGTGGCAACGGAAATATCCATAAAGTGAGTTCATTGAATATTTTCCATTCATGTTATAGTTGACTCTCTCTCTCTCTCCCTCTCTCTCTCTCTCTCTCTCTCTCTCTCTCTCTCCCTCACTCCCTCCCTCCCTCTCTCGACACTATAGCAATTTTTACGGAAAAATATCAGTTTAACCTTAATCCTAATGTAATGATGGAAATATAGTTATATATTTTTTAATTTTACTAATGTACACCTAAACATTTGCGGGCAATTGAAACATACGTATTCCAGCCAATTCATGGAAGGAAATATTGACATGGCAGTCCACATAGGATGTTAGTTTAAGTAAATTTGCCCAAGTTAGTGTCAAGATAAAATGACTTGCGATAATTGAACACCACGCTAACATTTTTAGATTGACACTCATGAAATAGGTTTAGAACAACCGTGGTAATGGCGCCAAATTTTTATAAAAGCCTTTCATTTGCTTCTCTTCCCTGGAAGTTTTCTTTTCCTCAAATGAATCTTAATTTTTTTTCTATTGTCAACTGCATCTCCTTTGAGTATGATGCTAATGGTGAATCTGTATGGTCCTATGCACATGGTAGGAGTTGCAATGGAAATATCCATATGGTGAGTTCATTTAATATTTTCCATTCATGTTATAGTTGACGCTCTCTCTCTCTCTCTCTCTCTCTCTCTCTCGCTCTCGCTCTCTACCTCTCTCTCTCCCACTCTCCCTCCCTCCCTCTCTCGATACCATAGCAATTTTTTTGGGAAAATTATCAATTTAACCTTAATCCTAATGTAATGATGCAAATATAGTTATATATTTTTTAATTTTACTAATGTAATCCTAACCATTTGGGGGCAATTGAAACATACTTATTCCAGCCAATTCATGCAGGGAAATATTGACATGGCAGTCCACATAGGATGTTAGTTTAAGTAAATTTGCCCAAGTTAGTGTAAAGGTAAAATGACTTGCGATAATTGATCTCCACGCTCACATTTTTAGATTGACACCCATGAAATAGGTTTAGAACAACATAGGTAATTACGCTGAATTTTTATAAAAGCCTTTCATTTGCTTCTCTTCCATGGAAGTTGTATTTTCTTCAAATGAATCTTAATTTTTTTTTTTTTCAGTTGTCAACTGCATCTCCTTTGAGTATAACGCTAATGGTGAATCTGTATGGTCATCTACACATGGTAAGAGTGGCAACGGAAATATCCATATGGTGAGTTCATTGAATATTTTCCATTCATGTTATAGTTGACTCTCTCTCTCTCTCTCTCTCTCTCTCTCTCTCTCTCTCTCCCTCTCTGCCTCCCTCCCTCCCTCCCTCTCTCTCTGTCTCTCTCGATACTATAGCAATTTATAGGGAAAATTATCAATTTAACCTTAATCCTAATGTAATGATGCAAATATAGTTATATATTTTTTAATTTTACTAATGTAATCCTAAACATTTGTGGGCAATTCAAACATACTAATTCCAGCCAATGCATGAAGGGAAATATTGACATGGCAGTCCACATAGGATGTTAGTTTAAGTAAATTTGCCCAAGTTAGTGTAAAGCCAAAATAACTTGCGATAATTGAACTCCATGCTAACATTTTTAGATTAACACCCATGAATTAGGTTTAGAACTACCTTGGTAATTACGGAATTTTTATAAAAGCCTTTCATTTGCGTCTCTTCCATGGAAGTTTTATTTTCATCAAATGAATCTTAAGTTTTTTCTGTTGTCAACTACATCTCCTTTGAGTATGATGCTAATGGTGAATCTGTATGGTCCTATACACATGGTAAAAGTGGCAACGGAAATATCCTTATGGTGAGTTCATTGAATATTTCCCATTCACGTTATAGTTGACTCTCTCTCTCTCTCTCTCCCTCTCTCTCTCCCTCCCTCCCTCCCTCTCTCGATACCATAGCAATTTTTAGGGAAAATTATCAATTTAACCTTAATCCTAATGTAATGATGCAAATATAGTTATATATTTTTTAATTTTACTAATGTAATCCTAAACATTTGTGGGCAATTCAAACATACTAATTCCAGCCAATGCATGGAAGGAAATATTGACATGGCAGTCCACATAGGATGTTAGTTTAAGTAAATTTGCCCAAGTTAGTGTAAAGGTAAAATAACTTGCAGTAATTGAACTCCACGCTAACATTTTTAGATTAACACCCATGAATTAGGTTTAGAACAACCTTGGTAATTACGCGGAATTTTTATAACAGCCTTTCATTTGCATCTCTTCCATGGAAGATTTATTTTCTTCAAATGAATCTTAATTTTTTTCTGTTGTCAACTACATCTCCTTTGAGTATGATGCTAATGGTGAATCTGTATGGTCCTATAGACATGGTAAAAGTGGCAACGGAAATATCCTTATGGTGAGTTCATTGAATATTTCCCATTCACGTGATAGTTGACTCTCTCTCTCTCCCTCTCTCTCCCTCTCTCTCTACCTCCATCCCTCCCTCTCTCGATGCCATAGCAATTTTTAGGGAAAATTATCAATTTAACCTTAATCCTAATGTAATGATGCAAATATAGTTATATATTTTTTAATTTTACTAATGTAATCCTAACCATTTGTGGGCAATTGAAACATACTTATTCCAGCCAATTCATGCAGGGAAATATTGACATGGCAGTCCACATAGGATGTTAGTTTAAGTAAATTTGCCCAAGTTAGTGTAAAGGTAAAATAACTTGCGGTAATTGAACTCCACGCTAACATTTTTAGATTAACACCCATGAATTAGGTTTAGAACTACCTTGGTAATTGCGCGGAATTTTTATAACAGCCTTTCATTTGCGTCTCTTCCATGGAAGTTTTATTTTCTTCAAATGAATCTTAACTTTTTTCTGTTGTCAACTACATCTCCTTTGAGTATGATGCTAATGGTGAATCTGTATGGTCCTATAGACATGGTAAAAGTGGCAACGGAAATATCCTTATGGTGAGTTCATTGAATATTTCCCATTCACGTGATAGTTGACTCTCTCTCTCTCTCTCTCTCTCTCTCCCTCTCTCTCTACCTCCCTCCCTCCCTCTCTCGATGCCATAGCAATTTTTAGGAAAATTATCAATCTAACCTTAATCCTAATGTAATGGTGCAAATATAGTTATATTTTTTTTTATTTTACTAATGTAATCCTAACCATTTGTGGTCAATTGAAACATACTTATTCCAGCCAATTCATGCAGGGAAATATTGACATGGCAGTCCACATAGGATGTTAGTTTAAGTAAATTTGCCCAAGTTAATGTAAAGGTAAAATGACTTGCGATAATTGATCTCCATGCTAACATTTTTAGATTGACACCCATGAAATAGGTTTAGAACAACCTTGGTAATTACGCCGAATTTTTGTAAAAGCCTTTCATTTGCTTCTCTTCCATGGAAGTTGTATTTTTTTCAAATGAATCTTAATTTTTTTTCAGTTGTCAACTGCATCTCCTTTGAGTATAACGCTAATGGTGCATCTGTATGGTCATTTACACATGGTAAGAGTGGCAATGGAAATATCCATATGGTGAGTTCATTGAATATTTTCCATTCATGTTATAGTTGACTCTCTCTCTCTCTCTCTCTCTCTCTCTCCCTCTCTGCCTCCCTCCCTCCCTCCCTCTCTCTCTGTCTCTCTCGATACTATAGCAATTTTTAGTGAAAATTATTAATTTAACCTTAATCCTAATGTAATGATGCAAATATAGTTATATATTTTTTAATTTTACTAATGTAATCCTAAACATTTGTGGGCAATTCAAACATACTAATTCCAGCCAATGCATGGAAGGAATTATTGACGTGGCAGTCCACATGGGATGTTAGTTTAAGTAAATTTGCCCAAGTTAGAGTTACGGTAAAATAACTTGCGATAATTGAACTCCACGCTAACATTTTTAGATTAACACCCATGAATTAGGTTTAGAACTACCTTGGTAATTACGCGGAATTTTTATAAAAGCCTTTCATTTGCGTCTCTTCCGTGGAAGTTTTATTTTCTTCAAATGAATCTTAATTTTTTTCTGTTGTCAACTACATCTCCTTTGAGTATGATGCTAATGGTGAATCTGTATGGTCCTATAGACATGGTAAAAGTGGCAACGGAAATATCCTTATGATGAGTTCTTTGAATATTTCACATTATAGTTGACTCTCTCTCTGTCTCTCTCCCTCTCTCCCTCCCTCCCTCTCTCTCTGTGTCTCTCTCGATACTATAGCAATTTTTAGGGAAAATTATCAATTTAACCTTAATCCTAATGTAATGATGCAAATATAGTTATATATTTTTTTCATTTTACTAATGTAATCCTAACCATTTGTGGGCAATTGGAACATACTTATTCCAGCCAATTCATGCCGGGAAATATTGACATGGCAATATACATAGGATGTTAGTTTAAGTAAATTTGCCCAAGTTAGTGTAAAGGTAAAATGACTTGCGATAATTGATCTCCACGCTAACATTTTTAGATTGACACCCATGAAATAGGTTTAGAACAACCTTGGTAATTACGCGGAATTTTGATAAAAGCCTTTCATTTGCTTCTCTTCCATGGAAGTTGTATTTTCTTCAAATGAATCTTAATTTTTTTTCAGTTGTCAACTGCATCTCCTTTGAGTATAACGCTAATGGTGAATCTGTATGGTCATTTACACATGGTAAGAGTGGCAACGGAAATATCCATATGGTGAGTTCATTGAATATTTTCTATTCATGTTATAGTTGACTCTCTCTCTCTCTCTCTCTCTCTCTCTCTCTCTCTCTCTCTCTCTCCCTCTCTGCCTCCCTCCCTCCCTCCCTCTCTCTCCGCCCGCCGAGAGCCGCTCATTGTTCGGGTTCTCGACCTCGGCGTCCACTCCTCGCTCTCATCAAACCGGGATGTTACAGGTACACCAGCTTTTGCTTGGTTCAAACCCAAACTACACATCTACTGAAGGGTCTCATTTCAACAGGGATTAACTTACAGAGATATTATCCGCTTTGGCTTATCCCATTCTTAGCCTCACGGTTTTATCCTTAGCGCATGGATAAGTACTATCTTAGGAGATCATTCATCCTAGTCCATTTCTAGATCTCATTCCCTTAGGGTTATCTCACTCATCTCACATGCCATCGTAGATAACAACATATCTTTTAGCGATGTAGAAACACAAAGAGGCATATCTAGAGATTTGTTCCTACTCCTCACAATCATCTATATTTTTTGGACACAAATGAATGCGTGTCATTCATATCAAATAACGCATATACCTTTTTATCCCCCTATCAAAATCATACCTGAGATAACACTTTTAGAAGCTCCTGCTTCCTCTTGAGTGACTGCATACACCCTTCCTTGTGGTGGTGGCCTCTGTGGGTTCCTTAGTAAATTTGGTCCACCAGCACTTTGTTGTACCTGTTGCACCGAGTTGATATTCGGCTGCAACCTCTTTTGTGGACAATCTTTCTTAAAGTGACCTCTCTGCCCACAGCCAAAACATTTCAATCGATCATTACAGGGTCCTGGTCCATGTTGTCCACCACATCTCTGACAAATATTACCCTGGTAGGGTACTCTTCCTAGAATCGGGCCACTCCTGACCTTTCTAGAATTCCCAAAATTATTCCTCTTCTTAGATTCCCAAGGCTGACCTTGATCAGGATAAGGTCTCTTACCCCTTCGAACATCATTAAAGGTCACCTGCCCCTTAGATTCCGATTGCTCCCTCACTAACTCTTGCTCCACCAACTGTGCCCTCTCATAAATCTCATTATAATCCCTTATATTTAGAGGCACTAGTTGTTTTCTAATATCAGTCCTTAATCCTTTAAGGAATCTCTTAGCCCTTTCCTCTCGATCCTCAACCAACCTAGGAGCATACCTAGACAATTCAGAAAATTTTGCCTCATACCGGTCTACCGTCGGCTCCTTTGTTCTAACCGAACAAATTCAGGAATCTTCCTATCCTTGACACACCGTAGAAATGCTTTCTATTAAAAGCCCTAACAAACTCTTCCCGGTTCACATCAGTGCACTGTGGAAAGATTGTATCCTTCGAGGCTCTCCACCAAAACTTTGCATTTCCCTCCAGTGGTACTCGCCAAAACTATTTTCTCAGCCTCACTACAGTCCAACAACCGGAAAATCCGTTCCATTCCATCAATCCATTGCTCCGCCTCCTCAGGACTTCCCATTCCACTAAACTTAAGTGGTTTCAACTTTAGGAATTGTTCCACCAGTCCTTGAGGGCGACGTTCCACTCCGGGTTGTTGCTGCACTTGCCTTTCCATCAGATTTCCAATATTGGCCAATGCCTGCAGGATGTCTTCCATTCGGGGTTCAGCCCTTGCAGTAGAGGCTTCAGCCCTCGATGGATGAGCACTTCCAGCTCGCACCATGACTTTCCTGCAATTTCCAAGCATTGCCTCAGGAATAATCTGAGACTCACTATCTCCATTCAAAGCGACTACCACTACCACATAAGTAACATATACATGTTACTGGTACCTAAAGGCAACTCAAAACAAACTACTAGGGATCTACGAGTGAATTGTCATCACCCGTTATTCAATTATTTCATTTTACATCCTATGGTGTGCATCATTCTATCCTCATTTCCATCTGAGGCTCCTTATCACTCCAAATAGACCATAGCTCTGATACCAAAACAGTCTGTAACACCCCTCGACGGCCCCCGATCCGATTAGGGTCACCACAGTTCGATTTTCCTTTTTCTTTCCCAAATAACATGTCACTCTGATACCATTTCAATTGCAGCGGGTCCATATAACTTGGGGGTTTACATTTTTATTTTTATTTTTGATCGGTCCCTTGCGCAATTTATATGCGGAAGAACATCCAACAACTCCCTTCCCTATATTCAGAAAACGATGCACACCTACTAAACATCTTATATAAGTTAAAACCGAACACGTTTATTTACATAGAGCAGATGGACATTTTTCATCGGTACATCAAAATGCCATAGTCTTTCTATACTTGGCTATATTTCAAAAGATGACCGACGTCTCTTCCAACAGTCATACACTTAAAGTCCATCGATCAGTGTCGGCGTCCAAAAGTTCCCTCCTTTGCTATCTTTCTCCTTGCGGTCATATCCAACCGCTCAATCCATCTACTAATCTGAAATGTTGGTCCCCAAAAGGGGTGAGTACAACCACTCAGCGGTAAAGGAATCCAATAACAACTTCATGTCATACAAATCATACATGCATTGCGGGCGTAATTTACCTTGCAGCCATGCATATACTATCATGCATCATCACCACAATCATATCACATACATGTGTATCATCATGTCATACTCATCATGCATATCATATCATCATATGTCATCATCATAATCATCATCATGGCATCATTATATCATACATGTCATCCTTATCATGACATCATCACATCGCATATTATCATCGTCATCATGCATATCATCATGCATATCATACCATGGGTGATCATCATATCACATCACATATCATCATCATCATCATGCATATCATCATGCATATCATACCATGGGTGATCATCATATCACATCACATCACATATCATTATCATCATGCATATCATCATGCATATCATACCATGGGTGATCATCATATCACATCACATATCATCATCATCATGCATATCATCATGCATATCATACCATGGGTGATCATCATATCACATCACATCACATATCATTATCATCATGCATATCGTCATGCATATCATACCATGGGTGATCATCATATCACATCACATATCATCACCATCATCATGCATATCATCATGCATATCAGACCATGGGTGATCATCATATCACATCACATATCATCATCATCATCATGCATATCATCATGCATATCATACCATGGGTGATCATCATATCACATCACATATCATCATCATCATCATGCATATCATCATGCATATCATGCCATGGGTTAATTTTCATCTTTATCTGTAAATTTGATCACCACATCACCCTTCCTCGATTCATCAATTTCATCTCATATTTTACACTCGCATCCCATGCGAGAAACAACCTCCGGGCATGTATCCAAGATACAACCGGGCATCCGGCCCCCCACATTCCGGGCATCTCGCATCCCAACTAGCATCCCGAGGAACCTCCGGGCATGTATCCAAGATACAACCGGACCTCTGGCCTTTACCCTTCTAGCCAGGCATCTCGCACCCAAATCCTGGCATCGCGAGGCATCTCCGGGCATGTATCCGAGATACAACCGGACATCCGGCCCCCCACATTCCGGGCATCCTGAAACTCCCAGGGAACCTCTGGAATTACGCCACTAGGCCACCAGACATCATCATCCACCACAACCTCTTACTCACATACCACTTCCACATTCACCATCCTTTTAATCTTATTATTACATGGCATATGATTCACACACATGCATCACAATTCATGATCATACATACACCAATGTCATATAACAATGCATCATAAATTCAATGGAGTACATGGCCAATAAAATAATCCACTTTTATTTAATTATTATTATTTAATTTATTATTTAATTATTTAATTATTTTATTATTTATTATTATATTTTTATAAATAAATATTTCATTCAATATTTATGATTTTCCCAAAATCATAATATTCAAACAATCATTAAACAAACAATTAGAATCACAATTTCATGCAAAATTCATGGCCAATTTGAATTTTACATAATTTCCCAATTTTCCACAAAATAGCACATAACATTCGGAACATGGCCAGATTGCACAGTTTACAAATAAATTCGATTAAAATACTCATATGGCCTCCAAAATTACGAAATTTTACAGGGTGATAGCCAACACATTTTCGTGCATTTTTCATGCAGAACTCTAAGCCAAATTCTTCATCGATTAATTTATACAACTCCACGAAGCTTCTGGAACCTCTACCGTTTCGTCCAGAGTACATATCACCGAAAAACTTAGGTTTGACCCATCTAATCCCTTTCGTTTCCTCTGAAATTCGAGTATGTTATGTATCAATGTGTCCTTTACAAGTTTCATGAAGAGATCTAGGTTAAATAACCAAAGTATGATCCTCTTTTAAGTCCTTGAAGTCTCGGGTGTCTCGGTATACTTCAACAGAACCAACCGTCTCAAAGATCTAGCCGATTCACTAGGCTATACTCATTTGTTTCTCTTCAAATTTGAGTATGTTGTAGTTTAGGATGTTACCTACAACTTTCATGAAGATAAAAAAGTGAGATCTCCAACAGAAACCAACATGCAATCAAGAAATCAACAAGAGGTCAGTAGGAAATTCGCAGATCTGAGGTCTCCGTGTGATAGAGATTTTGACCCCTCATATCTCCATCGTTTTCTATGAAATTTCAGTATGTCATAGTAAAATATGTTATCTTCAACTTTCATGAAGACACCGAAGCCAAAATAGGACTGCAAACATGCATGCAATCTCACACAAAGTTCTGACTCAAGCAGATTCAAGCGAAAACACTCCAGATCTAGCATCTCCGTAGGATGAGAGTTTGACCCCTCAAATATCTATCATTTTCCATGAAATTTTAGTATGTTGTAGTAAAAGATGTTAGCTACAACTTTAATGAAGAAACTGAAGCCAAATTCGGACTCTAAACACACATGCAAGCTCAAACAAATTTCTGACTCCAAACAGTTCATGCGAAAACATTGGTGCATGAGTAGAAAGTGGATTCCCAACTTGCCTCTAGACCTCACGAACAGCACGAGCGGACGGCCACGGCGGCGAACGGGCTCCTTTCTCTCCCTCTCGGCTTCCTCTCTCTCTCGCACGATTCTCTCTTTCTCTCCCTCACTTGGCCGAATGGCTAACCAGCCATTCTCTCTCCTTTCTTGGTTGCTTTTATATTGCATGTGGCCGCCCAAGATGGCCAATGGGGGCAGCCACACCTTGGACAGCCTCCACGCCACTTGTCCGATTACATGCAAGGCTGATGGGCCTTCTTCTTGGGCCCATCTTGGGCCAGCAAATGGGCTGGTCGACCACTCCTTTTGGGCCCCTATTGGGCCGGCTAACTTGGCCCATCAAAGGCTTAAGCTATTGGGCCTAAGGACTAACCCAATAAAAATCAATTTTACCCCTTTCTTATTCTTTCTTTTAAGAATTAAATTACCAAATTCTACATGGCCAAAGTCTTGTGATATTTTATTTATAGAACTTTAATTTATAAAGTGTATGGCCAAGCATAAATTATTAATTTATCCTATAGTCCTAAATTCAAAATTCATAAACACAAGCACAATAACACCTAGCCTTAAGAAAACTAATGGCTAATACATAAACCATAGGTAATTTCATTACCTAATTATAGGCTTTAATTTCTCTAGAGGATGACTTGAATTTTGGGATGCCACATTGCGTCTCCTCCATGGAAGTTTTATTTTCTTCAAATGAATCTTAATTTTTTTCTGTTGTCAACTACATCTCCTTTGACTATGATGCTAATGGTGAATCTGTATGGTCCTATACACATGGTAAAAGTGGCAACGGAAATATCCTTATGGTGAGTTCATTGAATATTTCCCATTCACGTTAAAGTTGACTCTCTCTCTCTCTCTCTCTCTCCCTCCCTCCCTCCCTCTCTCGATACCATAGCAATTTTTAGGGAAAATTATCAATTTAACCTTAATCCTATTGTAATGATGCAAATATAGTTATATATTTTTTAATTTTACTAATGTAATCCTAACCATTTCTGGGCAATTGAAACGTACTTATTCCAGCCAAATCATGCAGGGAAATATTGACATGGCAGTCCACATAGGATGTTAGTTTAAGTAAATTTGCCCAAGTTAGTGTAAAGGTAAAATGACTTGCGATAATTGATCTCACGCTAACATTTTTAGATTGACACCCATGAAATAGGTTTAGAACAACCTTGGTAATTACGCCGAATTTTTATAAAAGCCTTTCATTTGCGTCTCTTCCATGGAAGTTTTATTTTCTTCAAATGAATCATATTTTTTTTTTTTCTGTTGTCAACTGCATCTCCTTTCGCATGATGCTAATGGTGAATCTGTATTGTCCTATACACGTGGCAAGAGTGGCAACGGAAATATCCTTATGGTGAGTTCATTGAATATTTCCCATTCACGTTATAGTTGACTCTCTCTCTCTCTCTCTCTCTCTCTCTCTCTCTCTCTCTCTCTCTCTCTCTCTCCTCTCTGCCTCCCTCCCTCCCTCCCTCTCTCTCTGTCTCTCTCGATACTATAGACTATAGCAATTTTTAGGGAAAATTATCAATTTAACCTTAATCCTAATGTAATGATGCAAATATAGTTATATATTTTTTAATTTTACTAATGTAATCCTAACCATTTGTGGGCAACTGAAACATACTTATTCCAGCCAATTCATGCAGGGAAATATTGACATCGCAGTCCACATAGGATGTTAGTTTAAGTAAATTTGCCCAAGTTAGTGTAAAGGTAAAATGACTTGCGATAATTGATCTCCACGCTAACATTTTTAGATTGACACCCATGAAATAGGTTTAGAACAACCTTGGTAATTACGCCGAATTTTTATAAAAGCCTTTCATTTGCTTCTCTTCCATGGAAGTTGTATTTTCTTCAAATGAATCTTAATTTTTTTCAGTTGTCAACTGCATCTCCTTTGAGTATATAGCTAATGGTGAATCTGTATGGTCATTTACACATGGTAAGAGTGGCAACGGAAATATCCATATGGTGAGTTCATTCAATATTTTCCATTCATGTTATAGTTGACTCTCTCTATCTCTCTCTCTCTCTCTCTCTCTCTCTCTCTCTCTCTCTCCCTCTCTTCCTCCCTCCCTCCCTCTCTCTCTCTCTGTCTCTCTCGATACTATAGAAATTTTAAGTGAAAATTATCAATTTAACCTTAATCCTAATGTAATGATGCAAATATAGTTATATATTCTTTAATTTTACAAATGTAATCCTAAACATTTGTGGGCAATTCAAACATACTAATTCCAGCCAATGCATGGAAGGAAATATTGACATGGCAGTCCACAGAGGATGTTAGTTTAAGTAAATTTGCCCAAGTTAGTGTAAAGGTAAAATAACTTGCGATATTTGAACTCCACGCTAACATTTTTAGATTGACACCCATGAATTAGGTTTAGAACTACCTTGGTAATTACGCGGAATTTTTATAAAAGCCTTTCATTTGCGTCTCTTCCATGGAAGTTTTATTTTCTTCGAATGAATCTTAATTTTTTTCTGTTGTCAACTCCATCTCCTTTGAGTATGATGCAAATGGTGAATCTATATGGTCCAATACACGTGGCAAGAGTGGCAACGGAAATATCCTTATCGTGAGTTCATTGAATATTTCCCATTCACGTTATAGTTGACTCTCTCTCTCTCTCTCTCTCTCTCTCTCTCTCTCTCTCTCTCTCTCTCTCCCTCCCTCCCTCCCTCCCTCTCTCTCTGTCTCTCTCCATACTATAGCAATTTTTAGTGAAAATTATCAATTTAACCTTAATCCTAATGTAATGATGCAAATATAGTTATCTATTTTTTAATTTTACTGATGTAATCCTAAACATTTGTGGGCAATTCAAACATACTAATTCCAGCCAATGCATGGAAGGAAATATTGACATGGCGGTCCACATAGGATGTTAGTTTAAGTAAATTTGCCCAAGTTAGTGTAAAGGTAAAATAACTTGCGATAATTGAACTCCACGCTAACATTTTTAGATTCACACCCACGAATTAGGTTTAGAACTACCTTGGTAATTACGCGGAATTTTTATAAAAGCCTTTCATTTGCGTCTCTTCCATGGAAGTTTTATTTTCTTCGAATGAATCTTAATTTTTTTCTGTTGTCAACTCCACCTCCTTTGAGTATGATGCAAATGGTGAATCTGTATGGTCCTATACACGTGGCAAGAGTGGCAACGGAAATATCCTTATGGTGAGTTCATTGAATATTTCCCATTCACGTTATAGTTGACTCTCTCTCTCTCTCTCTCTCCCTCTCTTCCTCCCTCCCTCCCTCCCTCCCTCTCTCTGTCTCTCTCGATACTATAGCAATTTTTAGGGAAAATTATCAATTTAACCTTAATCCTAATGTAATGATGCAAAAATAGTGATATATTTTTTAATTTTACTAATGTAATCCTAACCATTTGTGGGCAACTGAAACATACTTATTCCAGCCAATTCAAGCAGGAAAATATTGACATGGCAGTCCACATAGCATGTTAGTTTAAGTAAATTTCCCAAGTTAGTGTAAAGGTAAAATGACTTGCGATAATTGATCTCCACGCTAACATTTTTAGATTGACACCCATGAAATAGGTTTAGAACAACCTTGGTAATTACGCCGAATTTTTATAAAAGCCTTTCATTTCCTTCTCTTCCATGGAAGTTGTATTTTCTTCAAATGAATCTTAACTTTTTTTCAGTTGTCAACTGCATCTCCTTTGAGTATAACGCTAATGGTGAATCTGTATGGTCATTTACACATGGTAAGAGTGGCAACGGAAATATCCATATGGTGAGTTCATTCAATATTTTCCATTCATGTTATAGTTGACTCTCTCTCTCTCTCTCTCTCTCTCTCTCTGCCTCCCCCCCTTCCTCCCTCTCTCTGTGTCTCTCGCGATACTATAGCAATTTTTAGTGAAAATTATCAATTTAACCTTAATCCTAATGTAATGATGCAAATATAGTTATATATTTTTTAACTTTACTCAAGTAATCCTAAACATTTGTGGGCAATTCAAACATACTAATTCCAGCCAATGCATGGAAGGAAATATTGACATGGCAGTCCACATAGGAGGTTAGTTTAAGTAAATTTGCCCAAGTTAGTGCAAAGGTAAAATAACTTGCGATAATTGAACTCCACGCTAACATTTTTAGATTGACACCCATGAATTAGGTTTAGAACTACCTTGGTAGTTACACAGAATTTTTATAAAAGCCTTTCAGTTGCGTCTCTTCCATGGAAGTTTTATTTTCTTCGAATGAATCTTAATTTTTTTCTGTTGTCAACGACATCTCATTTGAGTATGATGCTAATGGTGAATCTGTATGGTCCTATACACATGGTAAAAGTGGCAATGGAAATATTCTTATGGTGAGTTCATTGAATATTTCCCATTCACGTTATAGTTGACGCTCTCTCTCTCTCTCTCCCTCTCTCTCTCCTCCCTCCCTCCCTCTCTCGATACCATAGCAATTTTTAGGGAAAATTATCAATTTAACCTTAATCCTAATGTAATGATGCAAATATAGTTATATATCTTTTTAATTTCACTAATGTAATCCTAACCATTTGTGGGCAATTGAAACATACTTATTCCAGCCAATTTATGCAGGGAAATATTGACATGGCAGTCCACATAGGATGTTAGTTTAAGTAAATTTGCCCAAGTTACTGTAAAGGTAAAATGACTTACGATAATTGATCTCACGCTAACATTTTTAGATTGACACCCATGAAATAGGTTTAGAAGAACCTTGGTAATTACGCCGACTTTTTATAAAAGCCTTTCATTTGCTTCTCTTCCATGGAAGTTTTATTTTCTTCAAATGAATCATATTTTTCTTTTTCTGTTGTCAACTGCATCTCCTTTCGTATGATGCTACTTGGTGAATCTGTATGGTCCTATACACGTGGCAAGAGTGGCAACGGAAATATCCTTATGGTGAGTTCATTGAATATTTCCCATTCACGTTATAGTTGACTCTCTCTCTCTCTCTCTCTCTCTCTCTCTCTCTCTCTCTCTCTCTCCCTCTCTCCCTCTCTTCCTCCCTCCCTCCCTCCCTCCCTCTCTCTCTGTCTCTCTCGATACTATAGCAATTTTTAGGGAAAATTATCAATTTAACCTTAATCCTAACGTAATCATGCAAAAATAGTTATATATTTTTTAATTTTACTAATGTAATCCTAACCATTTGTGGGCAATTGAAACATACTTATTCCAGCCAATTCATGCAGGGAAATATTGACATGGCAGTCCACATAGCATGTTAGTTTAAGTAAATTTGCCCAAGTTAGTGTAAAGGTAAAATGACTTGCGATAATTGATCTCACGCTAACATTTTTAGATTGACACCCATGAAATAGGTTTAGAACAACCATGGTAATTACGCCGAATTTTTATAAAAGCCTTTCATTTACTTCTCTTCCATGGAAGTTGTATTTTCTTCAAATGAATCTTAATTTTTTTCAGTTGTCAACTGCATCTGCTTTGAGTATAACGCTAATGGTGAATCTGTATGGTAATTTACACATGGTAAGAGTGGCAACGGAAATATCCATATGGTGAGTTCATTGAATATTTTCCATTCATGTTATAGTTGACTCTCTCTCTCTCTCTCTCTCTCTCTCTCTCTCTCTCTCTCTCTCTCTCTCCTCCCCCTCTTCCTCCCTCCCTCCCTCCCTCTCTCTCTGTCTCTCTCGATACTATAGCAATTTTTAGGAAAATTATCAATTTAACCTTAATCCTAACGTAATCATGCAAAAATAGTTATATATTTTTTAATTTTACTAATGTAATCCAAACCATTTGTGGGCAATTGAAACATACTTATTCCAGCCAATTCATGCAGGGAAATATTGACATGGCAGTCCACATAGCATGTTAGTTTAAGTAAATTTGCCCAAGTTAGTGTAAAGGTAAAATGACTTGCGATAATTGATCTCCACGCTAACATTTTTAGATTAACACCCATGAAATAGGTTTAGAACAACCATGGTAATTACGCCGAATTTTTATAAAAGCCTTTCATTTACTTCTCTTCCTTGGAAGTTGTATTTTCTTCAAATGAATCTTAATTTTTTTTCGGTTGTCAACTGCATCTCCTTTGAGTATAACGCTAATGGTGAATCTGTATGGTAATTTACACATGGTAAGAGTGGCAACGGAAATAGCCATATGGTGAGTTGATTGAATATTTTCCATTCATGTTATAGTTGACTCTCTCTCTCTCTCTCTCTCTCTCTCTCTCTCTCTCTCTCTCTCTCTCCCTCTCTGCCTCCCTCCCTCCCTCCCTCTCTCTCTGTCTCTCTCGATACTATAGCAATTTTTAGTGAAAATTATCAATTTAACCTTAATCCTAATGTAATGATGGAAATATAGTTATATATTTTTAATTTTACTAATGTTATCCTAAACATTTGTGGGCAATTCAAACATACTAATTCCAGCCAATGCATGGAAGGAAATATTGACATGGCAGTCCACATAGGATGTTAGTTTAAGTAAATTTGCCCAAGTTAGTGTAAAGGTAACATAACTTGCGATAATTGAACTCCACGCTAACATTTTTAGAATGACACCCATGAATTAGGTTTAGAACTACCTTGGTAATTACGCGAATTTTTATAAAAGCCTTTCATTTGCATCTCTTCCATGGAAGTTTTATTTTCTTCAAATGAATCTTAATTTTCTTCTGTTGTCAACTACATCTCCTTTGAGTATGATGCTAATGGTGAATCTGTATGGTCCTATACACATGGTCAATGTGGAAATGGAAATATCCTTATGGTGAGTTCATTGAATATTTCCCATTCACGTTATAGTTGACTCTCTCTCTCTCTCTCTCCCTCCCTCCCTCCCTCTCTCGATACCATAGCAATTTTTAGGGAAAATTCTCAATTTAACCTTAATCCTAACGTAATGATGCAAATATAGTTATATATTTTTTTAATTTTACTAATGTAATCTTAACCATTTGCGGGCAATTGAAACATACTTATTCCAGCCAATTCATGCAGGGAAATATTGACATGGCAGTCCACATAGGATGTTAGTTTAAGTAAATTTGCCCAAGTTAGTGTAAAGGTAAAATGACTTGCGATAATTGATCTCCATGCTAACATTTTTAGATTGACACCCATGAAATAGGTTTAGAACAACCTTGGTAATTACGCCGAATTTTTATAAAAGCCTTTCATTTGCTTCTCTTCCATGGAAGTTTTATTTTCTTCAAATGAATCATAATTTTTTTTTCTGTTGTCAACTGCATCTCCTTTCAGTATGATGCTAATGGTGAATCTGCATGGTCCTATACACGTGGCAAGAGTGGCAACGGAAATATCCTTATGGTGAGTTCATTTGAATATTTCCGATTCACGTTATAGTTGACTCTCTCTCTCTCTCTCTCTCTCTCTCTCTCTCTCCTCTCTTCCTCCCTCCCTCCCTCCCTCTCTCTCTGTCTCGCTCGATACTATAGCAATTTTTAGGGAAAATTATCAATTTAACCTTAATCCTAATGTAATTATGCAAAAATAGTTATATATTTTTTAATTTTACTAATGTAATCCTAACCATTTGTGGGCAATTGAAACATACTTATTCCAGCCAATTCATGCAGGGAAATATTGACATGGCAGTCCACATAGCATGTTAGTTTAAGTAAATTTGCCCAAGTTAGTGTAAAGGTAAAATGACTTGCGATAATTGATCTCCACGCTAACATTTTTAGATTGACACCCGTGAAATACGTTTAGAACAACCTTGTAATTACGCCGAATTTTTATAAAAGCCTTTCATTTACTTCTCTTCCATGGAAGTTGTATTTTCTTCAAATCAATCTTAATTTTTTTCAGTTGTCAACTGCATCTCCTTTGAGTATAACGCTAATGGTGAATCTGTATGGTCATTTACACATGGTAAGAGTGGCAACGGAAATATCCATATGGTGAGTTCATTGAATATTTTCCATTCATGTTATAGTTGACTCTCTCTCTCTCTCTCTCTCTCTCTCTCTCTCTCTCTCTCTCTCTCCCTCTCCCTCCCTCCCTCCCTCCCTCTCTCTCTCTCTCTCGATACTATAGCAATTTTTAGTGAAAATGATCAATTTAACCTTAATCCTAATGTAATGATGCAAATATAGTTATATATTTTTTAATTTTACTAATGTAATCCTAAACATTTGTGGGCAATTCAAACATACTAATTCCGGCCAATGCATGGAAGGAAATATTGACATGGCAGTCCACATAGGATGTTAGTTTAAGTAAATTTGCCCAAGTTAGTGTAAAGGTAAAATAACTTGCGATAATTGAACTCCACGCTAACATTTTTAGATTGACACCCATGAATTAGGTTTAGAACTACATTGGTAATTACGCGGAATTTTTATAAAAGCCTTTCATTTGCGTCTCTTCCATGGAAGTTTTATTTTCTTCAAATGAATCTTAATTTTTTTCTGTTGTCAACTACATCTCCTTTGAGTATGATGCTAATGGTGAATCTGTATGGTGCTATACACATGGTAAAAGTGGCAATGGAAATATCCTTATGGTGAGTTCATTGAATATTTCCCATTCACGTTATAGTTGACTCTCTCTCTCTCTCTCTCTCTCTCTCTCCCTCTCTTCCTCCCTCCCTCCCTCCCTCTCTCTCTGTCTCTCTCGATACTATAGCAATTTTTAGGAAAATTATCAATTTAACCTTAATCCTAATGTAATGATGCAAAAATAGCGATATATTTTTTAATTTTACTAATGTAATCCTAACCATTTGTGGGCAATTGAAACATACTTATTCCAGCCAATTCATGCAGGGAAATATTGACATCGCAGTCCACATAGCATGTTAGTTTAAGTAAATTTCCCAAGTTAGTGTAAAGGTAAAATGACTTGCGATAATTGATCTCCACGCTAACATTTTTAGATTGACACCCATGAAATAGGTTTAGAACAACCTTGGTAATTACGCCGAATTTTTATAAAAGCCTTTCATTTCCTTCTCTTCCATGGAAGTTGTATTTTCTTCAAATGAATCTTAACTTTTTTTCAGTTGTCAACTGCATCTCCTTTGAGTATAACGCTAATGGTGAATCTGTATGGTCATTTACACATGGTAAGAGTGGCAACGGAAATATCCATATGGTGAGTTCATTGAATATTTTCCATTCATGTTATAGTTGACTCTCTCTCTCTCTCTCTCTCTCTCTCTCTGCCTCCCCCTCCCTCCCTCTCTCGGTGTCTCTCTCGATACTATAGCAATTTTTAGTGAAAATTATCAATTTAACATTAATCCTAATGTAATGATGCAAATATAGTTATATATTTTTTAACTTTACTCAAGAAATCCTAAACATTTGTGGGCAATTCAAACATACTAATTCCAGCCAATGCATGGAAGGAAATATTGACATGGCAGTCCACATAGGATGTTAGTTTAAGTAAATTTGCCCAAGTTAGTGCAAAGGTAAAATAACTTGCGATAATTGAACTCCACGCTAACATTTTTAGATTGACACCCATGAATTAGGTTTAGAACTACCTTGGTAGTTACGCGGAATTTTTATAAAAGCCTTTCAGTTGCGTCTCTTCCATGGAAGTTTTATTTTCTTCGAATGAATCTTAATTTTTTTCTGTTGTCAACGACATCTCATTTGAGTATGATGCTAATGGTGAATCTGTATGGTCCTGTACACATGGTAAAAGTGGCAATGGAAATATTCTTATGGTGAGTTCATTGAATATTTCCCATTCACGTTATAGTTGACGCTCTCTCTCTCTCTCTCCCCTCTCTCTCCCCTCCCTCCCTCCCTCTCTCGATACCATAGCAATTTTTAGGGAAAATTATCAATTTAACCTTAATCCTAATGTAATGATGCAAATATAGTTATATATCTTTTTAATTTCACTAATGTAATCTTAACCATTTGTGGGCAATTGAAACATACTTATTCCAGCCAATTTATGCAGGGAAATATTGACGTGGCAGTCCACATAGGATGTTAGTTTAAGTAAATTTGCCCAAGTTACTGTAAAGGTAAAATGACTTGCGATAATTGATCTCCACGCTAACATTTTTAGATTGACACCCATGAAATAGGTTTAGAAGAACCTTGGTAATTACGCCGACTTTTTATAAAAGCCTTTCATTTGCTTCTCTTCCATGGAAGTTTTATTTTCTTCAAATGAATCATATTTTTCTTTTTCTGTTGTCAACTGCATCTCCTTTCAGTATGATGCTACTGGTGAATCTGTATGGTCCTATACACGTGGCAAGAGTGGCAACGGAAATATCCTTATGGTGAGTTCATTGAATATTTCCCATTCACGTTATAGTTGACTCTCTATCTCTCTCTCTCTCTCTCTCCCTCTCTCCCTCTCTTCCTCCCTCCCTCCCTCCCTCTCTCTCTGTCTCTCTCGATACTATAGCAATTTTTAGGAAAATTATCAATTTAACCTTAATCCTAACGTAATCATGCAAAAATAGTTATATATTTTTTAATTTTACTAATGTAATCCTAACCATTTGTGGGCAATTGAAACATACTTATTCCAGCCAATTCATGCAGGGAAATATTGACATGGCAGTCCACATAGGATGTTAGTTTAAGTAAATTTGCCCAAGTTAGTGTAAAGGTAAAATGACTTGCGATAATTGATCTCACGCTAACATTTTTAGATTGACACCCATGAAATAGGTTTAGAACAACCATGGTAATTACGCCGAATTTTTATAAAAGCCTTTCATTTACTTCTCTTCCATGGAAGTTGTATTTTCTTCAAATGAATCTTAATTTTTTTTCAGTTGTCAACTGCATCTCCTTTGAGTACAACGCTAATGGTGAATCTGTATGGTAATTTACACATGGTAAGAGTGGCAACGGAAATATCCATATGGTGAGTTCATTGAATATTTTCCATTCATGTTATAGTTGACTCTCACTCTCTCTCTCTCTCTCTCTCTCTCTCTCTCTCTCTCTCTCTCTCTCTCTCTCCCTCTCTTCCTCCCTCCCTCCCTCCCTCTCTCTTTGTCTCTCTCGATACTATAGCAATTTTTAGGGAAAATTATCAATTTAACCTTAATCCTAACGTAATCATGCAAAAATAGTTATATATTTTTTAATTTTACTAATGTAATCCTAACCATTTGTGGGCAATTGAAACATACTTATTCCAGCCAATTCATGCAGGGAAATATTGACATGGCAGTCCACATAGCATGTTAGTTTAAGTAAATTTGCCCAAGTTAGTGTAAAGGTAAAATGACTTGCGATAATTGATCTCACGCTAACATTTTTAGATTAACACCCATGAAATAGGTTTAGAACAACCATGGTAATTACGCCGAATTTTTATAAAAGCCTTTCATTTACTTCTCTTCCTTGGAAGTTGTATTTTCTTCAAATGAATCTTAATTTTTTCGGTTGTCAACTGCATCTCCTTTGAGTATAACGCTAATGGTGAATCTGTATGGTAATTTACACATGGTAAGAGTGGCAACGGAAATATCCATATGGTGAGTTCATTGAATATTTTCCATTCATGTTATAGTTGACTCTCTATCTCTCTCTCTCTCTCTCTCTCTCTCTCTCTCTCTCTCTCTCTCTCTCTCTCCCTCTCTCTCTGCCTCCCTCCCTCCCTCCCTCTCTCTCTGTCTCTCTCGATACTATAGCAATTTTTAGTGAAAATTATCAATTTAACCTTAATCCTAATGTAATGATGGAAATATAGTTATATATTTTTTAATTTTACTAATGTTATCCTAAACATTTGTGGGCAATTCAAACATACTAATTCCAGCCAATGCATGGAAGGAAATATTGACATGGCAGTCCACATAGGATGTTAGTTTAAGTAAATTTGCCCAAGTTAGTGTAAAGGTAACATAACTTGCGATAATTGAACTCCACGCTAACATTTTTAGAATGACACTCATGAATTAGGTTTAGAACTACCTTGGTAATTACGCGGAATTTTTATAAAAGCCTTTCATTTGCATCTCTTCCATGGAAGTTTTATTTTCTTCAAATGAATCTTAATTTTCTTCTGTTGTCAACTACATCTCCTTTGAGTATGATGCTAATGGTGAATCTGTATGGTCCTATACACATGGTCAATGTGGAAATGGAAATATCCTTATGGTGAGTTCATTGAATATTTCCCATTCACGTTATAGTTGACTCTCTCTCTCTCTCTCTCTCCCTCTCTCTCCCCTCCCTCCCTCCCTCTCTCGATACCATAGCAATATTTAGGAAAATTGTCAATTTAACCTTAATCCTAATGTAATGATGCAAATATAGTTATATATTTTTTTAATTTTACTAATGTAATCTTAACCATTTGGGGGCAATTGAAACATACTTATTCCAGGCAATTCATGCAGGGAAATATTGACATGGCAGTCCACATAGGATGTTAGTTTAAGTAAATTTGCCCAAGTTAGTGCAAAGGTAAAATGACTTGCGATAATTGATCTCCATGCTAACATTTTTAGATTGACACCCATGAAATAGGTTTAGAACAACCTTGGTAATTACGCCGAATTTTTATAAAAGCCTTTCATTTGCTTCTCTTCCATGGAAGTTTTATTTTCTTCAAATGAATCATAATTTTTTTTTCTGTTGTCAACTGCATCTCCTTTCAGTATGATGCTAATGGTGAATCTGTATGGTCCTATACACGTGGCAAGAGTGGCAACGTAAATATCCTTATGGTGAGTTCATTTGAATATTTCCGATTCACGTTATAGTTGACTCTCTCTCTCTCTCTCTCTCTCTCTCTCTCTCTCCCTCTCTCCTCCTCCCTCCCTCCCTCCCTCTATCTCTGTCTCTCTCGATACTATAGCAATTTTTAGGGAAAATTATCAATTTAACCTTAATCCTAATGTAATGATGCAAAAATAGTTATATATTTTTTAATTTTACTAATGTAATCCTAACCATTTGTGGGCAATTGAAACATACTTATTCCAGCCAATTCATGCAGGGAAATATTGACATGGCAGTCCACATAGCATGTTAGTTTAAGTAAATTTGCCCAAGTTAGTGTAAAGGTAAAATGACTTGCGATAATTGATCTCCACACTAACATTTTTAGATTGACACCCATGAAATAGGTTTAGAACAACCTTGTAATTACGCCGAATTTTTATAAAAGCCTTTCATTTACTTCTCTTCCATGGAAGTTGTATTTTCTTCAAATCAATCTTAATTTTTTCAGTTGTCAACTGCATCTCCTTTGAGTATAACGCTAATGGTGAATCTGTATGGTCATTTACACATGGTAAGAGTGGCAACGGAAATATCCATATGGTGAGTTCATTGAATATTTTCCATTCATGTTATAGTTGACTCTCTCTCTCTCTCTCTCTCTCTCTCTCTCTCTCTCCCTCTCTGCCTCCCTCCCTCCCTCTCTCTCTCTCTCTCTCTCTCGATACTATAGCAATTTTTAGTGAAAATGATCAATTTAACCTTAATCCTAATGTAATGATGCAAATATAGTTATATATTTTTTAATTTTACTAATGTAATCCTAAACATTTGTGGGCAATTCAAACATACTAATTCCGGCCAATGCATGGAAGGAAATATTGACATGGCAGTCCACATAGGATGTTAGTTTAAGTAAATTTGCCCAAGTTAGTGTAAAGGTAAAATAACTTGCGATAATTGAACTCCACGCTAACATTTTTAGATTGACACCCATGAATTAGGTTTAGAACTACATTGGTAATTACGCGGAATTTTTATAAAAGCCTTTCAGTTGCGTCTCTTCCATGGAAGTTTTATTTTCTTCAAATGAATCTTAATTTTTTTCTGTTGTCAACTACATCTCCTTTGAGTATGATGCTAATGGTGAATCTGTATGGTCCTATACACATGGTAAAAGTGGCAATGGAAATATCCTTATGGTGAGTTCATTGAATATTTCCCATTCACGTTATAGTTGACTCTCTCTCTCTCTCTCTCTCCCTCCCTCCCTCCCTCCCTCTCTCGATACCATAGCAATTTTTGGGGAAAATTCTCAATTTAACCTTAAGCCTAATGTAATGATGCAAATATAGTTATATATTTTTTTAATTTTACTAATGTAATCTTAACCATTTGTGGGCAATTGAAACATACTTATTCCAGCCAATTCATGCAGGGAAATATTGACATGGCAGTCCACATAGGATGTTAGTTTAAGTAAATTTGCCCAAGTTAGTGTAAAGGTAAAATGACTTGCGATAATTGATCTCACGCTAACATTTTTAGATTGACACCCATGAAATAGGTTTAGAACAACCTTGGTAATTACGCCGAATTTTTATAAAAGCCTTTCATTTGCTTCTCTTCCATGGAAGTTTTATTTTCTTCAAATGAATCATATTTTTTTCCTGTTGTCAACTGCATCTCCTTTCGGTATGATGCTAATGGTGAATCTGTATGGTCCTATACACGTGGCAAGAGTGGCAACGGAAATATCCTTATGGTGAGTTCATTGAATGTTTCCCATTCACGTTATAGTTGACTCTCTCTCTCTCTCTCTCTCTCTCTCTCTTCCTCCCTCCCTCCCTCCCTCTCTCTTTGTCTCTCACGATACTATAGCAATTTTTAGGGAAAATTATCAATTTAACCTTAATCCTAATGTAATGATGCAAAAATAGTTATATATTTTTTAATTTTACTAATGTAATCCTGACCATTTGTGGGCAATTGAAACATACTTATGCCAGCCAATTCATGCAGGGAAATATTGACATGGCAGTCCACATAGCATGTTAGTTTAGGTAAATTGCCCAAGTTAGTGTAAAGGTAAAATGACTTGCGATAATTGATCCCCACGCTAACATTTTAAGATTGACACCCATGAAATAGGTTTAGAACAACCTTGGTAATGACGCCGAATTTTTATAAAAGCCTTTCATTTGCTTCTCTTCCGTGGAAGTTTTATTTTCTTCAAATGAATCATATTTTTTTTTCTGTTGTCAACTGCATCTCCTTTCAGTATGATGCTAATGGTCAATCTGTATGGTCCTATACACGTGGCAAGAGTGGCAACGGAAATATCCTTATGGTGAGTTCATTGAATATTTCCCATTCACGTTATAGTTGACTCTCCCTCTCTCTCTCTCTCTCTCTCTCTCTCTCTCTCTCTCCTCTCTTCCTCCCTCCCTCCCTCCCTCTCTCTCTGTCTCTCACGATACTATAGCGACTTTTAGGGAAAATTATCAATTTAACCTTAATCCTAATGTAATGATGCAAAAATAGTTATATATTTTTTAATTTTACTAATGTAATCCTGACCATTTGTGGGCAATTGAAACATACTTATTCCAGCCAATTCATGCAGGGAAATATTGACATGGCAGTCCACATAGCATGTTAGTTTAGGTAAATTTGCCCAAGTTATTGTAAAGGTAAAATGACTTGCGATAATTGATCTCCACGCTAACATTTTTAGATTGACACCCATGAAATAGGTTTAGAACAACCTTGGTAATTACGCCGAATTTTTATAAAAGCCTTTCATTTGCTTCTCTTCCATGGAAGTTTTATTTTCTTCAAATGAATCATATTTTTTTTCTGTTGTCAACTGGATCTCCTTTCAGTATGATGCTAATGGTGAATCTGTATGGTCCTATACACGTGGCAAGAGTGGCAACGGAAATATCCTTACGGTGAGTTCATTGAATATTTCCCATTCACGTTATAGTTGACTCTCTCTCTCTCTCTCTCTCTTCCTCCCTCCCTCCCTCCCTCTCTCTCTGTCTCTCACGATACTATAGCAATTTTTAGGGAAAATTATCAATTTAACCTTAATCCTAATGTAATGATGCAAAAATAGTTATATATTTTTTAATTTTACTAATGTAATCCTGACCATTTGTGGGCAATTGAAACATACTTATTCCAGCCAATTCATGCAGGGAAATATTGACATGGCAGTCCACATAGCATGTTAGTTTAGGTAAATTGCCCAAGTTAGTGTAAAGGTAAAATGACTTGCGATAATTGATCTCCACGCTGACATTTTTAGATTGACACCCATGAAATAGGTTTAGAACAACCTTGGTAATTACGCCCAATTTTTATAAAAGCCTTTCATTTGCTTCTCTTCCGTGGAAGTTTTATTTTCTTCAAATGAATCATATTTTTTTTTCTGTTGTCAACTGCATCTCCTTTCAGTATGATGCTAATGGTGAATCTGTATGGTCCTATACATGTGGCAAGAGTGGCAACGGAAATATCCTTATGGTGAGTTCATTGAATATTTCCCATTCACGTTATAGTTGACTCTCTCTCTCTCTCTCTCTCTCTCTCTCTCTGTCTCTCTTCCTCCCTCCCTCCCTTCCTCTCTCTCTCTCTCTCACGATACTATAGCGATTTTTAGGGAAAATTATCAATTTAACCTTAATCCTAATGTAATGATGCAAAAATAGTTATATATTTTTTAATTTTACTAATGTAATCCTGACCATTTGTGGGCAATTGAAACATACTTATTCCAGCCAATTCATGCAGGGAAATATTGACATGGCAGTCCACATAGATTGTTAGTTTAGGTAAATTTGCCCAAGTTAGTGTAAAGGTAAAATGACTTGCGATAATTGACCTCCACGCTAACATTTTTAGATTGACACACATGAAATAGGTTTAGAACAGCCTTGGTAATTACGCCGAATTTTTATAAAAGCCTTTCATTTGCTTCTCTTCCGTGGAAGTTTTATTTTCTTCAAATGAATCATATTTTTTTTTTCTGTTGTCAACTGCATCTCCTTTCGGTATGATCCTAATGGTGAATCTGTTTGGTCCTATACACGTGGCAAGAGTGGCAACGGAAATATGCTTGTGGTGAGTTCATTGAATATTTCCCATTCACGTTATAGTTGACTCTCTCTCTCTCTCTCTCTCTCTCTCTCTCTCTCTCTTTCTGCCTCCCTCCCTCCCTCCCTCTCTCTGTGTCTCTCTCGATACTATAGCAATTTTTAGGGAAAATTATCAATTTAACCTTAATACTAATGTAATGATGCAAATATAGTTATATATTTTTTTAATTTTACTAATGTAATCCTAACCATTTGTGGGCAATTGAAACATACTTATTCCAGCCAATTCATGCAGGGAAATATTGACATGGCAGTCCACATAGGATGTTAGTTTAAGTAAATTTGCCCAAGTTAGTGTAAAGGTAAAATGACTTGCGATAATTGATCTCCACGCTAACATTTTTAGATTGACACCCATGAAATAGGTTTAGAACAACCTAGGTAATTACGCCGAATTTTTATAAAAGCGTTTCATTTGCTTCTCTTCCATGGAAGTTTTATTTTCTTCAAATGAATCATATTTTTTTTTTTTCTGTTGTCAACTGCATCTCCTTTCAGTATGATGCTAATGGTGAATCTGTATGGTCATATACACGTGGCAAGAGTGGCAACAGAAATATCCTTATGGTGAGTTCATTGAATATTTCCCATTCACGTTATAGTTGACTCTCTCTCTCTCTCTATCCCTCTCTTTCTCTCCCTCCCTCCCTCCCTCTCTCGATACTATAGCAATTTTTCGGAAAATTATCAATTTAACCTTAATCCTAATGTAATGATGCAAAAATAGTTATATATTTTTTAATTTTACTAATGTAATCCTAACCATTTGTGGGCAATTGAAACATACTTATTCCAGCCAATTCATGCAAGGAAATATTGACATGGCAGTCCACATAGGATGTTAGTTTAAGTAAATTTGCCCAAGCTAGTGTAAAGGTAAAATAACTTGCGATAATTGAACTCCACGCTAACATTTTTAGATTGGCAACCATGAATTAGGTTTAGAACTACCTTGGTAATTACGGGAATTTTTATAAAAGCCTTTCATTTGCTTCTCTTCGATGGAAGTTTTATTTTCTTGAAATGAACCTGAATTTTTTTTTTTCTGTTGTCAACTACATCTCCTTTAAGTATGATGCTAGTGGTGAATTTGTCTGGTCCTATACAAATGGTAAGAGTGGCAACGGAAATATCCATATGGTGAGTTCATTAAATATTTTCCATTCACGTTATAGTTGACTCTCTCTCTCTCTCTCTCTCTCTCTCTCTCTCTCTTCCTCCCTCCCTCCCTCCCTCTCTCTCTGTGTCTCACGATACTATAGCGATTTTTAGGAAAATTATCAATTTAACCTTAATCCTAATGTAATGATGCAAAAATAGTTGTATATTTTTTAATTTTACTAATGTAATCCAGACCATTTGTGGGCAATTGAAACATACTTATTCCAGCCAATTCATGCAGGGAAATGTTGACATGGCAGTCCACATAGCATGTTAGTTTAGGTAAATTTGCCCAAGTTAGTGTAAAGGTAAAATGACTTGCGATAATTGATCTCACGCTAACATTTTTAGATTGACACCCATGAAATAGGTTTAGAACAACCTTGGTAATTACGCAGAATTTTTATAAAAGCCTTTCATTTACTTCTCTTCCATGGAAGTTTTATTTTCTTCAAATGAATCATATTTTTTTTTTCTGTTGTCAACTGCATCTCCTTTCAGTATGATCCTAATGGTGAATCTGTTTGGTCCTATACACGTGGCAAGAGTGGCAACGGAAATATCCTTATGGTGAGTTCATTGAATATTTCCCATTCACGTTATAGTTGACTCTCTCTCTCTCTCTCTCTCTCTCTCTCTCTCTCTCTTTCGACTCCCTCCCTCCCTCCCTCTCTCTGTGTCTCTCTCGATACTATAGCAATTTTTAGGGAAAATTATCAATTTAACCTTAATACTAATGTAATGATGCAAATATAGTTATATATTTTTTTAATTTTACTAATGTAATCCTAACCATTTGTGGGCACTTGAAACATACTTATTCCAGCCAATTCATGCAGGGAAATATTGACATGGCAGTCCACATAGGATGTTAGTTTAAGTAAATTTGCCCAAGTTAGTGTAAAGGTAAAATGACTTGCGATAATTGATCTCCACGCTAACATTTTTAGATTGACACCCATGAAATAGGTTTAGAACAACCTTGGTAATTACGCCCAATTTTTATAAAAGCCTTTCATTTGCTTCTCTTCCATGGAAGTTTTATTTTCTTCAAATGAATCATATTTTTTTCTGTTGTCAACTGCATCTCCTTTCAGTATGATGCTAATGGTGAATTTGTATGGTCCTATACACGTGGCAAGAGTGGCAACAGAAATATCCTTATGGTGAGTTCATTGAATATTTCCCATTCACGTTATAGTTGACTCTCTCTCTCTCTCTATCCCTCTCTCTCTCTCCCTCCCTCCCTCCCTCTCTCGATACTATAGCAATTTTTAGAGAAAATTATCAATTTAACCTTAATCCTAATGTAATGATGCAAATATAGTTATATATTTTTTAATTTTACTAATGTAATCCTAACCATTTGTGGGCAATTGAAACATACTTATTCCAGCCAATGCATGCAAGGAAATATTGACATGGCAGTGCACATAGGTTGTTAGTTTAAGTAAATTTTCCCAAGTTAGTGTAAAGGTAAAATGACTTTAGATAATTGAACTCAACGCTAACATTTTTAGATTGACACGCATGAATTTGGTTTGGAACTACCTTGGTAATTACGCAGAATTTTTATAAAAGCCTTTCATTGGCTTCTCTTGCATGGAAGTTTTATTTTCTTCAAATGAACCTGAATTTTTTTTTTTTTCTGTTGTCAACTACATCTCCTTTAAGTATGATGCTAATGGTGAATTTGTATGGTCCTATACACATGGTAAGAGTGGCAACGGAAATATCCATGTGGTGAGTTCATTGAATATTTTCCATTCACGTTATAGTTGACTCTCTCTCTCTCTCTCTCTCTCTCTCTCTCTCTCCATCCCTCTTTCGATACTATAGCAGTATTTCGGGAAAATTATCAATTTAACCTTAATCCTAATTTAATGATGCAAATATAGTTATATATTTTTTAATTTTACCAATGTAATCCTAAACATTTGTGGGCAATTCAAACATACTTATTCCAGCCAATTCATGCAAGGAAATATTGACCTGGCAGTCCACATAGGATGTTAGTTTAAGTAAAGTTGCCCAAGTTAGTGTAAAGGTAAAATGACTTGCGATAATTGAACTCCACGCTAACATTTTTAGATTGACACCCATGAAATAGGTTTAGAACTACTGTGGTAATTACTCTGAATTTTTAAAACAGCCTTTCATTTGCTTCTCTTCCATGGAAGTTTTATTTTCTTCAAATGAATCTTAATTTTTTTCTGTTGTCAACTCCATCTCCTTTGAGTATGATGCTAATGGTGAATCTGTATGGTCCTATACACATGGTAAAAGTGGCAACGGAAATATCCTTATGGTGAGTTCATTGAATATTTCCCTTTCACGTTATAGTTGACTCTCTCTCTCTCTCTATCTCTCTCTCTCTCTCTCTCTCTCTCTCTCTCTCTCCCTCTTTCGATACTATAGCAATTTTTCGGAAAATTATCAATTTAACCTTAATCCTAATGTAATGATGCAAAAATAGTTATATATTTTTTTAATTTTACTAATGTAATCCTAACCATTTGTGGGCAATTGAAACATACTTATTCCAGCCAATTCATGCAAGGAAATATTGACATGGCAGTCCACATAGGATGTTAGTTTAAGTAAATTTGCCCAAGTTAGTGTAAAGGTAAAATAACTTGCGATAATTGAACTCCACGCTAACATTTTTAGATTGGCACCCATAAATTAGGTTTAGAACTACCTTGGTAATTACGCAGAATTTTTATAAAAGCCTTTCATTTGCTTCTCTTCGATGAAAGTTTTATTTTCTTCAAATGAACCTGAATTTTTTTTTTTTTTCTGTTGTCAACTACATCTCCTTTAAGTATGATGCTAGTGGTGAATTTGTCTGGTCCTATACAAATGGTAAGAGTGGCAACAGAAATATCCATATGGTGAGTTCATTGAATATTTTCCATTCACGTTATAGTTGACTCTCTCTCTCTCTCTCTCTCTCTCTCTCTCTCTCTCTCTCTCTCTCTCTCTCTCTCTCTCTCTCTCCCCTCTCTCCCTCCCTCTTTCGATACTATAGAAATTTTTCGGAAAATTATCAATTTAACCTTAATCCGAATGTAATGATGCAAATATAGCTCTATATTTTTTAATTTTACTAATGTAATCCTAACCGTTTGTGGGCAATTCAAACATACTTATTCCAGCGAATTCATGCAAGGAAATATTGACATGGCAGTCCACATAGGATGTTAGTTTAAGTAAAGTTACCCAAGTTAGTGTAACGGTAAAATGACTTGCGATAATTGAACTCCACGCTAACATTTTTAGATTGACACCCATGAAATAGGTTTAGAACTACCTTGGTAATTATGTGACATCCCATATTTTCAGTCATGTTTTCTATTGAATAAATCGGGCATTTCATTGACGCGTCTATAGGGCTGTTCTCAGAACTGATCATTCTAGAGGTAACTATACTATCTGGGGAAACTATTAAGAATTTTAAGGCAAATAGACTTTAGAATTCGACCAGGAATTGGCTGCTCGACCGTGTTCATCTGCTGAGATCATTACGGCACAGACGCAAATTGATTAGAGATCAGATATAGGTCGGTTGGACTGAGATGTGTGGCTAATCGTGGATGACACCACTAAATTGGAAAATTCTCGTCGGCCGACACTAGACTGAATTCTCTATCGTTTTGGTACCCTATGTCCGTATTTGAATTCTCGAGATTTCTACGACAATCAAGAGGTGTCAATGTGTCGAGTGGGTTCATTGTGGATCGAAGAAAATCGACCACGGGTCATTTGCACTAAAAAGTTCTGAAAACTACGCAGTAGTCTAGTTCACGCTAAAAACGTGTCGAATGGAAATTAACCGTGAATTCGAACCCGATTTTAGAAATTAAAAGTTCTGTGGTGTCACGAGCTATTCTAGAAACGTCGACTCAGTCTCAGAAGATTTTTCAGAGATTCCGAGATTTTTACGGAAAATCGTACGGACGTCACGAGAAAATAGCGGAAATTCGGATGGCCAATTTGAAGGAAAATTTGGGCTTCCAAGATGAGTTATTTGGCAATGGACACTTGCAGAAATGGTATGGTATTTTTCTTCGACAGAGTTTGACATTAAATTGGGAATTTTATTGGAGAAATTGAAGCTCCAATGTGTCAAATTCGGAGCTATGGTTGAGGGCTACAAATTTTGGCTTCAAAGTTGATTAATGGTGGAATTATTCTTCTAGAAAGAATTAGGGGACAAGAGGGATTAGATTGGGAGCTTGTGGGACCAAGTCATTCAATGTATTGGCTAAGGATAGACTTTTGTTCCCCTCACAGCTGGCTTCTCCCTCACGCACGGCTCCCCCTCCATCTTCCTCCTCACGCAAGCAGTTTCCCCTTTATTTTGCTTTCATTTCTCCCACCGAACTGGCTGCCTTTTTCTCTTTGATTTTCCTTTCTGTTTTGGCCATCGTTTTTCTTTCTCTGCGAACAACCCACACCCCACCGAGAATTCTCCTTTGCTTGGCCACGCGTCCACGAGCTGTCCATCCTTGGTCAACTAAAGAAGTTCTTCACCACCAACGTTGACCTCTCCATTCACCGAAGCTCTGCCCATCCACCGAAGTTGCTCATGCCATCATCATCATCATCATCATCCCATCTCCATTCTCCTCTTCACAGCTTGCCACCCCCACGCCCACACACCACCAGCGAACTCATCCCATCTTCTCCACTATTATTTGTCTCTTGGGTCAACATGCAAATTCACCGAGGCTTTTGTTGACCGAAGCTCACGTGGCCTCACGCCAGCAAACCACCGAAGCATCGTCCGCGCACTTCCCAGCTCTTGCCGAAGCCGCGCCAGCCCACTTCTCGGTCAGCTCCAGCAGCAGCAACGACGCCGCGTGGTCTTCTCCAGCTCACGTGATTTTGGTCTCCTTCGATCGAAGCGGCAGTCTTCACGCTGTGGCCCTTTCGTCTCAGCCCAGCAATTGGGCCCTTGAAGCCGTGAGCTTCACCAACAGAAAGCCCACGAATTTTACTTGAAGTCAGGCCCAGATCTGCAGCATTCCAGCCCAGTTCAGTCTTTTCTTGAAGCCCAGTTCAGCCCACAATCAGTGGCAAGTGAAGCCCATGGATCCAGCAGTTTCGGCCCAGTTTTTGGCCCTCTTGAAGTCAGCCCATCTTCATTTGCATTTCAGCAAAGCCCATTAAGTTTGGCCCAACCTGCAGCAAGCCCATTTGCAGCCCAAGCCCGTGAAGCAAGTCAGCCCAAGCTGAGGCCCAAGTTCAGTCTAAGCCCATAAATTTCTGTGGGCTTGCGAGGCTTGTAGGCCCGGCCCAAGTGTCCGTCGACGCCGCCGAAAGTTTGGGTTTCGGCCGCCGTCACGGTGATCCGGTCCCCGCTTTTAATCAAGTGAGTAATCTCACTAATCCTCGCTTAGTAGACTAATTATGCTTAAGGGTTGATTAGATTTAATTAAGTGCAATTAGGTGGTTAGATTAGTTTAGAACAATTAAATTAGTGACTTAATGATGCATGTTAGGTGGTTAGACTTAGTCATTAGCAAGTAGAGACGTACTATTATTTATTGAATGCATCTCGGGATTTTTCCTGACACTTATCGGGCTTCAATTAGGCATTACGGGCCTAAATTGGATTTTTAGTATTTGTTTATTAATTTTCGAAATTAATTATTTAATTATTTATTTTTCAGAAATTAGCAAGGATAGCCGACGACCCAAATTTCGTGCTGATTGTTGTGGTGCAGTCCGTTTATTTATTTGAACTCTACGTTGTGCTGAATTGAATTAATTGTGCAATTTGAGGAATTATTCCTAAATTGATTAAGATTGAGTAATTGAGTTGTGGATGGCTGAGTATGATTGTTTAACGTCAATAATGCTTTGATGGGCTGTTAAGTGGAGAAGTTTGCGAGAGTGATTTAAATATACTCTTGGCTAAGATCCATCAGGTATGTTAATATCCTGTGAAAATTGAGTGAGTTGATGAGTATGCGGGGATTCATCCCAAAATTGATCAGTGTCGGTATTCAATTAGAATTTGACTTTGAGAGGTTGTGAGTTGAACCTCGAAAGTCGCCCAAAGTATGGCTGTGCCAGTAGGGCCGAGTTATGCCACCGAATTTGGAGTTGGTCGCGCCGGTTGGGCCGTAATTTGCCACCTGATATGGGTCGCGCTTGATAAGGCGGTAATCTGCCACCCGATAGGGGTCGCGCCTGATAAGGCCGTAATCTGCCACCCGATAGGGGTCACGCCTGATAAGGCTGTAATCTGCCACCTATTAAAGGTCGCGCCCATTGGGCTGTAATTTGCTGCCTAAAGATAGGTCGTGTCCTTTGGGACTATAATTTGTCTCCAAGAAATTTGGTAGGCTATGCTCGTGAAGTCGTGAGTACGATTTGAGACTGAATAAGGGAAATGACTAGGGAATAGTTGAATTGTCATGAAATTGACTAGGTCGATGGATGGAGATATTGATCTATGATGTAATTGCTTGGATGCCTATTGAACTGTGCTAATATGCAGGTGGAATCCGAGGCCTAGGTAAGTCCTCTGACCCGTGCGTGTATAGGCAGCTCGGTTAGCATATTGGTTTCCTAATCGAGTCTTAATGGGGTAGAACTTGCTGAGACGTAGTCTCATCCCGGTTGTGGTAAAACATTTCAGGACCCCGATGAGGAGCCCGAGGAGAAAGAAAAGATGAAGAGGAGGATGTGAGCTTAGGAGGAGAACCCCGAATAAGATGATGATCCGAGTACGACCCGGATGAGGACTGAAATCCCATCATCTTTTAGTGAATCCTATTTAAATGTGAATAGTGTGAGACTAGAATGTTATGAATAGTCTTGTGAATAGACTTCGAGTTATGCCATGTATAAAAGTTTGGTTGTGGATTTCAATATGAAAAATACGGCCTTACTTTTCTATCCCATTATGTTAATGTCTGGGGATTTATAACTGCTTCCGCATGTGCTTAATAAACGAAAGGGTCGGCGATACTTAGTCCTGGAATATCGCATTGTAAAATCGACCAAGTAGAAGGATGTGTGCGTGCCCGAGTATCGGGGCATGACATCCCCTTTTTGTGGTATCATAGCGAAGTTCAAGATTGGAGTGATAAGGAGCGATGAGTAATGGGATAGTAGTAAGAAAGACCTTTAAATTCATGCTGGTGCATGTTTGTGATAGCTGAATGCTAGAATTGCTTGTTGTTTGGGTCACTCCGTTTCTAATTCGTGGTGGAATTGGAAGCAAGCTCTAGTAAATAAAGCTGAGCCATGAGTGACTAGGAGCCGAGGACTCCTGCAAAGAGGGCCGGTAGGGCCGTGACTCGGGGCAGAACGCCGACCAAGGTCGGTGCCCGAGGAGGTCGTGGTAAAGCGCCAGCTGTGGCTAGCGCTAGTGGCGAAGCACCACCTCCTATTGGTGCTGGGGTAGAAGCCCTTGGTGATCCTAGATTTGATGGGGATCATGCGTGTATTGGAAGCAAAGGGTACAAGGTTAGACCAGCAAGCCGCTACTGTTGAAGCCGCTGCCCAAGCCGCTGCAATCGCCGCCGCCGCCCACCGGAGTCGCCCCCTGCCGTACTGCACTTGCCGTTGCTCCAGCTGCCGTGAATGTTGAAGGTCCATCGGGGATAGTGGTCGCTGCAAGACCAATCCATAAGCTAGTGGAGCATTTCCTAAGGCTAAATCCACCATTGTTCACTAGGACAGGAGATCCTGAAGTTGCTTCTTCATGGATTCAGAAGCTCGAGAAGGCGTTTGCATTATTGATGTGCAACGAGACTGAGAAGGTAATGTTAGCAACTTACCAGCTGGAGGGAGTTGCGGACACTTGGTGGATATCTACACGTGAAACGATCTTTCCAGAAGGCGTTGTTCAAGAGTGGAACACTTTCCGTGAAGCCTTCAATGACAAGTACTTCTCTGAGATTGCCAGAGAGGTGAAGATGGCAGAACTTCAACATCTTCGCCAAGGTTCCCTAACTGTTGATGAATATGAGGCGAAGTTCGCTGAACTTTCGCGATATGCCCCTGAGTTAATCGAGAACCCTGTGAACCGAGCGAGGAGGTTCAGAGATGGATTCAGACCGGACATGAGGAGTGCCTTAGTCCTCCTGGATCTAAAGACTTACAATGATTTGTATCGGAGAGCTCAGAAAATTGAGAAGGATCAAAATGACAGAGCTGCCTTGTCTAGATCAAGGTTCAATTCTCATAGAGACAACATTCACCAAGGAAAGAGGCCTATGCCTGGAAACAGATTCCGAGTTCAGCCCGATAGGGAGGGTGGAATCGGAAAGACAGGATCTAGCCAGAATGGTGTGTGTCGCCTGTGCGGAAGGCAACATGGATCCGCCCCATGCCATTCTAGACCGGGTACTTGGTTTGGGTGTGGCCAGCCGGGTCACATAGGCAGGGACTGTCCCAGAAGACAGGGGAGACCACATCAGTTTCCATCACCGTCGCAAATGGGCCAGATCAAAGGGTATGCCTCTCAGAATGCGCCGCAGGGAGGACAGTTGAGGCCTCCAGTCCTTGGCACCGTGTACGCGATTACCGGAGGTCGGACAAAGCACCGCCTAACGAAGTCACCACGGCTTCATTGAATGGACAAAAGTTCGAGAGATGAATCGAGTTATGCACCGAGTAAAGAAAGGGCAATGTTCCCCGGTGTTATATCGAGTGGCGCAAAGCAGAATTTTGGTTAAGTTTATAAAACTTCCATTGTTGTAATGAAATATAAAAATGAATCACTAGTTATAGTTGTACTTGAATCCTTTGCCTATGTATAACTTTGATACCGTATATGAAAAGGTTTAGCTCGAGGAGCTTTTGTGTAATGAATTGTTATTGCAATGTGATATAGTTTCATCAGTTGAAGGAAGTTATATTGAAGACAGCGTTATGAGTTAGAATTTTAGAAGAACGGTGATCGAGATGTCCTGTATCACCATGGAAAGACACTTCACTTGACAAACCAGAATGTTTAGAAAATCCTGCAAGAGGATACCAGTAGGGGAAAAGTTGACGTTAAGATTTCGGAAGATGGAACGTCGAGGTATCGTAAGTGATGATAAGTGTCAGATAGTATGGAACTTGAGGAAGAAACTTGGTCAAGAATTCACGGTGGCAGTTGTAGCATTCGACCATACAGTGTGAGGTAGGTAGACCGATATGAAGATAGTTATCGTCGGATAGGTTGTAAGTGTCAAATGTGCTAGTAAGTGAAAGTTCAGTAATGCAAGCCAAGAGGGCATTTATAATCACTTGAGAGTTTTGAGTGAGAATGGAAGTATGTTACGATGGAATGATGTGATAGGTTTACCAAGGAGTTAGAGGAATAATGACTCCAGTTGGGGTAGTGATCGACAGACTGATGAAGTCGGCTCACTTTATCGTTGTATGGAAGGATATTGATTGGAATAGGCATGCTGAAATGTATGTGTGTCAAATAGTTCGTCTGCGTGGAGTACTAGTGACGAACTTATATCGGATCTAGAACTGAAGTTCCCAGTTTCAGCAAATCAATCAGATAATTCCTTTTGAGGCAAAATAGAGCAGAGTGTGCAGAACTTCAGTTTGTTGAGATGAGATCAGAGAAATAAAGATCACAGGACGAGGGTCAGCTCAGCAGTCAGTAGTTGCAATTGCTGTGATTAGTGCCAGAGTACAGACTGCTCAGAACCGCCAGAATAATTGAATTGTTGAGCATTGAAGGCCCCAAAAGTTCTAAATTGGTGAGTACATCTTTCTGAAGGTGTCACCAATGAGGGATACCTTGCGTTTCAGCAAGGAGGGAAAAATTGAAATCGAAGTACGTAGGTCCCTTTGAGATTCTAAAAAGAATTCGGATCCTATCGTATCGTCTTGCATTGCTGCCGAGGTTAGCGCAAGTGCATGACGTCTTTCATGTGTCGATGTTGAGGACAGATGATCCTAACATGACCCACGTGCTAAATCTTGAAAAATTAGGCTTGGACGACAGAGTGTCGTACATGAAAAACTTGGTTCAGCTTGTGGATCAGAAAGATCAGATTCTATCTATCAAGAAGGTCCCTTTGTTCAAAGTGGTCTAACAATGCCACGGGACTGAAGAAACAACCGGGGAAAATGAGACTAGATGAGACGACGATACCCCCACCTTTTTATTAAGGATTAGTAAAGGTTTAAATTTCGAGGACGAAATTTTTATAAGAGGAGAAGAGTTGTGACATCCCAGATTTTCAGTCTTGTTTTCTATTGAATAAATCAGGCATTTCATTGACGCGTCTATAGGGCTGTTATCAGAACTGATCATTCTAGAGATAACTAGACTATCTAGGGAAACTATAAAGAATTTTAAGGCAAAAAGACTTGAGAATTCGACCAGGAATCGGCTGCTCAACCGTGTTCATCTGCTGAGATCATTACGGCATAGACGTAAATTGATTAGAGATCAGATATAGGTCGGTCCGACAGAGATGTGTGGCTAATCGTGGGTGACACCACTAAATTGGAAAATTTTTAATATCATGTGAAAATTGAGTGAGTTGATTAGTATGCAGGGATTCATCCCAAAATTGATCAGTGTCGGTATTCAATTAGAATTTGACTTTGAGAGGTTGTGAGTTGAACCTTGAAAGTAGCCCAAAGTATGGCTGTGCCAGTAGGGCCGAGTTCTGCCACCGAATTTGGAGTTGGTCGCGCCGGTTGGGCCGTAATTTGCCACCCGATATGGGTCGCGCCTGATAAGGCGGTAATCTGCCACCCGATAGGGGTCGCGCCTGATAAGGCCGTAATCTGCCACCCGATAGGGGTCGCGCCTGATAAGGCCGTAATTTGCCATCTATTAAAGGTCGCGCCCATTGGGCCGTAATTTGCTGCCTAAAGATAGGTTGTGTCCTTTGGGACTATAATTTGTTGCCAATAAATTTGGTAGGCTATGGTCGTGAAGTCGTGAGTACGATTTGAGATTGAATAAGGGAAACGACTGGGGAATAGTCGAATTGTCATGAAATCGACTAGGTCGATGGATCGAGATATTGATTTGTGATGTAATTGCTTGGATAGCTATTGAACCATGCTAATATGCAGGTGGAATACGAGGCCCAGGTAAGTCCTCTGACCCGTGCGTGTATAGGCAGCCCGGTTAGCATATTGGCTTCCTAATCGAGTCTTAGTGGGGTAGAACTTGCTGAGACGTAGTCTCATCCCGGTTGTGGGACAACATTTCAGCACCCTGATGAGGAGCCTGAGGAGAAAGAAACCGAAGAGGAGTACCTGGAGGAGAACCCTGATGATGATCTGAGTACGAATCGGATGAGGACTGAAATCCCGTCATCTTTTAGGAATCCTGTGTAAATGTGAATAGTGTGAGACTAGAATGTTATGAATAGTCTTGTGAATAGACTTCGAGTTATGCCATGTATAAAAGTTTGGTTGTGGATTTCAACATGAAAAATCTGGCCTTACTTTTCTATCCCATTGTGTTAATGTCTGATGATTTATAACTGCTTCCGCATGTGCTTAATAACCGAAAGGGTTGGCGATACTTAGTCCTGGGATATCGCATTATAAAATCGACCAAGTACAAGGATGTGTTCGTGCCCGAGGATCGGTGCGTGACAAATTACGCCGAATTTTTATAAAAGCCTCTCATTTGCTTCTCAACCATGGAAGTTTTATTTTCTTCAAATGAATCTTAATTTTTTTTTTCAGTTGTCAACTGCATCTCCTTTGAGTATAACGCTAATGGTGAATCTGTATGGTCCTTTACACATGGTAAGAGTGGCAACGGAAATATCCATATGGTGAGTTCATTGAATATTTTCCATTCATGTTATAGTTGACTCTCTCTCTCTCTCTCTCTCTCTCTCTCTGCCACCCTCCCTCCCTCCCTCCCTCCCTCTCCCTCTCTGTCTCTCTCGATACTATAGCAATTTTTAGGGAAAATTATCAATTTAACCTTAATCCTAATGTAATAATGCAAATATAGTTATATATTTTTTAATTTTACTAATCTAATCCTAAATATTTGTGGGCAATTCAAACATACTTATTCCAGCCAATTCATGCAAGGAAATATTGACATGGCAGTCCACATAGGATGTTAGTTTAAGTAAATTTGCCCAAGTTAGTGTAAAGGTAAAATGACTTGCGATTATTGAACTCCACGCTAACATTTTTAGATTGACACCCATGAATTAGGTTTAGAACTACCTTGGTAATTACGCCGAATTTTTATAAAAGCCTTTCATTTGCTTCTCTTCCATGGAAGTTTTATTTTCTTCAAATGAATCTTAATTATTTTTTCTGTTGTCAACTACATCTCCTTTAAGTATCATGCTAATGGTGAATCTGTATGGTACTATACACACGGTAAGAGTGGCAACATAAATATCCATATGGTGAGTTCATTGAATATTTTCCATTGACGTTATAGTTGACTCTCTCTCTCTCTCTCTCTCTCTCTCTCTCTCTCTCTCTCTCTCTCTCTCTTTCTCTCTCTCTCTCTCTCTCTATCTCTCACTCTCTCTCTCCTTCTCTCTCCCTCTCTCTCCCTCTCTCCCTCCCTCTTTAAACACTATAGCAATTTTTCGGGAACATTATCAATTTAACCTTACTCCTAATGTAATGATGCAAATATAGTTATAGATTTTTCAATTTTACTAATGTAATCCATATGGTGAGTTGATTGAATATTTTCCATTCACGTTATAGTTGAGTCCCTCTCTCTCTCTCTCTCTCTCTCTCTCTCTCTCTCTCTCTCTCTCTCTCCCTCTCCCTATCTCCCTCCCTCTTTCGATACTATAGCAATTTTTCGCGAAAATTATCAATTTAACCTTAATCCTAATGTAATGATGCAAATATAGTTATATAGTTATATATTTTATTTTCTTCAAATGAAACTTAATTTTTTTTCTGTTGTCAACTGCATCTCCTTTGAGTATGATGCTAATGGTGAATCTGTATTGTCCTATACACATGATAAGAGTGACAACGGAAATATCCATATGGTGAGTTCATTGAATATTTTCCATTCATGTTATAGTTGACTATCTCTCTCTCTCTCTCTCTCTCTCTCTCTCTCTCTCTCTCTCTCTCTCTGTCTTTCTCTCTCCCTCCCTCCCTCCCTCTATCTACACTATAGCAATTTTTAGGCAAAATTATCAATTTAACCTTAATCCTAATGTAATGATGCAAATATAGTTATATATTTTTTAATTTTACTAATGTAATCCTAAACATTTGTGGGCAATTCAAACATACTTATTCCAGCCAATTCATGCAAGGAAATATTGACATGGCAGTCCACATAGGATGTTAGTTTAAGTAAATTTGCCCAAGTTAGTGTAAATGTAAAATGACTTGCGATAATTGAACTCCACGCTAACATTTTTAGATTGACACCCATGAAATAGGTTTAGAACTACCTTGGCAATTATGCCGAATTTTTATAAAAGCCTTTCATTTGCTTATCTTGCATGGAAGTTTTATTTTCTTCAAACGAATCTTAATTTTTTTTCTGTTGTCAACTGCATCTCCTTTGAGTATGATGCTAATGGTGAATCTGTAAGGTCCTATACACATGCTAAGAGTGGCAACGGAAATATCGATATGGTGAGTTCATTGAATATTTTCCATTCACGTTATAGTTGACTCTCTCTCTCTCTCTCTCTCTCCCTCTCTCTCCCTCTCTCCCTCCCTCCCTCCCTCCCTCTCTCTCAATACTATAGCAATTTTTAGGGAAAATTATCAATTTAACCTTAATCCTAATGTAATGATGCAAATATAGTTATATATTTTTTAATTTTACTAATGTAATCCTAAACATTTGTGGGCAATTCAAACATACTTATTCCAGCCAATTCATGCAAGGAAATATTGACATGGCAGTCCACATAGGATGTTAGTTTAAGTAAATTTGCCCAAGTTAGTGTAAATGTAAAATGACTTGCGATAATTGAACTCCACGCTAACATTTTTAGATTGACACCCATGAAATAGGTTTAGAACTACCTTGGCAATTATGCCGAATTTTTATAAAAGCCTTTCATTTGCTTATCTTGCATGGAAGTTTTATTTTCTTCAAACGAATCTTAATTTTTTTCTGTTGTCAACTGCATCTCCTTTGAGTATGATGCTAATGGTGAATCTGTAAGGTCCTATACACATGCTAAGAGTGGCAACGGAAATATCGATATGGTGAGTTCATTGAATATTTTCCATTCACGTTATAGTTGACTCTCTCTCTCTCTCTCTCTCTCCCTCTCTCTCTCCCTCTCTCCCTCCCTCCCTCCCTCCCTCTCTCAATACTATAGCAATTTTTAGGGAAAATTATCAATTTAACCTTAATCCTAATGTAATGATGCAAATATAGTTATATATTTTTTAATTTTACTAATGTAATCCTAACCATTTGTGGGCAATTCAAACATACTTATTCCAGCGAATTCATGCAAGGAAATATTCACATGGCAGTCTACATAGGATGTTAGTTTAAGTAAAGTTGCCCAAGTTAGTGTAAAGGTAAAATGACTTGCGATAATTGAACTCCACGCTAACATTTTTAGATTGACACCCATGAAATAGGTTTGGAACTACCTTGGTAATTACACCGAATTTTTATAAAAGCCTTTCATTTGCTTCTTCCAAGGAAGTTTTATTTTGTTCAAATGAATCTTAATTTTTTTCAGTTGTCAACTGCAACTCCTTTGAGTATAACGCTAATGGTGAATCTGTATGGTCCTTTACACATGGTAAGAGTGGCAACGGAAATATCCATATGGTGAGTTCATTGAATATTTTCCATTCATGTTACAGTTGACTCTCTCTCTCTCTCTATCTCCCTCTCTCCCTCCCTCTTTCGATACTATAGCAATTTTTAGGAAAATTATCAATTTAACCTTAATCCTAATGTAATGATGCAAATATAGTTATATATTTTTAATTTTACTAATGTAATCCTAACCATTTGTGGGCAATTCAAACATACTTATTCCAGCGAATTCATGCAAGGAAATATTCACATGGCAGTCTACATAGGATGTTAGTTTAAGTAAAGTTGACCAAGTTATTGTAAAGGTAAAATGACTTGCGATAATTGAACTCCACGCTAACATTTTTAGATTGACACCCATGAAATAGGTTTGGAACTACCTTGGTAATTACACCGAATTTTTATAAAAGCCTTTCATTTGCTTCTTCCAAGGAAGTTTTATTTTGTTCAAATGAATCTTAATTTTTTTTTCAGTTGTCAACTGCAACTCCTTTGAGTATAACGCTAATGGTGAATCTGTATGGTCCTTTACACATGGTAAGAGTGGCAACGGAAATATCCATATGGTGAGTTCATTGAATATTTTCCATTCATGTTACAGTTGACTCTCTCTCTCTCTCTATCTCCCTCTCTCCCTCCCTCTTTCGATACTATAGCAATTTTTCGGGAAAATTATCAATTTAACCTTAATCCTAATGTAATGATGAAAATAAAGTTATATATTTTTTAATTTTACTAATGTAATCCTAAACATTTGTGGGAATTCCAACATACTTATTCCAGCGAATTCATGTGAGGAAATATTGACGTGGCAGTCCACATAGGATGCTAGTTTAAGTAAAGTTGCCGAAGTTAGTGTAAAGGTAAAATGACTTGCGATAATTGAACTCCACGCTAACGTTTTTAGATTGACACCCATGAAATAGGTTTAGAACTACCTTGGTAATTACGCTGAATTTTTATAAAAGCCTTTCATTTGCTTCTCTTCCATGGAAGTTTTATTTTCTTAAAATGAATCTTAATCTTTTTTTCTGTTGTCAACTGCATCTCCTTTGAGTATGATGCCAATGGTCAATCTGTATGGTCCTATACACATGGTCAGAGTGGCAACGGAAATATCCATATGGTGAGTTCATTGAATATTTTCCATTCATGTTATAGTTGACTCTCTCTCTCCCTCTCTCTCTCTCCCTCTCTCCCTCCCTCTATCGATACTATAGCAATTTTTAGGAAAAATTATCAATTTAACCTTAATCCTAATGTAATGATGCAAATATAGTGATATACTTTTTAATTTTACTAATGTAATCCTAAATATTTGTGGGCAATTCAAACATACTTATTCCAGCCAATTCATGCAAGGAAGTATTGAGATGGCAGTCCACATAGGATGTTAGTTTAAGTAAAGTTGCGCAAGTTAGTGTAAAGGTAAAATGACTTGCGATAATTGAACTCCACACTAACATTTTTAGATTGACACCCATGAAATAGGTTTAGAACTACCTTGGTAATTACGTCCAATTTTTTTAAAAGCCCTTCACTTGCTTCTCTTCCATGGAACTTTTATTTTCTTCAAATGAATCTTATTTTTTTTTTCTGTGGTCGACTGCTTCTCCTTTCGGTGTGACTAATGGCAAATCTATATGGTCCTATACACATGGTAAGAGTGGCAATGGAAATATCCATATGGTGAGTTCATTGAATATTTTCCATTCATGTTATAGTTGACTCTTTCTCTCTCTCACTCTCTCTCTCTCTCTCCCTCTTCCTCCCTCCCTCTCTCCCACCCTCCCTCCCACCCTCTCTCTCTCTGTCTCTATCGATACTATAGCAATTTTTAGGGAAAATTAACAATTTAACCTTAATCCTAATGTAATGATGCAAATATAGTTATATATTTTTTAATTTTACTAATGTAATCCGAAACATTTGTGGGAATTCAAACATTCTTATTCCAGCCAATTTATGCAAGGAAATATTGACATGGCAGTCCACATAGGATGTTAGTTTAAGTAAAGTTGCCCAAGTTAGTGTAAAGGTAAAATGACTTGCGATAATTGAACTCCACGCTAACATTTTTAGATTGACACCCATGAAATAGGTTTAGAACTACCTTGGTAATTATGTCCAATTTTTATAAAAGCCTTTCATTTGCTTCTCTTCCATGGAAGTTTTATTTTCTTCAAATGAATCTTAATTTTTTTTTCTATGGTCAACTGCATCTCGTTTGAGTATGACGCTAATGGTGAATCTGTATGGTCGTATACACATGGTAAGAGTGGCAACGGAAATATCCAATTGGTGAGTTCATTGAATATTTTCCATTCACGTTATAGTTGACTCTCTCTCTCTCTCTCTCTCTCTCCATCCCTCTTTCGATACTATAGCAGTATTTCGGGAAAATTATCAATTTAACCTTAATCCTAATGTAATGATGCAAATATAGTTATATATTTTTTAATTTTACTAATGTAATCCTAACCATTTGTGGGCAATTCAAACATACTTATTCCAGCGAATTCATGCAAGGAAATATTCACATGGCAGTCTACATAGGATGTTAGTTTAAGTAAAGTTGCCCAAGTTAGTGTAAAGGTAAAATGACTTGCGATAATTGAACTCCACGCTAACATTTTTAGATTGACACCCATGAAATAGGTTTGGAACTACCTTGGTAATTACACCGAATTTTTATAAAAGCCTTTCATTTGCTTCTTCCAAGGAAGTTTTATTTTGTTCAAATGAATCTTAATTTTTTTTTTCAGTTGTCAACTGCAACTCCTTTGAGTATAACGCTAATGGTGAATCTGTATGGTCCTTTACACATGGTAAGAGTGGCAACGGAAATATCCATATGGTGAGTTCATTGAATATTTTCCATTCATGTTACAGTTGACTCTCTCTCTCTCTCTATCTCCCTCTCTCCCCCCTCTTTCGATACTATAGCAATTTTTAGGGAAAATTATCAATTTAACCTTAATCCTAATGTAATGATGCAAATATAGTTATATATTTTTTAATTTTACTAATGTAATCCGAAACATTTGTGGGAATTCAAACATTCTTATTCCAGCCAATTTATGCAAGGAAATATTGACATGGCAGTCCACATAGGATGTTAGTTTAAGTAAAGTTGCCCAAGTTAGTGTAAATGTAAAATGACTTGCGATAATTGAACTCCACGCTAACATTTTTAGATTGACACCCATGAAATAGGTTTAGAACTACCTTGGTAATTACGTCCAATTTTTATAAAAGCCTTTCATTTGCTTCTCTTCCATGGAAGTTTTATTTTCTTCAAATGAATCTTAATTTTTTTTTTCTATGGTCAACTGCATCTCCTTTGAGTATGACGCTAATGGTGAATCTGTATGGTCCTATACACATGGTAAGAGTGGCAACGGAAATATCCAATTGGTGAGTTCATTGAATATTTTCCATGCATGTTATAGTTGACTCTCTCTCTCTCTCCCTCTCTCCCTCCCTCCCTCCCTCCCTCAGTCGATACTATAGCAATTGTTAGGGAAAATCATCAATTTAACCTTAATCCTAATCTAATGATGCTAATATAGTTATATATTTTTTAATTTTACTAATGTAATCTTAAACATTTGTGGGCAATTTAAACATACTTATTGCAGCCAATTCATGCAAGGAAATATTGACATGGCAGTCCACATAGGATGTTAGTTTAAGTAATGTTGCCCAAGTTAGTATAAAGGTAAAATGACTTGCGATAATTGAACTCCACCCTAGCATTTTTAGATTGACACCCATGAAATAGGTTTAGAACTTCCTTGGTAATTACGTCCAATTTTTATAAAAGCCTTTCATTTGCTTCTCTTCCATGGAAGTTTTATTTTCTTCATATGAATCTTAATTTTTTTTTTCTATGGTCAACTGCATCTCCTTTGAGTATGACGCTAATGGTGAATCTGTATGGTCCTATACACATGGTAAGAGTGGCAACGGAAATATCCATATGGTGAGTTCATTGAATATTTTACATTTATGTTATAGTTGACTCTGTCTCTGTCTCTCTATCTCTCTCTCTCTCTCCCTCCCTCCCTCCCCTGCCTCCCTCCCTCTCCCTCTCTCTGTCTTCATACTATAGCAATTTTTAGGGAAAATTATCAATTTAACCTTAATCCTAATGTAATGATGCAAATATAGTGATATATTTTTTAATTTTACTAATGTAATCCTAAACATATGTGGGAATTCAAACATACTTATTCCAGCCAATTTATGCAAGGAAATATTGACATGGCAGTCCACATAGGATGTTCGTTTAAGTAAAGTTGCCCAAGTTAGTGTAAAGGTAAAATGACTTGCGATAATTGAACTCCACGCTAACATTTTTAGATTGACACCCATGAAATAAGTTTAGAACTACCTTGGTAATTACGCTGAATTTTTGTAAAAGCCTTTCATTTGCTTCTCTTCCATGGAAGTTTTATTTACTTCAAACATTTGTGGGCAATTCAAACATACTTATTCCAGCCAATTCATGCAAGGAAATATTGACATGGCAGTCCACATAGGATGTTAGTTTAAGTAAAGTTGCCCAAGTTAGTGCAAAGGTAAAATGACTTGCGATAATTGTACTCCGCGCTATCATTTTTAGATTGACACCCATGAAATAGGTTTAGAACTATCTTGGTAATTACGCTGAATTTTTATAAAAGCCTTTCATTTGCTTCTCTTCCATGGAAGTTTTATTTTCTTCAAATGAATCTTAATTTTTTTTTCTGTTGTGAACTGCATCTCCTTTGAGTATGATGCTAATGGTGAATTTGTATGGTCCTATACACATGGTAAGAGTGGCAACGGAAATATCCATATGGTGAGTTCATTGAATATTTTCCATTCATGTTATAGTTGACTCTCTCTCTCTCTCTCTCTCTCTCTCTCTCTCTCTCTCTCTCTCTCTCTCTCTCTCTCTTCTTCTCTCTCCCCTCTCTCCCTCCCTCCCTCCCTCCCTCTCTCGATACCATAGCAATTTTTTGGGAAAATTATCAATTGAAACTTAATCCTAATGTAATGATGCAAATATAGTTATATATTTTTAATTTTACTATTGTAATCCTAAACATTTGTCGGCAATTGAAACATACTTATTCCAGCCAATTCATGCAAGGAAATATTGACATGGCAGTCCACATAGGATGTTAGTTTAAACCAAGTTGCCCAAGTTAGTGTAAAGGTAAAATGACTTGCGATAATTGAACTCCACGCTAACATTTTTAGATTGACACCCATGAAATAGGTTTAGAACTACCTTGGTAATTACGTCGAATTTTTGTAGAAGCCTTTCATTTGCTTTTCTTCCATGGAAGTTTTATTTTCTTCGAATGAATCTTAATTTTTTTTTCCTTTTTTCTTATGATCAATTCAACCTTTGGTAAAGAATATTTAGACTCCGTTCTTTTCATGGAAAATAACAATATTGAAAATGTTTTTTTCGATTTTTCGACGTTTGTTTCACGGAAAATGAATTAGTTAGGAAAAATGTGACTTCCTGATTTTTGAGCCTGTTTTGATTAAATGAAATGGGCTTTTCATTGATGCGCCTATGGTCATTTTTCTCTGAGCTGATCACTCACGAGATAACTAATCTATCAAGTGAAGCTGTTAAGGGATATAAACGCGACATACTTGAGAATTTGATCGAACTCGACTGCTTGACTGTGCTAATCGGCAAGGGTCAATACGGCACCGTTATAATCGATTACAGACCATAGATAGGTCGATCCAATAGAAACACGTAAATAAATTGCGGGTGATTCCACCTGATTGCAAAATTCACGTCGAACGACACCAAATCGATTTTTTGTCGATTCTCGTACCCGATGCTCGTAATTGAAATCTTGAGATTTTTATGACAACAGAGAGTCGCCGATGAGTTGAAGATGTGCAAACGTGGATCGAAAATTATCAACCATGGGTTAAATGTGATAAAATCCCTAAAAGCTACCCGGTAGGTTAGGTCACGGTAAAATCGCATCCGATTGAAATTAACCATGAAATTAAACTCAGCTTCAGGAATCGAAAGTTCGAGCATATCATGATTTATTTTTAGGACATCATCTCATCCTTTGAAGAATTTTCGGCGAGCCTATAATTTTGGCAACAAATCAAAATTGGCCAATTAAATTCAAGGAAATTCAGATGGGCATTTTATTTGGCAATTTTGGCTACCAAAGTGAGTTGGGTTGTGAGGGATTGAAGGGAAGATATTTGCATGTGGGTGCTCATTGACCAATTGTCCCCCCTTGGTTGCCCCTCTCTCCCCCTTTGCTTTCTTGACCAGCCCCCTACTGCAGCATCTTCTTCCTCAGCTTTTCAGTTCCTTCAAACTCTATTTCCAGTGCACTCCAGCCCCCACCAAAACCACCAGCCATTGCCAGCCTTCACGCCGCCCCTTAGAGTTGCCCATCGCCCCGCTCGACCACCCGTGAGCCAGCCAGCTACCGTGACTAGTTTGTCCCTGAGCCGACGCTAGCCTGCTCGAGTTGCCGTCCGCAGCTCGCCAACTCGCCTCCGCCATTAGCCAGCTCCCCCAATGTTGCCTGTAGCCGCCTGTTGTCTCTGAGCCAGCGACCAGGCCGCCTTCTCGCCTCCACCGTCCCCACGTCGGGTTTGACCAGCCCTGACCAGCGAGCAAGGCCGAACCTTAGCTTAGAGTTGAGGCTTAGTTGGCCTTTTTCAGCTCCTTCCAACCCTTCTTTGGTGTTGTTGTAGGCCCAGGTCTTGGTCGCCATCGCGCCGCCGTCACCGAGGACCCATTATCTCGCTACACCCCTAAGTTAATGTCATAAACTCTAATTAGGAGGTAATTACAATTAATGGTGGATTAGTTAAGCCTAATTAGGATTAAGGTTAGTTAGTTAGTGTAATTAGTTCTTTAGTTTGTTAGTTAGATTAATTAGGTGGTTAGATAGATTAGTTGATTAGCCTAATTAGTGTAATGTGCTTGTCCTAGTTAGATCAGTTAATTAGTCCAATTAGGTGGTTAGATTATTTATGTAGATTTAATTATGTGGTTTAATTTAAATAATTTGCAATTTATTCAATTATTTTGCAATTTATTTAATTAATTATTAATTAGCGTAAATTATACCAGCATAGCCGGTTGCCATAATTTTGCGATGATCGTCATGGTTGCATTGGTTTGTGAAATTGATTGCTAATTTGTGCAATTGCATGCTTGTTGATGATTTTTAATTATTATTTAAATAATATGAATTTTTGGTATTTAATTAAATAATACCGGGTGTCGGTTTTTTACGCCGAAAGTGTTTTACGTACTATATAAAATCGTGGAATTTTAAAATGAGAGAATAACACGGTTTATGGTTTGATTTGACTATGTGACCACACACAATTATTTTACCGGGTGTTTTTAATATGAAGAAAATAGGGAAAGTGCATTTTTTGAAATTGAGACATTTGAGTGCAAAGCACAATGTCCTTGGCCGAGATTGAATGTGCGTGTGATTGCGATCGAAATCCATCATGATGCGTTTATGCCGGACGATGCTCCTTCAGGAATGCCTACGTCAACGGATGCTGGTGGCAATGGAGGCTGGGCTGATGCTCATTCAGGAATGCCGTTTAGATGTAAACGTTGCCTTGCCCGACGAAGCAGGTCGATGCTTGGTTATGCCGGATGACCACCGACTATTGAGTTGGTTGTGGCCGTTGGGTCGTAATTAATTGGAATGCTTGAATGAGTGAAATAGCCACACCTGATTATGGAACAAAATTGTGTGGCACGGAATGGAACGTGTCATAACGATTTGACCTTATAATTGGGACCCCTGTAATTTTTTGATATTTGAAAGTGAGGTTTTCAAATTATTGACTACATTTACTGTATGCATATGTTATATGAGCTGTACTAATATGCAGGGAGGTGCTGAGGCGAGGTAAGTCATCTATGTCGTATGTTTAGGCTACCTCTAGGTGAATTTTCATCATAATCGAGGTTTAGGGTGTAGACTCACTGAGACTTTGTCTCACCACGTTGTGGTTTAAATATTTTCAGGTCCGTAGATGGAGGTACGTCATGTACGTTATGGGGTCCCACAACAGATGGACTTTCAACACTCCTATTTCCCTATTCCCGGGACCAACTTGACCCGTGAGTTAGTTGAGTCCGCAGTCTGGGTCGATGAAGGCCTACCTCACTGGGTATCTCATCGCTTCAAAGCGTGGTTCATTAACTTCCCTAACGGGGGTCAGGAGGGTCCCATACAGGGTTTTCATGAGCCTCCCGTCGAGACCGGGCAGTGGGAAATGGGGCATCCTATGGATATCGACACCCTTAATGGTGTTGTGGAGGACCCAGAGCCCATGACCGAAGAGTTAGGAACTTAGGTGGCTCAGTAGCTCTTTTTGTTATAGACTCCTGTACATAAACCTTATGTTTGGCTTTACTGTATATAAACCTTGGTTGTTTATATAGTATGTTTTGTGTTAATTGGTTGTCCTGCTTTTCTATCACACGTTGATTGTTGTCTGGAGTTTGTTATTTTGCTTTCGCATGTGCATAAAATAAAAAGGGTCAGCGACGCGTCCTGGGAACATCGCAATTCCATCGACCACTGAGGGATGTTCGCTTGCTCGAGGTTCGGGGCGTGACATCCCCGCCTGAAGTGGTATCAAAGCTGGTTAGTGTCTGGAGTGATAAGGTGCAATGGGTTATGGGATAGTTAGTAGGAAATGCCTTTTCCTTATGCAGATGCATGTGATTGCTTAGTTTTGTAATTCTAGATTGGAATTGGAAAGCAGGTTCTATAAAGAGTCTGCATCATGAGTGACCAGGAGCAAAGGACTATTAGGAAGAGGACTGTTATGTCCAAGTAGGGTCGGTGCCTGAGGTAGAGTGTAGGCTCAAGCTAGCCGGTACTGGTGTAGCAGCACCTGGCAATCCTAGAATCAATGGGATTGTGCAGGCGCTCAAGACTTTGGGGAATCTAATGGGCAGCAAGCCTAGAATCAAGCTGCCACCACCACCGCTGCCACTGCTGCCGCCAATGCTGCCACCACTGCTGCTGCCGCACCTGCCGAGGTTCCACCTGGGAACGTGATTGCTAAATGACCGATACATAAGCTTGTAGAGCAGTTTCTAAAGCTGAACCCACCGAGGTTCACCGGAGTAGACGATCCCAAGGTTGCAATCCTCTGGATCCAAGAGTTGGAGAAGACCTTCGCGCTGCTGAGGTGCTCGGAGGAAGAAAAAGTGGTCCTTGCAGTCTACCAATTGTAGGGAAATGCAAGTACTTGGTGGAGGGCCACCGGAGGAACAGTTTTCCCTGAAGGTATGGTTCCGGAGTGGAATGCCTTCATTGAAGTGTTCAATGGCAAGTATTTCTCTGATTGTGCCAGGGAACAGAAGATGGTGGAATTTCAACGCCTTCATCAAGGTTTGATGTTTGTAGACCAGTACGAGGTGAAGTTCGCTGAGTTGTCTCCGACGCTCCGAGACTGGTGGATGGAGCAAAAAGGTTCAGAGATGGCCTCAGTCCAGAGCTGAAGAATCTGCTGGTGCCATTCAACCTGAAGGATTACAATGATTTGTATGAGCAGGCCTAGCTGATAGAGAGAAACCTGAACAAACAAGCCACCACATCTGGATCGCAGTTCGGGTCTAACCGATATGGTAATCGGTTTAGGAAGAAGTCGATGTCTGGGGGAAGGTATCCTATTCCACCTAACCGGAAGGGTGGGATTGGAAAGTCAGCGTCGAACCGGAATGGAGTATGTCGTTTTTGCGGAAGATGACATGGATTAGTCCCGTGCCACTCTAGGACGGGTGCTTGTTATGGATGTGGCCAATAGGGCCACCAGGTCAGAGACTGTCCCCGCAGTCCAATGGGATCACAACTACCACCACCGCCAATGGGTCAGAACAGAGGAGGTGCACCGCAAAACGCACCGCAAGGTGGATTTAATAGGCCTCTAGCTCAAGGAAGGGTGTATGCTGTCACCCGACATCAGGCAGAGGACTCACCAGATGTAGTGTGGCATCCGGAAATTTAGACAACCCTCAACTATGCAACGGCCGTGAGTAATCGACGGGAGTATCGTTGATACCACATTTGGCCTGGTTCCATCACCACTCGACGTCCCGAAACATTTACTTTTGGAGAAGAAGAAATTCGTCTTTGAATGGCCATATGAACAATCTCACCAACGGCCATGTTATTTTATCTCTTGGACCGAACCTCCTATGTACATCGTCACAACCCCATGCAGCCTTGTCGATTTCTTTCTCCACGCAAGAATTTCAGTCACGTACTTGTACATGAAGTGGACTGAATAGGAAGAGATTAGTTATTTTCCATGGAAAACCATGAAACTGAAATGCCCCATGCATGTACCAAAATTTAAGGATTTAATCCTTGGAGAAATTGGGCCACGCACGGAGACCATGCGGCCACGAATTGTTGGCCCAATCTGCCGAGCTTCCCCTTTCATTCAGACGACACTAGGGTTAACTAAGAAAGGGAATTCTTGACCGAAGCATGGCCAGCAACAGCCACGTTGCTCTTCATTCGGTGGCCAGCTCAAGAGGAGGGATCGAGCAAGGGAGAGCCACACCTCCACCAGCTGTCTTCGGTCTTGGACGCCACCGCATCTCCTGTGTAGCTGACTAATTAGTCGACAAACAAAAGAAACAAAATGGTTCGGAATTGAGGGGAGGAGAGAGAAGAACCGAGCAGAAATTCTAGCGAGTGAGAGAGAGAATTCGAGTGAGCAAAACCGTGAACAGAGAGAGAGTTTGAGCAAGAGAAGCGGGCGCACGAGTGTGAGCCATGAGGAAGGAAGAGATGGACCGCCTTCCGTCCGTGCTCGAGCTGCCACCGTCAACGCTGCTAGCCTTCGCCGCTGTGGAACCGAGCCCCTGTTTTGCTTGCGATTGAGCTAAAGAGCTAGAGGCAATTGAAAGTCCATTAATCTATATGATGTAGTGCTGTTGTTGTCTAGTGTAGTGCAATAGACTTGGAATTGTTTGGATTTCGGATGTTGGATGCTGGATTTTGGGTGAGTGGAGTAGAAATGGATTGAGAAATTGAGGAAATGCTTTGGTTTTTATAGGTGCTTTTAAATTCCTTTGGATGACATTATGAAATATAGTTTTGGATGGATTTTGGAAGTAAATCAACTAAGGTATAGGCATCGGATTCCATTGAATCCCTGTAGTCCGAAATTGCTCATGTGTAGCCTAGTGATTTTGCTGATTTTCTATAGAAATTCATTAGTATGATTTTGGTCTTGATTTCTTAATGAAAGCTGTAAGGAATTGTTTAAATTATAACATATATTTTAGTTAGATTTTTCGAATTTCATATATAGAGGCATAAGTCCATTTCAATGTGCGGTAGTTTACTGTGGATGTGTAGATTCTGGAATGAATTTGGGGATGAGTTATGCGATCTGTTGCAATTCATACATAACTATTTTGGCGTAGTGTTTTTTTATAAAAATTCTTCCTTTAGGTCTTATTTATAAAATATCAAAATTTTAGAATTTTATGAGTTCATTTAGGGGTTATACCGAAATTTTTACTAAAACTGTACATTGTGATGTTTGAGCTGTTTTATTCCGAAATTTGCCTTCCGTTTGGTTTGACTAACGCCCCAGCTGCTTTCATGGATCTGATGAATCATGTATTCAAAGAGTATCTAGATCAGTTTGTGATAGTGTTTATTGATGACATCCTGGTGTACTTGAGGAGTCTTGAGGAGCACGAAAGACAGTTAAGGATAGTGCTTTAGACTCTGTGAAATCATGGACTATACGCCAAGTTTAGTAAGTGCGAGTTTGGTTGACTCATGTGGCTTTCTTAGGTCACGTGATTTCTAGTGAAGGAGTTTCAGTGGACCTGACCAAGATTGAAGCAGTGATCGACTGGCCAAGAGGGACGATAGTGACAGAGATCAGAAGCTTCTTGGGATTGGCAAGTTATTACAGACGATTCGTGGAAGGATTCTCTACGATAGCCATGCCGTTAACTCGACTACTGAAGAAAGAAGAGAAGTTTATATGAACGAATAAGTGCGAGCGTAGTTTCCAAGAGCTTAAGCAAAAGCTGACTACCACACCTATGCTAACAATTCCGTCTAGTCCTAGAGGATACGAGATCTACAGTGATGCGTCATTCAGAGAACTAGGTTGTGTCTTAATGCAACATGACAGAGTCGTTGCTTACGCGTCCTGTTAGTTGAGGCTTCATGAATTGAATTGCCCCATGTTGGAGAAAACTCTTATAATGTTTTAAAACTGACAAAAATTATCCAAGGTATATAATGAAGATTGCCAGACTTCTGTGTCAAAGTCTATCTTACAATAGAAGTCTGCCCTCTAACAAATTCCAGATTGAACGCAAGTGAAGAATGAAGACTTAACCAGACTCGAGATTATCTTTCTTTCTTCAAAGGTTTGGTTCGTATAGGATATGTCAAATCATTTTGGAAGGCAGGTTATTTTGGAAAGAATCTACTTATGGAAACCAAGATCCTGATTGTATGAGTGAACAGGATTGACGGGCTTTCATCACAATCTTCAAACGACTTGATATCTCCTTGATTGATTCTGTCCAATAGGTTGATTGGAAGAATTTCTTTGAAAAGTGCCAACGGTTGAGAAGGCATGAAGGCGTATTTAAGGAGAACTCTCCAGTTGTTTGATAGAGTGTGTGAAAGAAGAATTCCAAAGTTTGAAGCTTCCATTTACTTGTTATTCCTTACACTGTGTTCAAATTTGTACTAAAAAGAGAGAGAGACTTATACTGTGACTTCATGAGAGTAGTAGAGATTCTTCACTGAGAAGTCGAAATCACAAAATTGTAAATTCTCTTTTGAATCATAGTGGAAACCAGCCAGAAGGTTGTTAGCGTAGGAGAGTGGACAAATGCTTGATGTAAACTGAACCATTATAAACCTTGTGTTTATTTTTCTCTTCCCTAAACTACTTTACTTTATTTGTTGCAATATACTTTTGCATTTTCAAATAGCTGTTAAAGTCTGATTCCTTCTGCAAAGTCTGTAGTCAACCAGACTCAAGTTAAAAGTAAAGTTTTTCGCTGCATTTCGCAAAATCTATTTTCACACCTATTCACCACTTCTAGGTGTTATTACTAGCCTTTTCAATTGGTGTCAAAGCTTGTGTGCTTACTTATTGAAGTTTTTTACTTCTAAGCTAAATATCCTCTATGGCTAGTATTTTGGCTCTAGGTTTGGTGGAAGGTCAGAGCAACACTAGATCCCCTTACTTCGATGGAAAGGAGTACAATGTGTGGAAGAACAAGATGAATGTATTTCTCAGATCCAGAGATCCTCTGGAGTGGGATGTTGTTGAAAAAGAGATCAACCCTAAAGCAACATCATCTTCTGACAGAGGAAAATAAGTTATTGATACTGACGAAACAACACAAGTCCAGATTACCAAGAGACAGGCTCTTGATACAAAAGCAATTTATTCTTTATATGGTGCCTTATCTCCCACTGAGTATAATCGAATTTCTTCTTGTGAAACAACAAAAGAAATTTGGGACAGATTACATGTTACCTACGAAGGGACTAACCGTGTGAAGGAAACTAAAATAAACATTATGCTTGGATAGTATGAAGCCTTCAGAATGAAGATTGGAGAATCTATTACTGCTATGTTTAGTCGTTTTACAGAAATTGTAAATGGCCTGACTTATCAAGGTCAGCCAATTTCTGGACCAATAAAAGTCAACAAATTGCCACGTGGGCTTTCGAAAGACTGGAATCATGTGAAGACTTCAATTAAAGAAACTCAGAGGATCATGCCACTATCAGTTGATGAACTGATAGGCACGCTTCAATCATATGAAGTGGAGCAGATAAATGATGAAGAAGATCCTAAAGGTAAGAAATCAATTGCATTAAAGTCTAACATTGATTTTGACGATACATATTTAGATGATGATATGGACGATGAGGAGTTGTCGCTTATGATTAAGAAATTTAGAAAGCTGAATAGAAAGTGGAAGAAGATTCAAGTGGAAGAAGTAAAGCACATAAAATTTTCAGAAGAGACCAACGGAGGACAATGAAACTAGCAACAATGTTATGTGCTTCGAGTGCAAGAAAAATGGGCATATCAGACCAAACCGTCCTATGTTGAAGAAGAAGAAAGGAAAATCTGAGAAGTACAAAAAGGCTCTCAAAGCTGAAACTTGGAGTGACACCGAGTGTGAGGAAAGTGAAGAAGAATATGTTAACATATTGCGGCATCCAAGAATTTCAACGACCCTCGGATATGTGATGGTCATGACCGATTGACGGAAGTATCATCAGGCTGTGGCATTGATATCATTTATGGGCATTGATCTGTATTATTGTTGGACCGATCAACCGTGCAACAAGAGAAGTCTTTGGACTTTGATCGATTGAAGAAATTTGGCCATGCATGAGGAACCCACATGCCAAATTTAAGAATAAAAATTTCGTGGAGTTGGACCGCACATGAAGACCACGCACGTCTTTTCTTTGTGTAATTTGGCAAGCGAGGAAATGAAATATGGTCACCATGCCGCTCAGTCGAATCCCTTCTCCACGTGAGGACTTCGGTCATGTACTTGTACATGAAGCAAATTGATTAAGGGAATATTAGTTGATTTCTATGAAAATCGAAATGCCTCATTTTGTGCAAAAATTTAATGGCTTATCTTTGGAGAATTTGGGCCATTTAATTAGGACCTTTCGGGCACAAATTGCTGGCCCAAAAAGCCCAAGAAGCCCCCTTAATTGTCGACAAAGAGGAGGGGAAACCGGACAAGGAAGCCACGCCACTCTCCACCTGTCTCTCTCCCTTAAAGCCACCGGATCACTTGCATGCAGGAAAATTAATTGATCAATTAAGCAAGGAGCAAAAGGGGCGAATTAGCCGAGAGAGAGAGAGAGAGAAACCGAGAGTGAGCAGGCGAGCAAGTGAGAGAGAGAGAGAGAGAGAGAGAGAGAGAGAGTTCGAGTGAGTGTGAGCAGTGAGCGGGTGCACGGCGTGAGGAAGGAGGAGGTCGCCCTTCCATCGAGCATGGTGCTGACATCGTCGCCGCCGGTCTTCACCGCCGTTGAGCCAAGCCCGAGACCCCGAGCCCCTGTTTTGCTTGCATTTGAGTAAAAGAGCTAGAGGCAAGTGAAAGTTCACTAATCTATGTCTCTGCATGCTGTAATTATCTAGTGAAATGCTGGTAGATGAGAGAAAATGCAGAATTGGGAGCTGCATGTGTATTTTTGGATGATTGAGATGAAGTTGGATTAAGAAATTGAGTAAAAACAGAGTTGGTTTTGTGTAGTTTTGGTTTTTGGTTGAAATAAGAATTGAAAGGTCTAACTAAAGTGGATTCTTGAAGTGAAATAGTTATAATGTAGTGCAATAGACTTGTAAGTGTTTGGTTATGGACTTTGGATGCTGGAATTCAATGAGTAGAAGTAGTTCTCTTTGGATTAGTAAACTGTTTTTGCAGAAAACAGCATGACCTTTGGTGATTCCATCAATTTTCTTTAATTATCTAGCTAGAATTAGAATTTGAACCCTTAATGAAAGTTGTAGGGAATATCTTTAGGAATAACATATCAAGAATTGAGAATAAATGAACAAGGTTTGATCGATAAAACGATTTTCTATGAAAATGTTAAATCAGGAAGTCATTACAGAACGTTAGCAAAGAATACAGCAATTACTGCTCTTGATATATAAGGAATTGGACTTAGTGTTCTTCAGGAAACTTTTTTCTTTAGGTGTTATTGATAACATGTCAAAATTTCATAATTTTCTGAGTTCATTTAGGGATTATTCCGAAATTTTTACCAGAATTGTGCATTGTAATAATCGAGGTGTTTTGTTCCGAATTTGCTCAAATCGTCCCAAAGGTGAATACATCTTGAGTTGTTATTTGACATGATGATATTGGCATTCAGCATATCATGCAATATTTAGATTTCATGGCACTCAAGGGATATCTTGTTATTGCATTGAAAAGTTTTTTTTTTTTTTTTTTTTGGAAATTAAGATGCTAATTGTTGCCGTTGAACCCTCGGGTCAACGATGCCCCGGGAGTCAGGATGCTCAAAGGATCGAATGAGTCGATGCCTTGTGGATGCCCGGTGGCTGTAGTGGCTGAATGTCGAAGGCTTTTTCCCCGGGAACTTCGGGATGCCTGGTTGTATGCTAGTCGGTACGTAAATCTGGATGGCCAGGGTAACCATTCTCATGGTGAGCCTCGGAGGTTTCCTCGTGATGCCAGGTGGGGTACAAAATGCCTGGAGGTGTGACTCGACATGCTCCGGATGCCCAATGGCTCTTGTAGCTGAGTGCCGGAGGCTTTCGCGATGCCAGGGTGGGTGCGAAATTCCAGAAGGATGCAAACATTGGTCCTCTAGGGGGTGAAACCTTTTGAATATAAAAACTAATGGCTCTACTAAGTGTGTGTGTGGTCTGGTTATAAGATTAAATTATTTGGTGTGGATGGGACATGTCATTTCAGTTTGGCCCTATGATTGAGACTTGTGTAACTGGACATGATGCATCTTGAGGGTTTCGAAATTGTACTTGTCATTGCATTAAAGGATTTCATGATTTTGATGCATACTTATCCTTTGATTACGTGTCTTTGTCTATCTTGCATGAATCTAGATATTGATGGTACAGCTTGATATAGCTTGATGAATCTTTTTACTGCTGCATGGCTGTACTCACCCCGTTTGGGGACTAACATTTCAGACTAGAAGACATTCCTCTGCTACTAGTCACCCCCGGCACATTTTATGGTATACCGGTTGACATTGAGTGTGAGTGTATGGAGCACCACCATCCTGAGATACGAGGGTTGGTTTTTGTTCGGGTGCGGGTACTGATCATGTTTGACATTGGACTTCCCGCTAGCCTAGTGATGCAGGAGTTTCTGACTGTGTACGTCTGACGAGATGGGAGCATGCTAGGGCCGTTGCCGCCGCCGCTAGCTGACAGACCGGGCTGGTTGTGACCGAGAGTGATGGTTAGCAGATGAAGCATTTTTGGACCGCTGACACTGACTGATAGACTTATGTATAGGATTGTATGGAAAGAGAAGAAAAAGGGAAGTCAGGTTATCTTTTGATATGAAGTCGGGTATAGAAAACCACGGCAGATTTTGGTGTACCGACTGATGATGTCTATCAAGTTTATATAAATAAAAGTGTTCAGCTTTGACTTATAAACCTATCTAGTGGGCGTGCATCGTTTCTAATTTTGGGATAGGGAGATGCCAATTTTGCTTCCGCTATATAAACTGCATAGGGACCAATCTAAAAGATATAAACCCCCAAGATTGATAGACCTTTAGGTCAAGCAAGAGAAAGGTAAGCTAACTGTGGCGACCCTAACAAATTGGGGGCCGTTCGAGGGGTGCCACACATATGTCTTATGGCTCATTCAAAATTAGATTCAGAATCAGAATCAGACACTGATTCACACTTAGATAAATAAATTGAGGTTAGTAACTAAAAAATCCTTGTTAAGGTCACTAAGTATATAGATGAACTTTGCCTCAGTCTTAAATCATCTCTTAAAAGAATTTTAGAACTAAAAAGGGAGAATTCTAAGCTCAAGCAACAGGAAGTTTCTTGGAAAGAAAAGTTTGAAAGTCTGAATAGAAATTTTGATAATTTGAAAGAAAATTCTGACTCTCTTTCAAAGGAAAATGCTATTTTGAAAAAAAAGATTTTCAAAAGGATCCAAAAAACTGAAGAAAATCCTTTTTGCTCAAATACCTATTTTAACAAATTTGGGTTGGGTATGACTTAAGAAACTATTCCATTAATTAATTTTCCAAAGCAAAAGAGAGAATTAAACAAAGATCTGCAAAAGGATTTTACAAAAATCACTTTCAAAAAGTTTTTGTAAAACCTGTTGGCCGAAGTGCACTCAAATGTTCGTAGTATAATAGCTCAGAACATTTCGAGAAAGAATGTCCCAAGGTTTGGAGACCAGTTAAGAAACACTGGGCAAAGACTGTCTTTAATACTAACTCTCCTAGACCCAAGAAAATTTGGGTACCAAAGAAAGTTTGAGTTTTTCTTTTGATCACATGTCACTTGGGTATACTTTCTGGCAAATAAGTCTGAACTCTTATCTTATTTCTTGAAGTTTGCCAAGAAGGTTCAGAATGAAAAGGGTTATGCTATTTCTAGCATACGAATTGACCATGGAGGTGAGTTTGAAAATCAGGACTTTACGAAGTTCTATGATGAATATGGTTTTCAACATGTTTTCTCTTCTCCATACACTCCAGAACAAAATGGGCTTGTGGAAAGGAAAAACAGATCTTTACAGGAGATGGCCATAACTCACTTGATAGAGAGCAAAATTTCCTCTCGATTTTGGGCAGAAGCAGTTTCCACTGCCTACTATATTATCAACAGAGTATTCTTGAGACCTATCTCAGAGAAAACTCCTTATGAAGTGTATAAAGGAAAGAAGCCAAATATTTCCTACTTTCATGTTTTTGGCTGTAAATGTTTTATTCTAAAGAATGCAAATGAACGATTTGGAAAGTTTGAGGAAAAATCAGACGAATAATTCTTCCTTGGCTATTCAACATCAAATAAAGCTTACAGGGTTTTCAACAAGAAGACTGAATCTGTGAAAGAATCTATGAACGTCAAGTTTCAGGATTATGTGGAGAATCAACTAGATCAGACTCCACTTGAAGGGAATGAACCAGTTCCAGACTTAACAAAGTCTATTTCCCCCGAAGAAGTTCAAACTTTTGAAGTATAGCAGCAAGTAGAACGAGAAGATTCAATCGAAGCAAAGGATCAATAGACTCTCAGACCAAATAGCAACTGGAAACACAAGTCAAGTCATCCCAAAGAAGTCATTATTGGCAACGTTGATGAAGGAATTCGCACCAGATCCAAAGCAAGAGAAGACTCTAGTGCTTTAGCACTTGTTTCTGAGATAGAACCAAAAGGTGTAGAAGAAGCATTGTCTGATGAAAGCTGGATAGAAGCTATGTAGGAATAACTCAGACAATTCAGCATCAATGATGTATGGGAGCTCATTCCAAAACCCAAAGGCAAATCAATTATTGGAATGAAGTGGGTTTTCAGATACAAGATGTATGAGAAAGGAAAAGTGATCAGAAATAAAGCAAGACTCGTGGCGAAAGGATACACACAGGAAGATGGGATTGACTATGACGAGACCTACACACTTGTAGCAAGGTTAGAAGTAATTAGATTATTGCTTGCTTTTGCTTGTTTCCAAAATTGCAGGTTATTCCAGATGGACGTCAAAAGTGCCTTCCTAAATAGATTTATTCAAGAAGAAATCTATGTGGAACAACCACCAGGATTTGAAGATCCAATAAGACCAGACTCAATCTACAAATGGAAAAAAAGACATTGTATGGTCAAGGTGCTCCACGAGCCTAGTATGAAAGGTTGAGTAAGTTTCTAACTCATAATAGTTTTGAAAAAGGAAATGTTAATACTGCTTTGTTTATAAAGAGAGAAGGGAAAGATTTTATTATAATACAAATTTATGTAGATGATATTATCTTTGGTTCTCCTCACAAAAATCTCTGCAAGAAATTTTCAAGATCTATGAAGGATGAATTTGAAATGAGCATGATGGGTGAATCGACTTTCTTTGTGGGATTACAAGTCAGACAATCAAAGAAAGGTATATTCATTCACCAGAAGAAATATGCCAATGATCTCATCAAGAAATTTGGGTTGGAAATTGCAAGAGGACATAAACTCCTCTGTCGAGTTCATCAAAATTGGACAAGGATGAAGAAGGGAAAAAAGTAGATCAAAAACTTTACAAAAGCATGATTGGTTATCTTCGCTACCTTACTGCCTCTAGACTTGATATTCTATTCAGTGCGTGCATCTATGCAAGATTTTAGTTTGATCCAAGGGAATCTCATCTCAGTGCTCTTAAACACATCATAAAATATGTTGCAACTTTTCAAAGCTGGGTCTATGGTATCCTAAAGAAGGAGACTTTACCATTCTTGGTTATTCTGATGCTGATCTAGTCGGTTGTAGAGTCGATAAGAAGAGCACATCCGGCACTTGTCAATTGTTGGGACAAATGCTGGTGTATTGGTTTGCAAGAAAGCAAAATATAATGGCTTTATCAACAGCGGAAGCAGAATATGTTGCTCTTGGAAGTTGTTGTTCTCAAATTCTATGGATAAGACAACAACTAAGAGACTTTGGAATAGAAGAATCCAACATTGATATTAGATGCGATAACACAAGTGCTATCAATCTCATCAGAAACCCCATTCTTCATTCAAGGGCGAAGTATATAGAGATTCGACATTACTTTAAAACAAATCATGTCCGAATGGCGAAATTATGGCTCATTTTATTGATTCAAAGAATTAGCTGGTGGTCATCTTCACAAAATCCTTGGAAAAAAACTTATTTGAGTTTATTCGTAGCAAACTGAATATTATCTCTCCTATCGATTAAAGTCTAATGTTGGTCAGACTCAAAACCTCAAGAAGCTACTACAAACTGAGAATCTCTCAAATTTAGGTATTTTATTTTTGGTATGAAAATGTATGATTATCTGAATCGTCGCTTGCCTAATTTAATTTTAGAAATTACTTTTTTATTAGTAATTTTTGGATTTTGAATTTTAGTAGTTACCTTTTAAAAATTTGTTTTGAAAAGGCATTTTTTCATATAACGTTTCATATACCCCCTTTCGCTGTGACCTTTCATTTTCTTTAAATACTTTCTAGTATTTCTTTCGAACACATCGTTCTAAACCCTAGAATACCAACTCACTCTTGTTTTTACTCTCAAAACCCTTTTGCAAGTTTCCACTCTTTTCACTTGAACATGTCTTCGAAATCTTCCAAGTCTGCATCCTTGTCACACCAGTGAAAGTCCCCTCGGATTGCTAGTCAAGGTCCTCGGAGCATGCCAAAAGGACCAACGCATTTTGATCTTATTGGTGAAGACTCTCCTCACGACTCTCTGTAGAACTCTCCTCAGAACCCTCCATGCCAACCTTTGGAAGAGGAAGTTGAACAAGACGCAGTTCCTCTCCGAACTTTGACACCCTAGGTTCTATACAAACATTATAGTTATTTGAAACAGGGTGGTACTCCAATGACCTTTATTACCAGTTTTCTGAAAAGCCATGGACATGGGAACGAAACTATTTTTTTAAGAACTATGGAAAGGATAGGAGTGGCACCAAAGGGTTCAGCAGAAAAAGCTTTTCTGCATTTTCCTTCTGATCCTAGATTTAGTTATGAGAATCAGCCAGAAAGCAAGGATGATGATGAGCGGATGTTTTCGAATTTTCAACCCAGGATGGGTGTGGCTGCTAATGTGCCTGGTGAGAGAATGAAGCTATTTCGTTCTAAGGAACATAAAAAGGGTTTATGCCTAGATGTTGAACAGGGGAGTGATAAACCCTCGTACAGTTGATTTCAATTTCTTGGACTTGATCAAGGTTGACTTAAGGGCAAAGTTGGTTGCTCTTCAACTTGAGAAGTTTTGTGCAGAGACGGCTGTGGCTTATCTAGAATTGACTGCATACTTCTACTTGATTCTGTCTTTTCTTGACCATAATCGCATTCGGTTTTTTGTTTGTGATAAAGCTTTTGTTGTAGATGTTGACATCTTGGCCGACATTCTAGAAGTGGAAAGATGTGGTTTTTAGCCAATCAACATCTCCATTGGTCAAGCCACTAGATTCCTGGTAAAAGACAAACTGCCAAGTGGAGGTATCACTTACTCTCGCTTGCCGCCTCAAATATTTTACTGCATAAAATTATCATGAACTGCATCAGACCCAAGGCAGCCTCCAAAACAAATGTTTCCAGATTTGAGGCAAGAACCATGTGGGCAATCTATAATGGGATGCGTTTCTCACTTCCTCATACTATCCTGCTGCACATGTACATGACAGTTATGAAAGACAAAGGCCAATTGCCCTACTATGCCTTGGTTACAAAGCTGTTCTGCCATTTTCAGATCTAGTTTCCCGCTTCTCTTTGTTCCCGAACTATTGCTCTTATGGCAATAGGAATGAAGATGATCTCGAAAATGAGGTTGGAGGATCTGACTAAAGACATTGACCTTTTGAAGAAGGAATCCTCGAGCAAATCGAAGGAAGATCCTGTTGTTGCAAGAAAGCGCAAAGGCAACGAAGTAGTGCAAGAAATTGCAAAGAAGAGGAGATCACTTATCCTGCAGGATGAAGAGGATGAAAATGATCGACCATTTCCGCCATTGCCTTAATGAATCTTCAAGGTGGTTTGGGAAATCAAAGGAAAGAGAAGGAAAAGACAGAGAAGCAGAAGAAGAGGAAGAAGAAGCGGAGCAAGAAGAAACAGAAAGAGAAGCAAAAGCAGAAGAAGCAGGAGCTGAAGATGAAGATGAAGAAGAAGAAGAAGAGAAGGCTGAGGATGACTCTGATGGAGACACTGTTGCAATAACATTATTGGAGGACTCTGAAGCAATTAGGGATGACTCTGCAAGAGTATGAATTAAGAAAGAACATCACTCTCATTCTGGAATCAAAACGGCACAAGAAGAAGGAGTTTGTTCTCCACCTGTAGGCACAGAAATAGGGGGAGCTCATGAGAAAACAGAGACTTCTTCTCCACATATTGCGAGTGATGGCATCAGTAGATCTCTTGCAGATCCCAAAGATGTCTTTGCATCTAACTTCCTGGAGATTGAAGAAGAAACTCCTAATCAGGACAAGCAATAAGCTGCTTGTGTTCAAGTTGATGTTCCTCCATCTCTTGATACTCCACAAACTCACTTCGCTGAAGCCAGTGTTCAAACTGAAACTGATCCCAACTATACAAGGTTGGTTGAGCTTCTTTTGGAGGTTAAAGCTCAGCAATATGCAATGGAGTATGAGATTCAAAAGCTCTACAACGCCTTAAAGTCCTCGACAAACTCTCTTGATGGCAAGGTATAGTCTCTTGACACCAAAGTTCAGACTTTGAATCAACAGATGTCCTAGGCTGTAGGCAAAGTAGTGGACACAGTGCAGTCACTTGAGGATTTCCAACTCATTCGAGCCCCCAGACAAACCTGATTGACTTTATCTTTTCCATTCTATCTTTTTCTGAAATTCTCTTTCTTTTTGCGGTTGACAAAAAGGGGGAGAATGTGTGCAGATTTGAACTATTTACATATTTGACTTGTTTGGACTGAACTTGTTTGTTTATACTCTGCAATAACCTTTTGTGGTTGTGATTGTGATTATGGATGTGAATGATTGAATCTTGTCCAAATTTGCAAGATTAACGTGTTTTTTGTGGTTGCGGAATCGATGTTATCCAGATCTATAACAATAGGTTTTTATAAGTTATCATGTATTGCTAAAGTGTTGTTTTGCAGGATATAAGTTTTAAATCTGTAGGAAAGTTTTGTGTGGCACGCCCTAACGGCTCCCGATCCGTTAGGGTCGCCACACATCACCATCTTTCTCTCAACCTAAAAGTCTGTTGCTCTGATACCATAGGATTTCGATAAACCCATGAGTTTTGGGGGTCTATATCATTTCCATTGGTCCCTGTGCAAAAATATGGCGGAAGCGTATCCAACAACTCCCTTCCTTATATTCAAAAAACAATGCACACCAACTAAAAACTTTTATAGATAATAGCCGGACACTTTCATTTACATAAAACTAGATGGACAATCGTTAGTCGGTACATCAAAATGCCGTAGATTTCTATACTTGGCTATACTTCAAACAATACTCGACATTTTCAACAGTTACAAACATAAAGTCCATCGTTCAGTGTCGGCGTCCAAAAATTTCTTCCTCTGCTGACCCCATCTCACGGTCACACCCAATCACTCGATCCCCCATTGCCATTTCCTGGTGGCGGTGGCAGTAGCCCCAGCGTTCGTCCATATCGACAGGCGAATACGACGACATACTCCTGGGTTATAGGGTCAGTGGGAAGACCAGTATCGAACATCATAATCACTCTCACCCGTACATACGTCAGTCCTCACACCTCAAGGTCATGATATTCCGACCGCTTCCACTCTAAATCGATCGGGACTCCATAGAATGTACCAGAAGGTGCGGGCACACAACTCAGTTTCAAATTTCTTTTATCAACAGAATTTACATTTTGGCAGAAAGCATTGCACATTAAAAGAAGTTTATGCCACTATATTGATTCCGAAAAATCTGACCAAAAACATATATTCTAGTTTAAACCATTCCCCACAACTTCCAAGAAGGAATCGGGACCAAAATCGCGCTAGAGTTGTCCCTAGAAAATCTACAAAATTACTGAGTTATACATGACTTATTTGGACAGTGGGATTCAGCAGGATCCTATGCCTATACCGTGACTATTTCACTTCCAAGAGTTCACCACAGATTGTTCTTTCAACCATGATTCAACAAAATCAAAATGCGTGGAGATATCCAAAGCATTTCCTCAACTCTTTACTTCCAATCTACTGCAATCACTTAATAATCCAACATTCAGCATCCAATTCAAACATCTCTCAAATCTACTTGCACTACCTCAGACAATAACAACATTGCATTATATAGGTTAGTAGACTTCCACTTGCCTTAAGTGCGATGGTGTCGACGGCGAGAAACCGGGAAACTCGCAGTCACGGACACAGCTTAGCAACAGCAAGCACCAGGGGCATCAACGTCGGCAGCGCGCGTGCACGGGTGGAGGGAACAGTCTCTTTCTTTCCCTCGCTGCTCACTCTCTCGCTCACTATTCTCTCTCGGTTTCTCTCTCTCGCTCACTATTCTCTCTCGGTTTCTCTCTCTCGCGCTCGCTGCTCGCTGTTCTCTCTCTCTCTTTCGCTCGGTTTTGCTATTCCCGTCACTGGTTTTGTTGACAAAAACCAGTCAACAAAAGGAAAGCTTCAGCGGCAGAAGGAGGCGAGGACAGGTGGAGGGAACGTGGCTGTCTTTTACCCTCCATCCATTGACTAATTTAGTCAACAATTGAGACTCGGTGGCGGCAAGAGAAGGAGGCACGGGTGGGTAGGCGTGTCGCGCTTGAAGCAATCGGATGGAAGCAATTGGGGACGTGGTTTCTGCATGCATGCTGGGCTCTCTCTCCGCTGGCCACCGAAGAGGGAGAGAGAACGTGGCTTCCTTTCTTGGTTTTGTTGACTCTCGTAGTCAACTGAGGAGGATTCGGTGGCAGTAAGGGAGACATTTGCTGAGGACGACGTGGCTGCCCTTTGGTGCCTCTTAGTCAACATTTGACCATCAAAGGAGCTCGCATATGGGCTGTTCTTGGATGCGTGGACGTAACTGCATGGGGACTTCTTCAAGTGCATGGGGAAGTTGGGGCCAGCTTAATCGTGGTCATGCAAATTGGTAGTCTTCAATCGCCGCAAATGGGAAAGGAACTTTATGTGCCGCATGGCTGAGGAACGTGGCCGTTGGCATGGCCGTGCATGGGAAATTTCTCTTCGACAGTTGATGTTTCGAAACGACGGGTGGTGATTAAAGGATGGCCTAATGCTATACCGATGATGACGATGATGAAATAGTGTCCGCAAATGGTGCCAATGATGCAGTCCGTCGATAGTCCCATCGACCCGTGATGAGCTGTTACTTATTTGAGGTCTAACGAAAACCCGGATGCCACAATGATGATCAGTGAAGATCTGGAATCTTTCCCCACACAAATAATGCCTCCAAATCTTGAAAGCAAAACTAATTGCCGTGAGTTCTAAGTCATGCGTTGGGTAGTTCTGTTCATGAGGCCTTAACTAACGGGAGGCATATGCAACTACTCTACCATGTTGCATGAGCACACAACCCAGTCCTCTGAATGATGCATATCTATAGATCCCGTATCCTCCAGGCCCAGATGGAATGGTCAGCATAGGTGCGGTAGTCAGCTTTTGCTTAAGCTATTGAAAACTACGCTTGTACTTGTCCGTCCACACGAACTTCTCTTCTTTCTTCAAGAGTCTAGTCAGAGGCGACGCTAAAGCTGAAAACCCTTTCACGAAATGTCTGTAATAACCCGCCAAACCTAGAAAACTTCTAATCTCTGTCAATGTAGTCGGTCTCGGCCAGTTGATCACTGCTTCAATCTTGGACGAGTCCACGAGATTCCTTCGCCCGAAATCACATAACTCGAGAAAGCAAGACGAGTCAACCAAAACTCGCACTTGCTGAACTTGGCGAACACCTAATGAACTCTTAGAGTCTGCAAAACCAATCTTAGATGACTCCCATGCTCTTCATCACTCCTCAAATACACCAGAATATCATCGATGAACACGATCACAAACTGATCCAGATATTCCTTGGACACTCGGTTCATCAGATCCATAAACGCAACTGGAGCATTTGTCAACCCGAACGGCATTACACTGAACTCATAATGACCATATCGAGTACGAAATGCTGACTTCGGTATGTTCTCTTTCCTAATCATCAACTGATGATATCCTGTCCTCAAGTCGATCTTCGAAAATATCAATGCTCCTTGCAACTGGTCAAACAAGTCATCAATCCTCAGAAGTGGATACTTGTTCTTGATTGTCACTTGATTGAGTTGGCGATAGTCGATGCATAGGCGTAACGAACTATCCTTCTTTTTCACGAACAAAATTGGTGCTCCCCAAGGTGATGCACTAGGACGTATGAATCCCTTATCTAATAACTCCTGCATCTGCACCTTCAGTTCCTTCAATTCAGATAATGCCATCTGGTAAGGAGCCTCAGAAATTGGCTCTGTCCCAGGTGCCAACTCAATTAGGAACTCTATCTCTCTCTCTGGCGGTAACCCTAGCAATTCCTTTGGGAATACATCTGAAAACTCTTGTACTACTGCAATGTCTTCAATTTTCAGCTCCTCAACTATCGTATCCATGACAATGGCGAAGTCACTCTGGCAACCCTCGTCTAACAAGCGGGTTGCGTCAAGCAACGAGATCAATGTAATCGAGGGTCTTCCTCGACTTCCAAGAAACTTGAAACTCCCACCCTTTAATGGGTTACACTGAATCGCTTTGCAATAGCAGTCCATCTTAGCTTGTTGCTTGGTCAGCCAGTTCATGCCAATTATCAAATCAAAGTCATACATGGCTAGGACTAATAGGTCTATTTTCCCTTCTCGCTCACCAATCGCTAACTTGCAACTAGAACAACCCAAAGTAAACAACACCTTATCCTTTAGTGGCGTAGATATGATAACCACTAATTTCAATAATACAGGACTTAATCCTATTAGCTTAACATACCTCTCGGTAATAAAAGAGCGAGTTGCTCCTGGGTCGAATAAAGTGTAAGCAGCATGGTTGTTCAGTGAAACCATACCTGTGATCACATTAGGTGCATCCTCAGCCTGACCTCTAGTGAGTGCATACACCGTTCCTTGAGCTGAGGGTCAGAGCGGTCCACCTTGCGATGCATTCTGTGGCACGTACCCTCTATTCTATGCCAATGGTGGCGGCGGCGGGAACTACGGTTGTCCTCTTGGTCACTTAGGACAATCTCTAGCTATCTAATCCCGGTGGCCACACTTGTAACAAGCACCTATCCTTCGAGGGCACGGGGTTGTACCATGTTGCCTTCCACAGGAGCAAAACAGGCCACACTGACTTGGCCCTAACTTTTCGATTCCACCTTTCCTGTTGGGCGGAACTTGAAACCTTCATCTAGACATGGGCCTCTTCCCATGTCGGATCCCTTCGCTGTGCGAACTAAACCTCGATCCAGATGAGGTTGCTTGTTCGTTCAAACTTCTCTCTAACAGCTGGGCTCAACAATAAACTTCTCGATAATCCTTCAGATCCAGCAGCACTAGCGGTTGTTTCAGCTCTAGTCAAAGGCCAACCCTGATCCTTCAAGCTTTTTCTTCTAGGTTTTCTATCAGCCTCGGAGCATACTAGGAGAGCTCCACAAATTTGACCTCGTACTAGTCAACAATCATTGTCCCTTGACGGGGACGCTGGAATTCTTCCATTTTCTATTCTCGGGCACTTCCCAAGAATTACTGATCATTAAACGCTCAGAGGAAAACATCCCACGGCAAAACTACTCCTCCTGGGAACACAGCATCTCTGGTGGCTCTCCACCAGGTATTGGTGTTACCTTGCAGCTGATACACTACTAGGACTACTTTCTCTTCTTCAGTGCACCTCAGCAGTGCAAAAGCCTTATCTAACTCTTGAACCCAAAGAGATGCAGCCTCCGGATCTCCAGTGCCCGTGAACCTTGGCAGGTTCAGCTTCAAGAACTGTTTCACCAACTTATGAATTGGTCTCCCAGTGACCACATTCCCAGGTGGAACTTCAGCATGTGCAATAACAGGTGCGGCAATGGGTGCGACCCCAGCGGAGATGGCAACAATAGAAGTAGCAGCGGCTGTAGCAACGGCAGCTTGAATCTGGGCCTATTGACCTATTAGGTCTCTCATAACTTCAAGTGCCTACATGATCCCTTCCATTCTAGGATCAGCAGGGGCTGCTACCCGAGCACCAACAGGAGATGGTGCTACTCCACTTGTACTGGCTTCAACCTGTGCTCTACCTTGGCCTCCTCGGGTATCGATTCTTGTTCGCGTTCTACCCCGAGTCACGGGCCCAATGGTACGCTTCCTAGGAGTCCTCTGCTCCCAATTGCTCATCTTGCAAGATCCTTAGGGAAACCTGCTTTCCAATTCCACACCGAATTAGAATTCGAGCGATCCACACAATAAACAATTTTACCAATCAACTATCACAAACATGCACCGGCATGAATTTACGGGCCTTTCCTACTAACTATCCCAACGACCATCACACCTTATCACTCCAGTCACTAACCAAGCTTTGATACCACTTAAACGAGGATATCACGCCCCGATCCTCCGAGCGCGTGCCGATCCCTCTGCAATCGATTAATAGCGACGTCCTAGGACGCATTGCCTACCCATTCATTTTAATACATATGCGGAAGCAGATAAATAATCCACAAACAATAACACAATATGATAGAAAGTAGGGCCACAAACTTTTGAACTATATACATAGCAAACCATGTCATATATAATACAAGTTGGTATATTTATAACGTCTACAAAACATGGGTGGGGGCTTCACAAACTACGGATGCTCATCCTCGATTGCACTTTCTTCCACACTCCAACTGGAGCCTTCAGCAGACTGCACCGGAGACTCGGGTACTTTAAGAGTCGGGTCCGTCGCATCTACGACCAAGCCTTAAGGAAGATCTGCTGTGCCCTTCCCAAAAGCGACCTCTAGAACATACAGAGGAATCTCAGACTCCGATATGGGACCCTCTCTCTAGCCATCTTGAGCCTGGCGTAACCATGATTTGTATCGGTGGGGCACCTTGTGGGTGAGACTTGCATCGACCTAGACTATGGACCTTACCAGCTCATAGGTCCAGCCTCTAGGTCTCCCATGTAATGAAATGTAAGATTTCTGCTCTGTAATCTTCTTAGGCCGTCAAAAAAAAATCATGAGCTGCCATCTAAGGACATAAAATGTTATCCCACAACGGGATGAAATGACGTCTCAGCAATTTCTACCTCCTAAGACCTTATTAGGAAGAAAATATGCTCTAAGGCTGCCTAAGCACAGACACGAGTCGGAGGTCTTACATTGGCCTCTATTCCTTCCTGCAAATTAGTAATGTTGACAATTTCAACACCCCAAGACAGATCGAATCATCGATCAATTGACTCAGTCGATTCCATGTCATCATGACCATTCCCCGGTCATCTCAATCAATACTATCTATAAAGTCCAATCATAATCAAGACTACTCACTTTAAGCTGAAAATAGATAGTATAGCTCACAAGAAGCTGTCGCAATATTGATATAGTATATTGTACATACTCACCAGAAGCTGCTGCAATAGAGAATATAGCTCGCCAGAAGCTGCCTCAAATACCGATATAGTATACTAAATATGCTCACTAGAAGCTGCCTCAAATACCGATATAGTATACTATTCGAATCACCCCTTTTTATCCTTCAGGATAAAAGTAATTGTGTGTTGGTACACGGTCGGCTTTAGCCAAAAATACAATATTTTCACCATTGAAAATCCCACTAAGTTCAGTAGTCCACAAATTAAATAAACAGATCACACCACTGCAATTAGCATAAAATTCTGGTCACCGACTATCCCGGTCTAATTTTCGAAAAATAAATAATTAAATAAATAATTATAGAAAATAATTATTAAATGCAAATAAATAGAACTTAGGCCTGTAATGCCTATTTAAAAGCTGAGACGAGCCTAGAAAATTTCATAACTACTCTAGATAAATACTAGAGCTTGTCTAGGCCTTAACTACTTTACTCTAACCACCTAACATGAAATCACGATTAACTATCAACCTAATCCATACTTAGTCTAAACTAAACAACCCTTAAGCATCATTAACTTACTAAGCAATGATTAGTGAGTTAAACTCATTGGTTAAGCGATCGCTCGGATAGAAACGACTGGGACGCGGCGAGAGGCAAGAAACTTCAAAGGGGGACCGCCTTTCGAGGTCCGAAAACTGGCCGAAGTGGGTTGAACAGTAACTTAGAGATCCACTCGGTTCTTCTTCTGCTTGGTGCTGGATGGGGTCGAGAGAGGTGGCTCGGTTGGCTAGTTGAGGCGGGAACCAGTGGAGACGAGTTGCGGGGGCTGAACAGTAGCGGAACGGCGGCGCACAGTGGTCCGATGGCTTCAAGTAGCGACCAGGGAGGACGGAGGCACGGGGACGTTCAGCGGAGAGGCAGAATCACAGGTGTGGATATGCGGCTGGCTAGCTTAGCGCGACGGCAACTCAACGGAGCTTTGGGCTTCAGCGGGCATGCGACGGTGGAGGGGGTGAGCTCGGTCAGTTCTCTGCAACTTGCTGGGCTGAAATGTGAAGAAGAAGGAGGAGAGGGGGCGTCGACCAAAGCGCGGGAGAGGGAGAAGGAACCGGCCGGGCCGGAGGGGACCACCACTTCTTCATCCTCATCTTCTTGTTCCCCTTGGCTAACCTCATCAACCTAGCTGGCCTCCCTCAACAAAATCCAGAGCAAAACACCCTTTCTAGAAGCATTTGAGGGGATCTAAAGGTTAGGTCCATGGGGCATACGAATTTGAAATGTTTTCTCCCAAATTGGACTTCGAATCCTCCTTGAATCAATTCAATTCGGCCTCTAAAAATTCAACCGTCGAGTCCTTGATCAAATTGGAATTTTTCCTCACCAATATATTCCACTTGCATCCCAATTTCATGATAAAAAATGGTCCTTTGAATTTTCTGGACAAAAACGGCCCTAACTCGACTTTTTCCCAAAAAGTCCCGATTTGCAGAAAAATCTTTGGAAGGTGAGTCGACGTTCCTAAAATGACTTGTGACATGACGGAACTTTCAATTTCTAAAATCGGATTCAAATTCGCGGTTAATTTCACTCTAGCGTGTTTTTAGTGTGACCTAAGCTACTGGGTAGCTTTCAGAAATTCTTAGTGCAAATGACCTATGGTCGATTTTCTTCGAGCCACAATGAACTTCTTCGATACATTGGCAACTCTCGATGGTCATGAAAATCTTGAGGATTCAAATACAGACACAAGGTACCAAAATGATGAAAAATTAGTCTATTGTCGGTCGATGAGAATTTTGTAATTTAGTGGAATCACCCATGTTTAGCCACACATCTCAGTTGAACTGACCTATCCCTGATCTCTAATCAACTTATAACTATGCCATAATGACCTCAGCAGATGAGCATAGTCGAGTAGTCGATTCCTGGTCGAATCCTCAAGTCCATTGCATAAAAATTCCTTAATGATTTCCCCAGATAGTCTAGTTATCTCAGCAGTAATCAGCTCTTAGAACAACACTATATGTGCGTCGATGAAAGGCCCGATTTAATTTAATTGAAAACAGCATTGAAAATTCGGGATGTCGCAGCTGTCAGCGTGGAAGAGTGGACGTAGGCTTGATCTAAGTCGAACCACTGTATATTTTGTGTTCATATTCTCTTCCGTAAACTTTTTTATTTTGTTCATAGTTCTATTTAACTGATAAAGTCTGAACTTGTTCAAAGTTTGTCATTCTTCAAACTTAGTTTCAAAAGTAAAATATTTTTACTGTTCTTTGCAAAAAAATTGTTTTCACTCCTACTCACCCCCTTCTAGGTGTTTATATTAGCACTTACAATTAGTATCAGAGCCTATGTGCTTAATTTTTGAAGTGTTTTACTTCTAAGCTAAAGATCCTCTATGGCTAGTATTTTGGCTCCAACTTTAGTTGAAGGTTAGAGCAACACCAAACCTTCTTACTTCGATGGACATGAATACAATTTTTGGAAGAACAAGATGAAGGCATTTCTCAGATCCAAAGATCCTCTGGAGTGAGATGTCGTGGAAAAAGGGATCAACCCTAAAGTAACATCAGCTTCAGACCAAGGAAAATAAGTCATTGATGCTAATGAAGCAACACTAGTTGAATTTACCAAGAGACAAGCTCTTGACGTGAAAGCAATCTACTCTTTATAATGTGCCTTATATTTTACTAAGTATAACCAAATTTCTTTTTGTGAAACAGTAAAAGAAGTTTGGGATAGATTATATGTCACCTATGAAAGAACTGACCGTGTGAAGGAAACCAAAATAAACATTTTGCTCGGACAGTATGATGCTTTCAGAATGAAGCCTGGAGAATCTATCACTGATATGTTTAGTCCCTTTATAGAGATTGTAAATGGCCTAGCTTATCAAGGTCAACCCATCTCAAGATCAATGAAAGTCAATAAGCTACAGTGTGGGCTTTCGAAAGACTGGAATTATGTGAAGACTTCAATTAGAGAAACCTAGAGGATCATGCCTCTATCGGTTGACAAACAGATAGGCACACTTTAGTTATACGAAGTGGAACAAATAAACGAATAAGAAGATCCTAAAGGTAAGAAGTCATTTGCTTTAAAGTTTAACGTTGATTCTGATGATACAGACTTAGATGATGATATGGACGATGAAGAGCTGGCACTCATGATCAAGAAATTTAGAAAGCTGAATAGAAAGGGAAGAAGATTCAATTGGAATAAACAAAGCATGCAATATTTTTAGAAGAGACCAACTGAGGACAATGAAACTAGCAAAGATGTGATATGTTTCGAATGCAAGAAAAAGTGGCATATCAGACCTAACTGTCCTCTGTTGAAGAAGAAGAAAGGAAAAACTGAGAAGTACAAAAAGGCAGTCAAAGCTGAAACTTGGAGTGACATCGAGTGTGAGGAAAGCAAAGAAGAATATGCCAACATATGTCTAATGGCTCATTCTGACTCAAACTCAAAATCGAAACGACTATGATTTAGATTCGAGACAAAGAAATTGAGGTTAGTAATTCAAAATTCCTGTCAAAGTCTCTAAATACATAGATGAACTTTGTCTCGCCTCTCAAATCCTCTCTTAAAAGTATTTTTGGACTAAAAATGAGAATCTAAGCTTAGGCAACAGGAAGTTTCTTGGAAAGAAAAATTTGAAAGTCTGAAAACAAGTTTTGATAATTTGAAAGAAAATTCTTATTCTCTTTCAAAGGAAAATACTTTTTTGAAAAGTGATATCTCAAATACAACAAAAAGATTTTCAAAAGGATCCGAGAAACCGAAGAAAATTTTTTCAGCTCAAATACCATACTTTAACAAATCTAGTTTGGGCATGACTTTAGAAACTGTTCCATTAATCGATTTTCCTAAAGTAAAAGAAATAATTAAACAAAGATCTGGAAAGGCATTTTACAAAACTCATTTTCAAAATTTTTTGTAAAACCTATTGGCTAAAGTGCACTAAGATGTTCAAAGTGTAACAGCTTAGAACATTTCGAGAAAGAATGTCCCAAGGTTTGAAAATCGGTTAAGAAGGACTGGGCTAAGACTATTTTTAATACTAACCCTCCCGGACCCATGAAAATATGGGTACCAAAGAAAGTTTGAGTTTCTCTTTTTATCATAGGTCACTATCAAAAGGAAGATCAAATGGATTTTGGCTGTTCGAGGCATATGACAGGAAACTCAAGTTACTTTATAAAGTTTGTTAGACTGAATGGAGGAAAAGTATCTTTTGGAGGAAACAGCAAAGGAAAGATTGTAGGATGTGGAACTGTGAAGATTGGAAGCCTAACTATCAACAATGTTTCCTTGGTGGAAGGATTGAACTATAATCTGCTGAGCATAAGTCAGCTTTGCGATACTAGTTTCAGAATAAATTTCCAAGAAGACATTTGTTCTCGAACGAGTCAAGACTTCTCTCAGTCTTTCACTAGGCGAAGACATGACAATATATACCTTCGGATGTGAACCCAGAAAGTTCTCAGTGTCTTACTTCCATTCAAGATGAAGCAAGTCTCTAGCATCGGAAGCTTGGTCATGTTAACTTGAAGCAAATTGCCAAGATTTCCTCTAAGAAGGTTGTTCGAGGACATCCTAATATGGCTTACCAAAAGAATGAGTTATGCACTCCTTGTGTTATGGGAAAACAAGTCAGAAGCTCCTTTAAACCGGTAAATCAAGTCTCTACCAATCGAGCTTTGCAACTTCATCATATGGACCTTTATGTTCCAACCAGAACTCTAAGTATTAGTGGAAAGAAATATTGTTTAGTAATCATGGATGATTACTTTCGCTTCACTTGGGTCTACTTTTTGGCAAGTAAGTCTGAAGCATTATGTTATTTCTCAATGTTTTCCAAAAAAGGTACAAAATGAAAAGGGTTATGCCATTTCGAGTATACGAATTGACCATGGAGGTAAATTTGAAAATCAAGACTTTGCGAAGTTTTGTGATGAATCTAGTTTTCAACATGTTTTCTCTTTTTCATACACTCCAGAACAAAATGGGGTTGTGGAAAGGAAGAACAAATCTTTACAGGAGATGGCCAAAACTCTCTTAATAGAGAGCAAAATATCCTCTCAATTTTGGGCAGAAGCAGTTTCTACAGTTTGCTTTATTATCAACAGAGTATTCTTGAGGTTTATTCTAGAGAAAACTCCTTATGAAGTATGCCAAATGTTTCCTACTTTCATGTCTTTAGCTGTAAATATTTTATTCTGAAGAATGCAATTGTTCAATCTGGAAAGTTTCAAGCAAAGTCAGATGAAGGAATCTTCCTTGGCTATTCTACTTCAAGCAAAGCTTTCAGAATATTTAACAAGAAGACTCAATGCGTAGAAGAATCTATGAGCGTCAAGTTTCAAGATTATGTGGAGAATCTACCAGACCAGATTCAACTTGAAGAGTTGAACCTGCTCTAGACTTTACAAAGTCTATTTTCCCCAAGAGGTTCAGACTTCTAGAGAACAGCAACAAGCAGAATGAGAAGATTCAACCAAAGCAGAGGATCAACCAACTTTCAAACCAAGTAGCAACTGGAAGTACAAGTCAAGTCATCCCAAAGAACTCATCATTGGCAACATTGATGAAGGAGTTTGCACCAGATCCAAAGGAAGAGAAAAGTCCAATGCTTTAGCACTTGTTTCTGAGATAGAACCAGAAGAAGTAGACGAAGCCTTATCTAATGAAAGCTGGATAGAAGCTATGCAGGAAGAACTCAGACAATTTAATATCAACGATGTATGGGAGCTGATTCCAAAACCCAAAGGCAAATCCATTATTGGAACAAAATGGGGTTTCAGGAACAAGATGAATGAGAATGGTAAAATGGTTAGAAACAAAGCAAGACTCGTGACAAAATAATATACACAGGATGAAGGGATAGACTATGACGAGACCTATTCACCGGTAGCGAGGTTAGAAGCAATTAGATTATTACTTGCTTTTACTTGCTATAAACATTTCAGGTTATTCCAGATGGATGTCAAAAGTGCATTCTTGAATAGATTCATACAAGAAGAAGTCTATGTGAAACAAACACCAGGATTTGAAGATCAAAGAAAGCCAAACTCAGTCTATAGACTGAAAAAAGCCTTGTATGGACTGAAGCAAGCACCTCGAGCCTAGTATGAGAGGCGGAGTAAGTTTCTAACTCAGAATGGTTTTGAAAAGGGAAAGGTTGATACAACCTTGTTTATAAAGAAAGAAGGAAAATACTTTCTACTAGTACAAATTTATGTAGATGATATTATTTTTTGTTATCCTAACGAAAGTCTTTGCAAGAAATTTTCATGATCTATGTAGGATGAATTCGAGATGAGCATGACAGGTGAGTTAACTTTCTTTCTGGGATTGCAAGTTAAACAATCGAATAAATGTATATTCATTCACCAAGAAAAATATGCCAAAGATCTCATCAAGAAATTTGGGTTGGAGAATTGCAAGAAAACAGAGACTCCAATGTCAAGTTCTTCGAAACTGGACAAGGATGAAGAAGGGAAGAAAGTAGATAAGAAGCTATACAGAAGCATGATCGGTTCACTTCTCTACGTTACTGCTTCTAGACCTGATATTATATTCAGTGTGTGCATGTGTGCTAGATTTCAGTCTGACCCAAGAGAATCTCATCTAAGTACTGTAAAATGCATCATTAAATATGTTGCGACCTGCCCAAAACTGGGTCTATAGTATCCAAAAGAATGAGACTTTACGCTTCTTGGATATTCAAACACTGATTTAGCATGTTGTAAAGTTGATAGAAAGAGCACATCTGTCACTTGTCAACTTCTGGGAAATATGTTGGTATCTTAGTTCTTAATGCAGCAAAGTATTGTGGCTCTTTCAACTACAGAAGCAAAGTAAGTTGCTCTTGAGAGTTGTTGCTCTCAAATCCTATGGATAAGACAACAATTGAGAGACTTTGCGATTGAAGAATGGTGTACCAAGATCAAATATGGCAGCACAACTGCTATTAATCTCACCAAGAACCTAATTCTTTATTCAAGGGCAAAGCATATAGAGATTCAACATCACTTTATAAGAAATCATGTCCAAAATGGGGAGATTATGATTCAATTCATTGATTCGAAGAATAAGCTAGGAGACATCTTCACGAAGCCCCTAGAGAAAAATCTATTTGAGTTTATTCGCACCAAGCTGAATATTATTTCTATTTTAGAGTAAAGTCTGAAGTTGGTCGACACAAACTTTCCAAATGCTACTTCAGTAAGAGAATGTCTCGAATCCAGGTATTTTATTTTTGGAATAAAAATGTATGAATAACCGAATCCTTGTTTGCCTATTTTACTTTTTGAAGTTATCTTTTTTGAATTCTTGAATTTTTGGCAGTTTTTATTTTTAGTTTATTTCAAAAAGGAAGTTTTCCTTTTTCCTTGTGACAGTTCGACTATCTCTCTTCTTTGTGACTTTTCATTTCCCTTATATACCCTCTTGTATTTCTTTCGGGCCCTTCTTTCCAAACCTAAAGTACAAACTCTCTACTCTCTCATTTCTACTCTCAAGATTGTTTCGCAAGTTTCCATCTTTTTCACTCGAACTTGTCTATAAAATCCTCCAAGCCTGCAAACATGTCTTACCAAAGGAATTCCTCCCGAATTGCAAGCAAAGGGCCTCGGAATATGCCGGAATGGCAAACACATTTTGATCTTACTGAGGAAGACTCTGCGCAACTCTCCATAGCATTCTTCGTAGCACTTTACACAGAATGTTCTGCGCCAACCTCTTAGAGCCTCGAGACCCCGGGTTCACTATAAGCTTTACACTCATTTAAAGCAGGGTGGTACACCTATGATCTTTACCGATGACTTTCTAAGAGAGAAAGATTATAAGACCGAGACTTTGTTCTTAAGAAGGATGGAACAGTTAGGTATAGCACCGAAAGCATCGGCAAGCAATGCCTTTCTTCATTTTCCTACAGACCCTAGATTCAATTCTAATCATCCTGAGAACAAGGATGATGATGAGAGATTTTATTCTAATTTTCAACCAAGAATGGGTGTTGCTGCAGATGTTCCTAGAGAAAGAACGAGATTGTTTCGTTCTAAGGAAAACAAAAAGGTTTACTCACAGATGCTGAAGAGAGGGGTGATGAACCCTCGTACTGTTGATTTTGACTTCTTGGACTCGATCACGGTTAACTTGAGGGAGAAGTTAGCCTTCCTTCAACTGGAGAATTTTTGTTCTGAAACGACTATTGCATATCCAGAGTTGACTACATTTTTCTATTCGAATATGTCTTTTCTTGACTAGAATCGAATCAAATTTACTGTGTGTGATAAAGACTATGTGGTGGATGTTGACACACTAGCAGATATTATTGGGGTGGAAATGAGTGGTTTTCAACCAATAAATGTCTCATTTGGTCAAGCAATGAGATTTATTATCAAGGACAGAGTACTAGAAGGAGGCATCACTTATTCTCAACTGTCAACCTCAAATACTCTGCTGCATAAAGTTGTCATTAATTGCATCAGACTGAAGGCTACATTAAAAACAGATGTTTCCAGGTTCGAAGCACATCTCATGTTTGCTATCTGCAATGGGATGAGATTTTCACTCCCTCATACTATCCTAATACACATGCACGGGATAGTTATGAAGGACAAAGGATAGTTGCCCTATATTGTGCTGGTTACAAAATTGTTTAGACATTTTCAAATCGAGTTTCCCATCTCTCTTTGCTCTCAAACTGTTGCTCCTATGGTTATAGGACCGAAAATGAGGTTGAAGGATCTGAACAAAGCCATTGAGCACTTGAAGAAGGAGTCCTCCAGCAAAACTAGGGAAGATTCTGCTACAAGGAAAAGGAAAGGCAAGGAAGTTGTGAAAGAACCTGTAAAGAAGAGAAGATCTCTCATCCTGCAGGACGAATATGATGATGATGATGATCTTACAATTTCTACCCTTGCCTTGAAGAATCTTCGAGATTTTGTTGGTTCTGTGAATCCAATTCAAAGAGAAGAAAGAGATAGAGAAGAAGTAGAGCCAGAAGAAGAAGAAGAACCAGAGAAGGAAGAAGCAATAAGAGAAGAAGAAGCAAGACAAGAAGAAGGAAGAGATGAAGAAGGAAAATGTCATGAGGATGACTCTTACGAGGCGACCATAGCCATATCTTTATCTGAAGATTCTGAAGCAACTCGAAGTGGTCTAATCGAAGTACGTACAAAAGAAGAACATCACTCTTGTCCTGCAAATGAGAAGACTCAAGAAGAAGAAATCCTTTCTCCACCTGTAGGCACAAAAACAAGGGGAGCTGTTAAGAAAACAGGGACTTCTTCTCCTCTTTTAAGGAGTGATGGTATCGGTAGATCTCCTACACACCTAGAAGATGTCTATGCTTCTCAATTTCCTGAAGCTGACATTGAAGAATCTACTCCAAGTCATGGAACTAGACAAGTTGATGTTCCCTCCTCTCTCAATCTCCTCGAACTCCACTCGCTGAAGCTAGTGTGCAAACTGAACCGAATGCTGACTATCCAAGGATGATGGAACTTATCACGCCCCGACCTTCGAGCACGCGCACATCCCATTGCGGTCGATACAATTGCAACTTCCCAGGACTAATCGCCAACCCTTTCATTTTTAATTGCACATGCGGAAGCGAAACAATAACCCCTAACAGCAAACACATGGGATAGGAAGGCAGGGCAAGATTTCGCAAAAGCATACTTTTATAAATAACTGAGTTTATCTACAAGAAGAGTCTAGGTAAAGGTTTACAAAATATCAGCTCTTGAAAGAAACTATCCTATAGCATATTAGTAGGACATAAACGCCGATCTTTCAGATTCCACCTTCACCGACTCTAGCGCTTCGATCCTCCACCAACACCATCTAAGGACTTGAAAATGGCTATACAATAACCAGTGATATGATATCTCAGCAAGTCCACCCCCTAAACCCCTATTAGGAAGAAAATACGCCAAGGGTGGCCTAGCCACACAATCACACAATCTGAACAGGGCCTTGCCTCAGTTCCTTCCTGCACGTCAGCACAATTCATATCTTAAATGCATATAATTTAAGCACACAACAATTGAAACATCTCATCAACTCAACCAATCATCCACGCGTTCCAGTTGTTAATATTTTCCCCTTAAGGTACCACCTACTCGTAGGTTTAGTGTCTTCTTGCACAGCCAGGTATCGTCTCACAGCTATTGAGCACGACCGCGTCTATATCTTAATACACAGCTTCCCCGAAGGGGCGTAGATCCAGAATCTATTGCGACCCGAGTCACCTACTCATAAGTTCAATGTCCTTCTGGCGTAGCCAAATGTCGTCTTATCACCATTGAGCATAGCGACGTCCATATCTTAATAGACGGCTTCCCCGAAGGAGCGTAGGTCCATAATCTACTGCGACCCGCAATCCAAAGAGTGGATATCCCATATAGGGCAATGTCCGACATAAAAGCTTGAGACTAGTTCACATTAACCAACACACGATCAAACAATCCCGGCCTAGGACACCGTGCTGTCTCTATTAAAATAGTGATCCTAACCTATTTTCTTCATATTAAAAATACCCGGTGAAAATAGCCGTGTGTGGGTACATGGTTGGTGTTTATCAAAATATTACAATTTCTTTTCCATAAATCCCAACATTTCATATGGTCTACCAAAATATTTTTGGCCTTGTAAACCGACGCTCAGTTATTTTTCAATTAAATACTGAAAATAAATAAATTTAGGAATATATCCTAAAATCACAATTTACACCAAATCAGTACAAATTCGAGCTCAATTAAGTAAACAGATCGCACCATCACAATCAGCATAAAATTCCGGTCACCGGTTATCCCAGTCTAATTTCCGAAAAATATTTAATAATTAAATAATTACTAAAATTAATTAAATAAATCAATTAAATACCAAAATACCTAACCTAGGCCAAAATTGTCCAATTAAATACCGAGACGGTCCCGGAAAATTCCCGAACCAATCTAGATAATTAATACAATCTACTTAGGCCCTAATTAACATAAATTAACAACCTAACATGCAAAATAAGATATTTAAATAACTAATATAATCTAACTAACTACCTAAACCTTAATTAACTTAATCTAATTACCATCTAAGCATAATTAACATACTAATCGAAGTTTAGTGAGATAACTCACTTGATTCGAGATTCGCTCGGATCAAAACGACGGGGACGCGACGGCGAGTGATACTCTCCAATGCGACGGCGTCAACAGGACACGGATTGGGCCCGAAAATTGGCCCGCAAGCTCGCTGCTTGAGTTGAGAAAATCAAGTCAGAAGCTGCTGGTTCGGGGCTGCAATTGCTGAGATGACAGGCTCGAGGGGCTATGCGGCTTCGTGCGAGGATGGCTTCTCGCCGACGGGTTGGGGTCAACACTGGGTTTCGGTGTGTTGGTGTTGACTGGCGTGAAGACTGCTGGCAAACTGCAGTGGTGGAGTGCTGGTTTCTTAGGTGGGTGCTGCTGGGCGATGGAGGCTTCGTGCAGAAGGCCGCGTGGACTTCGGTCAATAGAAGGGCTTCAATTGATGATGGTTGACCAATGGATGCTGGATTACGGACAATTGGCGTGGATGAGGGGAATTTGGTGGATGGGTAGCTTCAAACGAAGAACAATTGAGAGGAAAATGAAGGAAAACAAACCAGAAGCAAAGAGGGAGAGTAGTTCGTTTCTTTTGTGAGCGAGAGAGTTCGAAGCAAAAAAGGGAGAGGACGCGGCAGAGGTGTGCAATGGAAGATTTGAAGAAACAAAGTAAAATAAGTCAATAAAGCTTATCCCATTTCTTAAATGCTTGGTCCCCCAATTAGCCCTCAACTTATCCCAATGTCTCTTAATACTTTCTTGCATTATCTTCACAAATAAACCCAATTTTGAAGCCAAAATTGTTACCTTCTTCTAGATCCGAATTTCACATTTTTGGGACATCAATTTCTTTGACGATTTCCCAAATTTGACATCCAAATTTTGATGTAGAAAAAGCCAACATAAGTTCTGCAAGTCCCCTTTACCAAGTAACTCGGTTTGCAAGTTGAAAGTCTCTTCAATTCAGCAAATACGAATGTCCGTTCGTTTTCCGAAACGTGCGAATCAATTTTCCGTAAAAATCCCAGAATCTCCCAAAATTCTTCGAATGTGAGTAGATGTTCCTAAAATAAGTCGCGACATGACAGAACTTTCAATTGCTGAAATCGGGTTCAAATTCGCGGTTAATTTCAATCCAGCGTGATTTTAGCGTGACTTAGTCTACAAGGTAGCTTTTAGTAATTTTTAATGCAATTGACTCGTGATCGATTTATCTCGAGTCACTTTGTACATTTTTGACACATTGGCGACTGTCGGTTGTTATGAAAATCTCGAGATTTCAATTATAGACACAAGGTACCCAAAACGACAAAAATAGGTCTAGTACCAATTCACAAGAATTTTGCAATCAGGTCGAATCACCCACACTTAATCACACACCTCAGTCGAATTGACCTATCTCCGATCTCTGATAGATTTTTAATTGTGCCGTAATGACCCTTGCAAATTAGCATGGTCGAGCAGTCGATTCCTAGTCAAATTTTCAAGTCTATTGCGTTAAATCCCTTAACGACTTCCCTAGATAATTTAGTTGTCTCATGAGTGATCGGCTCAGAGAATAGCATTATAGGCGCGTCGATGAAAGGCTAAATTTATTCAATTGAAAACATAATTCAAAATTCAGGTTGTCATAACTTTTCCCTTCTTATAAAAATTTCATCCTCAAAATTTAAACCTATTACAATCTTTAAACAAAAAGGTGGGGGTATAGTCGTCTCATCGAATCCTCACTTTCCCAAGTTGCTCCTTCAATGTTGTGGTGTTGCCAGACCACTTTGACCAGCGGGATAGTCTTGGTGTGCAGAACTTGCTCTTTGCGATCCATAATTTGAACCGGGCTTTCAACGTACGACACTCTGTCGTCCACGTCCAATTCCTCAAAATTAAGCACGTGGGTTGGGTCGGGCTCATACTTCCTCAACATCGACACGTGAAAGACATCATGCACTTGCGCCAATTTCGGTGATAATGCACGATGATACGCTAGGATCCCGATTCTTTCATGAATCTCAAATGGACCTACATACCTCGGACTCAATTTTCTTTTCTTGCCAAAGCGCAAAGTAGCCCTAATTGCCGACACCTTCAGAAAGACGTGATCACCAACTTAGAATTCCAATGGTCTTCGGCGCTTATCTATGTAGCTTTTCTAGCGACTCTGAGGGGTCTTTAATCTGTCTCTGATGACGGCAATTGCCTCCACTGATTGCTAAACTAACTCTGGGCCTGTGATTTTCCGTTCCCCGACTTCATCCCAACATACCGGTATTTTACACGCTCTGCCATACAACACTTCAAAAGGAGCCATCTAAATTCTCTGCTGGTAACTGTTATTGTAGGCGAACTCAACAAGTTGAAGCTGTTCCTCCTAGCTTCCCTTGAAATCCAACACGTAAGGTCGCAGCCTGTCTTCGAGGGTTTGGATTGTCCTCTCAGACTGGCCATCCGTCTGAGGATGATAGGTCTTTCTGTACTGCAGCTTTGTTCCCAAAGCACTCTGCAAACTTTTCCAAGAGGCGGCGGTGAACCTTGGGTCTCTGTCTGATGTAATCGTCACCGGCACTCCATGCAGGCGAACAATCTGACACACGTACAACTCGGTGTGTCTGTCCAAATCAAGGTCCTTTCGTACTGCGATGAAATGAGCCGACTTCATCAATCTGTCAACCACTACCCAAATAGAGTCATTACCTCTCTAACTCCTCGGTAAGCCCGTCACGAACTCCATTGTGATATGCTCCCATTTCCACTCTGGGATTTCGAGAAGTTCTAGAAATCCTCTCGGCTTACAATGTTGTGCCTTCACTTGCTGACATGTTAGACGCCTAGCAACATGCTTGGCGATATCCGCCTTCACACCGGACCACTAATAGTGTTGACGCAGATTCTGATACATCTTGGTACTACCGGGATGAATGCTGTAACTACTACAATGTGCTTTTGAAAAAATATCCTCTCTAAGCTCTACATCGTCAAGTACAACTAATGGTCCTCGAAACCTCAATGTTCCATCCTCAGAGATCTAAAAGTCAGCTTTTCTTTTCTCTGTGTCCTCTTGTAGAATATTTTGAACATCAGGATCTGTCGGTTGGAGTAACTTGATTCTGATCTGGACATCTGGTTCAATTTTGAGGGTGGCCATAAGACACGAAAGGTAGCCTACCTCAAACTTGAAAACCGAATCTCTAGCCTTCTCGAGTAAGTTCCACTCCTTAACCATCATATGCGAAATTGAAGATTTTCAACTTAGCGCATCCGCAACCTTGTTCGCCTTTCCAAGGTGATCAGAATATCACAATCATAATCCTTTAGGAGTTCCATCCAGTGACGCTGTCTTATATTCAGCCCCTTCTAAGAGAATAGATATTTGAGACTTTGATGGTTTGTGAAGACCTGGAATCTTTCTCCGACAAATAATGTCTTCAAATCTGCAAAGCAAAAATGATTGCCGCGAGTTCTAAGTCATGCGTGTGGCATCCCAGAAATTCAAAGCCAAGCCTTAAGGTGTGTTAAAGTCTTTAATTAGGTGATAGAATTTCCATGGCTTATGTTTTAGCCAATTAGTCTTTTAATTTGATGATTTGTGCTTGTGATTGTGGAAATTTAAATTTAATAGATTAATGCTTGGCCATATGATTTAAATTTCGATAATAAAAAATTAAAAATATCCCAAGACTTTGGCCAAGATGAAAATTGGAATTCAAGAATATTTATAAAAAGAATTTCAAAAAAAAAAAGAGAAAAAGAGGTTAAATTCGAAATGGGCCTTGGGCCCATTAGCCTAAAGCTTGGTGGGCCAAGCTAGTCGGCCCATTAGAGCCCAAGAAGGCTGTCGACCAGCCCAAGGAGGAGTGGCCGGATGGCCCAACTCCAAAAGCCCAAGCCCAATCAAGTTTAAAAATAAAAATGACAAGTGGCAAGGGGCAAGAGCATGCATTGGTTGGTTTTTAGGCAAAGCAATCATTATCAATGATGAGCTTTAGGGAGTATAAGAGGGAAGGAGAGAGAGAGAGGGTGACCGGTTCTTCCTTTTGGCCGAGAGAAAGGGTGAGAGAGAGAGAGAGACTTCGAGAGAGAGAGAGAAACCGAGAGGGAGAGGAGGCGGAGCCGAGGGAGGTGCCGCCGTGTCTCGCCGTCCGACCGCCGTGTACGCTGCCGTACGCCGTCGTTTGTCCATCTTGGAGGCAAGTGGAGTCCTTTAACTTCTCTTGCATGTGTGTATATGGTTTTGCATGTTCGGTTTTGAGTGTGTTTGTGAGAAAAACCGAGGTAAGGGTTGGTTGTTTTCAAGTCATGTGACTGTTCTTGTTCGGTTTGTGGGAGTCAGTAGCTTGTTCGAGCTTGCATGTGTGTTTTGAGTCCGATTTTGGCTTCGTTGTCTTCATGAAAGTTGAAGCTAACATCTTGTAGTATGACATACTGAAATTTCGTAGAAAACGATGGAGATTTGAGGGGTCAAAAGTTCTATCATACGGAGACCCTAGATCTGCGAAATTTTCACTGACCTCTTGTTGATTTCTTGATTGCATGTTGATTTCTGTTGGAGATCTCACTTCGTTGTCTTCATGAAAGTTGTAGGTAACATCTTAAACTACAACATATTAAATTTGAAGAGAAATGAACGAGTATAGCTTAGTAAATCGGCTAGATCTTGGAGATGATTGATTCTGGTGATGTGTTCCGAGACACCCGAGACTTCAAGGACTTAAAAGACGACCATACTTTGGTTATTTGACCTAGATCTCTTCATGAAGCTTGTAAAGGACACCTTGATACATAACATACTCAAATTTCAGAGGAAACGAAAGAGAATAGATGGGTGAAACCTTAATATTTCGGAGATGTGCATTCTGGACGATGCGGTAGAGATTCCAGAAGCTTCGTGAGGTTGTATAAATTAATCTAAAAAGAATCTGACTTGGAGTTATTCATGAAAGTTGTGCGAAAATGTCTTGGCTATCATTCTGTAAAATTTCGTAATTTTTGGAAGCCATATGAGTATTTTAATTGAATTTATTCGGAAACTGTGCAATCTGGCCATTATCCGAATATCATGTGCTATTTTGTGGAAATTGTGAAATTATGTGAAATTCAATTTGGCCATGAATTTTGTATGGAATTGTCATCCTATTGGTTGTTTAATGATTATTTTAATATTATGATTTTGGGAAAATCATAAATATTAAATGTAATATTTATTTATGAAAATAAATAAATATAATAATTAAATAATTAAATAATAATTAAATAATAAGAAAAATAAAAATGGATTATTTTATTGGCCATGAATTCTATTGAATTTATTATGTATTGTTATATGACATTGGTGTATGTGTGATCATGAATTGTGATGCATGTGTGAATCATATGCCATGTAATAATGAGATTAAAAGGATGATGAATATGGAAAAGTGATATGTGAGTAAGAGGTTGTGGTGAAGGATGAGGCCGGAATGTACAGAGATGCATTGCCGGAATTCCCTGGGAGTTTCAGGATGCCCGGAATGTGGGGGGCCGGATGTCCGGTTGTATCTTGGATACATGCCCGGAGATGCCTCGCGACACCAGGATTGGGGTGCGGGATGCCTGGCTAGAAGGGTAAAGGCCGGAAGCCCTGTCGGAGGTTTCTGCCCGAAGGGAATGCCTCGTGATGCTAGTTGAGAGGCAAGATGCCTGGAATGTGGGGGGCCGGAAGCCTGGTGGCCTGGGAGGCTGAATGCTGGGAACCCTGTCGGAGGTCTTTGCCCGAAGGGATGATGAAATTGATAATTGAGAATGGGTGATGTGGTGATCAAACTTAAAGATAAAGATGAGAATTAAATGATGTGATATGATGATCACCTATGATGATATATATACATGATGATGCATGATGACGATGATATGTGATGTGATATGATGATCACCTATGATGATATATGCATGATGATGCATGATGATGATGAGATGTAATGTGATATGATGATCACCCGTGATGTGATATGCATGATGATATGCATGATGATAATGATATATGATGTGATATGATGATCACCCGTGATGTGATATGCATGATGATAATGATATATGATGTGATATGATGATCACCCCTGATGTGATATGCATGATGATAATGATATATGATGAGATATGATGATCACCCATGATGTGATATGCATGATGACATGTGATGTGATATGATGATCACCTATGATATGGTATGCATGATGATATGCATGGTGATGATAATGATATGATATGCATGATGATATACATGATGATATGCATAATGATATGCATGATGATGATGATGAAGATAATGATATATGATGTGATATGATGATCATCCATGGTATGATGTGCATGATGAAATACATGCTGATGATAATGATATATGAGATGCCATGATGATGATATGTATGCTATGATGATGCATGAATACGTATGACATCAAAAAGGTAAGCAATGCCTGCATCGTATGATGGTATGCATGGTGCATTGAGTTGTTATTGGATTTCCCTATCTGCTGAGTGGTTGTACTCACCCCTTTTGGGGAATAACATTTCAGATTAGCAATATGCCGCTTCCTGCCGTCTCGCAGGGGGTATTCTATGGTCTACCGTCTGATGTAGAGGTTGAGTGTGCGGAGATAGATTGTCCCTCTGTTCCCGGACTGACTTTTATCCGAGTGCGATGTCTAGTGATGTATGATATCGGCTCGGCCGGGGCCCCGTCATACAAGAGTTCATTTCGTGCACGTTCGACGGGATGGAGCTATGCGAGGGATGCTGCCGCCGCCACCACCGATGCACCGGGTTGGGTGTGAGACCTGCGCGCGATGAGTAGGAGCTGGATCTCTTTTTGATGTAGATAGTCGACGCTTCTGATGGGAGGTTTTTGTGCACGTACGATGTTAAGGGTCGAGGTTTCTTTTTGAGATTTTAGGTAGGACATGGCAGAGTCCTAGCCTTTCTTGTTTTGTATCGACCCAAAAGGAACCCCATCCTGCTATATATATGTATGTAAGCAAAGCATCGAAGTTGTTTATAAAATCCTGATGTTTAGCTGGTGTGTATTTGTATCATGGATTGGTAGGGGGATAGATGGTGACGTTTGATTTTGCTTCCGCTATGAGTCGCGCTGGGACCGCTTTTAAAAAAAAATGTCTGTGATTGGCGACGCTTGTTTTAAAGAAAGAAAAAAGGTAATAAGGTGTAACATCGGCGCTGGTGATGACCTGCGAAGGGTTCGGGGTGTCACAATGCGTCGGGTAATTCTACTCATGAGGTCTCAACTGACGAGATGCGTATGCAACAACTCTGCCATGTTGCATCAATACGCAACCCAGTCCTCTAAAAAACGCATCAATGTAGATCTCATATCCTTCAGGACTAGATGGTATGGTCAGCATAGGTGCGGTAGTCAGCTTCTGCTTAAGCTCTTGGAAACTACACTCGTACTTGTCTATCCATACGAACTTCTCTTCTTTCTTCGTTAGTCGAGTCAAAGGCGAGGCTAACGTTGAAAACCCTTCTACAAACCTTCTATAATACCCTGCTAAACCTACAAAGCTTCTGATCTCTATCACTGTTGTTGGTCTTGGCCAACTGATCACTGCTTTGATCTTGGCGGGGTGCACGGAGATTCCTTCTCCGGAAATCACGTGACCTAGAAAAGCAACATGAGTCAATCAAAACTCGCACTTGCTGAACTTAGTGTACAACTCATGAGTCCTTAGAGTCTGAAGTACCAATCTCAAATGCCCTTCATGCTCCTCTGGACTTCTCGAGTACACTAGAATATCATCGATGAACACGATCACAAACTGATACAGGTATTCTTTGAAAACTTGGTTTATCAAATCCATAAATGCAGCTGAAGCATTTGTCAAACCAAACGGCATTACCGTGAACTGATAATAGCTGTATCGAGTACGAAATGCTGACCTTAGAATGTCCTCCTTCCTTATCCTCAGTTGATGATATCCCGTCCTTAGGTCGATCTTTGAAAATATCGACGCTCCTTGTAACTAATCAAACAAGTCATCAACCCTCGGGAGTGGATACTTGTTCTTGATCATCACCTAATTGAGTTGGTGATAGTCGATGCACAGGCGCAACGAACCATTTTTCTTCTTTACAAACAGAACTGATGCTCCCCAAGGCGATGCACTAGGACATATGAATCCCTTATCCAATAATTGTTGCATCTGCACCTTCAGTTCTTTCAACTTTGATAAAGCCATCCGGTAAGGAGCCTTAGAGATCAGCTCTATCCCGGGGGCTAATTCAATCACAAACTTTATTTCTCTTTCTGGCAGCAAACCAGACAATTCTTTCGGGAGCACATCTGGAAATTCTTTGACTATTGCAATATCTTCTATTTTCAGCTCTTTAACTGTTGTATCCACGACAGTCGTCAGGTAACCTTGACAACCCTCATCTAACAGACGGATTGCCTCGAGCGACGAGATTAAAGTAATTGAGGGTCCTCTTTGACTTCCAACAAACTCGAAGCTCTTACCCTCTAACGAGTTAAACTGAATCGACTTGTGATAACAGTCAAGCTTAGCTCATTGCTTGGTGAGCCAGTCCATGCCAATAATCAGGTCAAAGTCATACATGGGTAGGACTAACAAATCTATCATCCCCTCTCGCTCACCAATCACTAACTTGCAACATGACAACCCAATGCAGCTAACACCTTATCCTTTCACGGTGTAGATATGCTAACCACTGACTCCAACAATTCATGACTCAATCCAACTAGCTTAACAAATTGCTCAGTTATAAAGGAATGAGTGGCGCCAGGGTCAAATAAAGCATATGCAGCAGGGTAGTTCGGCGAAATAGTATTTGTAATCACATTAGGCGCATCCTCCACCCGTCCTCTAGTGATGGCATATGTCATTCCTTGAGTTGGAGGTCGGATCAATCCACCTTGCTGTGCATTCCGTGGTAGAAGTCCTTGGTTCTGATTCATCGGTGGCAGTGGCGATAACTACGGTCCCGTCTACCTTCTGTGACAGTTCTTGGTTATGTGCCCCTACTGGCCACATACAAAGCAAGCACCCGTCCTAGCTGGACACGGGGCCGATCCATGTTGTCGTCCATAGGAACGACGCACTCTGAACTGGTTCAACGACTTTGCTATTCCACCCTTCTTGTTGAGTGGGACAGGGTACCTTCCTCCGGTCATCGGTCTCTTTCCATCCCATCTCGGTTTGAACCAAACCGCGACCTAGATGCAGTGGCTTGTTTGTTCAAATTATTTTCTATTAGCTGGGCTCGACCGTACAGGTCATTATAGTTCTTTATATCAAATGGCACTAGCGGGTTTTTCAGCTCCAGTTGGAGGCCATCAATAAACCTCACCACTTTTCCCTTAGGGTCCTCGATCAATCTTGGAGTGTACTGTGATAACTCGGCGAACTTCACCTTGTATTGGTCCACAGTCATTGGACCTTGACGAAGGCGTAGAAACTCCACCATCTTCAGTTGCTTGGCATAGTTGGAGAAGTACTTGCCATTGAACGCTCTAACAAAGGTGTTCCACTCCAGAACCACACCTTTTGGGAAAACCTCTTCTATGGTGGCCCTCCACCAAGTACTAGCAATCCCCTACAGCTGATATACTGCAAGGGTGACATTCTCCTCTTCAGTGCACCTTAGCAGTGCAAACGCTTTATCTAATTCTTGGATCCAGAGGGTTGCAACCTCAGGATCTCCTGTTCTTGTGAACTTTGGTGGTTGCAATTTCAGGAACTGCTCGACAAGCTTATGAATGGGTCTCTCAACAACCATGTTCCCCTGTAGAACCTCAGTAGGTGCGGCAATGGTTGTGGCTTGATTCTGGGCCTACTGCTCCATCAGATTTCCAATCGTTTGAAGCGCTTGCATGATCCCATCCATTCTTGGATTACCAGGGGCTGCTACCCCAGCACCAACTGGCGGAACCGGTTGCGGTGCTACTCTACTTGCGCTCGCCTCAAACTACGCTCTACCTCGTCTATCTCGGGAATCAACCCTAGTCAGCATCCTACCCCGAGTCACAAGGTCTACTGCCCTTTTCCTGGGAGTCCTTGGCTCCTAGTCACTCATCTCGCATATTCTTTATAGACACCTGCTTCCAATTCAAACACCAAGTTAGAAATTGAGTAACCCTACAAACAAGTTACCAATCAGTTATCAATCACATGCATCAGTAATTTAAAAGTGGCTTTTCCTACTAACTATCCCATGACTCATCGCACCTTATCACTCCAAACACTAACTTCGCTTTGATACCAATAAACGGGGATGTCACCCCCGAACCCTCGAGCGCACGCACATCTCACTGCGGTCGATACAATTGCAACTTCCCAGGACTAGTCGCCGACCCTTTCATTTTTAATTGCACATGCAGAAGCGAAACAATAGCCCTTGAAAACAAACAAATGGGATAGGAAAGCAGGGCAACATTTCACAAAAGCATACTTTTATAAACAATTGAGTTTATCTACAAGAAGAGTCTAGGTAAAGGTCTACAAAATATCCGCTCTCAAAAGAAACTATCCTACAACATACTAGTAGGACATAAATGCCGATCTTTCAGATTCCACCTTCACCGACTATGGGGTTTCGATCCTCCATCAACATCATCTAAGGACCTGAAAATGATTATACAATAACCAATGAGACAATGTCTCAGGAAGTCCACCCCCTAAATCCATATTAGGAAGAAAATACGCCAAAGGTGGCCTAGCCACACAATCACACAATTTGAACAGGGAACTCACCTCGCCTTAGTTCCTTCCTGCACGTCAGCACAGTTCATATCTCAAATGCATATAATTTATGCACACAATGATTGAAACGTCTCATCAACTCAATCAATCATTCACACGTTCCAGTTGTTAATATTTTCCCCTTAAGGTACCACCTACTCATAGGTTCAGTGTCTATTTGTACAGCCAAGTATCATATCACCACCATTGAGCACGACCACGTCAATATCTTAATAGACGGCTTCCCTGAAGTGACTTAGTTCCAGAATCTACTGCGACCCGAGTCACCTACTCATAAGTTCAGTGTCCTTCTAGCATAGCTAGGTGTCATCTCACCACCATTGAGTATGGCGACGTCCATAATCTACTGTGACTCACGATCCAAATAATGGACATCTCGTATAGGGCAATGTCTGGCTTAAAAGCTTGAGACTAGTTCACATTAACCAACACACGATCAAACAATCTCGACCTAAGATGCCGTGCATTGCACTCAAATGCCCCCATTAAGATAGTGATCATGACCTATTTTTTTCATATTAGAAATACCCGGTGAAAATAGCCCTTTGTGGGTACACAGTTGGCCTTAGTCAAACTATTATAATTTCTTTTCCATAAGTCCCACCATTTCATATGGTCCTCCAAAATATCTTTGGCGTTGTAAACTAACGCTTGGTTATTTTCCAATTAAATACTGAAAATAAATAAATTTAAGAATATATCCTAAAATCACAATTTACACCAAATCAGTACAAATTCGAGCTCAATTAAATAAATAGATCACACCATCACAATCAACATAAAATTCCGGTCAGTGGTTATCCCGGTCTAATTTCCGGAAAGTATTTAGTAATTAAATAATTACTAACATTAACTAAATAAATCAATTAAATACCGAAATAGATAACCTAGGCCGAAATTGTCCAATTAAATACCGCGACGGTCCCGGAAAATTCGGAACCAATCTAGATAATTAATACAATCTACTTAGGCCCTAATTAACATAAATTAACAACCTAACATGCAGAATAGGATATTTAAATAACTAATCTAATCTAACTAACCACCTAAAACTTAATTAACTTAATCTAATTACCATTTAAGCATAATTAACCTACTAATCGAAGTTTAGTGAGATAACTCACTTGATTCAAGATCCGCTCTGATCAAAACAATGGGGACGCGACGGCAGTGATACTCTCCAAAGTGACAACGTCAACGGGACGCGGATCGGGCCCGAAAATTGGCCCGCAAGCTCGCTGCTCGAGCTGAGAAAATCAACTCAGAAGCTGCTGGTTCGGGGCTGCAACTATGGAGATGCCGGGCTCGAGAGGTTGTGCGGCTTTGTGCAAGGATGGATTCTCACGGACGGGTTGGGGTCAACACTAGGTTTCGATGTGTTGCTGTCGACTGGCGTGAAGACTGTTGGCAAACCGAAGTGGAGGAGTGCTGGTTTCTTCGGTGGGCGCTGCTAGGCGATGGAGGCTTCGTGCAGAAGGCCGTGTGGACTTCGGTCAACAGAAGGGCTTCAATTGATGATGGTTGACCAAGGGATGCTGGATTACGGACAATTGGTGTGGATAAGGGAATTCGGTGGATGGGCAGCTTTAAACGAAGAACAATTGAGAGGAAATGAAGGAAAGCAAACCAGAAGCAAAGAGGAAGAGTGGTTTGTTTGTTTTGTAAGGGAGAGAGTTTGAAGCAAAAGGGAGAGGGCGGCGGCAGAGGTGTGCAATGGATGATTTGAAGAAACAAAGTAAAAAGTCAATAAAGCTTATCCCATTTCTTAAATGCTTGGTCCCCCAATTAGCTCTCAACTTATCCCAATCTCTCTTAATACTTTCTTGCATTATCTTCACAAATAAACCCAATTTTGAACCCCAACATTGCTACCTTCTTCTAGATCCGAATTTCACATTTTTGGGACATCAATTTCTTCGACGATTTCCTAAATTCGGCGTCCAAATTTTGATGTAGAAAAAGCCCACGTAATTTCTACAAGTCCCCTTCGCCAAGTAACTCGGTTTTCAAGTCGAAAGTCTCTTCAATTCGGCCAATCCGAATTTCCGTTCATTTTCCAAAACGCCCGAATCAATTTTCCTTAAAAGTGCTAGAATCTCCAAAAATCCTTCGAATGATGAGTAGACGTTCCTAAAATAAGCCGTGACATGACAGAACATTTAATTTCTGAAATCGGGTTCCAATTCCCGGTTAATTTCAATTCGGTGCGATTTTAGCATGACCTAATCTAACGGGTAGCTTTTAGAAATTTCTAGTGCAATTGACCTGTGATTGATTTATCTTGAGTCACTTTACACATCTTCGACACATTGGCAACTCTCAGTTGTCGTGAAAATCTCGAGGTTTTAATTACATACACAAGGTACCCACAACGACAGAAAATCGGTCTAGTGTCGATTGATGAGAATTTTACAATCAGGTGGAATCATCCACACTTAATCACACACCTCAATCGAATCGACCTATCTCTGGTCTCTGATTGATTTTTAATTGTGTCATAATGACCAATGCAAACTAGCAAGGTCAAGCAGTCGATTCATTGTCAAATTCTCAAGTCTATTGTATTAAAATCCCTTTAATGACTTCCCCATATAGTCTAGTTATCTCATGAGTGATCAGCTTAGAGAATAGCACATAGGCGCGTCGATGAAATGCCCGATTTATTCAATTGAAAACAGAATTGAAAATTCAGGCTGTCATAGAACTCCTTTTGGAAGTCAAGGCTCAGCAATACATTATGGAGATTGAGATTCAGAAACTTCATTATGACTTTCACGTTGAAAAGGTACAGTCCTTAGATACTCAGGTACAAACTTTAAATCAACAAGTATCTAAGACTGTGGCCAAGAATGATCATACTCTTCAGATTCTCTAGTCTGTTCAGACTCAAGTCACAAATGTTCATCTCCAGTGCTAGAAGATTGAAGAAGCAATGCAGTCCACGGGGGATTTCTAACTTGTTTGAATTCCAAGACAACCTTGATTCCTTTTATCTCTTCTATATTTTGACCTTCTCCACTTTTTGCTATTGACAAAAAGGGGGAGAATTTGTAGATTTGAACTTTACTTTACTTTACTTTTATTTTCTTTGCAGATTTTAATTAAGTTTGTTTTGAACACTTACTTTACAGAAATTCTTGCAGTAGTGATGATTATGGATGTGGATGTTTAAATCTTGATACGTGTTTAATGTTTTCAAGATTAACATGTTTTCTATGGTTGTAGAATTGGTGCTATCCAAATCCTTAATTAATTGTTTTTATAAGATATCATCTACTACTAAGAGTTGTTTTGCAGACTATAAATCTGTAAATCTGTAGGGAAGTTTTGTCACCATCAAAAAGGGGGAGATTGTTGGAGAAAACTCCTTTGATGTTTTGAAGATGACAAAACTTATCCAAAGTCTATTATGAAGAATTTCAGACTTTTGTGTTAAAGTTTGAAGACTCCCAGATTTTGTGTCAAAGTCTGAAGACTTCCAAACTTTGTGTCAAAGTCTGCTCACTCTGACAAATTCCAGATTGAACGAAAGTGAAGGATGAAGACTTTCCCAAATAAGGGATTATCTTCAAGGGTTCGGTTCATATGGGTTATATATGGTATTCTGGTTGGAAATATCACCTACGAGATTGAATATATTTATTGGAATCAATTTAGATACATCAAATGTTTTTGGAGGGCAAGTAATTTTGTAAAGAATCTACTTGTGGAAACTAAAATCTTGATTGTATGGACGAACAGGATTGACGGGCTTTCATCACAATCTTCAAACAGCTCGAGATCTCCGTGATTGATTCTGTCTAACGGGTTGATTGAAAGAATTCTTTTGGAAAGTGCCAATGGCTGAGAAGGCATGAAGGAGTATTTAAGGAGGACTCTCTAGTTATTTGATAGAGTGCGTGAAAGAGAAATTCCAAAGTCTGAAGCTTTCCATCCCCTTGTTACTTCTTACTCTGAGCTCTAAATTGTACTCAAAAGAGAGAGACTTATAGTGTGTGACTTCGTGAGAGAGCAGTAGAGACTCTTCATTGTGAAGTCGAGATCGCACGATTGTAAATTCTCTTTTGATTCATAGTGGAATCCAGCCAGAAAGCTGTCAACGTGGGAGAATGGACGTAGGCTTGATCCAAACCAAACCACTATAAATTCTGTGTTCATATTCTCTTCCATAAACTTCTTTATTTTGTTCGTAGTTCTATTTAAATGCAAAAGTCTGAACTTGGTCAAAGTTTATTGTTCTTCAGACTCAGTTTCAAAAGTAAAATGTTTTTATAGTTCTTTGCGAAAAATTGTTTTCACACCTATTCACTCCCCTCTAGGTGTTCATACTATCACTTACATTTGTCAACAGCAAAAAGAAAGAGAATTTCAAAAAAGGATAGAATGGAAAAGATAGAGTCATTCAGGTTTGTCTAGGGGGCTCGAACGAGTGGGAAATCCTAAAGTGACCGCACTGCCTCCTCTACTTTGGCTACGCCCTAGGACGTTTGTTGATTCAAAGTCTGAACTTTGGTGTCAAGAGACTATACCTTGCCATCGAGAGAGTCTGTCGAGGACTTTAAGGCATTGTAGAGCTTTTGAATCTCATACTCCATTGCAACGTCTAGAACCCCTACCTAAACGGCATCCTAAACAAGGGTAGCAGTCTAGCCTCCACTACGACCGCCTTTCGGACCCCCACTAGGCATCCATGAACATCGGGCATCGTCCCCCAAACTCCCGCTCGGTGGGGGGCCGGATGCCCGGTTGTATCTTGGATACATGCCCGGAGGTTTTTCTCGCATGGGATGCGAGTGTAAAATATGAGATGAAATTGATGAATCGATGAAGGGTGATGTGGTGATCAAATCTAAAGATAAAGATGAAAATTAAATCATGGCATGATATGCATGATGATATGCATGATGATATGCATGATGATGGTGATGATATGTGATATGATATGATGATCACCCATGGCATGATATGCATGATGATATGCATGATGATGATGATGATATGTGATGTGATATGATGATCACCCATGGCATGATATGCATGATGATGGTGATGATATGTGATATGATATGATGATCACCCATGGCATGATGATGATGATGATATGTGATGTGATATGATGATCACCCATGGCATGATATGCATGATGATATGCATGATGATGGTGATGATTTGTGATGTGATATGATGATCACCCATGGCATGATATGCATGATGATAAGGCATGATGATGCATGATAGTATTGCGCATGGCCGCAAGGTAAGTTATGCCTGCAATGCATGTATGATTTGTATGATGCATTGAGTTGTTATTGGATTCCTTATCTGCTGAGTGATTGTACTCACCCCTTTTGGGGACCAACATTTTAGATTAGTAGATGGATTGAGCGGTTGGATATGACCGCGAGGAGAAGGATAGCAAAGGAGGGAACTTTTGGACGCCGACACGGGTCGATGGACCTTAAGCATACGATTGTGGGAGGAGATGTCGGTCATCTTTTGAAATGTAGCCAAGTATAGAAAGACTATGGCATTTTGATGTACCGATGAATGATGTCCATCTGTTCTATGTAAATAAACGTGTTCGGTTTTAACTTATATAAGATGTTTAGTAGGTGTGCATCGTTTTCTGAATATAGGGAAGGGAGTTGTTGGATGTGCTTCCGCATATAAATTGCGCAAGGGACCGATCGAAAATAAAAATAAAAATGTAAACCCCCAAGTTGTATGGACCCGCTGCGATTGAAATGGTATCAGAGTGACATGTTATTAGGAAAAAGTGAATGGTAAGCGAACTGTGGCGACCCTAATCGGATCGGGGGCCGTCGAGGGGTGTCACATGTGGGGCTGTTGTTTTTGGCCTTCAATGTGGCTTGTTTGAGAAGATTGGGAGCCAAAAATTGGCTACTGGATAAGGCTAAAGACTTGTGGGGCTTGCACTTGAGTGTTTGGATAACTAGGCTTTGACTTTCAAGGCCATTGTTCCCCCTTGGTTCCCCTCTCTCCCTCTCATTCTTCCCTCTTGGTCAACCACCCCAGCTGAAGCCCCCTTTGCTACTGCCTTTTCCTTCTTCTTCCTTTCTCCTTCTCCATTGTTGCTGTAACACAGAACCTCCACCAGCCAACATAACCAACCCTTGCACCGAAGCAACCAACCATCTGGAGAAACCAGCCCAAGGCCAACACCGCCAACCCATCCCGAGCCCATTGTCCGCTGGTCCAAGTGTCCGCCCGCAAGCCCAGCTGCGACGCCTAGCCGCTCGTTGCCATCCTTGAGCCGCCAGCTCCTCACGTTCGCTTGCAAGCCACCGTCGTCTGCCTGGCCTCATCCATCCCAGCCCAAGTCCCTCACCACCAGCCCACCAATCCAACCTCTTCAGCCTTAGAACATAACCGAATTTCAACCTGTGGGCTGAGCTGTGTTGGGCCTTTTTCAGCCCTTTTCAAACCTCCTTTGGTGTCGCCGTAGGCCCGGGTCTTGGTTGCCATCGCGCCGCCATCGCCGTGAGCCCGTTAGCTTACTAAACCGTTGAGTTAACTTCCTAAACTCTAATCAAGAGGCTAAGTGCACTTAAGGGTAGATTAGTTAGGCCTAATTAGGATTAAGGTTAATTAGTTAGTGTAATTAGTTATTTAGTTAGTTAGATTAATTAGGTGGTTAGATAGATTAGTTGATTAGCCTAATTAGTATAATGTGCTTATCCTAGTTAGATTAGTTAATTAGTCCAATTAGGTGGTTAGATTAGCTTAGGTAGATTAATTAAGAGTTTAATTTAAATAATTTACAATTTATTTAATTATTTATTAATTAGCATAAATTTTACCTAGATAGCCGAATCTCAGAATTTTGTGTTGATCATCGTGGAAGTGTTGGTTTATGCATTGATTGCTAATTTGTGGAATTGAGTGCTTGGTGATGATTTTTGAATTATTATTTCCAAAAATATGAAATTTTGGTATTTAATTGGAAAAATACCGGGTGTCTGTTTTTGAATTTAAAAATGTTTTAAGTATTATATAAAATCGCGGAATTTTTAAATGGGAGAGTATCATGCTTTGTGGATCGATTTGCTGTGTGTCCACACACAATTATTTTACCGTGTGTGTGTGTTTTTTTTTTTTTGATGACCCGGGAACCCCCGTACAGCCAGTAGCCGGCGAGGTAAACCCGGGGTGATGCTAGTGGAGGACCCACCACCCCAATGTCACACTTAAGACACCAGATGGCTTGCCAGTCTCCCTTCAACGCTGAAGGGGCTTCAAACTCTGGACCTCCCGTTTGGAGGTCTGGAGCCTACCCAACAGAGCCACCACGGCCGGTGGTTCGTGTGTTTTTAATATGAAGAAAATAGACCAAGTACATTATTTGAAATTGAGGAATTTGAGTGCAAAGCACGATGTCCTTACCCGAGATTGGATGTGCGTGTGATCGCTATTGGAATCCATCACGATGCGTTTACGCCGGACGATGCTCTTTCGAGAATGCCCCATGTCAACGGATGCCAGTCGTCGTGGAGGCTGGACCGATGCTCCTTCAGAAATGCCGTCTAGATGTAGACGTTGCCGTGCCCAACGAGGCGGGACGACGCCCAGTTATGCTAGATGATCGCCAACTGTTGAGTTGGCTGTGGCCATTGGGTCATAACTAATTGGAATGCTTGAATGATTGAACCTGATTATGGGACAAAATTGTGTGGTACGGAATGGGACATGTCATAACGATTTGGCCTTCTAATCAAGACCCCTATGATTGATTGATACATGACATGAGGTGTTCCAATCAAAGGTTTATGTTTATTGTGTTCATATATGATATTTGAGATGTGCTAATGTGCAGGGAGGTGCTGAGGTGAGGTAAGTCCTCTATGATGTGTGTTTAAGCTGCCTCTAAGTGTATTTTCATCCTAATCGGGGTTTAGGGTGTAGACTCACTGACACTTTGCCTCACCCTGTCGTCGTTTAAAATTTTTAAGTCCTTAGATGGAGGTACGTCATATGCGTTAAGGGGTCCCGCAGCAGATGGACTTTCAGCTTTCCTATTTCCCTATTCCCAAGACCAACCTGACCCATGAGTTGGTTGAGTCCACTATCTGGGTCGAAAGAGGGCTTACCTTAGTTGGTACCTCATCGCTTCAGAGCGTGGTTCATCAACTTTCCTAACAGGGGTCGAGAGGGTCCCATACGGGGTTTTAACGGGCCTCCTGTTGAGACTGGGCAGTGGGAAATCGGGCATCCTATGGATATTGACACCCCTGATGGTGTCGTGGTGGACTCGGAGCCCATGACTTGAGAGCCCAGAGTTTAGATGGCGCAATAGCTCTTTTTGATCTAGACTCATGTTCATAAACCTTAGGTTTTACTTGTCTATATATAAGCTTGGGTTGTTTATAAAATATGTTTTGTGTTAATTGGTTGTCCTGCTTTTCTATCCCATGTTTGTTTGTCATCTAGAGTTTATTAGTTTGCTTCCGCATGTGCATAAATCGATTGGGTCAGCGACACGTCCTGGGAATGTTGCATTTTAGTCGACTACCAAGGGATGTATGCATGCCCGGGGTTCAGGGCGTGATAGTCTTTGCATGAACCAATGGGCTTGCATGCAAAATATCTATGCAATGATCACTTTGGGCACAAAGTCTTCTGCCCTTGCTGGCTAGGCTTCCTCCACAAGCCATTTTCCCTTCAAAATCTCCACAAACATAGCCAAATTAAAGGCCAAATGTAGCAGCCCAGCATCCCCTACGAATTTGCACCCATATCTTCTCAATTCCTCCACAATTAACTCCAATTTAATGGCCAAAATTGCTGAGGAGGTTGCCCATATCAATTCCCACAATTTCCTTCACAAACCAATCCACTTTGGAGGCAAAAAAGCCCCTCAATTTTGCCCATCCGAATTTCCACCAAATTAATTTTCTGATTTTGACTTTTCTGCCAAAATTCCGGGCTCGCCGAAAATTCTTCAAACGATGAGACGATGTCCTAAAAATAAATCGTGACACACTCGAATTGTTGATTCTTGAAATCGAGTTCAATTTCATGGTTAAAATTAATCGGATGCGATTTTACCGTAACCCAACCTCTTGGGTAGCTTTTAAGAAATTTTAACATGTTTGACCTATGGTCAATAATTTCGATCCAAGCTATGCATTTCCGACTCATATGCAACTCTCGGTTGTCGTAAAAATCTCAAGATTTTAATTACGGGTACCGGGTACGAAATCAACAGAAAAATCGGTTTAGTGCCGTTCAACGCGAATTTTGCAATCAGGGGAAATCACCCACAATTTAATTACATGCTTTTGTCGAATCAACCTGTCTCTAGTCTCTAATCGATTATAACGGTGTTGTATTGACCCTTACCGATTAGCACGGTCGAGCAGTCGATTTCTGATCAAATTCTCAAGTTTATTGTGTTTATATCCCTTAACGGCTACACTGGATAAATTAGTTATCTCGTGAGTGATCAGCTCAGAGAAAAAGGATCATAGGCGCATCGATAAAAAGCCCATTTCATTTAGTTGAGAGAGGGTCGAAATTCAGGATGTCACTAAACATAAACCTTCTCATATTTTTCAAAGTTTGCTAAGAAGATTCAGAATAAGATATGTTATGTCATTTCGAGTATTAAGACTAATCATGGGGGACAATTTTAAAATCAAGACTTTGCAAATTTTTGTGATGAGAATGGTCTTCAACATGTCTCCTTACACTTCAAAACAAAATGGAGTTGTAGAAAGAAAAAATCAGTCTTTATAGGAGATGGCCAAAACTTTGCTAATTGAAAGTAGAGTCTCTTTTTGTTTTTGGGTAGAGGCAGTTTCGACTACTTGTTATATAATTAACATAGTATTTCTAAGACCCATCGTAGAGAAAACTCCACATGAAGTCTACAGAGGGAAAAAGCCAAATATTTCTTATTTTCATGTGTTTGGTTGCAAGTGCTTTATTTTGAAGAATTGAAATGATCAAGCTGGTAAATTTGAAGAAAGATTGGATGAAGGGATATCTCTTGGCTATTCTTCAAGGTCTTCAACAAGAATTCACAGGCTGTTGAAGAATCATAAATGTCAGATTTCAAGAAATTGTCCAAAACTACCAAGACCAGACTCAACTCGAAGAGTCTGAGCTAGTTTAGGACTTGATGAAGTCTAATTCCCCCAAGGCAACTCAGCCTCCTGGTGATCAAAGTCAACCAAAAGAAAAGACAAAAGATTCAACGGAAATAGAGGTTTAGCAAACCTGTGCAAACAATGACAAATTTAACAATAACTTGAAGCACAAATCAAGTCATCCTAAAGATCTCATTATTGGCAATATATAAGAAGACATTCGTATGAGATCCAAAGTAAAAGGAGACTCAAGTGCTCTAACTCTTATTTCTGAGATAGAATTTAAGGGAGTAGAAGAAGCTTTATCTGATGAAAGCTGGATAGAAGCAACGTAGGAAGAACTCAAACAATTTAGAATTGATGATGTCTAGAAGTTAGCTCCAAAACCAAAAGGAAAATCTGTGATTGAAACAAAATGGGTGTTCAGAAATAAGATAGATGAAAAGGTAAAGTAACTAGAAAAAAAAGCAAGACTTGTTGCAAATGTTATAGGCAAGAGGAAGGAATAGACTATGATGAAACATATGGACCTGTAGCCAAGTTAGAAGCTTTACATTTATTACACATGTTTCCATAATTTCATATTATTCCATATGAATGTCAGGAGTGCATTTCTATTCATACAACAAGGCGTCTATGTGGAACAACCACCGGAATTTAAAGATCCTAGAAAATCAGACTTTGTCTACAGACTAAAAAAATGCTTTGTACGGTCTCTAACAGGCACCTTGAGCTTGGTATGAGAGACTATTTTCCATCTTTAGCCATATACCCCTAAATGTGCTGTGAAGGTGGATTTTCAAAAAGCCTATGATACAATTGATTGGAACTTTCTGGAATTGGTTATGCGTGCTTTTCACTTCTCGAACCACCTCATTCATCTCATTATGGTATATGTTCGCCGTCCCAAGTTCTCTATTTCTTTGAATGGGGAACTCCATGGATTCTTCCCTAGTGGGCGTGGCCTTCATCAAGGGGATCCCATGTCCCCTTACCTATTCACGTTGGTTATGGAAATTTTTTATGGGATCCTTTCTACGCGTGCTGCACAACCGGGGTTCAAATTCTTCTAGAGATGCAAGGCTACAAGACTATCTCATCTTTTCTTTTTTGTCGTGCAGATATCGATTCTATCTCTCTTCTAAAGGATGGACTGGATACATTCTCGGCTTGGAGTGGACTAAAGCCAAACAACAACAAAAGTGAGATATTTCTCTTGGGTGGCTCGGAGGAGTTGCGTATTGAGATCATGGAGGCCCTTGGTTTTATGGAAGGAAAGTTGCCGGTGCATTATTTGAGAGTTCCTATCATATCATCGAGGCTTGGAAGGGCAGATTGTGTGTTCTTAGTTGATCGCATAATGGCCAGGGTCCAATCTTGGACACGCCACTTTCTATCATTTACTAGAAGGCTCCAGTTAATAAGGTCAGTCCTTGCCATTCAAGCTTATTGGGCGAGTGTGTTTACCATTCCTTTTGCAGTATTGGATCGCATTGAACAGATCCTTAGACAGTTTCTTTGGAAGGGCCCCAACCTTGGGAAGGGTGGAGCCAAAGTATCCTGGGAAGATGTGTGCATCCCGAAGGAGGAAGGAGGACTTGGAATTCGCAAGCTGAGAGACTACAACAAGGTAGCGATGCTCAAGCACATTTGGATCATATTCACGGATAAGGAGTCCTTATGATGCAAATGGATCCACTCAACCTTCCTGAAAAGGAAGAGTTTTTGGGTAGCAGGGGAGCCGTTCGTCTGTTCTTGGGCCTGGAAGAGAATCCTACACCTAAAATCTGAGTTCCGACTCTACTTCCAATGGAGGATTGGAGATGGCCAGTCAGTCTCCCTTTGGTTTGACCACTGGCATCATAGAGGTCCCTTACACCTTCTTTGCTCATATCAGATGATCCTAAATTCGGGCTTATCCAAACATGCCACGGTGGCTAACCTTTTCTCACCAGCGGGACAGGATTTCAAGACAATGCTTGAATCTTGGAGGAGCCCCTTCCCCTCCCTTCCAGGGCATCGGATCGTTTTATTTGGAGCGACAGCCCTCCAGGTCTTTTCTCGGTCGCCTCGGCATGGCATATTATTAGAAGAAGGAAGGACAGGGTTAATTGGGCATCCTTTATCTGGAATAAGGTTATCACCCCAAGATATCAATTCAATCTCTAGCTTATTATAAAGAACCGTCTTCCCACCCAAGCCCTGCTTATGTCGTATAGCAGAATTGGGAGTGAGGTTTGTGCTTTTTGCAAGTTGATGCTAGATTCCATTGATCATCTCTACTTCGGGTGTTGCATCACCGCCAGCATGGCTTTCTTTTGGGCGGCTAAATGCAATCTCCCTTGGCGAAACATGACATGGTCCGACAACCTTTAGTGGGCAATGAAATTCTTTTCATGTAAGGACTTTTATCACTCTGTTGGCCGGTTTTCGTTTGGTGCCCTTTGCCATCTTATTTGGAAGCACATGAACGACATACTCTTTAGAGACCATAAATTAGCGGTTGCGGCTGTCAAAAATCATCTTATCAAAGTGGTGAAGGATAAGGCATTGACATTTAAGAATGTTGAAGATAATCCTAGAAACAGAACGATCCAGCGTAATTGGGGGATAGGTCCATGCATTTTCTCTCCACCTCCGGTGGATATTTAGGCTTCCTTGGAGTGGATTCGAGATGGCTGTAGATGGATGAGGGCATTCACTTCTTTGCTACAGTCTACCGCCCTTCTTTCGGATCTGACCGTCTTCACTGGTTTGGCTTCTTATCGTCTTCGGTGGTGTCTCCTGACTTGGTGTTTTTTCTTTCTGTCTTTTCCGTGCCTTGTTGGTTGTTTAGGTGAGGTTGGAGTCCTTTGGCCCTACGTGGCCTTCCTCTGCCTGTTGTTTAGGTTTTTCCTCGCTTTGGCCCGCTCTTGCGGTTTCTTTTGCATTTGGCACCCTTCCACTCACTTTGACTTGGTGTCACGCTGAGTGTAAGTTTTATGGCGCTGAATCTTGTGTAAATGTTGGCTCAAAGCTCAATATATTAATTACTCTTACCAAAAAAAAAAAAAAAAATAGTTTCAAGAAAGGAATGATTGACACAACTTTGTTTATCAAAAGGGAAAAAAAGACTTTCTACTTGTTCAAATATATATAGATGGTATAATCTTTGGGTCTTCTAATGAAAGTCCGTGCAATAAATTTTCAAAATTTATGCAGGAAGAATTCGAAACAAGCATGATGGGTGAATTAATATTCTTTCTAGGTTTACAAGCCAGACAATCAAAAAAAGGAACTTTCATCTAGCAAGAGAAATATGTTAGAGATGTTGTCAAGAAGTTTGGGATAGAAAACTATAAGAAGACCGAGACCCTTATGTCAAGTTCTTCTAAATTTGGCAAGGATGAAGATGGAAAGGAAGTAGATTAAAAGACATACAAAAACATGATCGGTTCTCTTCTCTACCTTACTACTTCTCAACCTAATATATTTATTCAGTGTGTGTATGTATGCTAGATTCTAAGCTGATCTTACAAAATCACATCTCATTGCTATCAAACGAATTATTAAATATATTGCAACAAATCTAAAGTTAGGTCTGTGGTATCCAAAATGAGGAGACTTTACACTACTTGGATACTCAGATGCTGATCTAGCTAGTTGTAAAGTTGACAGGAAAAGTACACAGGTACGTGCCAACTCTTGGGACAAATGTTAGTGTCCTGATTCTTTGAGAAGCATAACATTGTGGCATTCTCAACGGTAGAAGCAAAATACGTTGCTCTTGGAAGTTGTTCATAAATTCTTTTGATCAGGCAACAACTAAAAGACTTTGAAATAGAAGAACCTTGCACTGAAATCAAATGTGACAAAACAAGTACAATCAACCTCAACAAAAATCCTATTCTTCACTCAAGAGCAAAGCATATTGAAATCCATCATCATTTCATAAGAGACCATGTACAAAATGGTGAAATCAATGTTCAATTTATTGAATTGAAGAATCAACTGGCAGATATTTTCACCAAGCCACTAGAGAAAGGATCATTTGAATTTGTTTGTAAAAAGCTGAATATTACTCTTGCATCTAGTTAATGTTTATGAAAAGCAGACTTATCAGTTCAACCTTCTGGTATTCTTGAACAGGTATGATTATTTTCGAATTATTACTTGCCTTTTATATTTGGAAAATATTAGATCACTGCTGATTTTTCAGAATTAATATTTCATAAATTATTTATAGTTACTTTTTAAAAAGTTTCAAAACGGAAGTTTTTCTTTTGTGCCTATTTGGTTGCCCCGGTTCGTATTCTTTAAATAAGTCTTTCGTTTCTTTTTTTCCTGATATCCAAAATCCTCGCAAACTCTAATCTCTCTCAAACATTTACTTCTCTTGATCCGTCCTCACATTCTTTGCAAAATCTCTCACTCACTCACTCACGAGCATGTTGTCAAAATCCTCAAAGGCTGTGTCGATGTCTTCTCAGAGGAAATCTCTCGCAATGCTAGTCGTGGGCCTCGGTTTGTGCCTGATGCTCAAACGTACTTTGATCTCACTGGAGATGAATCACCACAAAGTAGGAATCGACCATCAGTGGAGGAAGAGGTTACTCAAGATGTGACTCCTCTTTTAGTAAGAAAGCCCGAAGTACTTCTTAAACATTATGAGTTTCTGAAAAAAAAAATGAGGATGTCCCATGGATTTTATACTTTCATTTTTGAAAGAAAATGGCTATGGGAACAAAACTTTGCTCTTAAGAGCCATGGAAATGGTTGATAAAGACTAGAAGAGCAAAAAAGGAATTTACCAACTTTCTTGCTGATCCTCATTTCAGTACAAAGGGTCAGACTGAGGGTAAAAAGGAAGATGATGATGATAGGGTGTTTATGAATTTCCAACCCAAAATGGGTGTTGCTGTAGAAATTGCTAGAACAAAAAGGAAGCTGTTTTGGTCGAAGGAACATAAGAAAGTCTACTCGCAAATGCTGAACAAAGGGGTCATTAACCCTCGAAGGGTAGACTTTGATTTTCTGAATTCCATCAAGGTAAATTTGCGAGAGAAATTTGCCAAGCTTCATATGGAAATGTTTTGTGTGGAGTCATCTGATGCCTATTTTGAATTGATTGCTTATTTCTATTCTAACCCGTCAATTCTTGATGCCACTCGTATTCAATTTACCATAAGTGAAAATGTTTCTGATGTTGATGTTAATGTTGATTTGTTGGCTAATATTCTAGAAGTAGAAAGACGTGGATTTTTGCCCATAAATGTCTCCAACGAGGAGGTCACCAAGTTTCTGGTGAAGGATGGGATTCCTTAAAAAAAGCATTACTTACTCCAAGATGTCTACCTCTAACATTTTACTCCATAAGATCGTCATCAACTACATCAGACCCAAAGTTGCTTCCAAGATTGATGTTTCAAGATTCGAAGCAAAAATGATATGGGCCATTTGCAATGAAGTTGCTTTCTCAGTTCCTCATACAATTCTACTACACATGTATGGAACCATCATAATGGAGAAAGGACAACTCCCTTATACAACTTTAGTGAGCTCAAAAATCCAGAGAGAGACCAACCAACCTTCCCTCTTCACTATCAACCACCGCCCAAAGCCATCGGACTTGCCGCACGCCTTCCGCGAGCCTTCCACGCGTCCCTTGCGCCAGCGTGCTCATCCCACCTCCTGCTCGCGCCCAGCCACCATCCCGAGTTGCCCTAGCCGTGGTCAAGATCGCCTGGCCACCGTCCGTCGCCGTCCAGCCACCGTCCGCCTTCGTCGAGCTCGCCAAGACCTACTGTAGCCGCCGTCGTCCCGCTACGGCAGTTTCAGCCCATGCCGAGCCCCATCCAGCCTTGTCGGCCCAAGAAGCAAAAGCCAAAGCTCAGCCCTTAGCTGAGGCTTCTAGGCCCATTTTAAGGCTCGTCCGGACCTCTATTGGTGTTGCCGTAGGCTCGAGTGTCGCTCGCCTTGCGTCCCTGTCGTCGTGGACTCACTAGCCCACTAAACCAATGAGTTTACTTGCTAAACTCTCTTAGGGAGTTAATGACACTTAATAGATAATTAGATTAGGCTAAGTGTGGATTAGGTGGTTAGTTAGTTTAGATTAGTAATTTAATTGTTTAATTATGCATGTTAGGTGGTTAGAATAGACTAATTAAGGGCTAGATAAATTGTACTATTTATTTAGATAGGTGCGGTAATTTTCTAGGACTGTTTAGGTGGTTAGATTAGTGTTTCCGACCTAGGTTAGGATTTATTGTATTTAAATTGTATTATTTAATTATTTTTGTAATTTATTTAATTATTTAATATTTTTCGTAAATTATACTTGGATAGTCGGTGACCGAAATTTCGTGCTGATTGCGTAGTGTGCTTAGTTTATGCAAATTGAGTGGTGATTGAAATTTTGGTTATTTATTCCAAAATTGTGAAATTTTGTTATTTAATTAGAAAATCCCGGGTTTTGGGTTTTGACACAGAAAATGGTTTTAAAGACTATATCAAACAAAGTGGGATTTTAAAAGGGAGGATATCAATTTTTTTGGTTCAAATCGACCGTGTACCCATACACGATTATTTTCACCGTGTGTTTTTAATACGAAAAAAATGGGCCAAGTACATTATTTTAATTGAGACATTTGAGTGCAAAGCACGATGTCTTGGCCAAAATTGGATGGGTGCATGAATGGTATGAGAACCTGTCCTGGGCTATTAAGCCGAACGATACCCCTATATGGGATGCTCCTCATCAACAAATGCCAGTCACACCACCGCTTGTAGCGGCGTAGCTGGCTTGGGCTCTCTCCCCCTCACGAAGGGGAGAAGTTCGAATCCCAGAGGCGTCGTTAGGGATTCTTACCTGGAGTACTATGGTGGTGGGTCCTGCAGTTGCTCCCCCAAAGTTTTTTTGCCGGCTATCGGCTTACGGGGTTCCCTGGGTTACAAAAAAACAACAAATGCCGATCACAGTAGATTCTGGACCGATACTCCTTTGTGGAATGTCGTCTTGAGTAACATTGCCGTGCTCAATGGGGTGATACGATGCCTGGTTACACGAGAAGACCACCGAACGTCGAGTAGGCCGTGCCCGTGGGGTAGTGATTAAAAGTTGGAATGCATGATTGAGTGAAATTGACGCGCCAGATTATGAGGTAAAATTGTATGGCACGGTATGGGATGTGTTATAACGATTTGGCCTTATAATCGAGACCCCTGTGGCTGTGTGAGATATGAGATGAGGCGTTCCAATTGATTGAATATGATAACTGCTATGTCTGTGATATGAACTGTGCTCACATGTAGGGAGGATCTAAGACGAGGTGAGTCTTTGTGGTTGTGTGGTTGTGTGGCTATGTGGTTAGGACGCCCCTAGGCATATTTCCTTTCTAATCGGGGTTTAGGAGTGAACTTGTTGAGACATTGTCTCACCTCATCATGAGCTCAATTCTTTTCAAGTCCATATATGGCGGTCCCTCTAGAGCGTTTTGGGTAGCCGAGGGGGTATAGTGAGCATAGTACATTTTTCCCTATCCTTAGGATTCCCTGGCTTCGTGAGCTCGTGGTGAGCATGGTCTTGGTCGATGAGGGCCTACCTGAGTTTGTACCTCATCGATTCAGGGCGTGGTATCGCCATGGGCCTAATGGAGAACAGGAGGGCCCCCTAGATGGTTTTGACGCACTCGCAGCTGAGGGCGAGGAGATGGTTGGCCTCCTCAACACCGACATCCCCGATGGTCTCGTGGAAGACCAAGATCCCCTGGAGGTCTTAGGGGTCTTAGTTGAGGAGTCATGTGTTTAGTTAGCTGGGTGACTCTTCTTTTTGAAGCGGACCTTTGTAAATAAACTAGTATTGTATACAAACTAGTTGGTTGTTTATAAAAGTGTTTTATGAAATTGTGGTCCTGCTTTTCTATCCCATATTTATGTTGTCTGGGATTCATTTATACGATTCCGCATGTGCAATAAAATGAATGGGTTGGTGACGCGTCATGGGACATTGCAAATTTTATCGACCACTGAAGGATGTGCACGCGCTCGAGGCTCGGGACGTGACATCCACACCCAGAGTGGTATCAGAGCTAGTCGGTAGTTAGAGTGATAAGGTGCGAGGGTTCATGGGATAGTTAGTAGGAATGACCTTTATTTCATGTTGATGCATGTGATTGATAGCTGTTTGGTAGTTGTTTGTGAGGATCACTCAGTTTCTAATTCTGTACGGAATTAGGAACAAGTTCTGTAGAAAGTTTGCATAATGAGTAGTCAGGAGCAAAGGACTCCTAGGAAAAGGACCATTGGACCGGTGACTCAGGGTATGATGCCGACGAGGGTCGGTACCCGAGGTGGTCGAGGTAGAGTGCAGGCTCAGGCTAACATTAGTGGAGTAGAACCGCCTTCAATCGGTGTTAGGGTAGCAGCCCTTGGCGATCCTAGGATAAACGGGATCATTCAGGCGTTTGAGACACTTGGAGCGTTGATGGGGCAGTAGGCCCAGAATCAAGCCACGGCCATTACCGCTACCGCTACAACTGTTGCTATTGCTGCCGTTGCTGCTGCTGCAGCCGCACCTGCCAAAGTTCCACCTGGGAACGTAGTGGTTGAGAGAGAGGCCCATGCATAAGCTCGTGGAATAGTTCTTAAAGCTGAACCTGCCAAGGTTCACCGGTGCAGGAGATCTCGAGGGTGCAACCCTTTGGATACAAGACCTAGAGAATGCCTTTGCATTGTTGATGTGCAATGAGGAGGACAAGGTTGTCCTGGCAATATATCAACTGCAGGGTAACGCGAGTACCAAGTAGAGGGCCACCATAGGCAGAATAGTTCTTGAAGGCGTGGTCCCGGTGTGGAACGCCTTTCTTGGGGCCTTTAATGGAAAATACTTTTATGATAGTGCCGGAGAGCAGAAGATGGAAGAATTTCAATGCCTCCGTCAAGGGATGCTGACAGTGGATCGGTATGAGACTAAATTTTCTGAGCTATCACAGTACACTCCTAGACAGGTGGAAGATCCTGAAGACAGAGCTCGAAGGTTTAGGAATGGCCTCCGACTAGAGCTGAAGAATCCACTGGTGCTGTTCGACCTGAAAGATTACAATGAACTATATGGTCGGGCACAATTGATAGAGAGAAATCTGAACGAACAAGCCATTGCATCTGGGTCGCGGTTTGGTTCGAATAGAGATGGGAACCAGTTTGGGAAGAAACCTATGTTAGGAGGAAGGTACCCTATCTCGCCCAACAGGAAGGATAGGATAGGCAAGTCTGCACTGAGCCAGATGGGCATGTGTCACTTCTGCGGAAGGCAACATGGATTAGCCCTGTGCCATTCTAGGCCGGGTGCTTGTTATGAGTGAGGCCAACAGGGTCACATAGCTAGGAATTGTCCCAAAAGACCGATGGGATCGCAACAGTTGCCGCCGCCACCACCGATGGGTCAGAATACGGGGTTTGCACCACAAGGTGGACTGAACAGACCTCCTGCACAAGGAAGAGTGTACTCTATCACAAGGAGGCAGGCAGAGGACTCGCTTGATGTGGTTACAGGTACGGTCTCATTAAATGACCATGCTGCTTATGCTTTACTTGAACTTGGTGCAGCTCATTGATTTATAGCTAAGCAATTTGTTAAGCTAGTAAGATTGAGCCCTAAAATGTTGAAGTTAGTGGTTAGTATATCTACACCATTAAAGGTAAGGTATTGTCTACGATGGCCCGATTGGTTGCAAGTCAGTGATTAGTGAGCAAGACGGGATGATAGATTTGATAGTCCTAGTCATGTATGACTTTGATATAATAATTGGCATGGACTGGCTCACCAAGCAACGAGCTAAAATGGACTACTATTGTAAAGCGATTCAGTTTAACCCGTTAGCGAGTGAAAGTTTTGAGTTTAGTGAGAGTCGAGCATGACCCTCGATTACCTTAATCTCGTCACTTGAGGAAACCCATTTGTTAGATGAGGGTTACTTGGCGACTCTCATGGATATGACAGTTGAGGAGTTGAAGATCAAAGATATCGTAGTGATTCAAGAGTTTCTAGACGTGTTTCAAAGGAATTGCCAAGCCTACCGCTAGAAAGGGAGATTGAGTTCATGATTGAATTAGCCCCTGGAATAGAGCCAATCTCTAGGGCTCTTGACCGCATGGATAAGGGATTCATACATCCCAGAACATCACCATGGGGAGCATCGGTTCTGTTCGTGAAAAAGAAAGATGGTTTGTTGCACCTATGCATCGACTATCGTCAACTCAATCAGGTGATGATGAAGAACAAGTATCCACTGCCAAGGATCGACGACTTGTTTGATCAGTTGCAAGGAGTGTCGATATTTTCTAAGATTGACTTGAGGACAAGCTATCATCAGCTGAGGATCAGAAAAGAAGACATATCGAAGTCAGTGTTTCTTACTCGATACGGCCATTATGAGTTCACTGTAATGCCGTTTGGTTTGACGAACGCCCCAGCTGCTTTCATGGATGATAAATCGAGTATTCAAGGAATACCTGGATCAGTTCGTGATCATTTTCATTGACGATATCCTGGTGTACTCGAGAAGTCCTGAGGAGCACGAATGGCCTTTGAGGATGGTGCTTGACATTGAGAAATCATGGACTGTATGCTAAGTTCAGCAAGTGCAAGTTTTGATTGACTCGTGTTGCTTTTCTAGGTCACGTGATTTCAAGTGAAGGAATCTCTGTGAGCCCGACCAAGATCTTTATAGATCATCAAAGTCTCAAGTATCTATTATCTCATAAAGAGTTGAATATGAGATAGTGTCGCTAGATGGAACTTCTGGAGGACTATGATTGTGATATCTTGTATCACCCTGGAAATGCTAATAAGGTCGCAGATGTGCTGGGTTGGAAATCTTCAGTTGCACAGATGATGGTTAAGGAGTGTATTTTACTCGAGAGGGCTCGAGATTCGGTTTTCAAATTTGAGGTAGGCCACCTTTCAAATCTTATGGTCACCCTCAGAATTGAGCTGGAAGTCCAGATCAGGATTAAGACGTTTTAGTTGACAGACCCAAATATTCAAAAGAGGATACCGAAAAGAGAATACTAAGGTTCTGAGGACGATTGTGTGTACCTAAAGATGCAAAGCTTAAGGAAGAGATCTTGTTAGAAGCTCATCGTAGCAGTTACAGCATTCATCTAGGCAGTATGAAAATGTATTAGAATCTGTGTCAACATTATTGGTGGACCGGTATGAAGGCGCACATCGCCAAGCATTTCGCCAAATGTCTGACGTGTCAACAAGTAAAGGCACAACACTGCAAGCCGGGAGGACTTTTCCAACCTCTCGAGATTCCCGAATGGAAATGGGAACACATCATAATGGACTTTGTGATGGCCTTACCGAGGAGTCAAAGGGGTAACGATTCCATTTGGGTTGTGGTCGACAGACTGATAAAGTTTACTCACTTTATTACAGTATGGAAGGACCTTGCATTGGACATATGTGCATAATTGTACGTGCGTCAAATTGTTCGTCTGCATAGAGTGCTGGTGACAATCACATCTGATAGAGACCCAAGGTTTACAGCTGCCTTTTGGAAAAGCTTGCCAAATCGCCTTGGGAACGAAGCTGCAATTCAGTACGGCTTACCATCCACATATAGATGGCTAGTCTGAGAGGACGATTTAAACTCTCGAGGACATGTTGAGAGCGTGTGCTAGACTTCAAAGGAAGCTGGAAGGAATAGCTTCATTTCATTGAGTTTGCCTACAACAACAGTTACCAGCAGAGTATTCAGATGGCGCAATTTGAAGCGTTGTATGGTAGAGCGTGCAGAACGCTGGCGTGTTGGGATCAAGTCGGAGAACGAAAGATCACAAGCCCAGAGCTAGTCCAACAGTCCGCGGATGCAGTTGCAGTTATTAGGGACAGATTAAAGACCGCTCAAAGCCGCCAGAAAAGCTACACAAATAAGCATCAAAGACCTTTGGAATTCCAAGTTGGTGAGCACATTTTTCTGAAGATGTCACCGATGAGGGGTACTTCGCGCTTTGGCAAGAAAGGGAAGCTGAGTATGAGGTGAAAGGGCTAGTAAGAACACCTAGATGGGGTGAATAGATGTGAAAATAGATTTTGCGAAATGCGGTGAAAAACATTACTTTTAACCTAAGTCTGGTTGACTACAGACTTTGTAGAAGGAATCAGACTTTAACTATTTCAAATCGTAGAACTATATAGCAAAAAATAAAGTAAAGTAGTTTTTGGAAAAGAAAAATAGACACAAGGTTTATAGTGGTTCGGCTTAGATCAAGTCTACGTCCACTCTCTCATGTTGATAGCCTTCTAGCTGGTTTCCACTATGAATCAAAAGAGAATTAACAATCTTGCGATCTCGACTTTTCAGTGAAGAATCTCTATTGCTCTCACGAAGTTAGAGTACAAGTCTCTCTCTCTCTTTTGAGTACAAATTTGAGCACAGTGTAAGGAATAACAAGTAAATGGAAGCTTCAGACTTTGGAATTCTTCTTTCATGCACTTTATCAAACAACTGGAGAGTTCTCCTTAAATACCCCTTCATGCCATATCGACTATTGGTACTTTCCAAATGAATTCTTCTAATCAACCCATTGGATAGAATCAATCAAGAAGATCTCAAGCTGTTTGAAGATTGTGATGAAAGCCTATTAATTCTGTTTGCCCATACAATCAGGATCTTGGTTTCCATAAATAAATTATTTCCTAAATAACTTGCCTTCCGAAATGATTTGATATATCTAAATTGATTCCAATAAAGATAACCAATCTCGTAGGTGATATTTCCAACCAGAAGACCATATATATCCTGTACGAACCGAACCTTTGAAGAAAGAAAGATAATCCCGAGTCCGGTTAAGTCTTCATTCTTCACACTCGTTCAGTCTGGAATTTTTCAGAGTGAGCAAACTTCTGATGTAAGATAGACTTTGACACAGAAGTTTGGCAATCTTCATAATAGAACTTGGATAAGTTTTGTCAACATCAAAACATCATAGGAGTTTTCTCCAACAATCTCTCCCTTTTTGATGGTGACAAAATTTTCCTGCAAATTTAAAACTCGTATCATGCAAAACAACACTTTAGTAGTACATCATAACTTATAAAAATAGATTGTTATAGATCTAGATAACATCGATTTTGCAACCACAGAAAATACATTAATCTTGCAAATTTGGACAAGATTCGATCATTCACATCCATAATCACAGTCACAACCACAAAAGGTTATTGCAGAATATAAACAAACAAGTTCAGTCCAAACAAGTCAAATATGCAAATAGTTTAAATCTACACACATTCTCTCCCTTTTTGTCAATAGCAAAAAGAAAGAGAATTTCAAAAAAAGATAGAATGGACAAGATAGAGTCAATCAGGTTTGTTTGGGGGCTCGAACGAGTTGGAAATCCTCAAGTGACTGCACTGCCTCCTCTACTTTGGCTATGGCTTGGGACGTCTATTGATTCAAAGTCTGAACTTTGGTGTCAAGAGACTATACCTTGCCATAAAGAGAGCCTGTCGAGGACTTTAAGGCATTATAGAGCTTTTGAATCTCATACTCCATTCCATATTGCTAAGCTTTAACCTCCAAAGGGAGCTCAACCAACCTTGTATAGTTGGGATCAGTTTCAGTTTGAAAATATGGGTACAAAAGAAAGCTTGAGTTTTCCTTTTGATTACTGGTCATTATCAAAAGAAAAATCAAATGGTATTTGGATAGTGGTTGTTCGAGGCACATGACTAGAGACTCCAGTTGCTTTATAAAGCTTGTTCAAATAAATGGTGGAAAAGTCTCGTTTGGTGGAAACAGCAAAGGAAGAATCATTGGATATGGAACCGTGAAGTTTGGAAGCTTGACTATCAACATTGTATCCTTAGTGGAAGGTCTGAATTATAATCTACTCAGCATAAGTCAACTTTGTGACACAGGATTCAGAATCAACTTCCAAGAAGGCATTTGTTCGGGAACAAATGAAGCAAATCTTTGTCATTGAAAGCTTGGCCATGTCAACATAAAGCAAATTGCCAAAATTTCATCCAAGAAGCTTGTTCGTGGTCTTCACAACTTGAGCTATCAAAAGTCTGATCTATGTACTCCTTATGTTTTGAGAAAACAGGCTAGAAGTTCTTTTAAACCTATAAATCAAATTTCTATTAATCAAGTTTTGCAGCTTCTCCATATGGACCTCTTTAGACCAACTAGAACTCAAAGCATTGATGGAAAGAAATACTAGTTATTAATCATTGGATGATTACTCTTCTTTTACTTGGGTTTACTTTTTGGCAAATAAGTCTAAAACATTCTCTCACTTCTCAAAGTTTGCCAAGAAAGTTCAGAATGAGAAAAGTTATGCTATTTCGAGCATACAAACAGACCGTGGTGGTGAATTCGAGAATCAGGACTTTGATAAATTCCGTGATGAATCTGGTTTCCAGCATGTTTTTTTTTTCTCCATATACTCGAGGGTAAAATTGGGTTGTGAAAAGAAAGAATAGATCCTTGTAGGAAATGGCTAGAACCCTCTTAATTGAGAGTAAAATTTTCTCTCGATATTGGGTTGAAGCAGTTTCTACAGCTTGCTACATTATTAATAAAGTGTTCTTGAGGCCTATTCTAGGGAAAACTCCTTATGAAGTCTACAAAGGGCAGAAGCCAATTGTCTCTTACTTTTATGTGTTTGGTTGTAAATATTTCATTTTGAAAAACGCAAATGATCTAACCGTGAAGTTTGAAGAGAAGTTAGATGAAGGAATTTTCCTTGGCTACTCAACCTCAAGCAAAGTATATAGAGTCTATAATAAGAAGACTCAGTCAGTAGAAGAGTCTATGAACGTTAAATTTCAAGACTTTATGGAGAACCAAGAAAATCAGCCTCAACTTGAAGAATCTGAACCTACTCAAGACTCTATATAGCCTAATTCCCCCAAAGCAGTTCAAACTTCTGAAGATCAAGCAGAACTTGAAGATTCAACTGAAGTAGAGCATCAGCAGACTTTCAAACCAACCAGTGACTAGAAACATAAGTCAAGTCACCCCACAGATCTCATCATTGGCAACATTGATGAAGGAATTCGTACCAGATCCCAAAGACGAGAAGAGTCTAGCGCACTAGCACTTAATTCTGAGATATAACCCAAAAGTGTTGAAGAAACCATGTCTGATGAAAGCTGGATTGAAACTATACAATAAGAGCTCAAATAGTTCAACATCAATGATGTTTGTGAGCTAATTCCTAAACCAAAAGGTAAATCTATTATTAGAATTAAATGGGTTTTCAGGAATAAAGTGGACGAGAAAGGAAAAGTGGTCAAAAACAGAGCAAGACTCATTGCCAAAGGATATACGCAAGAAGAAAGGATAGACTATGACAAGACCTATGCACTAGTAGCGAGGTTAGAAGCAATTAGATTATTACTTGCTCTTACTTACTATAAAAATTTCAGATTATTTCAAATGGATGTCAAAAGTGCATTTCTAAATGGGTTTATCCAATAAGAAGTCTATGTGGAACAATCACCTAGTTTTGAAGATCCAAGAAAGCTGCAAGCCCAAAATGTGACATTCCAGATTTTCTGTCTTACTTTCTACTAAATAAATCGAGCTTTTCATTGACGTGCCTATAGGGCTGTTCTCAGAGTTGATCACTCTCGGGATAACTACACTATTTAGGGAAAACTATTAAGGAATTTTAATGCAATAGACTTGAGAATTCGACCAGGAATCGGCTTCTCGACTGTGCTCATTTTTAGAGGCCATTATGGCACAGTTAAAAATCGATTCGAGATCAAAAATAGGTCCGTTCGATAGAGATGTGTGACTAATCATAGGTGACAACTCTAAATTGGAAAATTCTCGTCGACCGATACTAGATTGATTTTCTTATTGTTTTGGTACCCTATGCCCGTAATTGAATCCTCGAGATTTATACGAAAACTGAGAGTCGCCATTGAGTTGAGTGGGTTCATTGTGGCTCGAGGAAAATCGAACACGGGTCATTTGCACTAAAAATTTCTGAAAACTACCCAGTAGTCTAGGTCACGCTAAAAATGCGCCAAATTGAAATTAACCATCAATTCAAGTCCAATTTCAGAAATTGAAGATCCTATCATGTCACAATAAATTCTAGGACCCACAACTCGGTCTTAGAAGATTTTTCTACCAACCGAGACTTTTTGAGAAAAAGTCGGCTTAAGACCATTTTTGTTCAATTAGGGTCAGGGATTATTTTTGGTCGCAAATTTGGGATGCAAGATCAATTCATGGGTGAGGAAAATTATCAATTTGATGATTGAAGTATTGATTGAATTTATGAGAGCCAATTGAGAGTGGATGAAGGGAGGATTGATGTCTAATGGAAGCCAATTACATGCAAATTCGTAGCTCCCCCATGCCCTTGCAAAATTGGACCATTTCATGAGTTGTTGGGCAAGTCTTGGTGGCCTAATTGAGGCCAAGTAAGTGTGCATGGCTTAGGATGAGTTTGAGAGATATTTGTGTGGAAAAATATGTCTTGTGGAGCCCTTCGTTTCCCCCTCATCTCTATCCTCTTGCTCTCTCTCCTTTGGCCGGCCAAACCACTCCATCCTCTCTCTCTCCCAGCCTGTTCGACACCACCAGCTGAAGGAAGAAGACCGGAGCGTCCTTACCGTCGCATGCCACCACTAGCCACGCCACCGCCGGTTGCCGCTTTGCCTCCACCTGCGCTAGGCTGCGTAAGCCGTCCACCCCTGCGACCTCCCTCTCGCCATCCAGCTACTCTACACCATCGTTCCAGCCCTGTTTAACCGCTGCAAGGGGCTAAGGAAGTCCCCGGAGCCGCCGGTTTGGTCCCGAGACCACCCCGTTGTCCATCCCCGAGCCTTGCCACCACTTTAGCTTTGTTTCCTTCCGTTTTGCAGCCATTTCCAATAAGTCAGAAAGTGGGTCTCACAGCCACTTCCAAGCCTGTTTTGAGGTGCGTGTGGTCCCCGGACCTTAGGCCCGCTTTGGAGTAAAACGTCCCCCACGATGTTCCCAATGTTTCAATCTAAACGGATCGTTAAACGGGTGAGTTTAGCTCACTAATCCTTGCTTAGTTTGCTAATGATGCTTAAGGGTTGATTAGTGTTAATTAAGCACGATTAGGTGGTTAGATTAGCTTATAACAATTAAATTAGTGACTTAATAATGCATGTTAGGCGGTTAGACTTAGTCATTAGCAAGTAGAGAGCTTCTAATATTTATTGAACGAACTTCAGGATTTTTTCAGGCTCGTCTTGGCCTCCAATTAGGCATTACGGGCCTAAATTGGATTTATTGTATTTATTTAATAATTTTCGAAATTAATTAATTATTTATTTTTCAAAAGTTAACCAGGGATAGCCGACAACCGAAATTTTATGTTGATTACCGTGGTGCAGTCCGTCTATTTATTCGAGCCTTAATTTGTGAGAAATTGATTTATTAGTGATTTTAGAATTTATTCCTAAATTAAATAATTTTTGTTATTAATTGAAAAATAACCGGGCATCGGTTGATAATGCCAAAGTTGTTTTGGTGGACTACAAAAAATGGTGGGAGTTATGGAAAGGAAAATATTATATTTTGGCCAAGACCAACTGTGTGCCCACGTATGATATTTTATCAGGTATGATAAAAGTGAGAAGAAATGCTGTGTGACGTGGCTCGGTGACCAGATAGGTCGCCTTAGAGAATGCACGTGAATTGTTGAGTATATATATCACCTGGAAAAAGCACGTGGCTCGGTTGTTAGTACGTTACCTTGGCGTATAAGTCGCCTTAGAGAATGTACATGGCTCGGTGATTTGGTATGTCGCCTTAGAGAATGCACGTGGCTCGGTAATTAGTACATTACCTTGGTGTATAAGTCACCTTAGAGAATGCATGGGGCTGGTGATTAGTACGTCACCTTGGTGAATATGTCGCCTTAGAGAATGCACGTGGCTCGGTGACTAAATATGTCGCCTTGGCGAATAGGTCACCTTAGAGAATGCACGTGGCTTGGTGACTAGGTATATTATACTGGAAATTGTATAGTATGGATGGAAATGACCAAGGGATGGTCTGATTGACATGTAATCGACTAGGTCGATTGATCGATGTATCAATTCATGATATTATGATTGGGTGCCTATTTGAGCTGTGCTAATATGCAGGTGGAATCTGAGGCCAAGGTAATTCCTCTGACTTGTGTGTGCATAGGCAGCCCGAATGGCGTATTGGTTTACTAATCAGGTCTTAAGGGGTATAACTTGCTGAGACATAGTCTCATCCCGGTTGTGGGACAACATTTCAGGTCCCTAGATGGCAGCACCTCCACCTCCTCGTCCTCCTATGCATTTTGGTATACCCGAAGAAGTCACTAAGATAGAAACTCACTTCTCGATACACCCTCACCCGGAAGGACTAGAGTACGTTTTAGTTCAATTGACTATCTATGTTGATGTGAGTAAGGACGCCCTGAGGCCTCACAAGTATCGATCGTGGTACCATGAATATCATAATGGGTGAAGGGAGGGTCCCATGCAAGAAAGTGATATCAATCGATGGGAGTATCGTCGGATTGTAACATTGATATCATGGGATTATGAGAATGTAAATTTATAATAATAGTAAAATGCTTCAAAATGGTGCAAAGATTATGGGTTTGTATTATAAAGTTTATGGGCCTTTTATTTGGACTTTCTTTTGGCCCCAAAACTTTTGGGCTCAAGCAGCCCATGGAGGCCCTAAAGCTGTCGACCGAAAGAAGGGGGGAGAAGAAGAGAACCGGTCAAGGGGGAGGACGATGCATGCCATTTTACACTTGTCCATAACCATCTTCCACTTGTCCTTCCCATGCAAAACCTCATGATTACTAGGTAATTAAGAAATTAAAAGGAAAAGGAAGGGGCGGATTGAACGAGGGAGTGAGTAACCGAGAGAAAGAGAGAGAGAGTCCGAGAGAAAGACTGAGTTCGTGAGGGTGCATCGGCGAGGGGAAGAAGGAGACCAGCCCCGCCATGCGTACGCCTGCTGCCGCCATCAACGCCGCCTAGCTTCGCCGTCGATCGAGCCGCGCCTGAAGTCCTCGAGTTGTTGTTTTGCTTGCTGTGGTTGTGTTGGACTTAAGGCAAGTGAAGTCCATTGATCTACGGTTGGGGTACGAGATGCCCGGAGGTGTGTGCCGGAGGCCTTGTGACGCCAGTCGGGGTACGAGATGCCCGGAGGTGTGTGCCAGAAGTCTCGCGATACCAGGATTGGATGCGAAAGCCCAGAGGGATGCAAACACTGATCCCTGTGAAAAAATGAGATCTTTTTGAATATCTAAAATGGGAAATGAATCGTGTACATGTGTGTGCATATGGCATGGTACATGAGTTGTCTATGGATTTTGAGTTGGTATTATTTGGCATAGAAAATGTGGTTATTAAGGTATGGGATGAACCTTATGGATTTATATGCATGGTTGCATAGATGTTATATGCATGAAATCTTGGTTGCCTTGCTTGTTGCATTGTGTAGTTTGGTGGATCTTTTACTGCTAAGTGGTTGTACTCACCCCTTTTGGGGACTAACATTTCAGACTAGGAGATATGTCTCCGTTGCCAGTCACCCCCGGTACTTTCTATGGCATACCGACCGACGTCGAGGTTGAGTGTACAGAGCATCCTCGCCCCGAGATAAAGGGTTAGTTTTTGTTTGTGTGCAGGTTCTAGTTTTGTACGACGTTGGATCACTCGTCGGCCCTGTCATCCAAGAGTTCTTGTCCGTGCATGTCCGCCACGACGGGGTTATGCTGGGGATGCTGCCGCCGCCGCCGGTTGACGGACCAGGTTTGGTGTGACTGAGTTTGATGGACGGAGGATGAAGCTTCTTTTTGGACCACCGACACTAAATGATGGACCGTTATACATGACTACTGTAGAGTCAGGTACTTTTGGTTATAGCCAAGCTTAGAAAAGCCTTGGCCTTTTGATGTACCGACTCATGATGTCCATCAAAGTTATGTAAATAAAAGTGTTCGCCTCTAACTTATATATGATGTGAAGTGGGTGTGCATTGCATTATTTTGTTGGAGTATGGGATAAGGAAATAGGTAATATGCTTCCCCTATATGAACTGCGCTGGGACCGATCTAAATGATATAAACCCCCAGGACTTATGGACCCATTACAATTATATGGTATCAGAGTGAAATATTATACGGTCAAATGAAAGGTAAGCTAACTGTGACGACCCTAACGGATCGAGGGCCGTTTCGGGGGTGCCACGGCAGTTTTGGTATCAGAGCAATGGTTATATGTGGAGTGATAAGGAGCCTCATTTGGAAATTGAGGAATATGATGACAATGCACACCATAGGATACTAATTAGGATAGTTGATTAACTTTGAACAACGGGTGATGGGCATTCCCTCGTAGATCCCTAGTAATTTTTATGAGTTGCTTTTAGGTGCCAGTAACATTTTTATGTTACTTATATATAGTTGTAGTTGCTTTTAAGTAGAGACATTGAGTCACAGATTTTCCTGAGGCAAATGCTTAGAAACTGCTGGAAAGTCATGGTACAAACTGGAAGTACTCATCCATTGAGGGCTGAAGCCTCTATTGCAAGGGCTGAACCTCGAATGGAAGAAATTCTGCAGGCATTGGCCAATATAGGAAATTTGATGGAAAGGCAAGTGCAGCAACAACCCGAAGTGCAACATCGCCCTCAAGGACTGGTGGAACAATTTCTAAAGCTAAAGCCACCTAAGTTTAGTAGAATAGGAAGTCCTGAGGAGGCGGAACATTGGATAGATGGAATGGAACGAATTTTCCGGTTGTTGGACTGCAATTATGATGAGAAAATAACTTTGGTAGAGTACCAATTGGAAGGTAATGCTAAGTTTTGGTGGAGAGCTTCGAGAGACACGATCTTTCCACCAGGTACTAATATAAAGTAGGACGAATTTGTTAGAGCTTTCAATAGAAAGCATTTCTCTGATTGCACTGGGATAAGAAGATCATTGAATTTGTTCAGTTGGAACAAAGGGAGTTGATGGTAGACCAGTATGAGGCAAAATTTTCTGAATTGTCTAGATATGCTCCTAGGCTAATTGAGGATCGAGAAGAAAAAGCTAAGAGACTCCTGAAAGGGTTGAGAACTGATATCAGGAAACAATTGGTGCCTTTGAATATAAGGGATTATAATGAAATTTATGAAATGGCACAGTTGGTGGAACAAAAATTGGTGAGAGAGCAATCAGAGTCTAAGAAACATTTGACTTTTAGTGATATCAGACGGGAAAAGAGACCTTATCCTGGTCAAGGTCAGACCTGGGATTCTAAGAAAAAGAGTAATTTTGGAAACTTTGGAAAAGCCAGGGATGGCTTGAATTTAGGAAAAACATCCTATCAAAATAATGCTTGTCGAAGATGTGATGGGCAACATGGCCCATGACCTTGCAATGGACGGCTGGAATGATATGGTTGTGAACAAGTAGGACACCTCAAGAAAGATTGTCCACAAGAGAGGTCGCAACTGAATGTTAACTCGATGCGACGAGTACAACAACGTACTAGTGGACCATATACACAAAGGAATCCACAGAGACCACCAGCACAAGGAAGGGTGTATGCGGTCACCCACGAGGAAGCGGAAGCTTCTGAAAACATTATCTTAGGTACGATTTTCATAAATGGCAAGAAGGCATATGCATTGTTTGATATGGGTGCTACACATTCATTTGTATCTGAAAGATATAGGCAATTGAGTAAAATAGAAACTACATCTCTTGAGACGCCTCTTTGTGTTTCCACGCCTTCAAAGAATATGGTTTTGTCTACGATGGTATGTGCAAAATGTAAGATAACTATAGAAGGATGGGATTTGGAAATAGATCTAGTCGTGATGGCTATGTATGACTTTGATGTTATCATAGGAATGGACTGGCTCCATAAGTATCGGGCTAAGGTGGACTGCTATAGGAAAGAGATCCAGTTCATGTTACCCGACCAGTCTAGTTTTGAATCTTTTAGAGGTCAGACAAACCCCTCTATAGCCATCATTTCAATGGTAGAAGCTCATGAACTACTTGACAAAGGATGTCAAGGATATCTGGCTGTAGTAAGAGATCTTACTAAGGAATAGGCTAAAATTGATGAGATTCGAATAGTTAGGGAATTTCAGGATGTGTTTCTTGAGGAGTTACCTAGAATACCACCAGAACGAGAAATTAAGTTTGAAATTGAACTAATACCTGGAATAGGACCAATATCGAAAGCCCCGTATAGAATGGCCTTGGTGGAGCTGAAGGAATTGAAGGTGCAACTACAAGAGTTGCTTGATAAGGGATTTATTAGGCCAAGTGCTTCACCTTGGGGTGCACCAGTCCTATTTGTGAAGAAGAAGGACGGATCGATGCATTTGTGTATTGACTATAGACAGGTGAACCAGGTGACTGTAAAGAATAAGTATCCATTGCCTGGAATTGATGATTTATTTGACCAATTGCAAGGAAGTTCAGTCTTTTCTAAAATTGACTTGAGGTCAGGATACCATCAGTTAAGGATAAAGAAAGAAGACATTCCTAAGACCTCATTTAGGACTCGTTATGGACACTAAGAGTTCCTAGTTATGCCTTTTGGATTGACGAATGCACCGGCCGCATTCATGGATTTAATGAACAGGATATTTAGGCCTTATCTGGATCAGTTTGTAATTGTCTTCATTTATGATATCCTGATATATTCTAAAGGACCTGAAGAACATGAACGACACCTGAGGATAGCATTGCAAACATTAAGAGATCATAAGTTATACGCCAAATTCAGTAAGTGTGAATTCTGGCTAGAATAGATGATATTTTTGGGACACGTGGTGTCAGGAAATGGAATTGCGATAGACCCTACAAAGGTTGAGATGGTAGTGAACTGGCCGAGACCGACAACACCAATCGAAATATGGAGTTTCTTAGGGTTGGTTGGCTACTATAGGAGGTTTATTGAAGGATTCTCACAATTGGCATGCCTTTTAACGAAATTGACTCGAAAGAATGTGAGGTTTAAATGGAGTGGAAAATGTGAAAGAAGTTTTCAGGAACTTAAAAAGAAATTAACTACAGCTCCAATTTTAACTATACCATCTAGATCTGATGGATTCACGGTGTATAGTAATGCATCTCATAAAGGACTAGGATGCATTTTGATGCAGCATGGTAAGGTCATAGCCTATGCATCGAGGCAGTTGAAACCTCACGAGTTAAATTACCCAACCCATGACTTAGAATTGGTAGCTATAGTATTTGCTTTGAAAATATGGAGACATTATCTATATTGAGAGAAGTTTGAAATCTATACAGATCATAAGAGCTTGAAGTATTTTTTTTTCGCAAAAGGAGTTGAACATGAGACAGAGAAGGTGGATGGAATTATTAAAGGATTATGATTGTGAAATACAGTACCATCCAGGGAAGGCAAATAAGGTGGCAGATGCCCTTAGTCAAAAGTCGGCTATGGACATGGCTAGTCTAAGGATAACATAGTGGAATCTGTTAAAGTTAGTAGGAGATTCAGACTTCAAGTTGGAAATAGACCACCTTACTAGTATGCTCACTGCATTAAGGATTCAGCCCGAAATTATCCAAAAAGTTAAGATTCTACAAGAATCTGATCCGGAGATTGTGAAGATACGAAATGCTGTGTCTTTAGGAAAAATATCAGAATTTCAAGTCTTTGATGATGGAATGATAAGATGTTAGGGACGGCTTTGTATTCCCGACAATGAGGAAGTGAAGAAAGAAATCCTGTCGGAAGCACATAGGAGTGACTATAGTATTCATCCAGGTAGTACAAAGATGTACATGAATTTACGCCAACAGTACTAGTGGAATGGTATGAAAACGGATGTAGCTAAGCACATTTCTCAGTGTTTAACATGTCAGCAAGTGAAAGCGGAACACCGCAAACCTGCAGGACTATTGAGACCATTAGATGTACCAGAATGGAAATGGGAGCATGTGACGATGGATTTCGTGCAAGGATTACCAAGGACATCAAGTGATCACGACTCTATCTAGGTTATAGTAGATCGCTTGACTAAGTCTGCCCATTTCCTAGCGATTCGCGTAGACTATCCGATGGATAAACTTGCTGTGATATATGTAAGCTAGGTAATATGCTTACATGGTATTCTTGTAACGATCACATCTGATCGAGACTCTAGGTTTACTTCCAATTTTTGGCAAAGTCTCCAAAATGCTTTAGGGACAAAGCTTCAATTTAGTACTGCTTTTCATCCTCAAACAGATGGACAAACGGAAAGAGTGATCCAGACTTTGGAAGATATGCTGAGAGCTTGTATTATTGATTTTAGGGGAAGTTGGGATGAAAAGTTGCACTTGATAGAGTTCGCCTATAACAATAGTTTTCAGAAAAGTATAGGCATGACTCCATATAAAGCATTATATGGAAGAAGGTGCAGGACCCCTATTTGTTGGAATGAAGTAGGTGAAAGGAGATTGACAGGACTTGAACTAGTACAAATTACTACTGAAGCTGTTGAAATTATCAAGAAAAGACTTAAAACAGCCCGGAATAGGCAGAAAGACTATGCAGATAGATGTAGAAGACCCTTGGAGTTTAATGTAGGGGATCATGTATTCCTTAAGGTATCCCCTATGAAAGGAATATCTCGATTTGGAATGAAGGGTAAGTTGAGCTCTATATTCGTTGGACCTTTTGAGATACTAGAAAGAACAGGGGATGTAGCCTATCAACTAGCTTTACCTCCTAAGCTAGAGAACTTGCATGATGTATTCCACGTATTGATGCTGAGGAAGTATCAGCCCGATCCAGGACACATACTCAATCATGAAGCCATCAAAGTACATGAGAAAGTGAGATACATTGAGAAGCTTGTACAAGTACTAGATCGAAAGGAGCAAATTCTCAGGACCAAGAAAATTCCATCGGTTAAGATATTATGGCGACATCATGATGTGGAAGAAGCCACATGGGAAAGTGAAAATGAAATGAAGGAAAGGTACCCTCACTTGTTTAAAGAGACATAAGTAATGTCTAATTTCGAGGACGAAATTCTCTAAGGAGGGCAGAATTGTGGCCTCCGAAAATTTAGAAAATCCTCAGATAAGTGACGGTCATGATCAATCGATGGGAGTATCATCGGAGTGTAACATTGATATCATGGGATTATGAGAATGTAAATTTATAATAATAGTAAACTGCTTCATAATGGTGCAAAGATTATGGGTTTATATTATAAAGTTTATGGGCCTTTTATTTGGACTTTCTTTTGGCCGCAAAACTTTTGGGCTCAAGCAGCCCATGGAGGCCCTAAAGCCGTCCACCGAAAGAAGGGGGGGGTGGGAGAAGAAGAGAACCGGACAAGGGGGAGGAAGATGCATGCTATTTTACACTTGTCCATAACCATCTTCCACTTGTCCTTCCCATGCAAAACCTCATGATTACTAGCTAATTAAGAAATTAAAAGGAAAAGGAAGGGGCGGATTGAACGAGGGAGTGATCGAGAGAGAGAGTAACAGAGAGAAAGAGAGAGAGGGTCCGAGAGAAAGACTGAGTTTGTGAGGGTGCATCGGTGAGGGGAAGAAGGAGACCAGCCCCGCTGTGCGTACGCCTGCTGCCGCCGTCGACGTTGCCTGGCTTCGCCGTTGATCGAGCCGCGCCCGAAGTCCTCAAGTTGTTGTTTTCCTTGCTGTGGTTGCGTTGGACTTAAGGCAAGTGAAGTTCATTGATCTACACTTTGCTTGCTGTGGTTGTGTGTGAAGTGTAATAGATTTTCGGATGTGCTGGATGTTGGAATTTTCGAAAGTATAGGAGTAGTTCTTCAAGCTAGTAAACTGTTTCATGAAAAAAGAGCTTGACCTTTGGCGACTCCGTGAATTTTCTGTAATTATCTAGCCAAAATCTGGCTTCGTGTCCTTGATCAAAGTTGTAGATGACATCTTGAGGAGTAACATACTAAAATTTGGGAAGAAACGGAAGAGTACTGGTCGGTGAAACGATTTTTTCTTTGGAAGTGTTAGATCTGGAAACTGTTACCGAGAGTTTGGGAGAGTTATAGTGATTATAGCTCTTGATATATCATGAATCTGACTTGGAGTTCTTCACAAAACTTTTACCTCTAGATTTCTTCTATAATATATCAAAATATAAGAATTTTCTGAGTTTATTTAGGGGTTATACCGAATTTGTTATTAAAACTGTGCAATAGTGATGTTTGAAGTTTTATGGCTGTGATGCATGGACCATAGCGATTCATACGAAGTTTTCCTGAGATGGTGTTCAGAATAAAACCTTTTTCTCCAGATCTCATTTATAACATGTTAAATTTTCAGAATTTATTAATATCCTTTACTAATTTTTCCAGAATTTCAATTAAAGTAGTGCATTATGTTTTATCCGAAAATTGTTTTATTTTCAAGAGCAAATGAGTTACTCCATGAGATGTGGTATCTTAGGTTGTTATTTATACAGCATATGTGGTGACATTTAGCATATCCTATGACCTAAAAAAGAAGAAGAATTGATTGAAACCTTTGACATTATTGCATCAAATGCTATTTTGAGAGTGATATATATATATGTAAATTGTGATGTTGATGATATCGTCGGACGGCTAAGTCGACGATGCCTCAGGAGTTTCAAGATGCCCGGAGGTGTGGGTGACGGATGCCCGGAGGTGTGTGCCAGATGTCCTCGGGAGTTTTGAGATGCTCGGAGGTGTCTGCTGAATGCCCGAAGGTGTGTGCCGAAGGCCTTGTGACGCTAGTTGGGGTACGAGATGCCCGGAGGTGTGTGCCAGAAGTCTCGCGGTGCCAGGATTGGATGCGAAAGCTTGGAGGGATGCAAACACTGGTCCCCGAGAAAAAAAAAAAGAGATCTTTTTTAATATCAAAATCGGAAATGAATCATGTACATGTGTGTGCATATGGCATGGTACATGAGTTGTCTATGGATTTTGAGTTGGTATTATTTGGCATTGAAAATGTGGTTATTAAGGTATAGGATGAACCTTATGGATTTATATGCATGGTTGCATAGATGTTATATGCATGAAATCTTGGTTGCGTTGCTTGTTGCATTGTGTAGTTTGGTGGATCTTTTACTGCTGAGTGGTTGTATTCACCCCTTTTGGGGACTAACATTTCAGACTAAGAGATATGTCTCCGTCGCTAGTCACCCCCAGTACTTTCTATGGCATACTAACCTACGTCGAGGTTGAGTGTACGGAGCATCCTCACCTCGAGATACGGGAGTTAGTTTTTGTTCGTGTGTGGGTTCTGGTTTTGTATGATGTTGGATCACCCACCGGCCCTGTCATCCAAGAGTTCTTGTCCGTGCATGTCCGCCATAATGGGGTTATACTAGGGATGCTGCCACCGCCGCCGGCTGACAGACCAGGTTGGGTGTGACTGAATGCGATGGACGGAGGATGAAACTTCTTTTTGGACCGTCGACACTAAATGATGGACCGTTATACATGACTACTGTAGAGTCAGGTACTTTTGGTTATAGCTGAGCTTAGAAAAGCCTTGGCCTTTTGATGTACCAACTCATGATGTCCATTAAATTTATGTAAATAAAAGTGTTCGGCTCTAACTTATATAAGATGTGTAGTGGGTATGCATTGCATTATTTTGTTGGAGTATGGGATAAGGAAATAGGTAATATGCTTCCGCTATATGAACTGCGTTGGGACCGATCTAAATGATATAAACCCACAGGACTTATGGACCCATTACAATTCTATGGTATCAGAGTGAAATGTTATAAGGTCAAATGAAAGGTAAGCTAACTGTGGCGACTCTAACGGATCGGGGGGCGTTTCGGGGGTGCCATAAGATAGGGCCATTTTTTTTGTCTAGTAAATTCAGGGGACCATTTTTTTATCGCGTTTTAGGGATGGAAGTTAGTTCTATTGGGGAGGAAAAATACCAATTTGATAGAGGACTCGACGGTGGAATTGTTAGGGCCGAAATTGACTTCAATTGGAGGAGGATTTATCAATTTAATTAGTTATTATTTTCCGGAAATTAGACCGAGATAGCCAGTGACTGGAGTTTTATGCTGATTGCAGTGGTGTGATATGTTTATTTAATTGAGTGCTCGATTGTGCAAATTGAGTGTGATTTGTGATTTTGGGTATTTATCCCAAAATTTAATAATTTCGGCAAGTAATTAGAAAATACCGAGCGTCAGTTTACAACGTTAAAAATATGTTTATGGACCATTGAAATTAGTGGGATTTTCAAAGGGAAAATATTGTATTTTGACTAAGGCCGACAGTGTACCCACACACGATTATTTTTATCGGGAATGATAAAAATGATGGCATTCTCAGATGGTAAGAACAGTTTACTATATCAGCCTACGAGCTTTGATATATCAGCTTAGCGCGAGTAGTATACTTTATCAGCTTAGAGTGAGCATCGTTGGTATATTATATCAACCTACGAGTTTCAATATGTCAGCTTAGCGAGAGTAGTACACCGGTATACTATATCTACTTGAGGGTTTTGATATGTCATCTTAGCGAGAGTAGTATATGTCACGCCCCGATCCTCTGAGCGCGTGCCCATCCCTCTGCGGTCGATTAAATAGCGATGTCCGAAGACGCATCGCCGACCGTTTCATTTTAAATGCGCATACGGAAGCAAATAAATAATTTCCCTAGACAACAACAAGATGGGATAGGAAAGCATGCCACAATTCAAAACAAAAACAAGCCTTTTATAAACAAACATGTATATATATAATACCAGGCTATTTACAAAAATATCGGCTCAACAAAAACGGAATTGTCTTATGACCTACTAGTCAGACACGTTCGTAGATTCTTTGGTCTCCACCTTCCTAGACTCCAGGCTTTAGATCCTCCACGACCGCCATCTAGGGACCTAAAAATATTATCCCACAACAGGGTGAAACGATGTCTCAGCAAGTTCACCCCCTAAGACCTGACTAGAAAGAAAATATGCCCCTAGGGCTACCTAAGCACAAGCACAAGTCAGAGGACTTACCTTTGCCTCCATACCTTCCTGCAAGTTACTACAATTCACAAAATCATCAAATCGCATCAATAATTCAAATCATTATGTCAGATCGAGCCATCAATCAATTGACTTAGTTGATTCCATGTCATCTTGACCATCACTCGGTCAATCTATTCAATATTATCTATAAAGTCCGTTTATATCAAGGACTGCTCACTCTAAGCTAAAAACAGATAGTATAACTCGCACTAAGCTTATAAAGTATACTGCTCTCGCTAAGCTGACATATCAAAGCCCTCAGGCCGATATAGTATACTGATAATGCTTACCAAAAGTTTCTAAGGTATATACTGCTTTCGCTAAGCTGACATATCAAAGCCTGTAGGTTGATATAGTATATCGATCTACTGCTCTCGCTAAGCTGACATATCAAAGCTCGTAGGCAGATATAATATACCTATGATGCTCACTCTAAGCTGATAAAGTATACTGCTCGCGCTAAGCTGACATATCGAAGCTCATAGGCTGATATAGTATACTGTTCTCACCATATGAAAATGCCACAATTTTTATCATTCTCAATAAAAATAATCGTATGTGAGTACACAATTGGCCTTAGCCAAAATACAATATTTTCTCTTTTGAAAATCCCACTAACTTGACCGATTCATAAACATATTTTTGGCGTTGTAAACCGACGCCCAGTATTTTCTAATTAATTACCAAAGTTATTAAATAAACAAATCACAATATTGCAATCAACATAAAATTCTGGTCACCGGCTATCCCGATCTAATTTATGGAAAATAATTATTAATTAAATAATTACCAAAATTAATTAATAAATACCAATAAATAGCAAAAATGCACACTTAGGCCGGAAAAGCCTAATTAAAAGCCGAGACAGGCTTGGAAAATTTTCGAACTTATCTAGATAAATACTACAGCTTATCTACTTGCTAAGTGCACTACTCTAACCACCTAACATGCAATATCGAACGATTAAATTACTAATCCATTCCAACTAACCACCTAATCCAAGCTTAACTTAAACTAATCAGCCCTTAAGCATAATTAACTTTCCTAAGCAGGGATTAGTGAGTAAACTCACTTGATTAACGATCCAACTGAACCACGACGACGGCGAGGAGGAGAGGATCTATAAACTCCAAAGCGGGTGCACCAAGCGAGGTTCGGAAGGCACCAAAGCGAGCCTCGAAGGTCCACAGGCTTGCTGGGTTTTTCAATTCTGTCCTTGAATCGAAGGACTGCTTGGCTTGGCTAGCTTGGGCTGAAAGGATGAGGAAGGGAGGCGAACGGCAGCAACGGCCTAGGTGGAGCTGGGCGGCGACGTGCGGCGGTGGTGCAGGCTTCGACGATGGCTTGAGGTGGCCTGGCGACTTGCTGGATGAGCAAGCAAGGGTGGATGACGTAGCTGAGACAGTGGTGACACGCGACGAGCAGGCAAGCTTGCGGGGTGCAACAAGCGAAACAGTGGGGCTTCAGTGGCTCGGACGGGGCTGCTCATGGCTTCGGGGGCTACTCGTCAGTTCACTGGTTTTTACTGAACTCAAAAACAAGTGAGAAGGAGGGGGAGGGGTCGATAAATGAGGAGGAAGGAGAAAGGTGACAAGAACCAACTTAGAGGGGGCCTCTTGGTCTTCTTCTCTATCTCTTAGTTCCCTTGACCTGGCCCCACCAATTTGCTATCATCCTCAACCAATTTTGTGCACATTAAACCCCCACCAATTGGTTGTCATCCTTAGTAGCTTCTAGTGAGCATTATTAGTATACTATATCAGCCTGAGGGCTTTAATATGTCAGCTTAGCGCGAGTAGTATACTTTATCAGCTTAGTGCAAGCTATATTATCTATTTTTAGCTTAGGGTGAGCAGTCCTTGATATGATCAAACTTTATAGATAGTATTGAATGGATTGATCGAGTGATGGTCTTGATGACATGGAATCGACTAAGTCGATTGATTGATGGCTCGATCTAATGTGATGATTTGATTTATTGATGTGATTCGATAATTATGTGAATTGTATTAACTTGTATGAAGGAACCGATGCAAAGGTAAGTCCTCTGACCTATGCTTGTACTTAGGCAGCCCTTAGGGCGTATTTCCTTCCTAGTCGGGTCTTAAGTGGCGAACTTGCTGAGACGTCGTCTCACCCCGTTGTGGGATAACATTTTTAGGTCCTTAGATGACAGCTCCTCCCGAGCGTTTTGGACATCTGAAGAAGGTCACAGAGCAGGTATCTTACATCCCGCTTCATGGAAGCCCAAGAGGATGGGTCTATGAGCTCAAAAGGTCCGTGGTCTGGGTCGATGAGGCTCTACCTGATAAGGTGCCCCATCAATACAGATCACGGTACCGACGTGCGCAGGATGGACAGAGAGAGGGTCCCATACCGGAATCTGAGATACCTGTGTATGTGCTGGAGGTTGCTTTTGGAAAAGGGACAGTCGACCCTCCAGGTGGTTCAATGGTGGACCCATACCTATCGAATCCTGGGTCCCCGATGTATTCCGAGGAAGACTCGAATGCCTGAAGGTCTTTAGCACTCTACCTCCTCCTGTTTTGCAAACCTTGTATACATATCGACTTGTATTGTATATGACATGGTTTGTTATGTATATATAAGTGTGGTTTGGTTTCCAAGAAAATTGTGGTCCTACTTTCCTATCCCATCTTGTTGTTATCTGAGGATTATTTATTCGCTTCCTCATGCGCATTAAAATGAATGGGTCGGCGATGCGTCTTGGGATGTCGCTATTTAATCGACTGCTAAGGGATGGGCACGCGCTCGGAGGATCAGGGCGTGACATCCTCGTTTGGTGGTATCAGAGCAAAGTTAGTGGTTGTTATATTGCTTTTGATCATGAGTGACTGAATGACAGGATAATCATGTCTGACATAACCTGATATTGAGGCCAAGAGCTCACGAGGTTTGTCCAAGTTAACTTGCAAAAAAAGCAAGTATTTATTGGATTTAACTGTCATATTGGTCTATATCTAATATGATAGATAGACTACAGTACCCTAAGCAAACACCTCATCCACATACAACCTAAAAGTTGATCCTAATCCAAGTATATTCAAAACCAACGTCTAAATGGACTACCATTCTTGCATCAAACTTTTAGGGTCATCAATCAAAGATGATAGACATCAGGTTCTCAGGAGCACTTTGCCGATTCTCTTCATCTAGCATTAAAAAAACTTATCGTACAAGGTCACACTCATGAAGTCCATCTCTTGTTATTACAAGAAAACTTCCAATTAATTACAGGATGGTTAATTCAGAAGATGTTGCATTCTCAAATTCTATCATGATAGAGATATAACAAAACCTCAAGCAAGGCATAAAGACTAATTACCATAACAAATGATCGGAAAAGAAAGCCGCAAGATGAAATAATATGGAAGGAAATGGAAATTGTCTTAGACGTCATTTTAATTAAAATCTTCCCAATCATCCCTCATTACAACAAGGAACTTGAACTTAAACCGTCTCTAGTCATGATAGATCACTCATTCGGGCAAGCAAGTGGTACTGTCTAGAAATAGTTCAGCTTTCAACCTCCACAAAACAGGTCTATTTGAACAACTAATGATGAATTATTCACGCTTCTTCCAGACTTGCATAAATGTCTTCCCAAACATGTTTAGACCCTAAAGTCAATGCAAGAATTTTAAAATCAAGCAAGGGTCTTTTATGCTAAAGCATTTGAGTATTAAATCAGATCAAGCACAAAAGCATCTACCACTATTTATTTTTTCATATATGTAAGAGCATTTCATCATATCATCTCCACCTCATATGGCTTTTTCCATCTTCCACCATGATTTCCATAATGTCAAGATGTCAATCTGTTGACACCTAAATTTTGGCGACTCGTTTAATCATTTATTAATGGGATAAGTGCAATAGAAGTTCTAAAACTTGTCAGATTAGTGTAATTAGGTCCTAAAATGTGGCATCCCAAAAATTCAAGACAAGCTCTAAAGTGTATTAAAGCCCATAATTAGGTAATAAAATTACCTATGGTTTATGCTTTAGCCATTAGTCTCCTCTTAAGACTAAGTGATATGTGCTTGTGTTCATAAAATCTTGAAATTAGTATTATAGGATAAACTAATGAGAATAATCTATTATTGGCTATGCACCTCATAGACTAAATTTCCTATAAATAAAATGTTACAAGATTTTGGCCATGTGGAATTTAAAACTTAAAACCTATAAAAGAAAGAATAAAAGGTAAAATTTGACTTTTTATTTAGGTTTGGGCCTTAGGCCTAAGAGTGAACTTTGATGGGCCAAGATAGTCGGCCCATTGAAGCCCACGAATGGGCTGTCCTCGGCCACAAGGGAGGCCGGCCCAATCCAAGCCCAAGCCCATCTTGCATGTGTCATGCCAAGTGGCAAGAGGAGGGCTTCATGCATTGGCTATCAAGGGAGGCTACTAATCATTACTAATGATTGTGGCTTAAGGGAAATAAAAGGGGGAGAGAGAGTGGCCGGTTGGTGGTTTTCGGCCAAGCCAAGTGAGAGAGAGAGAGAGAATCGCCGAGAGAGGGAGAGGAACCGAGGAGGAGAAGGAGCCGTCCACCCGTTGCTGCCCGCACGCCGTCCGTCCGTCGCCGGTGTGCCGTCCGTTTGCTGTCGTCCGCTTGATCTTAGAGGCAAGTTAGGATTGATTTCTACTCTTGCATGTGTGTCTTGCATGTGTGATTGGTTGGTGGTAGATCTCGGATGTTTAGGGTAGGCAAAACCGAAGCTAGAGTGTGACTTGTTCTTGAAAAAGCTTGCTGATTTCGTGTAAACCGCCTGACCCAGAAACTTGTGGAGGCTTGCATGCATGTTTCGAGCTCAATTTTGACTTCGACTCCTTCATGAAAGTTGTAGAAAACATCTCAAAGTATAACATACTAAAATTTGAGACGGAAAGACTGATTTTTAAGGGGTGAAACCCATCCTCTACGAAAAGGCTAGATCTGGAACCGTTTCGTCGACCTCTTGATGGTTTTGTGTGCTGCATGTCACTTTTTACCGAGAATCTTCTTTCGACTTCTGCATGAAACTTGTAGATAACATCCTACAGACTAACATACTCAAATTTGAGCAAGTGTAGCCTAGTGAATCGACTTTCTCTTGAAGACGGTAAATCTGGAAACACGGTACTGGACACCCGAGACTTTTTGGACCCATATGGTGACTATTCTTTGGAAATTTCACTTATATCCCTTAATGAAAGTTGTAGGGGACCTCTTGGAGTAAAACATATCCAAATTTCGGAGGAAACGAAGAAGAATAAGTGGGTGAAAATTCGATATTTCGGAGATAGCTATTCTGGACGTTTCGGTGCTAGAATCAGGAGCTTCGGACGTCTATAGAAAATTATCTAGAACGAATATGGCCTATATGTCTAAATGAAAAATCCACTTTAGTGTCTTAACTATAACCTGGTAAAATCTCATAATTTTCGGAGGTCATTCGGGTATTTTAATCGAATTATTTCAAAGACTACACAATCTGTTTCTATCCGAAATTGCATGCTGTATTCGTGCGAGTTATATCTTCTTGTGTGAAACTCTTTTGGGCATGTGTTCTTCATGAAATTGTTATCTTATTGTCTTGTCTATCACATGTTCTGATTTCATGATTTTTGAGAATCATATGGATATTTAATTTAAATATTTTTTAAAATGGTACAAGCTGGAATTTTATAAACTTCAAAAAGGCATGATAAACGGACTATTCTCAATGGTATGGACTCCATGAATTGTATTGTTATGAATGATTATGTCTTGCTGCATGTATGATGATGATTGGAGACGCATGTATGAATTCAAGGATGAATATGATCTTGATTGCCATCACATCACATGCCATGTTAAAATTGAACTATAATTGAAGATGTGAATTGAGAGAAGTGAGAAGGCCGTCGGAGGTGTGAGCCGACGATGCCCCGGGAGTGTCGGGATGCCTGGCTAGAAGGGAACGGCCGGCTGCCCGGTGGCCTTGAATGGCCGGATACCGGAGGGTCCTCGAGAGTATCGAGATGGCCGGAGAGTGGGGGAGCCGGAAGCTCGGCAGGTATTGTGCCGAGGAATGCCTCGTGATGCCAGTTGGCGTGCGAGATGCCTGGCTAGAAGGGTACAGCCGGTTGCCCGATGGCCTTAAATGGCTGAATGCCGGAGGGTCCTCGTGATGCGAGTTGGGGTACGAGATGCCTGAAGAGTGGGGGAGCCGGATGCCTGATTGTATCTTGGATACATGTGGGATGCAAACATTGGTCCCGGAAAGAGAAATGTGGCGGTCCAAAATGAAAGGATGAAATTGAGAAATTGAAATTGAATTATGCATGATGATATATGCATGATATGATGATGAGTGCATGGATGCATGGTAATGATGATGGTATATGCGTGATATGATGATGATATGTGCATGGATGCATGGTAATGATGATGATACATGTGATATGGTGATGATAAGTGCATGGATGCATGGCAATGATGATGGTATATGCATGATATGATGATGATATGTGCATGGATGCATGGTAATGATGATGGTACATGTGATATGATGATGATGAATGCATGGTAATGATGATGGTACATGTGATATGATGATGATGAGTGCATTGTAATGATGATGGCATATGTGATATGATGATGATGTGTGCATGGATAAATGATGATGGTAAGTGTATGACATGATGGTGATGACTATATGATGATGTATGTACATAAGGTATGGTGACATGTGCATGATACCAAGGTAATTGTGCATGGATGCTTTAATGATATATGATGCTATGATTGTGATGACTGTGTGATGCATGATGCATTGGGTGGTTTATTGGTCATTTACCTGTTGAGTGGTTGTACTCACCCCTTTGGGGACTAACATTTCAGATTAGCAGGATGCCGCTCCCTACTGTCACGCAGGGCGTCTTTTACGGCCTTCCTTCAGATGTAGAGGTCGAGTGTGTGGAGATCGACTGTCCCACCATTCCTGGTCTGACATTTATTCGAGTTCGAGCCTTAGTGATGTACGACGTGGGCCTGGCTGAGGGGCCTGTCATTTAGGAGTTCATATCCGTTCATGTTCATCGGAATGGAGTGATGCGTGGGATGTTGCCGCCGCCACCGCCTGAGATGTAACTAGTGTTCCATTAGGTGCCCGTGGCGACCTAAGGTGGTTCGGGGTGCCACATAAAACTTAAAAAAAGTGCAATCAAATCCTAAAACTTTTCAAATTTGTTCAATTGAATCCTAAAGTTTGTTGAGAAAACTCCTGCCAAAGTTTTGAAGTTGACAAAACTTTCTTGTTCTTATTCTTATTTTGAAGAAAAGTATACTTTTGAAGTTATATAACAGATTCTTGCCAAAGTTTATTCATTCCAAAAGTCTTTCCCACTTTGACACAATCCACATTGAAACCGAGTCTAAAACGAAGGCATAATCAGACTCAGATTTATTGATCTTGTGACAATGATTCAAAATGAACGCAGTATGAATTTATTCTTCAATATTAAGCTCTCTGGCAAAGAATCTCACTTACTTTTTATAAATACATTGATGAAATCAATTGCAAATTGATGAAATCAATCTTGAAGACAAGTTTCTTTTTAAGAAGCATATACTTATGGAAACCTAGATTATAATTGTATGGGCGACCAGAATCAATGGATTTTCATCTCAATTTTCGAATGGCTATAAGATTTCCTTAATCGATTATGTCTAATGGATTGATTGGAAGAAATTCCTTTGGAAATTGCCAATGGCTAGTTAGGCATGAAGGAGTGTTTAAGGAGGTTATTCAATCTATTCGAGATAGTGCATGAAAATGGAAATTCCAAAATCTAAATTCTTTCCAACCACTTGTTCTTCATCGACGATCCTTACAAATTGTATTCAAGAGAGAAAATCACAAGAAAATTGACTTAGTGAGAGAAAAGAAATCATTCACTGAGTGTTTGCACTCAAAAATTATTTTTCTATTCATGTTACATGAATTCCAGCCGGAAGACTGTTAGCGTGGAAGAGTGGACGTAGGTTTAATCTAAACCGAACCACTATAAATTTTGTGTGCAATCTTCTCTTCCCTTAACTCTTTTTATTTAAATATGATGCATCCTTTTAAGTATCACAAAAATCAATTCCATCTCTTATTTGATTCTGAATATTCATCACAAGTTTAGTGACTTGCTATATAATTAATAGAGTATTTCTAAGGTCCATCCTAGAGAAAACTCTTTATGAAGTTTACAAAGGGGAAAAGCCAATATTTCTTATTTTCATGTGTTTGGTTGTAAGTGTTTTATTTTTAAGAATATACATGATTGGCCTGGTAAATTTGAAGAAAGATCGAATGAAGTGATATTTCTTACTCATTCTACTTCAAGCAAAACTTACAGGGTATTCAACAAGAATACACAGACTATTGAAAAATCAATGGATGTCAGGTTTCAAGAAACTGTTCAGAATCAACAAGACCAGACTTAATTCGAAGAGTCTGAGCTAGTTTCAAACTTAATGAAGTCTAAATCCCCTGAGCAAACTATCACGCCCCGATCCTCGAACATGTGTCCATCACTCGATGGTCAATTAACAATGCAACGTCCTAGGACGTGTCACCGACCCATTCATTTTAATGCGCATGCAGAAGCGAATAAATAAATCCCCAGACAACAACAGGATGGGATAAAAAAGTAGGGCCACCATTTTTGAAAACCAAATCACACCTTTATACATATCAGACTAATTCATATACATTACTAGTCGATATTTATAGGGTTTACAAAAAGGTCGATTCTCGACAAAGCTGTCTGTGACCTGCTAGTCCGACTTGTTTGTCGATTCTTCAGTGTCCACAGGAGTCGGGCAGGACGGCAGGTTCTCCACTACGCCATCAGGAGGGTCAGCTGGATTCTTGCCCAGAGCAGCATCAATTACCACTACGGGGATATCAAAAGTCCTAAGGGGACCTAGCCTAATGCCATTGAGAGCGTAAGGGAACCACGCTCTGAATCGATTAGATATCTCCTAATGTGGAACCTCTTCGATCCAAACATTTGTTACAACAAGCTCATAAACCCAAAAACTTATGGGATTGGGGTAACTGGAAACCAGCTTAGTAACTCTCATGGGACGACCATGACACTGAGGGGGATTTGCCATCTAAGAACCTGAAAAGTTAAGCCCATGATGGGGTGAGACAATGTCTTAGCAAGTTCACCTCCTAAGAACCAACTAAGAAGGAAATACACCCTAAGGCTGCCTAAGCTCAAGCACAAACTAGAGGACTTACCTTTGCTTCAGTTCCTTCCTACAAGTCAGTACAATTTGTATATTCAACCAATCATTTCAATGATTCAAACCAACTAATCCAATCGAGCCATCGATCAATCGATCTAGTCGATTCCATCTCATCAAGACCATAACTCGGTCAATCCATTCAATTCTATCTACAAAATCCGATTATATCAAGGACTACTCACTCTAAGCTGAAGATAGATAGTATAACTCGCACTAAACTAATAAAGTATACTGCTCGCGTTAAGCTGACATATCAAAGCCCTCAGGCTGATATAGTATACTGATAATGCTCACCAGAAGCTGCTAAGGTATACTGCTAAGGTATACTGCTCTCGCTAAGCTGACATATCAAAGCCCTCAGGGTGATATAGTATATTGGTATACTACTCTCGCTACGCTGACATATCAAAGCCCGTAGGCTGATATAGTATACTTATGATGCTCATTCTAAGCTAATAAAGTATACTGCTCACGCTAAGCTAACATACCAAAGCCCATAGGCTGATATAGTGTACTGTTCTCACCATTTGAGAATGCCACCATTTTTATCATTCCCAATAAAAATAATCGTGTGTGGGTATACGGTCGGCCTTAACCAAAATACAATATTTTTCCTTTTGAAAATCCCACTAATTTCAATGATCCATAAACACATTTTTTGCGTTGTAAACCGACGCCCGGTATTTTCTAATTAATTACCGGAATTATTAAATTTTGGGATAAATACCCAAAATCACAAATCACACTCAAATTGCACAAAATAGCACTCAATTAATTAAACAAATCACACAATTGCAATAAGCATAAAATTCCGGTCACCGGCTATCCTCGCTCTAATTTTCGAAAAATAAAAATTAATTAAATAATTACCAAAATTAATTAATAAATACCAATAAATAGAAAAAATGCACACTTAAGCCGGAAAAGCCTAATTAAAAGCCGAGACGGGCCCACAAAAATTTTGAACCTATCTAGATAAACACTACGACTTATCTACTTGATAAATGCATTACTCTAACCACGTAACGCGCAATATCGAACGATTAAATCACTAATCCGTTCTAACCAACCACCTAATCCATAGTTAACCTAAACTAATCAATCTTTAAGCATAATTAACTTCCTAAGTAAGGATTAGTGAGTAAACTCACCGGATTTGCAAGCCGGTGAGTCCACGGCGACGGCGACGCGACGGCGGCCGACAAACTCCAAAGCGGCGACACACAGTGAGGCCCGGAAGCAGCCTAAAAAGCCACAAAGCCCATAGTTGGGCTGCCTAATTCTGCCCGATGTTGGTTCGAGGGTTGAACGGGCGCGACTTAAGCTGGTCTCGGCGACTATAGGTGGTGGAGCAAGTGCAACACGAAGACAGAGGAGCTAGTGGTGTGGGCTTCGAATGAGCTGGAGTAGGTCGGTGATGGAGTAGCTTCGGGCAGTGGAGATGGGGCTGAATTGATCATGCTAGTAGCAAGGAAGAATTCGATGGGCTAGGTGTACACGAAGATGGAGGAGAAATGGACAAAGGGGGAGGGTGAATTGGCATACCGGTGTTGTTGTAGGGTGGGGTGCTGGCATTGGTCCACAAAGGAGAGGGAAAATGAAACTGAAGCAGAAGCCGCAAACTTGGGAAGCAACTGGATGTGCGTGAAGAAGAAGGAGGGAGGGGAGAGAGAGATGTCGGCTTCGGGGGGTGGGGGGAACGTGCAAGAAAAATAAAAGAAGAAGGGAGAGAGAGAGGAAGGGACGTGCGTGGGTGGGTAAGGAGGGACCAAAGTCAAAGAAGAAAAGGAAATAGAAGACTGCAGAAGGGGGGTTGTCCGCTGAAAGGGGGAAAAGAAAGAAGAAAGAAAAATTAAATAAAACATTGGCTCCACAAGCTCTCACACAAACTCCTTTTGTCCCCTAGTACATTCTTGATCAATAATTCCACAAATAGCTAAGTTGATGTCCACAAGTCGCAGCCTTCGTACCGACCTCCGAATTTTACAATTAAAGCTTCAATTCCTTCATCAATTCTACAATTTGACGTCCAATTTTGCTGAGAAAGATGTCCACACAATTTCTACTATTTCCTCTCACCCAATAGCTCACTAAGGAGGCCAAAAATCTACTTAATTTGGCCCGTCCGAATTTCCTTTTGTTTTCTGAATCGTTCGAATTGATTTTCTGTAAAAATCCCGAACTCACCGAAAATTCCCTGAAATATGAGTTGACGTTCCTAAAATAAATTGTGACACGACAGAACTTTGAATTTTTGAAATCGGATTCAAATTTGCGGTTAATTTCAACCGGACGCGATTTTAGCGTGACCTAACCTACCGAGTAACTTTTAGGAATTTTTAGTGCAATTGACCCATGATCGATTTATCTCGAGTCACAATGTACATCTTTGACACATTGGCGACTCTCAGTTGTCATGAAAATCTCAAGGTTTCAAGTACGAACGCAGGGCGCCAAAACGATAGAAAAATCAGTTTAGTACCGATCGATGAGAATTTTGCAATCAGGTGGAATCACCCACACTTGAACACATATCTTAATCGGACCGACCTATCTCTGATCTTTGATCGATTTTTAACTGTGCCATAATGACCCTTACAGACTAGCATGGTCGATTAGTCGATTCTTGGTCAAATTCTCAAGTCTATTGCATTTATCTTCCTTAACGGCTTTATCAGATAGGCTAGTTATCTCATTAGTGGCCATCCCAAAAAATAGCACTATAGGCGCATCGATGAAAGGCCCAACTTATCCAATTAAAAACAGAACCTGAAAATCAGGATGTCACACAAACTCAGCCTTCCGGTGATCAAAGTCAAGCTGAACAAAAGTTAGAAGATTCAAAGGAAATAGAGGTTCAGCAAACCTTTGCAAATAATGATAGATTCAACAATATCCGAAAGCACAAATCAAGTCATCCTAAAGATCTCATTATTGGCAATATAGAATAATGGATTCATACCCAATCTAAAGTAAAAGGAGATTCAAGTGCTCTAGCTCTTATTTCTGAGATAGAACCAAAAGGAGTATAAGAAACTTTTTTTTTTTTTTTTTTTTTTTTTTTTTTTTTTTGGGATTGGAGGAACCGTTACTAGGCCGTTCGCCGTCCACGTAAACCCCCAAGCTCATGGGTCCCCCACCGCTGGCCCCACTCGCAATTAAGTCGCGCGTTATGCATTGAAGCATCGCTTCCACGAAGGTTTGAACCCTTCCCCCTGCGTTTGGGGTACCAAGCCCTAACCAACGCTTCCACCGCGGGCGGTGGTGGAGTATAAGAAACTTTATCTAATGAAAGCTGGATAAAAGCAATACAGCAAGAACTTAGACAATTCAGAATTAATGATGTCTGGGAGTTAGTTTCAAAACTAAAAGGAAAATCTATGATTGGAACAAAGTGGGTGTTCAAAAACAAGATGGATGAAAATGGTAAATTAATCAAAAATAAAGCAAAGCTTGTTGCAAAAGGTTATACATAAGAGGAAGGAACAGATTCTGATGAAACATATACACCTATAACCAGATTAGAAGCTATAAGATTATTACTCGTATATGCATGTTTCCATAATTTCATGTTATTCTAAATGGATGTCAAGAGTGCATTCTTAAATGGTTTCATCCAAGAAGAAGTTTATGTGGAACAATCACCACGATTCGAAGATCTCAGAAAATCAGACTTTTTGTACGGAGGCGAAGAAGGCTTTGTACAATCTAAAACAGGCCCCTTGAGCTTGGTTTGAGAGACTAAGTAAGTTTCTGGTAAGCAATGGTTTCAAGAAAGGAATGGTTGACACAACTTTGTTTATCAAAATGGAAGAAAAAGACTTTCTACTTGTTCAAATATATGTAGATGATATAATTTGTGGGTCTTCTAATGAAAGTCTATGCAAGAATTTTTCATAGTCTATGCAAGAGAAATTTGGCAAGTTTCAGATGGAAAGGTTCTGTGTGGAGTCATCTGATGCTTATCCAGAATTGATTGTTTATTTATATTTCAACCTATTAATTCTAGATCCCACTCGTATTCAATTTATTATGAGTGAAAATGTTTTTGATATCGATGTCGATTTGTTGGCTGATATACTAGGAGTAGAACAAAGTGGATTTTTGCCCATAAATGTCTCAAATGAAGAGGTCATCAAGTTTCTGGTGAAGGACAGGGTGAGGCACTGTCACCCATCGCTAGAGGGGTTGGCGAGTGGGGGTGGCTAGCCTTCGCCCGGCCAGGGTGAGGCACCTAGGGCGGACGACACTCGCTAGGCTAAGGCAAGGGCGCTCAAATCTGGGCACATCAGACCTTGCTAGGGGTCAGTGACCATCGCCCACCCAAATCTAGTGAGACCTCTTAACCCCAAGCGAGGGTCGACGGGACCTCGCCAAATCGAGGCGGGAAATGCTCGTCGGTCACCTGTGAGGGCATGCGAGGCCTAGCCTAGGGCGAGCGATGGTCGTTAGCCCCCCATGAGGGCCGACATGCCCAAATTTGGCCCCCTCAAGCTCGAGGGCTCATCGGGTTAGGGCCCCTCACCTAAGGCCGGTGATCATCGCTAGCCCCTTCGGCGATGGGCGGGAATGGCGAAGAACCCACCGATGCCATTGGCTTTTTTTTTTTGAACATTTTTGTTTTTTAAATAAATTTTAAGTTTTCTTTTTTATTTTTTAAAACTTATTTTGAAAAATTTGAATAAAAATAATTAAACATGCCACATGGAAAATAAATTTTTATTTAAAATGCTATATCAGCGTTTTCTGCTAATAAGTTTGATGGCGTTAACTTTGAGATTCAATTAAACTAATTTGATAAATTTTAAGACTTGATTGCACTTTTTGTAAATTTTAAAACTCAATTACACTTTATTGACAATTTTTTTTCTTTTATTGCATTTATCCGTTTACTAATTGAATAGAAAATTATGGATTAAATTTTAAACCCTAGAAAATAATTTACATTAAATTGCATGTTTACATTAAGAACATTTGCATTAATAGGCTATTGATACTTGAATTTTGGCGATCCGTTTAATTATTTATTAATTGCATACAAAATTAGAAATTAAATTTTAAACCCTAGCATATAGACATTAGGAGCATTTGCATTAGTAGTAATAGAGCATTTTTGTTAAAAGAAAATAGAAAATTAATTAAAAGGACTATTATTAAAAAAAGACCAAAAAAAAAATGAGCAAGGTCGGGCTAGGGCCAAACCGGCCTGGCCTCCTTTCCCTTTCTCTTTATCCCTTTCCATTAGGTTGGGCCTGGCCTGACCTCCTTCATTTTTTACTTTCCTTTACCAACCCAGCTTTCTTTTCCTCTTCCACTCTCTCTCATGCTCTCTACAAAAAAAGATAGAAAGTAATGTGACTTCCTGATTTTCAGGTTATGTTTTCGATTGAATAAGTTGGGCTTTTCATCGACGAGCCTATCATGAGATAACTGGCCTATCAGGTGAAGCCATTAAGGAATATAAATGCAATAGACTTGAGAATTCGACCATAAATCGACTGCTTGACCGTGCTAATCTGCACGGGTCATTACGGCATTGTCAAAATCGACCAGAGATCAGGGATAGGTCGATTTGATTCAGATACGTGATCAAAGCGTGGGTGATTCCACCTGATTGCAAAATTCTCGTCGATCGACACAACATCGATTTTTCTATCATTTTGGGTACCTTGTGTTCGTATTTAAAAACTAGAGATTTTCACGACAACCGAGGGTCACCAATGTGTCAAAGATGTACATTGTGACTCGAAATAAATCGAACACGAGTCAATTGTACCAAAAATTTTGGAAAGCTCTAATACCACTATCTTGTGTGTGCATAGGTAGCCTTTGGATGTATTTCCTTCCTAGTCGGACTTTAGGGGATGAACTTGCTGAGACATTGTCTCAGCCCGTCGTGGGCTTAACTTTTCAGGTCCTTAGATGGCGGATCCCCCTTAGCGTTATGGTCGGCCAATGAGAGTCACTAAGCAAGTTTATGCATATCCCGATCCCAGAAGCTTTTGGGTCTATGAGCTGATAGTAACCACTATCTGGGTCGAAGAGTGTCAATGTTATGTGTTCCCTCATTAATTCAGAGCGTGGTTCCGCTACGCACCCGATGGTGTCAGGCTAGGTCCCCTTAGGACTTTTGATATTCCCGCTGTGGTGATTAATGCTGTTTTAGACGAGGATCCAGCTGACCCTCCCGATGGCGTGGTGGAGAACCCAACGTCTCGCCCGGCTCTTGTGGAAACTGAAGAATCGGCGATCGAGTCTGGCTAGTTGGTCTCAGGACAGCTCGTTTTGAGGATCGACCCATTGTAGACTTTTGTGAATACGGACTAGCTTGTAAATGACCTAGTCTGTTTTGTATAAAGGTGTGTTGTGGCTTTTAAAAATTGTGGCCCTGCTTTTCTATCACATCTTGGTGTTGTCTAGGGATTTATTTATTCGCTTCCCCATGTGCATAAAAATGAATGGGTCGGCGACACGTCTTAGGACGTCACATAATTTAATTGACCACCGAGGGATGGGCACGTGCTCAAGAATCGGGGTGTGACATCCCCGCCCGGAGTGGTATCAGAGCTAGTCGATAGTTGGAATGATAAGGTGAGATAAGTTATGGGATAGTTAGTTTGAGTATGAGCTTTATTTTCCTCTTCCTCTCTCTCTCATGCTCTCTACAAAAACGTAAGAAAGTAATGTGACATCCTGATTTTCAGGTTCTGTTTTCAATTGAATAAGTTGAGCTTTTCATTGACACGCCTATAGTTCTTTTCTCGAAGTTGGCCGCTCATGAGATAACTAGCATATCAGATGAAGCCATTAAGGAATATAAATGCAATAGACTTGAAAATTTGACTAGAAATCGACTGCTCGAGAGTGTGCTAATCTACAAGGGTCATTACGGCATTGTCAAAATCGACCAGAGATCAGGGATAGGTTGATTCGGCTAAGATATGTGATCAAAGTGTGGGTGATTCCACCTGATTACAACATACTCGTTGATCGACACTAGACTGATTTTTCTGTCGTTTTGGGTACCTTGTGTCCGTATTTGAAATCTGGACATTTTCACGACAACCGAGGGTCGTCAATGTGTAAAAGATGTACATTGTGACTTGAAATAAATCGATCACGGGTCAATTGTACCAAAAATTTTGGAAAGCTACCCGGTAGATTAGATCACGCTAAAATCGCGTCAGATTGAAATTAACCGCGAATTTGAACCCGATTTCAGAAATTGAAAGTTCCATCATGTCACGATTTATTTTAGGAACGTTGACTCATCATTCGAAGAATTTTCGGTGAGTTCGGGATTTTTACGGAAAATCAATTCGAACGATTCGGAAAAGAATGGAAATTTGGAGGGGCCAAATTGAAGGGGTTTTTGGCCTCCAAAGTGAGCTATTGGTTGAAAGGAAATTGTGGATTTTGTGTGCGCTTCTTCCTTAGAAAAATTGGACATCAAATTGTAGAGAATTAGTGAAGAATTGAAGTCACATTGGATGAAATTCGGAGGCTAGCATGGGGGCTGCAGCATTTGGCGCCAAGATGGTTAATTTGTGGGTTTAACAAGCAAGAAAGTAATAGGGGACCAAGCTTTGATGGGTGGATAAGTTTGTTTGATTTTCTTTCCCCCCATCCGAAGCTTCTCTCGTTTACCTTGGTAGTCCCCCTCTCTTCGGTCTCTCTCTCTCTCTCTCTCTCTCTCTCTCTATCTCTCATGCCAGCTTGCCAGTCCTTCTCCCCTATCCGACAACCTCCCCTACAGCAGTCTTCATTTTTGTTCTTCTTCTTTGACCGTTGGACCCCGCTTATCCACCTTATCCATCCATCTCACGTATCTCTCTCTCTTTCTTTCTTATTTTCACACGTTCCCCCCCAGCCGACATCCTTTCTTCCCCTGACTTCTGCAAACCCAACTCCTCCACGTCTTCTCTCCCTTCATCCACTTCACTCATGCCAGCAACGCCCACACTCCACCGAACCCCACTGATTTCCTCTGCAACTGCCCCTGACCCTTCTGTTTTTATGCTTTTTCTCTCATTCTTTTGTTCGGTCAAAGATGCCACCAGCCTGCTTCCTTCATTCGTTTCTTCTTTTGCCAGCCCCACCAACGCACCATCTCACATGCAACTCTTCACAAAGTCAACTCCCGCGTCCAGCAACCCCTGGCATTGACTCCAGCAGCTCACCCAGCAGCAACGCCCGCGAGAATCTGCCCACTAAATTTGCCAGCTCCACCTTCCTACTCCATTCCCTTCGTATGCTGCAGCCGCACGTTCCAGCTCCTTTGTCCCTCCACCAAAGCCACTGGCTTCATCTGCTCGACCAAGCCGTGCTGCAGCAGCTCCCTTCCGAACCGAGTAGCAACTGTGAGGCTTCGTGGCCTGTTTTTATGGCCACCCGGGCTTTGTTTGGTGTTGCTACAAGGTCGTTTGTCGCCCACTATCGCTATGGACTCACTGACTCACTAATCTAGTGAGTTTACTCACTAATCTCTGCTTAGGGAGTAAATTATGCTTAAGGGTTGATTAGTTTAGGCTAAGTATAGTTTAGATGGTTAGTTAGAATGGATTAGCAATTTAATTATTCATTTATGCATGTTAGGTGGTTAGAGTTGCATAATTAGAGACTAGATAAGTTGTAGTATTTATCTAGATTGGTTCAGAAATTTTCTGGGCCTATTTTGATATTTAATTAGGCTTTTCCGACCTAAGTTTCTATTGATGGCATTTAAATGTATTTATTTTATTAATTTTAGTATTTAGTTAATTATTTATTATTTTCCAAAAATTATACTGGGATAGCTGGTGACTAGTTGATCAATGGTTCGATGTGAATTAAGTGGATTAGTTGAGTTCTGGTACTATGTTGACTTACAAGAAGGAACTGAGGCAAAGGTAAGTCCGCTATCTTGTGTGTGCATAGGTAGCCTTTGGGTGTATTTCTTTCCTAATAAGAGTTTAGGGGTAGACTTGCTGAGACATTGTCTCACCCCGTCGTGGGCTTAACTTTTCAGGTGCTAAGATGGCGGATCCCCCTGAGCATTATGATCGGTCGATGAGAGTCATTGAGCAAGTTTATGCATATCCCGATCCTGGAAGCTTTTAGGTCTATGGGCTTGTAGTGACCATTGTCACGCCTGGAACCTCGAGCGTGCGCACATCCCACTGCGGTCGATACAAATGCGACGTTCCCAGGGCGTGTCGTCGACCCATTCATTTTAATGCACATGCGGAAGAGTATAAATACCCCTGACAACAAACGCATGTGATATGAAAGCATGACACATTTCACAAAAGCCAACTTTTATAAACAATAGGTTTAAATACAAAAGGAGTCTGATCAAAAGTCTACACAAAGGTCGACTCTCGAATAGGAATTGTCCTACGACATTCTAATCGGACAAAAACGCCAATCCTTCAGACTCCACCTCCAATTGTCCTACGACATACTAATCGGACACAAACGCCAATCCTTCATACTCTACCTCCACAGACTCTAGGGCTTCGGTCCTCCACGACCGCCTTCTAAGGACCTGAAAATGGTTATACAATAACCAGTGAGACAATGTTTCAGCAAGTCCACCCCCTAAACCTTTATTAGGAAGGAAATACGCCTCAAGGTGCTCTAGCCACACAACCACACAATGAGAATAGAGGACTTACCTCGCCTCAGTTCCTTCCTGCACGTCAGCACAATTCATATCACAAATGCATATAATTAATGCACATGACAATTGAAACACCTCAACAACTCATTTAATCACAAGGGTCACGATTATAAGGCTAAGCTGTTATGACACGTTCCATACCATGTCACACAGTTTTGTCTCATAATCAGGTGCATCAAACTCAATCAATCATGTGTTCCAATTGTTAATTAAACCCATTTAGGGTACTGCCGACTCCTTGTTCGGCGGTCTACTGGCATAGCTAGGCATCGTCTCTTCCCCATTGAGCACGGCTACGTCTCATTGACGGCTATTCCGAAGGAGCTTAGGTCCAGAATCTACAACAACCCACTACCCTAATGCATGGGTAATCCGAAAGTGGGATTTAATAATGTCTGGCATAAACGCTAGGACGGGTTCTCTTTAACCAACAAACGACCATTCAATCTCGGCCTAGGACACTGTGCATTGCACTCAAATGCCTCAATTAAAATAGTGATCCTGGCTTGTTTTCTTCTTATTAAAAACATCCCAAAAAGTAGTTGTGTTTAGGTACACGGTCAATTCGAAATTTAAAAGTGATATATCTCATTTTCAAACCCCACTATTTGATATAGTACTTAAAATCCACTTTTGGTGTCAAAACCCGACACCTGAATAAATTCAATCTTTTCACAATCATCACTCAATTTGCACAATTCAACCATTAAATGCATAATCTGAACACACCACAACAATTAGCAAGAAATTCTGGTCACCTACTATCCTGGTATAATTTCCGAAAAATGATAAATAGTTAAACTTATTTCTAAATTAAATGAATAAATAATATATTATATTAATTTAATTTAATAAAATAAAATAAAATTTATAATTTTGAAATAATTAATTAATTTAAAATAATTAATTAAGGGCTTAATCAAGATTATACTAATTTAATCACCTAATTGCCTTAATTAATTATCCACTAAACTAATCACATATCTTATCTAATTAACAATTAACTAAACTAATCTAACCACCTAAATATACTTAGCTTAATCTAAACACCCTTTAAGCATAATTAACCTCCTAAGCAAGGTTTAGTGAGTAAACTCATCAGTTTTGCGTTCCGATGAGTCCATGGCGATGGCAACGCCAAGGTAGGCGACAATCCCCCTAGCAACGACACCAACCAAGGCTGGGAAGGGCTTGAAAATGGGCCACGAAGACCTCACAACTTGCTAGTTTTCTGCTTTTGTTCTAGGCTGAGCTGCAGAGAGGAAACCAGTGGTTGTAATGGCAAATATGGGCTGATCAGAGCTCCGGTGAGCGAGTGGCCGGCAATCGGCAACACCTAATAGTCAAGGGAGGTTACTAGTGGTTGGGATGGGCGGAAGTAGGGCTGAAATGGGAGGAAAATCGAAGAAAATGCGAAACAGTGCAGGCGGGCGAAGCTCCAGGCGATCCAGCAAGCGGCAGCTTCCGGCGGCTCCGTTCGGCAAGCGGCGGGCATCATCCATACGGACTAGGTCTCCTCGTCACAGCTGTGGGTGGCACGAGAGCCGATTCGCACGAGAAGACAACTTTTTACTCGGGTTTTTGGTGGAAGGTTTGCTAGAGCAGAAATAGGCAGAAGAGGAAAACAGAGGAGGAAAGAGGTCCGGCGGGCGTGCAACGGCTTAGACAGGCAAAGGGCTAGCTTGGACGGTTGCTAGCTACTCTCTTCTGGTTCTCTCATGCTCTTTGAAGGCCTCTACAATGCAGAAAGGAGGGGGAAAGAGGAAGAAGAAGTCTGCTGGTCAAGGAGGGGGCCACAAAATATCCTATGCACTTGAGTTCTTGCCCCACCAGCTCGTTTGTCATCCTCAGCCCTTTGACAGCCCACAAGCTTCCTCAACAAGTTTGCCAATGGGTCCAAAATGTTGAGGGGCATGAGGGCTATGAATTTGTGGCACTTTCCTCTCTAATTCCATTCCATCCTCTTCAATTTTCATTCAATTTCTCTTTCAATTGAGTCAAATTGAAGTCCATAAAATCCACCGATGTACCAACACATAATTCAACATTTTTCCTTGTCCATTGAACCATCCTGTATCCCAAAATTACGATCAAATGTGGGCCTATGAATTTCCCGAGCCAAAATAAGCACTCTTTGATTTTTCGCCGAAAATCTCGATTTGCAGAAAAATCTTCGGAGGATGAGTTGACGTTCCTAAAATGAATTGTAACATGACAGAACTTCTAATTTCTGAAATTGGGTTCAATTTCTCGGTTAATTTCAATCTAGTGCGATTTTAGCGCGTCCTAATCTATGGGGTAGCTTTTAGAAATTTTTAGTGCATTTGACCTATGGTTGATTATTTTCAAGCCACAAAGTGCATATTCGACACATTGGTGATTCTCGATTGTTGTGAAAATCTCGAGGTTTCAAATAGGGATACATGGTACATAAAAGACAGAAAAATCGGATTAGTGCCGTTCGACGAGAACTTTGCAATTAGGTGGAATCACCCACACTTAATCACATACCTCTACCGAATCAACCTATCTCCAGTCTCTAATTGATTTTGATCTTGCCGTAATAACCTTTGCAAATTAGCACGGTCGAACAGTCGATTTTTGGTCGTATTCTCAAGTCTATGTGTTAAAATCCCTTAACGACTTCACTTGATAGACTAGTTTTCTCGTGAATGATCAACTTAGGGAAAAGAACTATAGTCGTGTCGGTGAAAAGCCCAACTTATTCAATCGAAAGCAGAGCCTGAAATTCAAGATGTCACAACCACTGTCTCGGTCAAAGAGCGTCCACGTTATGTGTTCCCTCATTGATTCAGAGTATGGTTCCAGTATGCAACAAATGGTGTCAAGCTAGGTCCCCTTAGGACTTTTGATATTCCCGCCGTGGTGATTAATGCTGTTCTGAACGAGGATCCAGCTGACCCTCCCCCGATGGCATGGTGGAGAACCCGACATCTCGCCTGGCTCCTGTGGAGACTAAATAATCGGCTACTGAGTCTGGCTAGCTGGTCTCAGGACAACCCGTTGTAGACTTTTGTGAATAGGGACTAGCTTGTAAATGACCAAGTCTGTTTTGTATAAAGGTGTGTTGTGGCTTTTAAAAATTGTGACCTTGCTTTTCTATCTCATCTTGGTGTTGTCTGGGGATTTATTTATTCACGTCCACATGCGTATAAAAATGAATGGGTCGGTAACACGTCCTGGGACATCGCAAAATTTAATCGACCACCAAGGGATGGGCACGTGCTCAAGAATCGGGGCATGACAAGTAAGGTATAGGCCAGAGGAGCAGGTGAGGCCAAGGATCATGCAGCATGATCCCAAGGTGAGGCTATGCTGGCAAAGTAGTTGACGGTGGCAGGAGCCATGTGCACTTGCTGGTCGAGCTTAAAAGCGAGAGAAGGAAAGTCAGCCGGAATGGGGTTTTTTGGGAAAGAGAGAGAGATAGAGAGAAGGTGAGCTTGAGAGAGATTTGAGAGCTCGAGAGAGTAGAGAGGGAGCCAAAGGGAGAGAGTGAGACCGAGAGAGCATTTCACTGTCACCTTGATGATGCTAATACTAACATCTAAAGGGACGTGAATAGGTGTTTGAAAGAAGTCTTGACAAATAATTGCGAAATAAAATAAATTTCGAGCAAAGCCTGAATAAGGATCAAAGTCTGATAAGCGAGCCACTAGACTTTTGGTAGATGTTCAGAATATGTTATGCGATAGAACAGACTTTTGGAATAACCTATAAGTATGCAACAGACTTAAATAAGAAGAGTTAAGGGAAGAGAAGGTTGCACACAAAATTTATAGTGGTTCAGCTTAAATCAAGCCTATGTCCACTCTCCCATGTTAACAGCCTTCTGGCTAGATTCTATTATGTGATTAATAAGATATTACAACTTTGAGTGCAAACACTTAGTGGTAAATCACACTATCTCACTAAGTCACTCTTTTGGTATTTATCTCATGATCACAAACATTTAAGCTCACAAAAGGCAAGTGTATGATCGAAGTTCGCTCAGACTTTGGAATTATAGATTCTATGCTCCGTCTCTTACTTGCTCCTCAGTCCTTAATCTCCTTAAATACTCATCTACTTCCAATCTAGCCGTTAGACAGTAACTAGAGGATCGTCTTCCAATCTACCCATTCAACAGATCTATATCAAGAAGATTTAGTAGCGGTTGAGTGATAGAAGCAGAATCCCAAGTTGATTCTGATCACTCATACAAACAAAATATTGGTTTCCGCATGTAGAGCTTCTTTGTTTAGAAAGTTGTTGTCTTCAAGATCCAATTGTTAATCAATAAGATTGAGTCAATCAAATATATCTTAATGTAAAATCCAAACGAAATCACTAGCCGTTATACATTTTGGGCTTGTGTTACGTTCTGTCAAGTTGTCTCGTTCTGAATATGCTTTGTTATGATTCTGCTACATTCGGAACTTGTGTCTGATTCTGGACCTTGTCACGTTCTAGACTTGTGTCTCGTTCTGTATGTAAAGTCTAAGTGTATTTAGTCTGTAGTAAAATCTGAGTGTCTTTCGTCTAAAGTAAAGTTTTAGTGTATTCTGTTTGAAGTAGATTTTACAATCTGAACGTAAGTTTGAACATATTCTACTTCTAAATATATTTAGCCTTAAGGTCTAGACACTGTGTAAATAAGTTCAGCTTCAGCATAGAATCTATCTTTTGGTTCTTTCAAGTGTAGATTTTGACAATATCCTTTACATGTTCTATCATCTGCATAATATATTACTCAACCATTAAACACGTTAGTAACATTTGATTTATTTGTTATCTTCAAAACATTATAAGGGATTTCCCTAACAATTTCCCCATTTTTGATGATAACAAAACTATCTCTGAATATCTAGATGTGTAAACACGCTTTTAAAAATATTGATAAATTAGGGCAATCTCAAAAAATAATGTAATTCAAATCAAAAGATAGTACAAGATAGCAAATAGATTGAGCATAATTATATATGGAAAGATAATCGTAGCTCAATAACTAATATTAATACATGCATATTTATATTCTCTCCCCCTTTTTGTCATAATCAAAAAGCGATAACAATGGAAATGGTATCACATAGAGAATATAAAACGATAATAAATATATCCTGTATGAAACACAATTTCCAAAGAGATTAGCTTTTACAAAGTAAGTCGAATATCAAAGATATATAATATAGCTCACTTCCAATAAAAATCACGGATGCATTATAAAATTCACTTACCTTTTTTGTCATAATAAAATGATAATGTAAATAAGAGATTTGTTAATGAAAAAAGGTAATAAAAGATGCACTAATTGGATTTTTTAGAACTTGACAAGTTCTAACATATTTACCTTTTTCTTCTTCCCAAGATCATGATCAATTCAAAAAGATTTTTCCATAATTAATCAATGCCCCCCTCAATTAATTGTCTTTTTGAGGTGATCACGATTTCCCTTTCTTTTGGATTTACTTTCTCCCCCTGTCATCATGATAAAATTTGCGAATAGCACTAATTGCGGCTTGTGCATGTTGAACATAATATTTTTCCATTATTTCCTTCGTAGCAACAACATCCGCAAAGATAATTTGCTTTTTGAAATTCGAGGCAAAAATTTATTTCTTCAATCAAGCTCGTCTCGAATTCAATCTTCATAAACTTAGCAAAATTTTTGCACAAATAAGCTGTTATAATATCCACGTAATATATAATGCCCTTTTTTCAAATAAATAAATTGAATAGCATATATATGATTATCAAATATTTAAATTCAGAGCTACTCAACTTTTCGTACTACACATTAGAGACTTGCTCAATAATTTGTGAGAACTTTGTATAAGAAAGAGAATTTTTGAGCCTCTAGAAAATAATATAGCATCTCCACAATTTTCGGATCGAGCTTTCCAAAATCCATATAAAAGATTCGTTCGACACTTGCAAATTCTTGTATAATAGATAACAATCTTTGCAAAAAGAAGAAGAAAATATTACATAATACATTCCTCCGATCTGTGGATCAAACTTGCTTGATATAAGACATCTTCTAAGAATATAGCAAGAGTGTCCATGAATATGCAATAATATCTTTCAAGATCAAAGGGATTTCCTGGAGCATAAATCTCAAAAATATATTATTGATGCATTTCGTAAAAAGCAAAAAAAAAAAAAAAAATAAATATTTCTATCACACGCCAAATCAAGTTAAAAAGTTGTAATGCCTTATATTTATGAGAAGAGTTATTTGCAATATAAATCACATATAATTCATATGCAATCATCTAAATTCATGTGCATGTAGAAATTTGTAAGGTAGGATGATAAAAAAAATTTTATTCTTTTTACCCAAGGTATATGTTTGAAATATACCATTGATTTAAAGAAGATCATTGCCAATTTTCGCATGAGATACTTTTTTGGTTGCTCGAAAATTTGCGTAGATTTGCAATCATTCTCTCCCTATAGAATTTCCTGCAATGAACTCATTTTCTTTTTGGTATCCTTGTAATTGGATCATTCCTTGATGTTAGAGCAAAATATAAAATCTCCATGAATAATCAAATATTCTTTCTTAATTCATCATAACATATTATTTAAGGAAATAACATTATGCACAATGAATTAATATCTCATAAGACAAATTTCTACTTTGCAAAATATGACAAAATTAGAGAGCATAAAATTATACAAAATAATTTGAATTATCTTTAAGAAAGATATCGAATCGCAACTTATGGATAATAATAAAAAAAAGCACACGATTCTTCCTTCAACCAAACCAGTCATAGAATATGGTCATAATAAAGTTCGAATCAACCGAGGCACAAAGAGGATATATTGAATATCAAATATAATGAAATTATGTGCCAAATTGATGATGCTAGTACTAACACCTGGAATGGGGGTGAATAGGTATTTAAAAGAAGTCTTAACAAATAATTGCAAAATAAAATAAATTTCGATAAGGATCAGAGTCTAATAAGTGAGCCACCAGACTTCTAGTAGATATTCAAAATCTGTTATGTGATAGAACAAACTTTTGAAATAACCTGTATGTATGCAACAAACTTAAATAAGAAGAGTTAAGGGAAGAGAAGATTGCACATGGAATTTATAGTGATTCGGCTTCGATCAAGTCTACGTCCACTCTCCCACTCTAACAGCCTTCTGGCTAGATTCCACTATATGATTAACAAGAGATCACAACTTTGAGTGCAAACACTTAGTGGTAGGTTGCACTATCTCACTAAGTCACTTTTTTGGTATTTCGCTTACAATCACAAACGTTTAAGCTCACAAAAAACATATGTATGATCAAAATTCGCTCAGACTTTAAAATTATAGATTCTATGCTCCATCTCTTATTTATTCCTCAGTCCTTGATCTCCTTAAATACTCATCCACTTCCAAACTAGCCATTGGACAATATCTAGATGATCGTCTTCTAATCTACCCATTGGACAGATCTGTCTTAAGAAGATTTAGTAGCCGTTGAGTGACAAAAGCAGAATCCCAAATTGATTTTGATCGCCTATACAAACAGAATCTTGGTTTCTATAAGTAGAGCTTCTTTATTTAGAAAGTTCTGGTCTTCAAGATCCAATTGTCAATCAATTAGATTGAGTCAATAAAATCTATCTTGGTGTAGAATCCAAACCAGATAACTAGCCATTATATGTGTTAGGCTTATATTACGTTATGTCAAGTTGTCTACATGCTTCGTTCTAAATCTGCTACGTTCGGAACTTGTGTCTCGTTTTGGACCTTATCATGTTCTGGACTCGTGTCTTGTTTGTATGTAAAGTATAAGTGTGTTCAATCTGAAGTAAAATTTGAGTGTCTTTCGTCTGAAGTAAAGTCTTAGTGTCGTACGTTTGAAGTAGACTTTACAATTTAGACGTAAGTCTGAATATATCTTTTGGTTCTTTCAAGTATAGACTCTGACAAGATCCTTTACACATTCTATCATCTACATAGTCTATTACTCAACCATTAAACACGTTAGCAGCCTTTGATTTATTTTGTCATCTTCAAAACATCATAAGGGATTTCCCTAACACGCCTGAGGTCCGCCCGTTGCTCGCTGTCCAAACCAAGTAAGCCTCCCTGAGCCATGTGCTTTTTTTTTTTTTGTTCTTTTTTCCTTTTAGGTGTTAGGCTGGAGCTCATGGCCAACCAATTCATGCGAGCTTCAGCCTCACTGGTCCTCCATGAAAGCTCCTAAATGTCCTGGTACATGTTGATAGAAGTCTAGGTTTGTGCTTGAGTCCATATCGGGCCAAAAGTCCATTGTTTCAGTTGTGTATGCTAATTGTTTAATGAGATGCTTGAAAGAGATCTGAGTTCGTGGGTATGTTGTGATTGAAGATACTTGTTCTACGTTTACATATGTTCTAAGTGTGGTTAAACTATCTCTAAGTTGGTCTTGAGTGTCGTTCACGCACATCACGTTGATCTTTGCACGAATCCAAGTCTCGAGCGAGCCCATATGGCCCTTTTAGTCGGTGCATACCAAATGTTTGACAAAATGCCCTAAAGAGAGTCAAAATATAGTTTGTGTTTTTAACTCAAAATCGACTTGTGCCTACTACTATCTCTATTAAATCGTGTTAATTTTTATTGCTTACATTGTGTTTTTATATGGTTTGCATGAAATATTCGTGTATTATTGAATCGACGAAGTTTTTCATCGCATCGGAAACAATTGTTAGAGTAGGTGGCCGGTGGTGGTTGGCATTGGTCGAAATGGACGACTGATGGACGGTGGTGGTTTGCCAATGGAAGGGATGGTGGTTGCTCCCACCAGGTTTGTCGAGTGGGCGAGCTTCAGGTTGAAGCATGGCTTTAGTGAAGAGTCGGGCATGAGAGTGCAATGAAGGAGGAGACCAGAAGGGAAGAGGAAAAGAATAAAAAAAAAAAAAAAGTAAAAGAAAAATCGGAAAATAAAAATTGGAAAATAAAAATAATAATAAAATAATAAAAAATAAAGAAGAGAAAATGGGCTTTGGTTTGTCCGTTTAGGTAGGTCGATGAGCTGGTGTGATATGTTCCGCGATATAATGGGTTAGAATCTAAGTGAGTTGGGGGCTGCCCTGTTCTTTTAAAAAAAATTATGGGTGGGGCCTTTTTTTTTTTTAAGAGAGCTTTAAGGCCCGCCTAGTTTTAGCCCAACCCGGACCGATAGGTCCGGGTCGATTTGGTAGGGCCAGGTCCATTGACTTTGTCCGAATTTTTTTATATTAAAAAATATTAAAAAATAAAAAAATCCAGAAAATTCTTTAAAACGTTAAAAATTCAGAAAACCATAAAAATATTAAAAATTCAGAAAAATCTTAAAAATTCATAATCCAAAAAAAACCTTGGAAAATTAAAAATTTTGAAAAAATAAAATTATTTTTTTGAAATTTAAAAAATATTAAAAATAAAAAATTCCTAAAAGTCAAGAACATTTTCAAAAAATTTTAATTTCTAGGAAATGGTTGAAGAAATCTTTTGTGTAATCTTTTCTCTAAATGTGTGAATCATTGGTGAAAATCGTACTCGATTGAACAAGTCTCTTGGGGAGAAAGATACCCCTAATTGATTATGACTTCCCTTTAGTTTAGTTGGGAATGACACTTAAGTATCTCTTAGTTGTTAGATTTTTTTTTCCTATAATTTATTTAATACCTTCTTCGATTATTGTTTGTTATCTTAATAATTGTGCACCCGTATGATCACCTTGCGGGTTAATGGATAGTTCTAAAGTTAGTTCAAACTGTATGACAAAAATCTTTTTCTAAAGATGGGACAATATTAGATATCGAAATGGGACTAACATAACCAAGTTCTCGACTCTAGATTCTCTAGCTACGTAAGAAGTAAGATACATTCTCATGTCTTGATTTATAATTGACCTTAATAGGATAGTGGTGAGTCCTTACAAAATTATTATGTACACCCTAATGTCGTGCAAGGTATGGGCCAGGAGAGATAGTTAAAAACTAATAACTTCTTAGGGTTAGCATGAAAAGAGCCTTTGAGAAAGAGCTTGGCCCCCCTTACTCCATAGGAGATTCCCTTCGCCCGAGGGGTAGGTCGCAATAAAATCATATGAAAAAGTAAAGAAAAACAGTAAAGATGAATTCCACAAACATAGCATGATCAAAAGAAAACTCCACACCCCCTAACCATTCAAATCATAATAGGCCAAACAACCATGTTTGAGAACTTCACAAGCCAAAGAGATTTACAGAGCAAGTAAGGAGGAGCTACTATATTATAATTTTATGGATTGACCCAAAACATCACCTTAGACAAGCTCAACTACATCAACCATACATTGCATGGTAAGCAAATAATTCACTCCTTCAATGTCATGAAACTCTATAGAAATAGCACTTGAGATGATGGGTATCACTATGTTCCTTTCTAGCGAAGGAACTTCTACCATACCGGATAAGCCCATCATCGATAAAAATGGAGTTTTAAGGCCAAAGAAATGAGTGCATCCAAATTTGTTCACTTAGGGCCTACTTGGTAACACTCTCAGGAACAAGTAATTATGTTCTTTTGTTTCTAGAAATTAAAAAAAAAAAAACAGAAATCCATTTGGTAAATTTTTTATTCTTGGAAACAAAAATCCATTTTTTTGTTTTCGGGAATAGATTAGAAACAGAATCAATAAGCAGAAAGAAGGTGCTCATTCATCCCAAGAACAATTCCTAAAGTCAAGTCTAATTTTTTTCTTTTTTGTCACACCCCGAACCCCCGAGCACACGAACATCCCATCAAGTTAACAAATTTGCAACGTCCCAAGACGCGTCGTCGACTCATTCTTTTTATCTGTTAATCAAACGCAAGCGGAAGCATTTGATATAAACAACACCTAGACAATCATAACAAATATAATAGGGATAGCACGGAAAACACCACAACATCAAACCAAACACTTCGGTTACAAATTTACTGTTAACCCTAGGAAGTTTAATGATTACAAGCCCTTACACCGGCAACTTCCAACCAACCAACAAAAACCAACAATAGGTTGGGGTTAATCTAAACTCCACTAACGCCAAGCAAATCTCTCATCTCCAAAGGGACCCCAAACCGAGCACAACAGTTCTCCATACTATGGGCCTGAAAATATTAAACAACAACCGGGTGAGATATAAATATCTCAGTGAGTTAATGACCTAAGCCTCAACTAGGATGCTAATTTGTTTTGAAGGTGGCCTAAACATGTAGCGTTATATTGATGGCAAATCAATAGTAAAGCAACCCTTGCTTTGCCTTAACTATGAACATGGTTAGGCAACCAACCCCAGAGACAAATATTAAAGCTATAAAGTAACCCGTAGGCATCCTTACCTCGCCTTGGTGCATCCTGCACATTAGTTAATCACATATGCCAATATCAATGCATTAAGCATAACTAATAATCATAACACGTCCCATAGTATCCATGCACATTGCCAACACACGTGTTCCAATTATTACAACCTCTCAAGCCACGGCTACCATAAAGGTTGGCGGTCTTTCGGGACCAGGCATCGTCTCGCCCCATTGGACACGGCAATGTCTAGAGCCCCTGCCTAGACGGCATTCCATAAAGGAGCATTGGTCCGGCCTCAATTGTGACTCGGCATTCGAACCCCCGCCGGGCATCCGATAAACATCGGGCATCGTCCCCAAACTCCCGTTGGGTGACCGATTCAATTAAGTGACTAATCAAGCACGCCAACACTCAAGCTAATTTTATCTGCCATCAGTTAGCCCAGTGTAAAAGAGTTTGTGCTCAAATAACAAATCTCAGAAAATCTTTACACTTAAAATTCCGGTAAAATCATCACAAGTGGTCATGTACTTAAAATCAACCAGCCAAATTTTGCGTACTTTCATTCTAAAACCCCAATTGCCCCATTTAACACGTAAAACATGGCATCCAAACATGACACCTCAAATTTTCCATTTTCTTGTAAGTAAAACATTCTTTAAAAATAGTATACAAGGTTTCTCACTTGGGCAATAAATTTTCATGGCATCACAAGATTAAACCAACATAAAACACGCATAGAGTCTTCCCATAAATCAAGTATAAAACACATAAAAATGACCTCTTATTGCACTAATGCAATAGCTTATCAATCCTAAACTGATAGCTTATCGTCCATTTAACGATAGCTTGTCGTTTATTTTCTAATAGCGTATCACCCCTTTGGTGATAGCTTATCTCCAATTTCTCGCTAGCTTATCATCCCTTCAATGATAGCTTTTCAACTATTCTTGATAACCTATCAAGTTCACTTATCACCTATTGCAATAACCTATCGAGCCTACTTGTCGCCTATTGCGATAACCTATCAAGTTCACTTATCACCTATCACAATGACCTATCAACTAAACCATCCTAACTACCATTAGCCTTAATCTAAACCACCCCTATACACAATTAACATCCTAGTAAAAGATAAGGAAGTTAACTCATGGTTTAAGGCAGTGGCAAGCTAATGCCGATGGCGGTGCGACGATGACGAGAACGTGGAGCTCACAGTTTGAGCGGTGGCACCACAACAGTGGCAATAGCTTGAGCTCACAGCCAAGGAAGCTTGGTGGCTTGGTGGTGGTCTGGCGGTGATGGTGACTTGCGGCTTGAGGGACAGCGAACGGTAAGGCAGCATGGTACGACGACGTAGGGCAGCAAACCGAGAGAGGAAGAGAGAGGAATGGGTTTGAGATGAGAGAGAAGGATGAAAGAAAATTCGTCCAAAGGGAGGGGTAGAGAGAGAAAGTGAGAGAAATGAGAGAAAAAGAGGAAATCTTGAGGAAGAAGTTGACCTATTCATACTCCTTGACTTGAACTCCTAACTTGGGGAGCAAGAGCACATCTTGGCCCTCCATTCCAACTTGGGGAGCAATGGTAGATTTCAACCACACAATTGCCTAAACTTGGGGAGCACATAGTTGACTAAACTTTGGGAGCAAGAGGCAATCTTGGCCATCCAATAGTCTAAGCTTGGGGAGTAAGGGTTGATCTCAACCATGCAATTACCTTGGCTTGTCCTCCAAGCTTGGGCGTGTAGGCTTCCCCCTCCAATGTAAAGAATAGTTTCAAGCAACTTTTGAAATAAATGTCATTACCTAACCAAAAAGATTCAAAAAATTATGAAAATTTCATAAGTTGTAGAAAATATCTTACATAACAATTTTCATGGAGGAAGAAAAACCCAATTCGTTTTGTATAAAGAGAAGCAAATCACCAAAGACAACCCAACGTTTCGTCCATTGGACAGATTCAACGACTGCAGAAGAAAATTCATTTCGGCATCCAAATATTCATAAAAAAACTTTGAAATTTTAGTATATTGTAGACATGGACATCCTCTACAACGTTTGTGAAGGTAGAATGTTCAGATTCCAAAGGGAAAGTTTTATAAAAAATTGAGAAGGCAAATAGGTCATTGTTTTTACTGCACCGGGTAGTTTTCACACAGTAAAATATTAGGCTCTCGTACCAACCATTTCAACTCAGAAAAATATGAAATTAAATTATGTTATACATCAAGATGTTTTGAACAACTTTAATGAAGTAAGTTTCTCCAAATTCAAAACACAAGAAGTTCTATAAAATCAGAAACAGTGAGGGTCCAGGAATTTCAAAAACTGGAATCAGAGTACAATTTAAGAAACCAAAGGTGGCAAGTGTCACATCCCGAACCCTAGGCACGTGCACATCTCTTGGTAGTCGACTGAAAATGCGACGTCCCATCCGTCCTAATAACCAAACCTGGGTTCAAGCAAGATGTCGGGTAGGTCATCAATTAAACACGGCTCCCCGGGCCCTACCGGCTCGGTATCTAGATTTACCACGACACCTTCCAGGACATCTATATCCATGGGGTCGGTGTCCTGCTCAACCCCATTTCTTACGTGTGGCCCATCAAAATCGTGCATAGGACCCTCCCAATCACCGATCGAATTCATAAAATACCAAGCTTAGAAATGGTGGGGCACGTCGTAGCCTAAACCCTCGTCGACCCACACTGTTGTCACAACCCGCTTATAGAACCGATTGGTCCTGGGGATACGATAGAAGGTATTAATTACTTCCATATCCCACGGAACCCCAAACCATACCAAACGTACCTCCATACTAAAGACCTGAAAATATTTAATCATGACGGGGTGAGATAAATGTCAGTAAGTCAAAACCCTAAACCCCGATTAGGAAGCAAATTCACCTAGAGGCAGCCTAAACAGGTGTCACACAAGACTTACCTTGCCTCAGCATATGACATCCTAATTTTCGACCCTGTTTCGATTAAATGAAATGGGTTTTTCAACGACGTGCCTATAGTCTTTTTCTTTGAGTTGGCCACTCATGAGATAACTAATCTATCAGGTGAGGCCGTTAAGGAATATAAATGCGACAAACTTGAGAATTCGATCAAAAATCGACTACACGACCGTGCTAATTTGCAAAGGTTAATACAGCATCGTTAAAATCGATTAGAGGCCGGAGATAGGACGATTCGACAGAGGCACCTGAATAAAGTGTGGGTGATTCCACCTAATTGCAAAATTCACATCGAACGACACTAAACCAAATTTTCTGTCAATTTTGTACCCTATACCCATAATTGAAATCTTGAAATTTTCACGACAACCGAGAGTCGCCTATGAGTTGAAGATGTACAAAGTAGACAAAAAATAATCGACCACGGGTCAAACGCATTAAAAATTCCTAAAAGCTACCCGATAGGTTAGGTCACACTAAAATTGCGTCCGATTGAAATTAATCACGAAATTGAACTCGGTTTGGAGAATCGAAAGTTCTAGCGGGTCACAATTTATTTTTGGAACATCAACTCATCCTTTGAAGAATTTTCGGCGAGCTGGGATTTTTGGCGGAAAATCAAAGTTAGGCAATTTAATTTCAAGAAATTCGGAGGGGCCATTTCTATGTGGGTTTTTGGCCTCCAAAGTGAACCATTTGGTGAGGGAAGTGCAAGGGATTTGTGTGGGCTACTACCATGGCACTATTGGCCATTGAATTGAAGTTGCTTAGTGTGAAATTGAAGTGCAATGGGAGCAAATTCGTAGGCTTGTGGGGCTGCTGCATTTTGGTCTTCAATTTGGCTTCAAATTGGTGAAGATTGGTGAGGAAATTGGCCCTTAAGTGACCCATTGGAAAGGTTGGCTGAAGATAGGGCTAAAGACTTTGGTGTCCAAGTGATGATGGCTTAGATATTTGTAGTGCAAGCTCATTGGCCCAAGCCTTGACTTGCTTGGTTGCATGTTCCCCCTTGGTTCCCCTCTCTCCCTCTTCTTCCCCCCCCTTGGTTGACTAGCGGCAGAAGCATTGCACCATCTTCTTCTTCCTTGCTTCAACCTCCATTTCTAGCTGCAACACAAAGCAAACCGGTGACTAGCCCTCACCGCAAGCCAAGCCAGCCATCGCCGGGCCTCACACTACCCGTCCGAGCTGCTTGCGCCCTTGTCGACCACCCGCGAGCCTAACTCCGTATGCCTCACGTCGTCCCCGCTCGAGTTGCCATCTGCAGTGCACTAGCTCGCCGTCACCGATCCCCACGCCCACTTGTGTCCAGCACCAGCCGTCCGATGTCGCCTTTAGCCTTCAGCCAAGCTATGCGACCACCTACAATCCCTCGGTTCGGCCCCCTCGCGAACCAGTTTTCTCTCTTCGACTGAGAGCTTGTTGGCTGATTTTAGCCACATCCAAGCTTCCTTGGGTGTCGCCGTAGACCCAAGTTGTGGTCGTCGTCGCGCCACCGTTGCTATGAATCGGTTTTCGTGCTAAACCAGTGAGTTTATCCCCTAATCTCCAATTAGGATGCTAATTACACTTAAAGGTGGATTAGTGGCTAATTAGTTGATTAGTTAGGCTAATTAGGATTAGTGAGATTTAGTTAGCTTAGTTAGATTGGTTAGGACTATTTGGTTAGTTCAACTAGGTGGTTAGATAGTTAGTTCAATTAGTTAGATTAATTAGTTAATGAGTTAGTTAATTGGATTAAATTATTTAGTTAGTAGATTAATTTAATTAGTGCACTTAGGTGGTTATTTTAGCTTATGATAATTCGATTTAGCTTTTTAATTTAAATATTTTGTAATTTATTTAATTAAATGCAAATTATTTAATTATTTATTAATTAGCAAAAATTATACCGGGATAGCCGGTTGTCAGAATTTTGTGCTGATCATCATGGTGTGGTTAATTTGTGCAATTGAGTACTAATTTATGCAATTGGATGTCGATTGATGATTTTTGATTTATTATTTTAAAAATATGGAATTTGGATATTTAATTAGAGAAATACCTGGTATCAATTTTTGACGCCAAAATTTTTTTTTAGTACTATATCAAATCGTGGATTTTAAAATGGGAGAATAACACGCTTTATAGTTCGATTTGACCATGTGTCCACACACACCTATTTTACCGGGTGCTTTTAATATGAAGAAAATATGCGAAGCACATTATTTAAATTGAGGCATTTGAGTGCAAAGTACGATGTCCTTGGCCGGGATTGGATCTTCGTGTGATCGCTATGAGAACCCGTCACCTGATGAAGGTGGGGTGGGCGATGCTCCTATATGGAATGCTCCATATCAACGGATGTCGGATCGCGGTAGAGCCGAATTGATGCTCATTCGGGAATGCCATCTAGAGGTAAACGTTATCATGCTTGATGGGGCAAGACGACATCTAGCTATGCTGGAGGATTGCTGACTGTTGAGTTGAAATTGACCGATGGGTCTTAAGAATTGGGACACGTGTGAATGATTGAGACAACCGTGTTTGATTATGGGACAAAATTGTGTGGCACGGAATGGGACGTGTCATAATAATTTAACCTTATAATCAGCACTCCTGTGTTTGAGTGGTATATGTTATGAGGTGTTCCGGTTAATGATGTACAACTGATGCGTTTATATATGTATATAAGATGTGCTAACATGTAGGGAGGTGCTGAGGCAATGTAAGTCATCTATGATGTGTGATTAGGCTGCCTCTATGTGAATTATCTTCCTAATCGAGGTTTAGGATGTAGACTTGCTGAGACATTGTCTCACCCCGTCGTGGTTTACAATTTTACAGGTCCTTAGATGGAGGTGCGCCACATCCATTTTGGGTGGCCATGGGAGGCGGAGACCTAGCATACCATACTTCCTATCCATGGGAACCTCGACTGGACCCATGAGCTCATCGTGAGCACCATTTTGGTCGATGAGAGCCTACCTCAGTTGGTACCTCACCGATTCAAAGCGTAGTTCTGTCACGGGCCCAATGGTGTTCAGGAGGGCCCCTTGGATGGCAACAATGGACCTGCTGTCGATGGCGAGTATGTAGAGGATCTCGAGACCCCTGATGGTGTCGTGGTGGACCTGGAGCCCTTGACTATAGAGCACACTATTTAGAGAGCTCAGTAGCTCCTTTTTGGTTTAGACTCTTATTTATATAAACTTGATGTGTTTATAAAGTGTGGTTTTTGTGAATTGATTGTCCTACTTTTCTATCTCATGTAATTTGTCGTCTAGAGTTATAGTTTGCTTCCGCATATGCATAAATTGTTTGGGTCAGCGACATGTCCTTGGAATGTTGCAATTTAGTTGACAACCGAGGGATGCGCGCGCTTGAGGTTCAGGGCATGACACAGCACGTCCTTGCGCATTAGCTCATTGCATATGCACTTATAAGCGCAATAAACGTAATTTAATAACTAGAACACATCATTTCATTTTCAAACAATCACATTGGTCCTAATTATAAGGTAAAATTGTTATAACACGTCCCATTCCGTGCCACACAATTTTGCCTCCTAATAAGGCGCAACTATCTCAACCACTTAGGCATGTTCTAGTTATTATGACCCATCGGCCACCGCCAACTCAACAATCGGCAATCATTTGGCATAACCAAGCGTCGTCCAACTCCATCGGGCACGGCAACGTTTAGAACCCCTGCCTAGACGGCATCCCATAAAGTGGCATCTGTCCGGCGTCCATCGTGATCGGCTTCCAAACCCATGCCTGGCATCCGATAAACATCGGGTATCGTCCCCAAACTCCCGTTGGGTGATGGGTTCTGATAGTGACCACACACGCACACATACTTGGCCAAGAACACTGTTCTTTGCACTCAAATACCTCGTGTTCAAATAATGGACTCTGCCACCTTTCTTTGTATTAAAAATCATTCCTGTAAACTAATCATGCGTGGTTACTTATTTAAATTGAACCAATAAACATGATACACTCCCATTTCAAAATTCCACGATTTTATATAGTACATAAACATTTTTGGCGTAAAAAACCGACACCCGGTATTTTTCTAATTAAATACCCATAAGATCAAATTTTGTAATAATAGTCCACAATCACCACCATGCACTCAATTGCACAAATAAGCAATCAATTTCACATTTAAATTCAACCACGAGAATCAGCGTAAGATTTTGCAAAACGGCTATTCCGTCACAACTTACGCTAATTGTAATTAATTAAATAAATTGTAATTAAATTAAATTAATCTAATTTAATTGAACTAACCATGGTTAATTAAACTAACCACGGTTAACTAAACTAACCCAAGTTAACTAACTAACCTAGGGTAGGCTAACTAAACTAACCCCTAACCAAACTAACCTAACTAACTAACCAATCCTAACTAGCTAGTTACTCTAACTAGATTAACCATTAATTCTTAATTAACACTAACCTAACCTACTAAGTGTAATTAACTACCTAATCCGGGATTAGGGAGCTAATTCACTGGAATTCAACGGCGACGGGTTCACTGCGACGGCAGCGCAACGGTGAACAAGACTCAAGGCAACCGCAACTCCTACGGAGGACCAACCAGGGCTAAAAACAGCCTACAAGTCACGGCCAAGGCTGGTCAATTCTGCTCGGTTCTGTTAGGAGGCTGGCCGGGGCTGGCTAAGGTGGTGCCAGCTGAACGGTGGGAAGCTAGGCGGAGCTAAAGCTGCAAGCGATCGGACGTGGGGGTAGGTGGTCAATCGGAGCTGGCGAGGCTGGCGACTAGGCTCATGTGGCACCCCCAAAACGGCCCCCGATCCGTTGGGGTCGCCACAGTTCACTTACCTTTCTCTTACTTGACCTGAAGGTCTATCAATCCTAGGGGGGTTTATAACTCTTAGATCGGTCCCTGCGCAGTTATAAATGTATAGCGGAAGCGATATCACCTCTCCCTATCTCAAAAAGTTATGAAATGATGCACACCCACTAGATAGTTTTATAAGATAAAGCCGAGCACTTTTATTTACATAAGCTTGATAGACATCATAAGTCGGTACATCAAAATTTGACGTGGTTTTCTATACCCGGCTACATACTCAAAAGATAACTCGACCTTCAGATGGCTTTCCTTTCCATTCAGTCCTATACAAAAGTTTACCAGGCAGTGCTGGCAATCCAAAAAGCTTCATCTACTACCCATCACACCCGATCACAACCAGCCCGATCCATCAGCTGGCGGAGGTGGTAACATCCCTAGCATGATCCCATCACAACGAACATGCACCGACAAAAACTCTTGAACCACGGGACCATTAGGCAATTCGACGTCATACATGACTAGAACCCATACTTGGATGAAAACCAATCCTCGAATCCCTACACGAGTGTGCTCTGAACACATGCACTCAACGTCGACTGGGACACCGTAAAAAGTACTACGTGTGACAGGCAGTAGAGGCATCTTTTAATCTGAAATGTTAGTCCCCAAACGGGGTGATTACAGCCAGTCAGCAGTAAAAGATTCATCAAACTATATCAAGCACTACCATCAATATCCAGATTCATGCAAGATAGACAAAAACAAGTAGTTGAAGAATAAGCATGCATCAAAATCATGAAATTCTTCAATGTAATGGCAAATGCAGTTTCAGTGTATCAAAATGCATCATGTCTAGTTACACAAGTCTCGATCATAGGGCCAAATTGTAATGGCATGTCCCATTCCATGCCATACAACTTAGTTCTATAACTAGACCAACATATATATAGTAGTATCATCCATTTGATCATTCAAAATGTTTCATCCCCCGGAGGACCAATGTTTGCATCCCTCCGGGCATTCGCATCCATCCTGGCATCACGAAAGCCTCCGGCATTTAGCCACTTAGGGCCATCGGGCATCTGGAGCATATCACGCCTCCAGGCATCTCGTACCCCATTTGGCATCACGAGGAAAATCCTCTAAGGCTCACCATGAGAATGGTTACCCCGGCCCTCCGGTTTTACGTACCGACTAGCATACAACTAGGCATCCCGAAGCTCCTGAGGAAAACCTCCAGCATTTAGCCACTTAGGGCCACCGGGCATCCTCAAGGCATCGACTCATTCGATCCTTTGGGCATCCCAACTCCCGGGGCATCGTTGACCCGAGGGTCCAATGGCAACAATTAACATTTTAATTTCCAAAAATGCGTTCAAATGCAATAACAAGATGTCCCAAGAATCCCTCATCAAATCTCAAGATTGAATAATATGCCAAATGCCGATATCATCATGCCAGATAACAACCCAAGATGCATTCACCTTTTTTTTTTTAAAAAACAAGTTGAGTAAATTCGGAGTAAAGACAATTCGAAAATCAGGATGCACAGTTTTAGAAAATATTTTGGAATAATCCTTAAACGAACTCAGAAAATTCTAAAATTTTAATATATTAAATTAGAGACATAGATTGACATTTTCTATGAAGAAACCTAAGTCTATATCTCACTGTATTAAGAGTAGTAATCGCCATAATCTTTACTAGCATCCTGTAATAGTTTTCAGATTCAACATCTACAAGGAAAATTCGTCTCACTGATCAAACCTCGTCCATTTATTCTCAATTTTTGATATGTTATTCCTAAGGATGTTTCCTACAACTTTCATTTATGGTTTGAAGTCCAAATCTATGTATAAAATTACAGAAAATTTGTGGAATCATCAAAGGTCAAGCTGTCCTCTACAAAACAGAGTACTGGTTTCAATAGATTCACTCCTATCTTCATGTTTTCACATTCATATGGCTATATTTAGACGTCTAACTCAATTTGATAGGTGTTCTATTATATAAAATGGTTCCTTTTCTTATCTTCACCATTATAAGTCAGAGCGATACAATCAAAAGGACTTTCCATCTAACTTTCTCCAAAACAGAACCGGCACATACGGTTTTCTTCATTCCTAATTCAATCAAGTCATTTGTTTCACTACCAATCTATCTTACAACTCTTCAAGTCCCTTCCATAGCATCTAAGAACACTTTCAGCAAGATCTTATTAACAGAGAAACCCTCCCACAGCTCGGCTTAGAGCATATATTCATCGCTAAGCTCACTCATCTCAACATATATCACATTTTTCCATTCGGCAACCATTTCCTCACCTTGCTCGATCAACACAGCCATCATTCACTAAATTTTCGAGACAAGCAAGACTCACAAATAACAAGCAATGATTTCTAACTTCAATCTAGTTCCCATCGAGCTCAATCTAACACCGCACAACAACAAAATATTTACTTCTCCACAGAACAACACTCAATCTTCATATAAATCATTCAAAACCACATGCAGCTCCCAATTCTGCATTTTCTCACATCTACCAGCATTTCACAGATAATTGCAGCATGCAAAGACATAGGTTAATGAACTTCCACTTGCCTCTAACTCTTCTACTAGAATGCAAACAAAAACAGGGGCTCGGGGGGTCTCGGCTTGGCTCAATAGCGACGAAGACCGGCGGTGACAACGGCAGCAGCTCGAACACAGTGGAAGGCGATCCTCCTCTTCCTCCCTCGCGGCTCACACCCGCACGCCCACTCTCTCGCTTGAACTCTCTTTCTCTCTCGCTCAGGCCGCTCGCTCAAACTCTCGGTTTCTCACTCTCTCTACTTAGTTCCTAATGCTTTTGCTTTCTTTCATTAGTTAACTAATTTACTTTTGCATGCAGGTGACAAGTGGCTTCAAGGAAAGGACAAGTGGAGGGTGGCGTGGCCTCCTCTACCCAGTTCCTCCCCCTTTTTGGTCGACAACCTTGAAGGCTTCTTGGGCCTGCTTGAGCTCGAAAATCTATGGCCAAAGGTCCAAATTAAATGGCCCATAATCTAAAAATAATAAGCCCATAATTTCTATATAATTATTAGGCATTCGGTTTCCACATAAATTAATTTGATATCCCAATAATTCAATTGCTTCAAGAACAAATGAATAGTCGAAATTATTGCGTGCAGTCCAACTCCTCAAAATTTTATTCTTAAATTTCAGCATGCACGTTCCTCACACATGACCAAATTCCATCCCTTCGGATCTAAAATAAAAATATTCGTTGGTCAAAGTCCAGCGATTTTCTTTTGTTGCACTATTGATCGGTTTATTGCCAACATATCATATCAATCCAACAAATAAACAAATACGGATTTCTGCCCGTAATTGATACCAATGCCATTGTTCGATGATACTTCTATCGATTGGTCATGGCCGTCACCTATCCGAGGGTTCGTTGAAATTCTTAGATGCCACAGCTCGGGACAGCGATTGAGGGCAGTTGGCGAAGGTGCTAGGTGGACAGGCAGGCGGACGTGGCTGGCAGCTCGGCCGCGTGTGCTGGGCGCTGGTCAGCGTAGGGACGGCAGCTGGAACGGGTGGACTGGGTAGTGGCTGTACTTGAAATGGAAATGAACTTGAAATGGAAGTGGAGATGAAGAAATGAGGAAGAAGCAGAAGTAGTTATTCGGCTGGCAGGGAGGGGGCACACACGCAAAGGAAGAAGATAGGAGGGAGGGAAGAAGAAGGGAAATGTAGTAAAAAAGGTAGCTAATGAGGGTTCAAGAGAAATATCCAAGCCACTCAAGTGCATTGGCTCAAAGTCTTCATTCATATTTGTCAAGGGATCATCCAATGGCAATTTTCCTTTATTTCCTCACAAAACAAAGCAATTTTGGTAGCCAAATAATCCCCTTTAGCAGCCCATACGAATTTCTCCAATTTAATTTTGCCGAAATTGATTTTTCTGAAAGATCCTGGACTCGACGAAAATTCGCTAAAAGATGAGAGGAGGTCCTAAAAATAAATCGTGACACGCTAGAACGTTTGATTCCTGAAACTGAATTCAATTTCGTGGTTAAAATCAACAGAACGCAATTTTAGTACGACCTAACCTATCAGGTGGCTTTTAAGGATTTTAGCGTGTTTGACCCATGGTTGATAATTTTCGATCCACGTTTGTGCGTCTCTAACTCGTAGACAAGTCTCGATTGTCGTAAAAATCGTAAGGTTTCAATTATGTGTACTGAGTATAAAATCGATAGAAAATCGGGTTAGTGCCGTTTGACGTGAATTTCGCAATCATGCGGAATCACCCGCAATTCAATTACATGTTTCCGTCGAATCGACTTATATCCGATCGCAATTCGATTATAACGGTATCATATTGACCCTTGCCTATTATTATGGTCGAGCAGTCAATTTCCGATCAAATTCTCAAGTCTATCACATTTATATCCCTTAACGGCTTCACATAATAGATTAGTTAACTTGTGAGGGGCCCAACTCAGAGTAAAGTGACCATAGGCGCGTCGACAAAATGCCCATTTCATATCATCGAGACCGGGTCGAATTTCAGGATGTCATAGCAAGTCTTCTTGCAAGACCAAAGTCTTTATCTCTTGTAATCATAGCTTCTAGAGGGTATTAATGAATCAAGACTTTGAAGGCAAGACTAAAATTAGGCTTCTAGAGGCTAGGTTACCATTTACGCGAGTTACTATTCACGCACACTATTCATTAGGGCTTGGGTTTGGGCTTGACAACTTGGACTTGGGCTTAACTCATCCAATTTGGGCCTTTAATTTGGGTGTGAGTCCCATTGGGCCTTCGCTTGGCCCGGCTCCCTTTCCAACTTCCAATTCTCCACCTACTAATCCTTGTCCAAAGATTAAGGCTTACTGATAAATTGACAGATAAAAGAGGCGACATTCGATAGGTTGATCTTGGAATCCTTGAAAGTTCGATACTCGAAATCAGATTAAAATCCATGGTTGAAATCGATCAAATGCAACTTTAATACGACCTAAACTATCGGATGGCTTTCAGGGGTTTTCACGCATTTGACCTATGGTTGATAATTTTCAATCTACGTTGGTACCTCTTCAAATCATGGATAGCACTCGATTATCATGTAATTGTGAGGAATCAATTACTCACCCTGAATACAAGATCAATAGAAAATCGATTTACTGTCATTCGCAGCAAGCATCGTAATCGTGCGGAATCACCCACAATCTAATTACGTACCTCTGTTGAGTTGATTTATATCTGTTCACTAATTAACTTGTAACAGTGTAGTATTGTCCCTTGTCGATCCTTATGGTCAAGCGATCTATCCTTGATTGAATTCTCTGGTCGTTCGCATTTTAACTATTTGTGACATCACTCAATAGATTAGTTAACTCATGAGTGATCAGTTCAGAGTAAATTAACTATCAGTGCATTGATGAAATAACAATTTCATATATTTCTAAAGGGGTCAAATTTCAGGATATCACATTTTCTCTTCTTTTTCCTTTTCTTCTTCTTCCTTTTGGTTGGTCACTAGCCTCAGCCATGGTCAACAATTGGCCAATGAGGGTTGGTAACCTCACTGGAGTTTCGCAGGCCCCCAACGATGCCAAGCCATGGCGAGGCTCATCGGCCCGAGCCTCGCCATGGCTGGCCGAGGCTTGGCCTCACCTTAGCTAGGTGAGCTCGACGTTGCCCGGTGGTGGCCTCGCAAGGGTCAACCTCGCCAATAGCTAGGAGAGCCTTCAATAAGCTCGTTGGCCATCGCCTTGGCCTGGCGAGGCTCTGACGAGCTTGTCAAACCTCGCCCATCCAATATTTGACCACTGCTGTGGTCGGGACCAGCCACAAAGAAGAAGGAAGAAGAAGAGAAAAGGAAAAAGAAAAAAGAAAAAAGAAAAATATTATAAAAGTATTAAAAAATTAAAAGAAACAAAAAAAAAAATAAGAATCCTACCAAACACATTTCTATCTCAAGAATTGAAATTTTGTGCAGTTATTATGCGTGTTCTTTTATTTAGAAATTGTTTCATTTCTAATAAAAAATTGTTCTCTAAAATGGAATCGTTACCAAATACGCTCTTATTTTCTAGGAAATAGTTTTATGACATTCATGCATTTTAACATCCGGAGCAATTTTAACATATAGATAAGGACTTCTTCCACCATTATCCGATGCATCATAATCAGCATGATACCTTGCGACAATGTGACTTAAGCAGGTCGTCTAGCCATGTCGGGCAGCAACATGAATTGCCTGCAGCGGAGAGGTTAGCAAATGAAGAATTGTCATCTGAAAAAATTAAAAGATTGACTCGAGAGGAGAAAACAAAAGGAATAACCCTTCTTCTTGAACCAAATGGAGAATAGGGTCAAACAGAATAAATAACAACTTCAGAACTCAAACTGGAGAAAACAAAAGGAATAACCCTTCTCCCTAAACCGACTGGATAAAAGCACACCCGCAACCGCAATGGATCCACGAACGGCGGCCCAATGTAGTGCAGTCTGCTTCACCTTGCTCCACGAACTTCCTCAATTTCTCCAAATCGCCCTGCGCAGAGGCAGAGACACACGTCTGGGAGGGTTTTTGGGAGTTCGCTGCTCCAGACGACATGGTGACTTCGATCTCCGATGAAGCCATAGTGTCACCGCATATGCGATCACTGCGTAAGAGGTCGAATGGGGATTGCCGGAATTGCCGTTTAGTTGGGGGTTTCTACCTAAAATCTGTCAGCTGCTCGCTGGTCAGCTTTGATATCTGGGTCGAACCCGAGAGCCTATCCTTCCTTCCCTGCGCTTTTTGTGTGTGCACGCGCGTTAAGAAAAAGCTTTTTTTTTTTTACTTTAGTGCAGAAAAGAAGACGAGCAAACTTTAGGCCCAAAAAAAAAAAAAAAAAGATGAGCAAATTTTATAAAATAGCCTTCGGATTCAGAATTTATTTTCTGAAGGTGCCAAAAGAAAATTACACATTTGGTTCGCATATAGTTCGAACATTCTCCTACGTAACCATAGAACTAAATCGGAATCTCTAGCTTGTGAAATCGAATAAGATAGGGTCGGAATAACTGCCCCGTTGGAATAGAATTGAGCAAGAATAAAAATAAAATATCCACCAAGTTGGGTTTGCGAGATCCATATCTATATAATAATTATGTCTTTTTTAAGGATTGCCACTAAGGTTGACATGTAGGACTATGATTTGCGTGGGAACAATTATTCTCCTTATGATATACTTTCTTACGTTTTCCACTCATTTTATTTCACATTAGTATCGCAATGAATTAATTATATGTATAATTTCACTCCCAATTCATGAGCAAACGTGAAAGATGGAATGCCATTTTAATTCTTGGATCTACATTAAAAAAGAAAAAAAAAGGTCCAAGGATTATGTCGTGGTTAAGTAGCTGCTCTTCATCCTCACTTTTTCAACTAGCTTTCCCATCCGATTATAACCTCAACTGCACCTCAGAGTATCTTACAATTACTCATCAAATTAGGTGGAACTGTTGTAAGCAAATGAATAATAATATTTTTGAAAATGTGGAACAAGAGCAGTGTCGCAACCTAATTTCAAGTGCACCACTTAGGGTTTGACTAATGGATTACTAGGCCTACACTTAGCTTGGGCTCTTCCAAGCCCATACCAATTCGCAACTTAAGATTTACGTACTTAACATGCAAAAAATTATTATTTAGGAATCGTTGTCATGCCTCGATCCTCGAGCACATGCCCATCCCTCGGTGGTCGATGTATTTGCGATGTCCCAGGACGCGTCGCCGACCCAATCATTTTAGTGCACATGCGGAAGCGAATTAAACACCCTTGACAACATACATCATGGGATAGAAAAATATGACAATCACATCAAACCAACGCTTTTATAAACAAGCTAAGTTTATAAACAAAGGTCTACAAAAGATCGGCTTTCAAAAATGAACTGTCCTATGACCACTAGTCAAACACGTTTACTGATCCTTCAGACTCTATAGGCTCCGAGGGCACTGAGTCCTCCACAGCTCCATCAGGAGGGTCAGCTACACCCTCACCAAAAGCGGCGTCGACAACCACCGCGGGGATCTCAAAACCCTAGAGGGGATCCACTTGGTATCCATTGAGTCCGTGGCAGAACCACACCCTGAATTGATGAGATACCCTCTCAAGTTGGCCCTCATTGACCTAGACGGTGGTCACGATCAACTCATAAACCCAATGACTATCAAGGATCCGAACATCTATCCCTCGTTCAGTAATAGCCCATGGATATCCAAAACGTTCCGGAGGAACTACCATCTAAGGACCTAAAAAGATTGAGCCCATGACGGGGTGAGACAATGTCTCAACAAGTTCACTCCCTAAACCCCGACTAGGAAGGAAATACGCTTAGGGCATCCTAACCACACAGCCACACAATCACGGAGACTTACCTCATCTCAGATCCTTCCTACATGTCAGTACAGTTCATATTCACAACCATATGTAGTAATCAAACTCGAACAATTGGAACGCCTTCACTTTCATCTCGATAAATACAAGGGTCCCGATTATAAGGCTCAATCATTATGACACGTCCCATTCCGTGTCACAAAATTTCGTCTCATAATCCGGCATGTCAATTTCACTTAACATGCATTCCAATTGTTAATCACGGCCACACATGGGCACGACCTACTCGACGTTCTATGGTCTTCTGGCATAACCAAGCATCGTCTCGCCCCATCAAACACGTCAACATCATTATGTCGATGGTATTCCACAAGGGAGCATCGATCTAGCTTCTACTACGATCAGCATCCATTGGTAGGGCATCCCAAATAGGGGCACGTCCACCCAACTCATTTTGGGGACGGATTCTCTTAACCAGCACACGATCATTCAATCTCGGTCAAGGACATTGTGCTTTGTACTCAAATGCCCCAATTAAAATAACGTATTTGACTCATTTTCTTCGTATTAAAAATACACGGTAAAAATAATCGTGTGGGTACACGGTCAAGTTGCACCAGAAAAATTGATACCCTTCATTTTAAAATCACACTATTTGATATATCTCTAAAATCATTTTCAGTGTCAAAATCCGACACCCAGTAATTTCTAAATAATTACCAAAATTTCTAAATTTTGAATTAAATACTCAAAATTACAATCACCACTCAATTTGCACAATTTAATACTCAATTGCAGAAACTAAACACACCATTACAATCGGCATGAAATTCTGGTCACCAAATACTATCCCGGTATAATTTTCGAAAAATAATAAATAATTAAATAATTACCAAAAATAATTAAATAATGCAATTTAAATGCAAAAAATACTAACTTAGGTCGGAAATGCTAATCTAACCACCTAAACGGGCCTAGAAAATTTCTGAACCAATCTTGATAAATAGCACAGCCTCTTTAGTCCCTAATCAATCTATTATAACCACCTAACATGCAAAATTAAACAATTAAATCACTAATCCAATCTAACTAACCACCTAAACATTAATTAGCCGAAACTAATCATCTTTTAAGTATCATTAACTCCCTAAGTAGAGTTTAGCAAGTAAACTCACCGATTTTGCGATCCGGTGAGTCCACGGCGATGGCGACGGTGACGGCGACGCGGAGATGGGCAATAACCAAGTCTGCAGTGACACCAACCAAGGCCCGAAAGAGGCCTGAAATGGGCCACAAAGTCCTCAGCCCTCGCTAGCCTTTCGTCTTTGTCCTTGGGTCGAAAGAGCTGGAACAGCGGCTGGTTCGAGTTAAAACAGTGAGGACAGGCGAACGAGGCTGTTGCGAGCAACGACGGGTGACGGCGGCTGCTGGACGGCAACGGTGGAGCTTCGGCTGAGCTTCGACGGCAACTAAGTGGCTCGGGCGACAATAGCTGGGTGCAAAATGAGCGGGATAGGCAAACAAGATTGAGCAACTCTAGGCGGGCAAGCAGCTAGCGAGTGACGATCCAACAGCTTCGGTCGAGCTGGCGATGGCAGGGGGTCGCCTTTGGTTTCTCTCTACAATTTTAAGCTCTCAAAACACTCTCTAATGGAGAAAGGTAGAGCAAGGGAGAAGAAGGTTGTTGCTACAGCTTGGAGGGGGCCACAAAATATCCAAACACTGAAGTTCTTGGCCCTACCAAGCATGGTTGTCTTCCTCAGCCAATTTGCAGCTGCCAAAGCTTCCTGAACAAGTCTCCAAGTGGTCCAAATGTTGCACACCCCAAGACCTACTAATTTTGGATCATTTGGCACTCAATTTATTCAATTCCCCTTCAATTCTTCTCCAATTAGACCTAAATTGGAGTCCATAAATCCAGCCAAGATGCCATCGTCCCTCTCATGAATTTTTCCTCATCAATTTGTCCAACTTGAATCCCAAAAACGCGACTAAAAATAGTCCCTTGAATTTTCGCCAAAAATCCCGGTTTGTAGAAAAGTCTTCGGAAAGGTGGGTCAATGTTCCTAAAATGAATCATGACATGACAGAACTTTCATTGGGTTTAAATTTGCGATTAATTTCAATCTGGCGCGATTTTGGCGTGACCTAACTTACTAGGTAGCTTTTAGTAATTTTTAGTGCAATTTACCCATGGTCGATTATTTTCAAGCCACATTGTACATTTTCGATACATTGGGGTTTCTTGGTTGTCGTGAAAATCTCAAGGTTTCAAATATGGGCACAGGGTACGGAAATGACAGAAAAATCGGTATAGTGTTGTTCAATAGAAATTTTGCAATTAGGTGGAATCACACACACACTAATCACATACCTCTATCGAATCGACTTATCTCCAATCTCTTTCGATTTCGACAGTGCCGTAATGACTCTTGCAAATTAGCACAGTCGAGCAGTCGATTCTCGGTCGAATTCTCAAGTCTATTACGTTTAGATTCCTTAACGGCTTCATCCGATAGACTAGTTATCCCGTGAGTGGCTAACTCAGTGAAAAGAACTATAGGCGCGTCGATGAAAAGCCCAACTTATTCAATTGAAAACAGAACCTAAAATTCAGGATGTCACAATCGTCACTAATCTGTTTTGGTTGGGTCGATTAAAAATCCAAGTAAAGTAATGGGGGTATTACTTCACTCCTATGAACCAGAGAGTGTGGGAATCGAGACTTGATTATGCTAGATTACTCTAATGCCCTTTCGGTACATTTTCTCTTTTATTTTTGAAAAATATGTTTGTAGACAGTTTGGATTTATTTTAGCCTAAATCACTAACATACAACGGGATGATCATATGAGTGCACAACCATTATTGAACACTCAATGAATCAAATAAATTGCACCGGAGGAATTAAAAACACCAAAGCAAGCAATCATTTTCTTTTCAAGTTTGCTCTTGTCCTGAAATTAAATCATATATGACATGCACAAGCTATTTTTGTATTTTTATATTAAAATTCGAAAATAATAAAGACCCTAATTATACTATCTAAAATGAATAGTTATCAAACATAGTTTGGAGATTAATTTGACCTAAACCCTGTCCTATTTCAAAAACTATTTCAAAGATGCGATATTATCTAAGCATGCAAGCATTATCTAGGACCCTATCTACAAAAGAAAATGCTTTCTAGAATATATTCTAATCTATTCTAGAATTATTTAAACATGCAACCCTATTCAAACTAGGCAATGTTATCTAGATATATTATATATTCTAACATGCAATATAATCCCAAAAAAAAAAAAAAAAAAATGCAATCTTAAACTATCCTATCTAATACACAATTTGATTTTTTTTGTTGGGTATTTTCCAAAATAAACAATTATCAAATATAAGCATTATATCCAACCCACTCAAGATATTCATTCAGAATTCAAATAAAGGGTTAAAATAACCCAAAAAATAATTCATTGTCTCACGGATTAAATTAATAATTTTTCTAAACCTAAACACCACAAGAAAAATCAAAATAATTAAAAAAATTGATCCGAAGTTTCACGGATCAAATTATTAATCATGATGATTTTTTAACATCATCAATGGACATAAAAAATAAAAAATAAATAAAAAAGTAATCTAAAATCTTACGGATCAAACTAGTAATTATACTAATATTTTTTAATAACATCCTATCGAATAATGTCTACTATCACAATAGAATCAATATTAGTATCCAATTATCTAATATAGGCAATAAAATATCGAAATGACATTTGGCTCAAGAATACTACCTAGTTTAGATGATTCGTTTCCAAAACGGGACCGGCGACAAGGGACTCACGAGTCACGGCGGCTACACGGCCATGAGGTTCGAAGACCAATGTTTTAGCTGTTCGCCAGGGGCTCTAAGGGTGGCTCGGGATAGGCTGCAATGCTTGGCTCAGCTTGGAAACGGATCCGTGAGTATTCTACCCTTTGATGGCCCGTTTTCTTTTTGCTTAGAATCTGAATTTGACTAATGTCGCGACCAAAATTTTGGGTGAACCACCTAGGGTTTGGCTAATGGATTACTAAGCCTAAACTTAGCTCGGGCTCTCCCAAGCCCACATCAATTGGCGACTTAGGTTCAAGTTTAACATACAAATTTTTAATTATGAATCGCAACTAATCTATTTTCGATGGGTCGATTAGTAACCCAAGTAAAGTAATGGGAGATTTACATTATTCCTACGAACCAGAGATTGTGAGTTTGGGGACTTGCTTGCGCTAGATTTCTCTAATGCCCTTTTAGTACATTTCTCTTTTATTTTGAAAAAAAAAATATTTTGCAAGTAGCTTGAATTAATTTTAATTTACCTCCCTAACATGTGAGGTGATCATGCGGGTCACAAACCACCAATTTAACACCCAAAAATAGCCGTGTATAAATTGCAGGACTTACCCCATGGCATCGAAAGCATTTGCAATTTTAGATTAGAATTCACATCGACAACCCTATATATGATTTCTAATTAACACGCAATCATTCCAAATTTATATGATTTTCTCTTGTTTTATGAAATCTAAGCTATATGCAATGTAATCTGATCAAATGACTTAATTCTAATGACGGGCAATTTCTAATTAAATGGACCTAGCAACAAATACTAAATGATGTGCATTTCATGAACCTAATTCTATATGACATGCGCATGATTTTTGTATTTTTTTTATAAAAATTCGTAATTAAAAATTGCTAAAAATAAAAATCTAACTAAAGTGAGTTATTATCAAATTTATGTTAGGAATAGACCAATCTAAATCCTATCTTAACTTAGAAATTTAGCTCGACATGCAATTTAATTCAAAGATATTATCTAACCTATATACCATGCATTCTAACATAATCGGAAATGAATCTAACTATTTTATCGTGCAATTATATCATGGAAATCAATTTTAATCTACATGAAATGCCAATGCATTTTTTTTTTTGTATTTTTGGGATAAATAAAGCAATTAAAAGATAAGCACCAAATCATTCACGGTCATCAAAGATATTATCCATCATTCGAATTTGGAAACGATATCTAATAAAACTTGATTATTTCGCTAATAAAATCAATAAATTGATCTTAAGCCTTAAAGATCAAGATATCAATTTTATTATTGCGTGATTAATTATTCCATCTAAGGCCTTATAGATGGAATAAAAAATTGGCATGCCTTTGCGGTTTGGGCAATAAATCATAATTGGGAACACGCCGATAATTCAAATATGCACGTAAGATAAGATAAGATAATTACCTAATTTCGCAAATAAAATTGCCAAATTTGAACTCATCAAAATCCACTCAACGGATGACTGGCGGTGTGTGGTGGTGCTCGGCGGTGTGGTGTGCACGGATAAGGAGTTACTAATGGCACTGAAGGACAAGTATTGCTCGGAAATTCGTTGGGATTGCCAGGGCAGTGACGGGATTCGGTCAAGGAAGACCTCAATGGACTTTCTTCGATTCTCAAGGACAATCGGCGATTGCTTTCTGTCACTAATGACAGCATCTACACAAAGAGAAAATTAAAGAACAGTTCCAAGAACAATCACGTCCCGATGTGTGGTGTAATCTGGCCTCAGTGTGAACGATAGAAAAGAACCGATGCATTCACAGAAATATTGGTTCGTCCAGCAACGAACGTGATAAAAACCGGCCGACAAAACCACCGAATTCACGCAAAAGTGGACGGTAACCCTTGGAGTCGGCAAGAAGCAGCAAACGATCTCCGAGCGGCAGCGGTGAAAGACAACAAACATCGGTGAAATTGCAGCATCAATTACTGAAGAACTCGACCCCCGTCATCAAGATATCGAGAGTTAAGAATTGGCGAAAGGCGAAGTTCAGAGCCTTTTTCACGCGGGGGTCTGCCCGTGCACATAGACTTGTCCTTGGTTTGCGGATGTCCCATTGCTTGCTTCGCCAAGAAGGAGGAGCGCTTGACCGAACGTCCAGACTTCTCACTGTGTATGTTGGAGTTGACCAAGTATATGTGGACAAAGATCTATGCCGTCTCTTCTACTTTGACCCTGAAACCCATCACTTCGCTCAGGATTTTTCTCTTGCCGATTATGTTGACCAAGTACCTCCCTTGGCAGGATGCCTTTTCCTTGACCACCGAATGGAAATTTTATTTAATCGGAAAATGTTAGAGATTTGCAAGCTGTCGATGGTTCTGGACAGCAACAACGGGCTCAAGACCAGCACCCAAAACTGGTTGGAAGCTTGTTATGATGGTCTCACGAACTGGGAAGCTGGTTCTTGCCGGTGAGGAGTGATCACAATAAGATTGAGCGTCGTCAAGTGGCTACGAACGATGGAAGGACTCGGCCAGGACGGATCTGGCATTGTCCAAGCGTCGCGGCTATAAGGAGGGTCTCGACCACGACCCTTCTCTTCTTCTCTCTTTTCTCACTCGTGTATCTCTATCAATGGCCATGTATTCTATTGTGTGTGGCCTCGATATAATGACTTGCCGACCCCCGTATTCTCCGTACGCGGCTCTTTTATAGGCGAAGAACTTGATTTTTGTAAATTATTTTACTTCCTTTTTTGGCTCACGCACGAAATTGCCTATGATTATGAAATATTTCTTGTCTTGAGACATAGAATATATCGCCCAATATATGCCCCACATGCAATATTCCCTCTTGATATTTCATCCTTAAACTTCCAATCTTTAGTAAAATATATCGCTTAATGTATAAATCACATGAATTATTGGATGAATAATATGAATCCTTTTTGAAAATACCGAATTGTCAACTTGTAAAATTGAAGCTCATCCGCCGTTGATCAAATGCAAAAGTGATAAAGAAATAAATAAGTGCAACTAAAATTATATGCTATGCAATTCTTTTTTTTTTTAGGGGTTAAGAATTAATCCCTAATTTTTATTCAATAAATAAATGACCGGGTCACTAAAATTTAGGTGTCAATAGCTGGCTCTCTTTGAAGGTGAGCTTGTAGAGGTTGCCTTCAAAGATAAATTGAGACCTAAGTTTTGATCATGCACACACTGAATGATTTTTTGTTGGAAAATGAATTCCAATTTGAAATGCAATTTATATGATGCATGGAAATGCTAATGCAAATAATAAAGGAACCTACCCGGAATAACTTATACCTTCAAGGAGGGTAGACTAATTCAAGATAGTTGGTGTTACATGTCTAGGACCCGTACCTTTCTATGGTCGCCTGAATGGGCAACAGATATTGTCTAGGACCCGTACTATTCTACGGTCACCTAAACAGGGATTCACTTTCCAAGACCCGTACCTTTCTACAGTCGCTTGAATAAGAAATCACTTTCCAGGTTCCGTACCTTTCTACGGTCGCCTAAATGGGGAATAACTTTTCAGGACCCGTACCTTTCTACGGTCGCTTAGCACTAGGGTATGGATCATCTTACCAGGACCCGAACCTTTCTTCGATCGCCTTAATCAGAGTGAACCTGGAGAAAAACCTTTGGGGGACAGCTCAATCGAGTGTCAATTAAGACGAACTTCGAGCTATGGAAGAATGCCAGGTCTATTAAAAGGGACATCGAGCTACAAAAGCATGCCTAGTCAATGAAAAGTGGACACTAGGCTATGAAAGCACACCAGGTCAAGAACTCCGAGCTACAGAAGCACACCGGGTCTATTAAAAGGGACATGGGGCTACGGAAGCACGCCGAGTCAATGCAAGGCTCTAGGTTACAGAAGCACACCAGGTCAATGTAAAGAAACTTCGGGCAACGAAAGCACGCAGGGTTGATAAAAAGGGACATCGAGCTACGAAAGCACGCCAAGTCAATATAAATGGACACCAGGCTACGGAAGCACACCGGGTCGATAAAGAGGGACTCTAGGCTACAAAAGCATGCCGAGTCAATGAAAAGCACTATGGGCTACAAAAGCACGCCAGGACAATATAAACTAACTCCGGGCTATGGAAGCATGCCGGGTCGATAAAAAGGGACACCAGGCTATGGACGCATGCTAGGTCGATAAAAAAGACTCCGAGCTATGGAAGCATGGCTTCAAAAAGCGACTTGAACGTCAAGTATTACTCGGTCTTCAAGGAAATATTACCTGTTAGACGTGATTAGAGCAAAAATTGATATGCATTCATTAAAGACGTAGACAATTTGAGCTACTCTAGAATGCACATTTCAAAGTTCAGTGAGGTTTTCATCAATTCAATCAAGATTTATGCGTAATGATTTTACCATATTTGCATCACCTAAATTTCCACTAGAGAGAATCATCGTTCAAGACAATTTTCACTCATGACATGGATTTTCTAATAATACTAAATGAGTGACTTTCAGTTAGAAAGGACTTTCACTTACTCTCATTCAGAAATGCTATTTTAAGAGAATCACTCCATCTCACTATCATCATACCAACAAAGGTCCAAGTATTCTCACAAGCAATACGACCTTACCAATCTAAGAGGTCTTAATGGGGACCGTAATGTGGGCTTGGTCAACGGCTTAACAAAGGAGACTCTTTGAGTCAAGGCTATTGAAAAAACAATTATGTAATCATCTTCGAGTTTACAAGTCAAGAACCCTACAAAATGAGAAAGAAATAATCTTGCTCGCACTTCTTCGAGCGATGCTTACAAACATGTGAACTCCCGTGTTAATTCAAGTGCCCTAATCTAAAGAGACTTTGTAAGGGACGTAACATAGGCTGGGTTCATGGGTTGAAAAACGAGAGAATCATTAAGCTCAAAATATATGTAAATGGTGAGAGTTGATGATCATCTTGGCATCACCACCAGTTTTCTTTTTCACCATCGGGGATTGTGTTCATAAGGCGCCCCATTGATTGTGAAAACTCAGCATTTGAGTTCCTTGAGTATTATTCATGAGAGAACTACACTGTCTGGGGAAGTCATTAAAATGATTTTAACGCAATAGACTTGATAATTTGACTAGGAATCGACTACTCTATCGTGCTCATCTGTAGAGATCATTACGGCACAGTTAAAAATTGATCAGAGATCAGAGATAGGTCGTTTTGACTAAAATAGGTGATCAAAGTGTGGGTGATACCACAAGATCGCAAAATTCTCGTCGATCAGCATTAGACCGATTTTTTTGTCATTTTGGTACCCTGTGTCCATATTTGAAATCTCGAGATTTTCACGATAATCGAGGGTCACTAGTGTATCAAAGATGCACAATGTGACTTGAAATAAATCGATCACGGGTCAATTGCACCAAAAATTTCCAAAAGCTACTCAGTAGGCTACGTCACATTAAAATCGCGCTACATTGAAATTAACCGCGAATTTGAATCCGATTTCAGAAATTGAAATTTCTGTCATGTCACGAGTCATTTTAGAAACATTGACTCATCCTCCAAAGATTTTTCTGCAAACCGAGATTTTTGGCAAAAAGTCAAAATACGGCCATTTTCGACCGGAAAATTTAGGGGACCATTTTTTATTGCGTTTTTTGGATGTAAGTTGGTTTTATTGGCAGGAAAAAATGTTAATTTGATCATGGACACCTTGGTTGGATTTTTCGACAACAAATTGAGCTCAATTGGATGTGAATTAAAGGAGAATTGAGTGGGATTGATGTGTAAATGTGCAAAATTCGTAGCCCCTTGGTCCCTCAACCTTTGGACCACTTCCAAGACTTCCCAAGAAAGCTTTGTGGTCTACAAGTGTGCTGAGGAAGCCAGCAAACCGGTGGGGCATGTTAAGGGGGAAAGAGGATATAGGTGAGACCAAGGTGGCCCCCTCCAAAGCCAACAGCCCATCTTCTTCTTCATGTGCATTTGCTTTCTCCATTTTGAACCCTTTTGGAGCTCAAGAAGTGAAGAGAAACTGGCTAGCTCTCCTCTGCGCGTCGTACATCTGCCCAAAGCCCGCTAGCGCCACCGCTCATGCTACAGCTCGCTCGCACGCCTGCCTGCGCGTCCCCGCGCCCTGCTAGCCCACCGTTCAGCTTCACCAACGTCCCCTGGCCATCGTGGAGGTCACCAGAGCTCAGCTCGCCGCCGTCCAATAGCCGTCTCCACCAGCCTGGTCGCCGTTGTCCCGTCCTTGCTATTTTTGCACCAAGTCAGCCGCCTATTACACCTCTTCGGCCCAGCCACAAAAACCGAACCTAGCTAGAAGTCAGGCATCGTGGCCCGCTTTGGACCGCTTCCGGGCCTTGTAAGGTGCTGCCGCTTCGGAGTTTGTTGCCCGCGTTCGCGTCCCCATCGTTGTGAACTTATCAGATTTCAAAACTAGTGAGTTTACTTACTAATCTCCGCTTAGGGAGTTAATTATGCTTAAGGGTTTATTAGTTTAGGTTAAGCTTGGATTAGGTGGTTAGTTACAACAGATTAGCAATTTAATTGTTCGATATTGCATGTTAGGTGGTTAGAGTAGTGTCATTAGCAAGTAGATAGGTCATATTATTTATCTAGATAGGTTCATAAATTTTCTGGGCTTGTTTCGATATTTAATTAGGCTTTTCCTACCCAAGTTTGCATTTATGGCATTTATTTGTATTAATTTAATTAATTTTGGTAATTATTTAATTATTTAATATTTTCCGGAATGGTGTGGTTGCTTTATTTAATTGGATGTTAATTTGTGCTATTTGAGTAATATTTGTAATTTTGGGAATTTATCCCAAAATTGAGTAATTTAAGTATTTAATCGGGAAACACCGGGCATCGGTTTATAACGTCAAAAATATCTTTGTGGACTATATTAAATGGTGGGATTTTTAAAAAGGAAAATATGATATTTTGGTTAAAGCTGACCGTGTACCCACACATGACTAATTTTACCGTGTGTCATAAAAACGGTGAATTGTCAGTTGATGAGATTAGTATACTATATCAGCCTGCAAGCCTTGATATATCAGCTTAGAGTGAGCAGTATACTTTATCAGCTTTGGTGAACATTATCGGTATACTATATCAGCCTATGGGCCTTGATATATCAGCTTAGAATGAACAGTATACTTTATCAGCTTTTGGTGGGCTATATTAATTATCAGCTTTTGGTGAGCTATACTATTTATCTTCAACTTAGGGTGAGTAGTCCTAGATGTGATCGGACTTTATAGATATTATTAAATGGCATGACTGAGAGATGGTGTTGATGGTATGGAGTCGATTGGATTGATTGATCGATGACTCGATTTGATTTGATTCAAATTGAAGTGATTCGTTGAATATATGAATCGTACTGACTTGTAGAAAGGAACTAAGGCAAAGGTAAGTCATCTGTCTTATGTGTGCCTAGGTAGCATTTAGGCGTATTTCCTTCCTAGTCAGAGTTTAGGAGGTAAACTTGCTGAGATGTCGTCTCACCCCATTGTGGGATAACATTTACAGGTCCTTAGATGGCTGTACCTCTCGAACGTTTTGGCTAGCCGAAGAAGGTCACCGAACAGGTCTCTTATATTCCACTTCATGTGGACCCAGGGGGATGGGTCTACGAACTCATGAGATTCGTTGTCTGGGTTGATGTGGGCCTATCTCGGATAGTACCCCATAAATACTATGATATCCTGAATTTCAGGTTCTAATTTTGATTGGATAAGTTAAGCTTTTCATCGACACTATTATAGTTTTTTCTCTGAGATGGCCACTCACGAGATAATTGGCTTATCAAGTGAAGCCGTAAAGGGATTTTAATGCAATAGACTTGAGAATTCGACTAGGAATCAACTCATCGACCATACTGGTCTGCAAGGGTCATTACTGCACAATTAAAAATTGATCAGAGATCATAGATAGGTCGATTCGACTGAGATGTGTGGCTAAATGTGGGTGATTCCACTAATTTGCAAATTTTTCGTCAATTGGCACTAAATTGATTTTTCTGTCGTTTTGTCGTCTTTTGTCCGTATTTGAAACCTTGAGGTTTTCACAACAATCGAGAGTCACCAATGTATCGAAGAGATACGTGTGGCTCGAAGAAAATCGACCACGGGTCAATTGCACTAAAAATTCCTAAAAGCTACCCGGTAGGTTAGGTCACGCTGAAATCGTGTCAGATTGAAATTAACCGCGAATTTGAACTCGATTTTAGAAATTGAAAGTCCTGTCATGTCATGAGTCATTTTAGGAACATCGACACATCTTTCGAGGCATTTTCGGCAAGTTCGGGATTTTAAAGGAAAATCAATTCGGATGATTCGAAAAACAAATAGAAATTCGGATTGGTCAATTTGAAGGGACTTTTGGCCTCCGATGTGAGCTACTTGATGAAAGGGAATTGTGTGGGCTTTTTATTTGATAAAATTGGACCTTAATCAAAGAGGTTTGTTCAAAAATCGGATTCCAAGAAAAATGAAATAGAATTCGGAATTAAGGGAAATGGCTGTTTTTGTTGCCCAAGACTTGTTGTTTGGGAGAAATTTGGTGCAAGAAAGCAAGTGAGGATCAAGTACTTTAGCATAGGGATTTTTAGGGACCAAATTGGATTAAACAAGAGCAAGTGAGACCAATAATTTTTGTTTTTAGGAAATTCTTTTTATTTTCCTTCTTCGCCCCCCCATTCACCGCACTCTCCTTCTCCCCTTCACTCTCTCTCTCTCTCTCTCTCTCTCTCTCTCTCTCCATTTCGCACGTTTCCCTTGGTCCCACCACTTGCCGACACTCCTTCCCTTATCCCTTCTCCTTATTTGTTCTTTTTCCTTTTATACTTTTGATGTCTTCTTCTCGCTCGGTCAAAGGATCAACCGCCCACAACCTCTCTCTCTCTTTCACTGCAATTTCGTCCGTGCCAGCTGCCCCCGACCCTGTTGAATTTTCTGCTTCTTCCTCTCTTCCACTAGGATGGTTGAAGGCGCCACCCTCCACTGAGCAGCTCGGATCTTTGCTGCTGCCAACCGTCGCCAATGCCACCACTCTCCGGTCAGCCCACCTTAACTCAACCGTGGAAAGCCCCGCCATCAACCACCGTTTCACTTCTGCAGAATCGAAACGGCGTACCCAGCAACGCAATAGTAGAATTCCAGCCAAGCCACAAAGCTTTGTGTGGCCGATTTCGGCCCTGGTTCGGCCCTCGTTGGCGGTCCCACTTTGGAGTTTATCAGTCGCCATTGCGTCCTCGTCGTTTTGATCCGAGCGAATTGTTAATCAAGTGAGTTTAACTCACTAATTCTCGCATAGTAAGTTAATGACGTTTAAGGGTTGATTAGTTTAGGCTAAGATGAATTAGGTGGATAGTTAGATTAGATTAGCGATTTAATTAATTGCGATTTCATGTTAGGTGGATAGAGTAGTGTAGTTAGAGCCTAGACAAGCTCTAGTATTTAACTAGAGTAGTTTGGATATTCTACGGGCTCGTCTTGGCTTTTATTTAGGCTTTTTCGGACCTAAGTCACATTTTCGGTATTTATTTATTAATTTTCGTAATTAATTAATTAATTAATTAATTATTTTTCGAAAATTAGACCGGTATAGCTAGTGACCGGAATTTTATGCTGATTGCAATGGTGTAATCTATTTATTTAATTAAGCTCTAATTTGTGCTGATAGTGTGTGATTTGTGAATTTATTCCTAAATTTATTTATTTTCAATAATTAGTAGAAAATAAACGGACATCGGTTTGTAGCGCCAAAAAAGTTTTTGTCGACTATATAAATGGTGGGAATTTTGAAAGTAAAGATATCATATTTTTTGCTGAGGCCAGCTGTGTACCCACACATGATTTTTTTATCAGGTACCCTTAATAAGAGGAATATGGGCCAAGATGTCTTGTTAATTGAGAAATTAAGTTGAAAAGTGTAAAGTTGTTGGCCGTGGGTAAATAATCGTGTGAGGTTGTAGGTTAGATCAATGAAACCATCGAACTTGGAATCGATTGTGCTCACTGAGCCATAATTCAGCATTACCACCTAATCAAGGTTGTGCTCGCTGAGCCGCAATTCAGCATTACCATTGAACCGGGAATCAGTTGTGCTCGCTGAGCCGTAATTCAGCATGACCACTGAGCTTGGAATCAGTTGTGCTCACTGAGCCATAATTCAGCATTACCACCAAAGATTTAGTAGGCCGTGCTCACTGAGCCGTAATTCAGCATTGGGATTGAGTAATTGAGATGACCGGGGAATGGTCTAAATGACATGTAATTGACTGAGTTGATTGATCGATGATTCGATCTGAGTTCTTGATTGATGTGATGATGTGATTCGATGATCGTTTATTGAATTGATTTGCAGGAAGGAACTGAGGCCAAGGTAAGTCATCTAACTCGTGATTGTGCTTAGGCAGCCCTTTTGGGAGTATTTTCTTCCTAGTCGTGTCTTAGGGGGTTGAACTTGCTGAGACATCGTCTCACCCCGTTGTGAGATAACATTTCAAGTCCCTAGGGTGAAGAACCCAGAGCTTGAGGTGGAAGGGTCAGGAGCATGGTGGGCTTAGAAGTCCCTTTTGAAGATAGACATCCTAGACCCTAGAGTTGACCTCTATTTGTAAACCAAATTGTTTGTAAAAGTTGTGTTGATTCATTTGAAAATTGTGGCCCTACTTTTCTATCCCATTTTGTTGTTGTCTGAGGATTAATTATTTGCTTTCGCATGCGCATTATAAAAAGAATGGGTCAGTGATGCGTCTTGGGACGTCGCTATTAAATCGACCAAGAGGGGCGAAGGATCGGGGCATGACAAATACAGATCGTGGTATCTTCGTGAGCGAAATGGACCTAAAGAAGGTCCCCTACCGAAACCTGAGGTCCCTGTGTCAATTCTGGAGGTTGCTTTTGGAAAAGGCACGGCAAACCCTCCTGGTGGAGCAGTGGTAGATCCGAAGCCCCCGAATCCAGAGACCCTAGAGTATTCAGTTGAAGACTCGAACACTTAGAAGATCTGTAGCCCTCTACCCTCCACCCTTTTGTAAACCTTGTATATATTAGCTAATATTGTATATGTTTTAGTCTGATGTGTATAAAATGTGTTCTGGTTTTCAAAATTATGGCCCTACTTTTCTATCCCATCTTTGTGTTGTTTGGGGATTTAATTATTCGCTTCCGCATGCACATTAAAATGAATGGGTTAGCGACACATCCCTAGACGTTGCAATTTAATCAACCACCGAGGGATGGGCACATGCTCGGAGGATCGGGGCAAAACATTACTTTTACCAGGTACACCACTTTTTCATGCCCCTAGTTCTCATTCATTTTTTCTTCACTTCTTTTTCATGGGCATTGGCCTTGCTTTTACCAGGCACACTGCTTTTTCATGCCCCTTGGTTCTATTGAATGACCATATGGTGCTTTTAACATTTGGACCTTCGGGAGGTCTTCGTCTTCTGTCAGCACTCCAGACCATACTGTTTAAACAATTGCTTTTTGCTTTGTCCCAGTGTGGGGGGATGATCACCAACTGGGTTTAAAGAAATGAAATTACAGACACAAGTGGGCTATGCAAAGGATATAAGTATGTATGATAGAGAAAGAAATGCTCTTCGTCATCCTAAGGCACTTAAATTACCACATGAATTCAATGTAATAGCACGACTTGAAGATTAATGCAAATGAGTGCAAGAAAATTTCTTTCCATTTTATTCACCTTATGGTGTTGTCTTATCCCGAGTTTGCCCCGATGTGGGGTGGTTCTTGATAGGGGTAATTTGAAAAGAATTTCCATAAGTGTATGAGGTTCAAAGGGGTTAAGCAATGGATCACATGTAGTGTTTGGAATAGAGAAATGAGTTGCCCCTTATCATTTCGGTTATCGTACCTTTTGTGAGAGAACTCTTTACCTTGTGGATATGGAAACTTCCTATACTCATCTCACACGTGTATGAGCAGGGGACTGTGTATAGGATAGGGTTCGCCTTTCATCATCCCGACTCGTCTATTTAGTATGATCAATTCATTCCACATCATTCATTAAATTAGTCCATCTTGATGTTCTTTAGTGGAATTGGTGGACTAAACATGTAAGAGTCACCATGCAAAATCCTTTTTTTTTAAAGAGCCCAATAGCTTTAAACATGAAAAATTGTCAAATTCAAAACAATTTATCACACTAAAAAAACGGTTTTAAGCGTTCATTCAGGGGATTTTCCCACAAAGGGACTGCCTCCTTAGATTGCCCCTATAAATCAAGATCAAAAATCCGATCTTTGATTTGATAAATACTCCGTTCTTGCTTTTGTCCCTGCACAAGAGAACGTGCATGAATAGGATACTACGCAACATCAAAGTAAATTCAAATTACACATCCATTTTGGCTCGGATTGAGGTTTTGTCTCAGTTATGTCACTACCAAAATCTGTCATGCCCCCAATTTGTCATCTGCAAGGAAAAGAACAAAGTGTCATCTCCCAAAATTAATTATGTTCAAGGACGAGATTTTCCTCTTTCACCAAAGATGGATGGTCCTCCTTTACTTGCTCATCATTTTATTATTAATGTGCAAGAATGAAAATTCCATCAAGCATGGAAATATAAAACACTTTGATTTCACGATGGATACTTCAGTTGGTATCGTGATGTGACCCATATTAACTAGTTGAACAACAGTTGAGCCAATTGATCTATCATTGCAACTTGATGTGCCTTTTCCAGATGCTTCCTCATCAGGCCAAGAAAATAATGCTCATGAATCATGTATGCTTGAGTTCTTCACCCTCCTTGGTCTTGTGATGCGAACCCTCTAGGTCAGATATTCTTCCTTCCAAATACGTCACCAGTCTCTTCATGGTGGCATCAAATTCGGCTACCTCAGGAAAATGAGATGGTTCAAAAGTCCTCATGGCTCTCTTCTTCGAGTCACAATTTCTCACTCGTTTTGATCCGTCATCTTAGCTCTCGAACGTGTACGGATGGGCGAGCGGGATAGCTCCATAATCACCTATTCGAATGAACGGGAACATGTAAGCATGAGGTGTAAATAGAGAGCCAGTCCATGACAGCGATCTAATCTATTTTTTCATTTTTTTCATTTATTCATGAAAAGTTCATACAAGAAGGGAATTTCCTAAAAAGCTAAAAAAATAAACAACCTAGCAAGACCAAATTTCCTATACATGAATTGAAAACAAATTCTCCAAAGTTTTTTTTGTTATTTTCCAAATGATTCATTGCATGACAATTTCCTCATTTCATTTCTGATTGACAAAAGAATTAGATCAAATGACTAACCTAGATTATCATGGATGGACTAAAAGTATGACAAAATAAATTGCATGGTATAGGGATAGAAAACTTACTTCACCACGGAAAATCAATGGCAACCACATAAACATGCACATGAGATGTGAGGCTTGATTTCTACTCTAGACAAGCTTAGCAAAGTGGAGTTAACAGGGTGGGATCACTAGTTGCAGCCTCGCATACTAAGTCAAATCCTACTAACTCCGGCTTAGTCAAGAATGATATCTCAATGCGGCGCAGTCTCGCAGGCAAAGGTAAACATTTTTGACACCAATAAAAAAGTTTTTGGGATTGAGTTGGCAACCTCTAGTACACGGCCTCGTGGTCGAAGTCGTATCCAACTCAATACTATCCTAAGTGTCCTAGTGCAACCCAAGTCCGGCAGCAAGTTGTGTGTGCAAGAGTGTAGTGTAAATGCAAGGCATGCACAATAGTTTATATCAAACAACACTTCAATAGTTTGAATTCAAAACATTCATCCTCAACTCCAACCTGCAAGACAAGGGTTAGTAAAGACAACTGTAGAAAGAACATTTAACACCTTAAACGTTAGGGGCGTACCTGGGATCCTCGCTGGCAAACAATTTTTTTTTTTTTTTCAAAACAGAAGAGAAAATAAGCCTAAGTCCACTAAGAGCTTTAACTCAAGTCCCAAGCGAAGTTGCCAAGCTGTCGTGACCAAAATTTCGGGTGAACCACCTAGGATTTGGCTAATGGATTACTAAGCCTAAACTTAGCTCAGGCTCTCCTAAGCCCATAACAATTCGCAACTTAGGTTCAAGTTCTTAACATACAAATTTTTAATTAGAAGTCGCCACTAATCTATTTTCAGTGGGTCGATTAAAAACCCAAGTAAAGTAACGGGAGATTTACTTTACTCCTACGAACTAGAGATTGTGAGTTCGGGGACTTACTTACGCTAGATTTCTTTAACGCCCTTTCGGTACATTTCTTTTTTATTTTGAAAAAAAAATGTTCTGCAGGCAGCTTGAATTGATTTTAATTTACCTCCCTAATATGTGAGGTGATCATGCAAGTGCACAAACCACCAATGTAACATCCAGAAAAAGCCGTGAATAAATTGCAGGACTTACCTCATGGCATCGAAAGCATCTACAGTGTGAGATTAGAATTCACATCGACAATCCTAGATATAATTTCTATTTAACACACAATCATTCCAAATTTTTAGGATTTTCTATTGTTTAATGAAATCTAAGCTATATGTAATGTAATCTGATCAAATGACCTAATTCTAATGACGAGCAATTTCTAATTAAATGGACCTAGCAACAAATAATAAATGACGTGCCTTTCATGAACCTAATTCTATATGACATGCGCATGATTTTTGTATTTTTTTTTATAAAAATTCGTAATTAAAAATTGCTAAAGATAAAAATCTAACTAAACTGAGATATTATCTAATTTAAGTTAGGAATAGACCAATCTAAATCCTATCTTAACTTAGAAATTTATCTCGACGTGCAATTAATTCAAAGATATTATCTAACCTAGATACCATGCATTCTAACATAATCAGAAAAGAATCTAACTATTCTATCATGCAATTATATCCTCGAAATCAATTTTAATCTACATGAAATGTAAATGCAATTTTTTTGTATTTTTTGGAGAAATAAAGCAGTTAAAAGATAAGCACCAAATCATTCACGGTCATCAAAGATATTATCCATAATTCGAATTTGGAAATGATATCTAATCAAACTTGATTATTTCACTAATAAAATCAATAAATTGATCTTAAGCCTTAAATATCAAGATATCAATTTTATTCTCTTGTGATTAATTATTCCATCCAAGGCCTTATATGTGGCATCCGGATTTTTGCCGGACCTCGAATAGGTGACGTTCCGTGATAGATTGACGGAAGTATCATCGGAATGCATCATTGGTACCATTTACGGACACTATTTCGTTATCGTCATCGTCAGTATGGCATTAGGCCATCGTTTCATCACCACCCGTCGTTCCGAAACATCAACTTTCAGAGAGAAATGCCCATGCACAGCCATGAAGCTACGTTTCCCTCCCCATTGTAGCCGGTCAACCAAAGGAACCACATTTGACTAAAAGCCACGTAAAACTCCCTTCACCCATGCGGCGATTAAAGCCACGACCATTTGGAGTCAACAAAATGGGAAAAGTGGACTCCAACTCTTGCTGCTACGTCGAAGCATACGGCCACAAACAACCCCTCTTCCATGCAGCGAATGAGGACCGTGGAACCGAGATGTTCCGTGCATGTTCTCCTCTTCGAGGGTCAACAATTAGAGAAAGTTGACCATTGCCGCCACGTCAATTGCATGAAGGAGACGAGCTGGCTTTCTTCGGTCAAGTAGCCCGCCAGAGGTGTCAACCTGCTAAAGCCACGCATGCATGGAGAGAGGTGGCAGTCCAAGAGCTCGCGAGAGGCCACGTTCTCTTTGCTGCCAGCGAACGGCCACCAAGGCTTGCACGTGTTGACTCTTAGAGTCAACAAAGAAACAGGGGGAGGGGCAGAACTCTCGAAGAAAACAAACGGAAGACTGAGCGAGAGAAAGAGAACCGAGAGAGAGAGAACAGCGGGTGAGTGAGGAGGAAAGGGAACACTCCCTTCGTCGTGCACGCACGTTGCCGAGCCGTGTCCGTGACCGCGAGCTCCCCGATTTCTCGCCGTTAACATCGCAGGACCTAAGGCAAGTTGAAGTCTACTAATCTATATTTGTGTAATGCTGTTGCTGTATTAGAAAATGCATTGATAGGCTGGATTGTTGGATTTTGATGCTGAATGATGGTTTATTGAGCGACCGAGACTGTTTTGAGGCTAAGGGGTTGAGGAAATGTTCGGATTTTTCATATATGGTTTCGATTACTTTGGACTTCATCCAAAACAGATTTTTGGCGACTATAAAACCTTGAAGAATTCGGCCATTGTTTTGATTTGGAAAATAAAAACCTCCCGACTTGCTTTTGAAACTCTATTTACTATGGCACCGATTTCAAATGTTTAAAAAAAAAAATTGCACGGTGCTTTCCAAATATTCGAGTTTTGTATCAATTTTTCCAAACCATTAAAGGTCGGGTTGATATCTCGGGTTTACCATATGAGTTTTTAAATTTGGTTATCGCTTTTGAACAAATTTTGGCCATAAATTGATTGGAAAACCTCCTGACCCTTTTCTGGAATTTTTATATAAACCAAGGCACCGTTCATCAATGTCTCAAAAAGAAAAGAAAAGGTTTTTGACACTCTCAAAATCCCGAACTTTGATGCGAACAGATTATTATAAAATCATGAAGTCAGGAGTGGGGTTTAAACTTACCAATGTGCCGAATTCAAGTTGTTTGTTTTGATAACTCTTTTCAATTTTGGAAAAAAAGTTGCAAGCATGGTTTAAGAAATTGCATATGATTTTGAGATGCATTTGGAGATTAGCCGTGGGAGTGGACCTACGGGCTTTTCTGTTTTCATTGCTGAGCTTCGTTCAGTGGTAATTCGAAATGCTTTGGTATATGATTTCAAAACCTGTCATTGTTGTTTTGAAAATATTTTGACATTTGACAAGCCATTCAATACCAAAATTTCGATAAAGACTCATGAGATTTACAATGTCATTGCATGGAACATGTTTTTGGTATTGAAATAATTAAGATGTTAATTGTTACCGTTGGACCCTCGGGACAACGATGCCTCGGGAGTCGGGATGCCTAGAGGTTCAAATGAGTCAATGCCCTCTGAATGCCTGGTCTTATTATGAGTACATGCCCAGATGTTTTCCCCGGGAGCATCGGGATGCCCGGTTGTATGCTAGTCGGTACGTAAATCCGGAGGGTAGGGGTAACCATTTTCATGGCGCGCCTTGGAGATTTCTCGTGATGCCAGATTGGGTGCGAGATGCCTAGAGGTGTGACGTAACACACTCTAGATGCCCGGTGGCCCTGTGTGGCTGAATGCCGGAGGCTTTCGCGATGCCAAGGTGGGTGCGAAATCCCATGAGGACGCAAACATTGGTCCTCTAGGGGTGAAACCTTTTGAATATTAAAACTCATGGCTCTAATAAGTGTGTGTGTGGTCTGGTTATGGGACTAAATTGTATGGCATGGAACGGGACGTGTCATAACAGTTTGGCCCTATAATCGGGACTTGTGTGACTAAAATGATACATTCTGGTTTTGAAACTGCATTGCCATTACTTTTCAAAAGTCTTATCGATCCGATGCACACTCATTCTTTGATTACCTGTTTTATCTATCTTGCATGGACTTGGATTGTGATTGCTTGCATAGTATAGCTTGGTATATCTTCAACTGCTAGGTGGTTGTACTCACCCCTTTTGGGGACTAACATTTTAGACTAGACAAGATACCTCTGTTGCCACCGCCACCAGTAGATGGACCGAGTGGTTGGATATGACCGCGAGGAGGAGGATAGTAGAGGAAGGAAATTTTTGGATCTGGTGTGAATCCCTTCATCAATATCACCGATGATAAGTTTTTTGGAATGACTAGACTTGTGCTTCCAGTTGCTGGTTGGTCTGACAGATTGCTGATCTTCTACTTCAGTTGACTCTTCAACATCCATTTGTTGTTGTTTTTCTGAAGTCTGAGCTGCTTCAGCAAGGAGTTTTCTCCAGAATAGGCCTTAAAAATACTCTGTTAATAATATAACAAGCTATAGATACTACTTCAGCCCAAAAACGAGAATAAATATTACTTTCTATTAAAAGAGTTCTAGCCATTTCTTGTAATGATCTATTATTTCTTTCCACAACTTCATTTTGACAAAGTCTTGATTTTCAAACTCACCTCCATGGTCTGTCTGTATGCTTGAAATAACATATCATTTCTCATTCTGAACTTTCTTAGCAAATTTCGAAAAGTGAGAAAATATTTCAGACTTACTAGCCAGAAAGTAAACCAAGTAAATCGAGAATAATCGTCCACAATTACTACGCAATATCTCTTTCCACCAATGCTTTGACTTCTGGTTGGTCCAAAGAAATCCATATGCAGCAGCTGTAAAATACGATTAGTGGAAACTTGATTTATTGGTTTAAAAGAACTTATAACATGTTTTCCCAACACACAAGGTATGCATAAGTCATATCTTTGAAACTTTAGGTTGGGCAGTCCACGAACAAGTTTCATAGAAGAAATCTTGGCAATTTGCTTCATGTTAACATGGTTAAGCTTTCGATGCCAAAGATTCGCTTCATCTTGAATTGATATTAAACATTGAGACCTTTCTAGTTTGATATCCAAAAGATAGATATTCTCATATCTTCGTCCAGTAAAAGATTGAGAAAGATCTTTACTAGTTCCCGAACATACTCCTTGGAAATTGATTTTGAATCTAGTGTCGCACAGTTGGTTTATGCTGAGTAGATTGTAATTTAGTCATTTCACCAAGGAGACATTGTTGATTGTGAGACTTCCAATCTTTACAGTTCCACATCCAACGATTCTTCCTTTGCTATTTCCACCAAAAGAGACTTTTCCACCATTTATTTGAACAAATTTTGTAAAACAACTTGAATCTCTAGTCATGTGTCTTGAGCAGCCACTATCCAAATACCATTTAACATTTTTCTTGATAGTGACCTGTAATTAAAAAAGAAACTCAAGCTTTCTTTGGTACCCATACTTTCTTGGGTCAAGTGGAGTTAGTGCAATATACAGTCTTTGCCCATTTCTTCTTAACAGGTCTCCAAACCATAGGACATTCTTTCTCAAAATGTTCTAAACTGTTCCACTTAGAACATTTGAGAGCACTTCGGCCAACAAGTTTTGCAAAGACTTTTGAAAATGATTTCTGTAAAAGGTTTTCGTAGGTTTTTGTTTGATTCTTTCCTTCACTTTTGGAAAATCAATTAGATGAATGTTTCAGAAGTCATTCCCAAACCTGATTTGTTAAAATAAGGTATTTGTACTGAAAAAATATTTTCCAACTTTTCAGACCCTTTTGAAAACCTTTTTGAAATATTTGAAATGTCTTCTTTCAAAATTGTATTTTCTTTTGAGAGAAAGTCTGCATTTTCTTTTAAAACAACAAAAATTTTGTCTAAATTTTCAAACTTTTCTTTCCAAGAATTTTCCTGTTGCTTGAGTGTAGAATTCTTCATTTTTAGCTCAGAAATCCTCTTAAGAAAGGTTTTGAGACTAAGACAAAGCTCATCAATGTATTTCGAGATTTTAGTAGGAATTTTTAAATTACTTACCTCAATTTCACTGTCTGAGTCTAAGTCTGTATCTGTCTCAGAGTCTGAGTATGAGTCTGATTTTACCATTAAACAAATATTGGCATAATTTTCATCACTTTCTTCGCATTCAGTATCACTCCATGTTTCTACTTTGAGAGCCTTTCTGTATTTCTCAACTTTTCCTTTCTTTTTCTTCAACAGAGGACAATTGGGTTTGATGTGTCCCTTTTTCTTGCATTCAAAGCAGATCACATCTTTGTTGGTTTCATCATCCTCAGTTGATTTGTTTTGAAACTTTTGAGTGCTTTGTTTCTTCCAATTGAATCTTCTTCCCTTTTTGTTCAATTTCCTCAACCTTCTTATCATAAGTGCTAGCTCTTCATCGTCCATATCCTCTTCAGAGTCTGTAACATCATAATTATCGTTAGATTTTAAGGCAGTTAACTTCTTACCTTTGGGATCTTCTTCTTTGTTGATTTGCTCCACTTCATAGGACTAAAGTGTGCCAACCAGTTCATCTACGGAAAGCGGCATGATCCTTTGTGTTTCCCTTATTGAAGTCTCTACATGATTCCAGTCTTTGGAGAGTCCACGCAGCAATTTGTTGACCTTCATTGGTCCTAAGATTGGTTGTCCCTGATACTCTAGACCATTTATAATTTCAGTAAAATGACTAAACATATCAGTGATAGATTCTTCTCGCTTCATCTTGAAGGATTCATACTGTCCGAGTAGAATGTTGATCCTAGCTTCTTTCACTCAATCAGTTCCTTCATAGGTAATGTGCAGCCTATTACAGACTTCTTTGGCTGTTTCACAAGAAGATATCCCGTTATATTCAGTAGGAGATAACGCACAATATAAGAAATAAATTGCTTTAGCATCAATAACTTGTCTCTTGGTTATGTCTTATTGAGTTATCTCGCTAGCATCTGTAGCTTCTTTTCTTCTTTCTGAAACTGATGTAGCTTTAGGAATGATTCATTTTTTTTACCACATCCCATTCCAGAGGATCTTTCAATCTTAGGAATGCCTTCATCATATTTTTCCATATGCTGTATTCCTTTCCATCGAAGTAAGGTGGTCTGATGTTGCTCTGGCTTTCAACCAAACCTGGAGTCAACATACTAGCCATAGATCTTTAACTCAGAAGTAAAAACACTTCAATTAAATGAGCACACAGGCTCTGATACCAATTGATAGGGCTAGCAAGAGCACCTAGAGGAAGTGAATAGGTGATCTAAGAAGTTTTTGCAAAACTTAATAGATTAATTCATCTTCTGAGAATAATAGACTGAAGATGTAAAAGACTATAAACAGTTATGTAAAGCTACGAATTAGAGTAAAGAGATTAGAGAAAGAGAAATGAAACACAAGGTTTATGGTGATTCGGCTTAGACCAAGCTTACGTTCACTCTCCCGCACTAACAGCCCATTGGCTGGATTTCACTAAGAATCAAAAGAGATTTACAGTCTCACGTCCTTGATTCCACAATGTAGAAACTCTCCCACACTTCCTCAAGGTCTCACAAGTATATAGTCTCTCTTTCGAGTACAACTTAAGCTCAATAATTGAAATAGCAAAGAATTAGGAGCTTCAGACTTTGGAATTTTTCTTTTACGCACACTCTCGAATAACTTGAGCGTTCTGCTTATATACTCCTCCATGCCTTTATAACCGTTGGCACCTTCCAAAGGAATTCCTCTAATCTACCCGTTGGATATAATCAATTAGGGAAATCTCGAGTTATGTAAGGAATGTGATGATAGCCCACCAATCCTGCTCGCCCATACAATCAGGATCTAGGTTTTCATAAGTAGAACCTTCCAACTATACTTCGCCAATCAACAGATCTAATTACTCGAATTGATTTCAATATGAATAACTGATCACGTGATGCTATCTCCAGTCGTAAGATCTTTTTCAACCGTATGAATCAAATCATTAAAGATATACTCGCATCTAGGTAAGTCTTCTTTAACGGATAAATCTTTTCTTCGTCGGTTTGGAAACTGTCAGTGATGGTAGATTTTAAATCTTGAGTCTGGAGGTCTTCAAACTTTGACGATAGAGTCTGCAAGTCTTCAGACTTGACTGATGGAAACATTTTGTCAATTTCAAAACAAACAAGGAAGTTTTCTCCAACCCATCAGAGATTGATTTCTGAAAGAGAAATATTTTTTTTAGGGAGTCTGCAAGTCATTTAGGGAGCGAATGATAACCATACTCATCGAGATTGATTTCGAAAGAGATTTTTTATTTTATTTCTATTATTGGATGAGTTTATAAACAAAATTACGCATTTAATAACGATACAAAAATTTTATTCTCAGAATAGAAATTCGTTTGATAATGGCACAAAATTTATTCCTTCTAGTAGCGGTCGCCAATCGCCGTTATCGACGACTGGCGGTTGGCAACCGAAGACCGGTGAGCAATGGCGGTGGTAGTAGACAATTAGCAACAGTGGCCAACGGAGAACGAACAGCAGTCGACGACGACAAATGAGCAACCGACTAATAATGAGGACAAACAAAGAAACAAAAATTTGTTTCTCATTTCTGTTCCAAAAATAGAAAAGTTAAAAACATTTATTTTTCATTTATGTTCCAAATCTATTTCTGGAATAAAAATCTACTTCAGAAATAGAAAATGAAATAGTTTTATCAAATAGATTTTTATTCTAGAAACAAATCTTGAATAAAAAATAAATTGGAATAGAAATAGAATGGTTATTATGTGCGCCCTTAATGTGTCTTTATTGTTCTTTTCCGTTCGTATCTATGAGTAGAATTAAATGTGTCTCACTGGGATTCTTTATAAAGTAGAATTATAATGTGTTTGGTAACGCTCCTATTTTTCTTTTCTTTTTTTATTCCTCGGAATATAAATTAAAAAGAAATCTGTTTGTATTGGTTTTTGTTTTGAAAAATAGATTTGGAAAAGAAAAAAAAAATTTGCTTATTTGTTCCTGGGAATAACTCAAGAATCAAGCCAATTTTTTTTTCTTTTTTTCTTCTTTTCTTTCTTTTTCTCTTCCTCCTCTTCTCCCCTAGCTAGTCACCGGCATCGGCGATGGCCAGCAAGGCTCCCCCAAGGCCGGCAACGGGCTAGAGGAAGAAGAACAGAGGGAAAAGAAGGAAAAAAAGAGAAAAAATGTAATAAAATTATTTAAAATTTAAAGAAATTGGAAGTCATAAAAAAATTTGGGAGTTGTACCAAATGTGTTTCTATTTCAGGAATAAAAATTTTGTACATTTACCGAATGCTTTCTTTTGCTTAGGAACTTGTTTAGGGAATATAAATAGAAAAAAATATTACTAAACAAAAATTGCTCTGGAAACAAAAACGCCACCATACACACAATTAGTTATGGAGCTGAAGGACTTGAAATACAGTGTGAGATGCACAAATCGTTTTTAAAATGTCCCTTTTTAACCACACTGGCACGTGAGTGAATGTTAAATAAAGATAAAATGAAGGGTTGCAGAATTTGAATACAAAAATAAACATTAGATTATCGTGCCCGTCCAACCCCGGACATAAAATAATGAAGACTAGTCACGTTTTCCCCTTGGAGTGACGGAAAATTTTATGTAAGTCTGGATCAACGGGACTTGATTTATCTCAAGCATTGATTACGGGAAGCTTTTGTTTAGGGCTCACATGAGACCCAACGATCCGGTCTAGCTCTCCATGCATTCACCAATAAGGATCCCCAGCCTTGTAGATAGAAAATAGCTACATTATGTTTGCACTCATCTTTTTCGCTTGTGATTCTTAGCATAGGCTACTCCAAACGTATTTTAACGGGGGAAAAAAAAGGCTACTCTAAACGTAGAACCTCATTAAAAAAAAAAAAAAAAGACCAGATGCCACACGGAGAAAAAGGGGTGTTCAAGAACCTTAGTGGATTTAGCTAGGGCTCAAGGATATCACAAACCAAACACAGAGGTCCTCTAAATGCGACATCTACTTTTCCAAAATTATGGGGTAATATGGCAAAGAACGTCAAGTGCTGTGACACCAAGTGCATATGCTGGCATGTACCAAGAATGACAAAGAATGTACACTTGAAAGCATGTGCATCTGCAAAGTATACGCGACATCAACAAACGCGGGCACACATAGTCAGCTCTCAATAATAGTGTCCTATATGTGCGTGGAACCCGTTGAGAAGGGCTCTAGACCTTTCATGAAATCCAATGGTCTTTCCACTGGTTGAAGAAAACGAAGAGTACGTCCCTTTCTCCATATTAAATGGTCCAAAAGTTCTTTCGTTGCTTTGAAATGTGAGAGAGCAAATAACAAAAGACCCAGAATCATCTCTTATGTAACCAAAATACGTGGTCTAACATTCACTGAGGTAATCAAGTTTAATCTGCAAAATTGAAAGGGCGACATTTTAATCACAAGCTTTTTACTGTGGGATTGGAAAATTCTCGACAAAGAGAACACCCCTGGTTAACCAAGTTAGACTAACAAGGCACAAGACCATAGAAAAACATTTCAATGCGCTAAGCGGTCCGATCTTGTATATGAGTTTCTAACATGGAGACAACTTTGTTGTACAAGTTAACTCTAAGTTGAACTCTAAGTTGCAATGTTGCTGGATAGTTTGATCCTAAACCATATGCAGTCAATTAACATGTGGCAAAAATTAAAAATGGCATTGCAACAGAGAAGACCAGGATGGCAAAACTCAAATTTGAAGGCATTATAATATATTAGCAAAAAGGAAACAATGTCCTCAATCAACATATTCAAAGATCCAAAATCTTCCCATTAAATGGGCCAATTTTGACTTTTCCTTCTGCTGTCTGATTAATACGCTTAACTTAGTCAAGCCTGGTTCTAATACTAATTAATACAAAACAATGATATAAATCGGACATTGGATTTACATGGCGCGGTTGGTGACCTATGCCACGATGAGATCAATAAAGAATTCCATTATAGATCAGATGATGCAACGAAGATAACAACCATTGGAGTCACTTGAACATTCATTGTTTTCCAACCTCTAATTATATACAATAACTCCCACAGTGTTTAGTCCTCACAATTTCTTGTAAAACAACATCTCAATGTTACGAAGGAATACATAATTCGTACCCCAAGAAAGACCCATTTTTTATATAAATAAGAATTGGATCCAAAATAGAAAGGCTCTGTTCAAGTAACTTACTCAAGCTAGGAACCCCACTCCAACTAACAAATCTATCCAAATTAGAAAAGTTTTTTAGTTTATTGGGGGACTTAAATTTGAGACATATTTTGATATTAAGAATGATGGATAATGTAACACTAAAAACATCATATCGTGCAAAGTATATACGACACGGATAAACACAGGCACCCATAGTCAACTCTCGATAATAGTGTCCTATATGTGTCCCAAGTGAATCGAGATGGGTTCCAAACCTTCCATGTAATCCGATGATCTTTCTACCTTTGAAACTCATGCGCACGTCTAGTTTCCATTGATGAGAAGAAGAAAGATGAAAACACGGTTTTTGTCTAATTGATATATGGTGTACCCACTTCCATTGAAAGGCCATACGTGCATTTGGTTAAAAAGACATCAAGAGGAAACCCATGGCATCTTTTCTTGAACGTGCGTGTCTCCTTGTCGTACAATAATTTAAAAGGGAAAAATAATGATGGGATGTAATTCTTTCACCAAAATGTCTGTTAGCTTAATCAGAGACTTGTTCATCACTGGTTTCACTCTTTGAAATCTGGAACTGCAACTTTTTTTTGGACAAAATTTGTCAGTTCCCACTCATACTTGTTAAGAAAAATGGATTTAATGGCAGGATAAAAATCTCTCTCTGAAAATTTTTTAAAGAATATTTCAAATAAAAACTTAAAATGAAGTCACTTTCTCATAAAGGTCCAGAGTGAACCTTGTTTCAAATAAGGGTTGACAAGCATGTGACCATTCTAGCATTCGGAGAAGGGGTACTTTCTTTTCTTTTTTAATTTTCTGTTTTCCCTCTTTCCTTCCCGGCCATCACTATACCTTGTTGATGGCCCCTTATCGATGGTCCGTGGAGGTCGCCGGCCTTGGTCAACGGTTGCCCACTAGATCCAATGAGAGCAATCCTTGGCTTCACGTGGCATTGCCAACCCATGCAAGGGCGGTGCTCGCCTACCAAGCGAGGGCAACCCTTACCGAGACAACCCTGAGTTTGGCAACTTCTGTCAGCCAACGACGAGGCCTAGCGATGGCTGATGAAGGGAAGAGGGAAAATGTAAAAGGGAAAAAAGTAGAAAACTACCTAGAATTTTTTGGACTAAAATACCCATTTTCTGATGACGAGAATAGTCACATGCTCTCTAATTGGCCAAAGATTTGGCTGGCTGGCAAGCTCAAGCCATTATTTAAGATAATTTGGCCACTTTAAACTCTTATTTAAGACAATTTAATTACTTCAACTCCTTATTTGAAACAATGTCAACTCTGAAGTCTTTTTTGAGAAAAAAAGCTCTTATTTGAAATTTTCTTCAAATTCTACATTCAACCATGGAGCATGCGGAACCTAATACAACATATTTGCACGTAAACCCACAGCACTCTGCAATACGATGTTGACTATTCACCGTTAGAGTTCCAAAAACGCATTATCCTAGTTTGGTAGACATATCCAGGTCTTTTAATATTCTTTCTAGTTGTTATTTTTCATTCGAATTTGTGAGAAGAATTAAATGCAGCTCATCGGACTCTTCATCGACCATAATTAATTAGGGAGCTAATGTTCCTGGATTCAGTACGAGATGCTCAAATCGTTTTTAAATGTTGTATTATAATCATACTAACATTTAGCAGAAAACGTGAGTGAATTTAAAATGTAGAGGCAATTAATGGTAACTGAATCTTACACAAAAAGAAACATTATTTATTATGTACATCAAACCCGAAAGAGAATATCGTAGAAAAGTCGTGATTCCCTTTGAGGATCTTGAACAAATTTGTCTGGTTTTGGATTCACCGGACTTCAATTATGTCAAAGATTAATTATATTAATATTTTATTTAGGACCCATGTGAGACCCAACAACTGAGTCGAGCTTTGCATGCTTTCACCAATGAATATCTATAGCCTTGTAGATAGAAAATAGCTACACCATATATGCACTTGTCCATACCATACATCTAGGACTTCTAGTGAACATATCTCTTAGAGGCAATTAATGACAACCGAATCTCAACACGAAAAGGAAATATTGGATTACTATGCAAGTCAAACTTGAGAGAGAAAATACCCCAGAAAAGTCGCATTTTCCTTTGGGGATCAAGAAAAAAATTATCTAGATCTAGATTCACTGGACTTCAATTATCTCAAAGTTTGATTATGTCAATAGTTTATTTAGAGCCCATGTGAGACCCAACAACTGGTCGAGCTTTGCATGCTTTAACCGATGAATATTTATAGCCTTGTAGATAGAAAATAGCTACACCATATATGCACTTATTCAAACCTTACATTTAGGACTTCTAGTGAACATATCTCTTAGAGGCGATTAATGTCAACTGAATCTCAATACAAAAAGGAAACATTGCATTACTATGCACATCAAACTTGAGAGAGAAAATATCGCAGAAAAAGTCGTGTTTTCCTTTGGGGATCATGAAAAAATTTGTCTAGATCTACTTTTTGGACTTCAATTATCTCAAATTTTGATTATGTTAATAATTTATTTAGGGCCCACATCAAATCCAATAGCCGGATCAAGTTCAACATGCTTTCACCAATGAATATCTATAGCCTTGCAGATACAAAATAGCTATGCCATATATGCACTTATGCACACCCAACGTTTTCGCACGCAATTCTTAGCGTAGGCTTCTCTAAGCATAATGCTTGCGATTAAAAAAAAACAAAAAACAAAAAGAAGAACAAACACCATAGGTGAATAAAGCGGTATTCAAGAATAGAAATGGAATTAGCTAGGGCTTGAAGATATCGCAAAACAAAGCAAAGGGTGCTCTACATGCGTCATCTATTTCTCCAAATACAATGGCAATTACTAATTTCTTATATTGGCATGTTCTAACTGTTGTGAAAAACAAGCCGAACAAATAATAAACAAAAGGGATAAGTGCACTGGAAGTCCTCAAATGTCATGAAAGTACAATTTAGTCCTAAAATTTTCAAAAAGTGCAATTAAGCCCTAAGACTTGTCACGAAAGTGCAATCTAAGTCCTAAAACTTTCGAAAAATATAATCAAGTCTTAAAACTTATCACAAAAGTGCATTTGAGTCCTAAAATTTTCATAAAGTGTTATCAATAAAAGGACTTGATTTGACTAATTTGATAAGTTTTAGAATATGATTGTTTTTTTTTTTAATTCTAGAACTTGATTGCACTTTTGTGACAATTTTTAAGACTTAATTGTACTTTTTAAAGGTTTTAAGATTAAATTGTACTTAGTTAACAAGTTTTAGGACTTTCAATGGACTTATCCCAGAACAAAATAAGGTAATGAAATGGATAGTTGATTTATGTGGTTCTATCGGTGTGACTTACACCGAAGAGTAGCAAAGAGTTCTACTATAGATCAAGCAACAATGGAGACAACAAGCTACCTGAGTCACTCAAACGAAACTTGACAAATTTTGTGAAATTATTAAAATAGAGTTTGGTTAAATGAAATGGAGAGAGACAGAAGAGTTGTATGGGCATTTTATAGTGGTTGGGCCTAGATTATGCCAACATCTACTCTTCCATACTAATAGTCACCAAGAGTTTGGATTTGGCTAGTGGTTCTTTGAGAAGTTACGACATAGCCTGTGTTGTACAACACCCGTTCACTTCTCAACAGAGATTACAATTAGTGAGTTAGTCACTCTTGGTAATAATGAGTTGCTTGCTCAATAATAAGAGTATGTATATTTCAATTTGTAGACGTTCTTGCAATCTGTGTCGTCCTCAGCGTATGTTGATTTCTTTTTTTTACTCTTCAAGATCCACACCTCTGAAAATCAGGAATATGTCTGTGTTGCTGTTGATGAGAAGAAATAGAAGAAGTCGACAAGGTTTTTGTCTTGTTGATGCGTAGTGTAGAATCTCTGATCGACACCCATGTCTTCTTCTTTTTGAACGTGCATGTCTCCTTGTCGCACAATAATTTATCAGGGAAAACCAATGATTGGTGGGATGGGATGCAATTCTTTCAACAAAAATGTCGGTTAACTTAATCAGAGACTTGTTCTGATTGGTCTTAGGGAATGTCGAATCTGAAACTTGGATTTATTTGACAATATCTCATCAGCTCCCACTGACATTTGTAAGAGTAAACGAATTGAATGGCAGGAGCAGGAATCTCTCTCTCCGAAGATTCATAGTTCAGCTTCGTAAGATGCAGAACCTAATAAAAAATATTGCACGCTTATTGACGGCACTGAATCTAGAGCCGCGATACGATGTTGACAGTTAGACCGTTGACTTCCTAGGACGCATCATCCGGGTCTGGTGGACGTTACGATGCCTTTTAATATGCCTTTCTAGTTGTTCTTTTTCGTTCCAATTAGTGAGTAGAATTAAATGCGGCTCATTGGATTCTTTATAGACTATAATTAATTAGGGAGCTAATGGTCCTAGGATTAAGCACGAGATGCTCAAATTGTTTTTAAATGTTCTATTATAACCATACTGACATTTAGAAGAAAACTTGAGTGCATTTAAAATGTAGAGGCAATTAATGGTAACCTAACCTCAGTACAAAAAGAAACGTTGGATTATTTTGTATGTTCAACCCGAGAGAGAAAATATCATAGACAAGTCAAGTTTTCCTCTAGGGATTATGAAAAAATTTGTCTGGATTTGGATTCATCGGACTTCAATTATCTCAAAGGTTGATTCAATCTTTAAGGCCCACATGAGACCCGAAAGCCAGGTCAAGCTTTGTATGCTTTTAGTATGATTCAGTATAAGATTCTCAAATTGTTTTTATATGTTCTATTATAACCATACTAACATTTGGCAAAAAACTTGAGCGAATTTGAAATGTAGAGGTAATTAATGGTAACCTAACCTCAATGCAAAAATGAACGTTGAATTATTTTGCACGCTCAACCCAAGAGAGAAAATATCACAGACAACTCACGTTTTCCTCTAGGGATCATGAAAAAATTTGTCTGGTTCTAGATTCACCGGACTTCAATTATTTCAAAGATTGAATATGTTAATCTTTTATTTAGGGCCCACAAGAGACTCGATAGCCGGGTCGAGCTTTGTCTACTTTTGGTATGATTTAGTATGAGATGCTCAAATAATTTTTAGAAGTTCTATTATAACCATACTAACATTTAGTAGAAAACATGAGTGCATTTGAAATGTTGAGGCAATTAATGGTAATCTAACCTCAATAAAAAAAAAGAAGAAGGAAATATTGGATCATTTTGTACGTTCAAACTCAAGAGAGAAAATATCGCAAACCAGTCACATTTTCCTCGAAGGATCATGAAAAAATTTGTTCAGATCTAGATTCACCAAACTTCAATTATTTCAAAGGTTGATTATGTTAATCTTTTATTTAGGGCCCACTTGAGACCCAACAGCCAAGTCGAGCTTTGGACACTTTCAATATGATTCAATATGAGATGTTCAAATTGTTTGTAAATGTTCTATTATAACCATACTGACATTTATCAGAAAACGTGAGTGAATTTGAAATTAATAGGCAATTAATGGTAACCTAACCTCAATACAAAAAGAAACATTGGATTATTTTGCACGTTCAACCCAAGAGAGAAAATATCGCAAACAAGTTGCATTATCTTTTGGGGATCATGAAAAAATTTGTTTAGATCTGAATTCACCGGACTTCAATTATCTAAGGCTAATTATGTTAATCTTATATTTAGGGCCCATAGGAAACGTAACAGCCGGGTCGAGCTTTGCATGCTTTCACCAATGAAGATCTATTGGCTTGTAGATAGAAAGTAGCTACACCATATATGCACTTATTCACACCCAACATTTTCGCACACAATTCTTAGCATAGGCTACCTTTGGCCTAACACTTAAGGAAAAAAAAAAAAAAAACGAACAAATACCATGTGTAAGTAAAGGGATATTCAAGAACAGAAATGGAATTAGCTACACATTGCATATATCACAAAGTAAACCCAAGGGTGCTTAAGGTCACGCCCGAACCTCGAGTGTGTGCACATCCCTCGATGGTCAATAAAATTGCGATGTCCCAAGATGCGACACCGACCCATTCATTTTTATTTCACTCGCGGAAGCAAAACAATAACCCCTGACAACAACCAACATGGGATAAAAAAGTAGGAAACAATTTCACAACCAAAACACTTTTATAAACACATCGATTTATATATAAAGATCTATGTGACATCCCGAATTTTTTTGTTTTGTTTTCAATTAAATAAATCGGGCCTTTCATCGATGCACCTATAGTGTCATTCTCCGAGCTGATCACTCTAAATATAACTAGACTATATGGGGAAGTCATTAAAGAATTTTAATGCAATAGACTTAAGAATTCGACCAGGAATCAACTACTCGACCGTGCTCATCTGCAGAGATCATGATGGTACAGTTAAAAGTTGACTAGAGATCAGAGATAGGTCAGTTCGACTGAGATGTGTGGTTAAGCGTGGGTGATTTTACCAAATTGAAAAATTCTCGTCGATCGAGGCTAGATTGATTTTTTTTTATCGTTTTGGTACCCTGTGTCTGTATTTGAATCCTCACGATTTTTACAACAACCGAGAGTCGCCAACGTGTCGAAGAGGTTCATTATGGCTCGAAGAAAATCAACCACGGGTCATTTGCACTAAAAATTTATGAAAGCTACCCCGTATCCTAGGTAATGCTAAAAGCGCGCCAGATTGAAATTAACTGTAAACTTGAATCCGATTTCAGAAATTGAAAGTTCTGTTATGTCACGAGTCATTTAGGAACGTCGACTCAGTCTCCGAAGATTTTTCTGCAAACTGAGGTTTTGGTGGAAAAAGACGTCATACGGCCGTTTCCGACCGGGAAATTCTGAGGACTGTTTTTTATCGCGAAATTGGGATGCAAGTAGGCTCTAATGGCGTGGAAAATGCCAATGTGATCAATGACCCGATAATTGAATTTTTGAGAGCCATATTGGATTAATTCAATAAGGAATTGAATCCAATTAAGGGAAATCTTGTCCAAAATTCGTATGCCGCCTTGGACCCAACAATTGGACCACCTCAAGGCTTCTAGAAGAAGACTAGGCTGCTGGAAAATGTGCTGAGTAAGCCAGCTGCTTGGTGGGACACACCAAAGGGGACAAAAAGATGAGAGAGTAACCTGTGTGGCCCCCTCCTTAGCTAACCGGTCCCCTCTCCCTCCTTCTCTCCCTCTCACCGTCAAGTCTCCATCTTCCAACAGCTTGAAGACCTCAGCAAACCCAAAAACCGAGCCTCTTTCCTCCCCCTGGCCATCGAGCATCCCACCAGAGTTGCCGAGTGCCGTCGTTGCCACCGCGAGCCCGCGCGAGTGCCCGAGTCCCAGCTGCAACATCCAGCTCCCTTCGTCGACATGCCGCCCAGTTTGGAGTCCCTCAAGCCATGTTGAGTTCAACCAGAGCCCGTCTACACTGCCTCCACCACCGTGAAGCTCCACCAAAGCCCGCTCGGACTAGCGCCTTCCTCCATCACCCGTCTTAGCCTGTTTCCACCTCAGACAGCCACCATCTAGCCTCCTTCGACCACAGAGCAGAAGCCGAAGCCAATGGGTCTGCAAACCGCTGTTTGGCCCATTTTGTGGCTTTCCCGACCCAGAAAGGCATTCCCGCCTTGGAGTTTGTTGAGCCCCTCCGCGTCCCCATCGTTTTGATCTGAGCGAATCTTTGATCAAATGAGTTTAATTCACTAATCCTTGCTTAGTAAGTTAATGACATTTAAGGGTTGATTAGTTTAGACTAAGTATGGATTATATGGATAGTTAGAATAGATTAGCAATTTAATTAATTGTTATTGCATGTTATGTGGTTAGAGTAGTATAATTAGAGCCTAGACAAGCTCTAGTATTTATCTAGAGTGGTTTGGAAATCCGGACCCGTCTTGGCTTTTAATTAGGCATTACAGGCCTAAGCGTGCATTTTTAGTATTTAATAATTAATTTCCCTAATTATTTAATTAATTAATTATTTTCCAGAAATTAGACCGAGATAGTCAGTGACCGGAATTTTATGCTAATTGTAGTGGTGTGATATGTTTATTTAATTGATTGCTATTTTGTGCCGATTGAGTGTGATTTGCAATTTTGAGTATTTATCCCAAAATTAAATAATTTCAATAAGTAATTTGAAAATCACCAAGCGTCGATTTACAATGCCAAATATGGATTTGTGGACTGTTGAATTTAGTGGGATTTTAAAAGGAGAAAATATCGTATTTTGGCTAAGGTTGACCGTGTACTCACACACGATTATTTTTATCGGGAATGATAAAAATGTTAAAAGCATTAGATGGTCAAGATGGTATACTATGTTAGCTTAGAGCGAGTAGTATACCGGTACACTATATCAGCCTATGGGTGATATGTCAGCTTAGAGCGAGCAGTATACCTAGCAACTTCTCGTGAGCATTATTAGTATACTATAGCAATATGTCAGCTTAGAGCGAGTTGTATACTATTTATCAGCTTAGAGTGAGCTATACTATCTATTTTCAGCTTAGAGTGAGCACGAGGAAGATTAGTAGTTATTTGTGAACCCCCCATGTTTTTGTAGACCTGACATATATATATATATATCGGTTTGGTTTGTATATGACTTGTTATGATATGTATAAAAGTGTGTCGTTGGTTTTCAAAATTGTGGCCCTATTTTTCTATCCCATCTTGTTGTTGTCTAGGAATTATTTATTCGCTTCTACATGTGCATTAAAATGAATGGGTCGGTGATACGTCCTGGGACGTCGTTATTTAATTGACCACAGAGGGATGGGCATATGCTCGGAGGGTCAGTGCGTGACAATCTACAACCAAAAGTCAATTCCAAAAAGAGTCAACCAGCCATCTAGGTACACGAATCCCCAACCGAAAACTCCGAGGCCTCTGGGGGTTCTAGGTCCTCCATAGCACCATCAGAAGGGTTAGTTGCACCCTTACCTAGAGTAGCGTCGACGACTATAGCGGGGATCTCAAAACCCTGAAGAGGACCAACTCGGTATCCATTGAGCCCGCGGCAAAACCACACCATGAATCGATGAGGTACCCTCTGAGGTAGGCCCTCATCAACCCAGATGGTGGTCACCACGAGTTTATAGATCCAGTCACTCCCGAGAACAGGGAAGTCAGTACTTTGCTCCGTAACCCTCCGAGGCTGACCAAAACGTACCGGAGGGGCCACCATCTAAGGACCTGAAAAGTTAAAGCCAACGACGGGGTAAGACAATGTCTAAGCAAGTTCACCTCCTAAACCTCGACTAGGAAGGAAATACGCCTAAAGGCAGTCTATATACACAAGACAGATGACTTATCTCGCCTCAGTTTCCTCTTGCATGTCAATACAATTCATATACTCAATCAATCAATCCAATTAATACAATCGATCAATCAATCCATCAATTCAATCAATTCAAACAATCAATTCTATCGATACAATCGATATAGTCAATACAATCGATCATGGGGTCTCGATTATAAGACCAAATCGTTATGACACGTCCCATACCATGCCACACAATTTTGTCCCATAATCCGGCGCGTCAATTTCAATCAATCACACGTTCCAATTTGATTATTGCTCACACAAGCATGAACTACCGACGCACATCGGTCTTCTGGCATAGTCAGGCTTCGTCTCACTCCTTTGAGCACGGTAACATCCACCGACACACATCAGGCACAGCATTCCTGAATGAGCATCGGTATAAAATCTACTGCGACTGGCTTCTGTTGTCCAGGGGCATACCATATAGGAGCAACGTCCTACCAACGCACATCGAGGATGAGTTCACTTAGCCATCACACGATCAACCAATCCTGGCCAAGGACATTGTGCTTTGCACTCAAATGCCTCAATTAAAATAATGAACTTGGCTTATTTTCTTCGTATTAAAAACTCCTGATAAAAATAATCGTGTGTGGCTACACGGTTAGTTTGAGCCAAAAATGCAATATATTCCTTTTCAAAATCCCACTATTTAATATAGTACCTAAAAACATTTTTGGCATTAAAAACTAACACCTGGTATTTTTTGATTAAATACCAAAATTTCCCAATTTTGAAATAATTATTCAAAATCACAATCACCACTCAATTTGCACAAATTAACACTCAATTACATAAACTAAGCACACCATTGCAATCATCATGAAATTCCAGTTACCGGCTATCCCGGTATAATTTCCAGAAAATATTAAATAATTAAATAAATTACAAAAATAATTAAAGAATGCAAAAATACAATAAACACCAACTTAGGCTGGAAATGCTAATCTAACCACTTAAACGGGCTTAGAAAATTTATGCACCTATCTGGATAAATAGTACAATCTATCTAGCCCTTAATTAGTCTATTCTAACCACCTAACGTGCATAATTAAGCGATTAAATCATTAATTTAATCTAACTAACAACCTAATCCCTAATTAGCTTAAACTAAACAACCCTTAAGCATAATTTCCTCTCTAAGCAGAGTTTAGCAAGTAAACTCATCGATTTAGCGAGCCGGTGAGTCTACAGCGACGGCGACGCGGAGGCAAGTGATAAACAAGCCTACGGTGACACCAACGGAAGTCCAGACGGGCCTTAAAAACAGGCCACAAGCTCTCAGCTAGGGGCTTAGCTTTGGCTTCTACTTTGGGCTGGAAGAACCGAATGAAGGGGCTACTTGGCTTGGGAAAGGGGCACGGCGGGACGGCGGTGGCAATAGTGGATGAGGCGGGCGGCTCCAGCGGTTGGACGTCGACGAAGGTGCTTCGGCTGGGCTTCAACGGCGACTAGGGGCTTCAGGATGACGGGCCGGCATGCGAGTGATGCGGGACGATCGTGGAGGCAGAGCGCAACTCACGGGCGATGTGCGGGCGAGCGACGAGTCCGACGACTTCAGGCGGGCGGCAAAAGGGGTCGACGGTGGCTGCTGGCCTTTTTCTCTGGTTCTCTTGAGCTCTCTAAACTCACACAAATGGAGAAAAGGAGCTGCTGAGGGAAGAAGAAGGTGGCTGCTGCAAGAGGGGGACCCAAAATGCCTTCAAAGTCTTCACATATGTCCCAATTCTCTCATTGCTTGCCCCCATCTTGCTTAGCCATCATCCTTAACCATTATCCACTCCCAAGCTTCCTCAAGAAGCCATCCAAGTGGTTCAAAAGTTGCTACCCCCATGGCTACGAATTTGGTCATTTCCCTCTTAAATTTCACTTCAAGTCCTCTTCAAATAAATCCAATTGAAGTCCAAACAATTCCACCAAGGTGCCCCCATCATAATCCACATGTTTCCTTGCCAATTGGTCCAACTTGATTGCAAAAAATGCAACCAAAAATGGCCCTCTAATTTTTCAGGTCCAAAATAACCCAACTTTGAAAATTCGCCGAGAACTCGGATTTGCAGAAAATCTTTGGAGGATAAGTCGATATTCCTAAAATGAATCGTGACATAACAGAACTTTCAATTTTTGAAATCGGGTTTAAATTCGCGATTAATTTCAACCGGGCGCAATTTTAACGTTATCTAGCTTACCGGGTAGCTTTTAGGAATTTTTATTGCAATTGACCCGTGGTCGATTATTTTCGAGCCACATTGTACATCATCGACTCATTGGCGACTCTCGATTATCGTGAAAATTTCGAGGTTTCAAATACGGGCACAGGGTACAGAAATGACAGAAAAATCGGTCTAATGTCGTTCGACGAGAATTTTGCAATTAGGTGGAATCACCTACACTTTAATCACATACCTTAATCGAATCGACCTATCTCCGATCTCTGATCTATTTTGACAATGCCGAATTGACCATTGCAGATTAGCACGATCGAGCAGTCGATTTCTGGTCGAATTCTCAAGTCTATTGCGTTTAGATTCTTTAACGGCTTCACCTGATAGACTAGTTATCCCGTGAGTGATTAGCTCAGGGAAAAGAACTATAGGCGTGTCGATGAAAAGCTCGACTCATTCAATTGAAAACAAAATCGGAAATTGGGGATGTCACACTTAGCATACGTCATCTACTTCTCCAAATATACTTGCAATGACTAATTTCAAATATTGGCACATTATAAGTGCTGCGAAAAACAAGCAATCGAATATAAAATAAACAAAACAAGGAAACGAACTAGATAACAAAGAGAGTAGGAAAGAGTTCTACTATAGATCGAGCGACAATGGAGACTGAAAACCACCTGAGTCACTCAAACAAAACTTAATAGATTTTGTGGAATTATTAAAATCAAGTTTATTTACGCATGAATAAGTTAATATATACAAACAAACGAATGCAAGTGTGAGCTAAAGATATCAAGTGCAATATGCCCCGATCAACCAAGTACTTAAATAAAATAGAGAGAGATAGAAGAGTTGCATGGACATTGTATAGTTTTTCGGTCTAGATTTTTCCAACAACTACTCTTTCAAACTAACAGACACCAATAGATTGGATTTGACTGGTAGTTCTTCGAAAAGTTATGACATAGAATGTGCTGCTTCTACTAATTCTTGTACACTAATTCGACACCCATCCACTCCTCAACAAAGATCACAATCAGTTAGTCACTCTTGGTGATAATGAGCTGCTCGCTCAATAACAAGAGTGTGTATTTTAGAGAATAAAGCTTTCTCAATTTGCAGACGTTCTTGCAATTCGTGTCTTCTTCAGCGTATGTTGATCTTTTTATTTTTATTTTTTTGTCTTCAAGAGCCACACCTCTGAAACTCACGAATATGTCCGTGTTTCTGTTGACGAGAAGAAGAAGAAAAAGACATGGTTTTTGTCTTGTTGATGCGCGGCGTAGAAACTTTGATCGAGACCCATGTCTTCTTCTTCTTGAACGTGCATTTTCTCCTTCTCGCACGGTAATCTATCGGGGAAAACCAATGATTGGTGGGATGCAATTCTTTCAACAAAAATGTTGGTTGACTTAATTAGAGACGTGTTCCTGATTGGTCTTAGGCAATGTCGAATCCGCAACTTGGATTTATCTGATAGCATCTTATCAGTTCCCACTAACGATTGCAAGAGAAAATGGATTGAATTGCAGGACCAGAAGTCTCTTCATCTCCTAAGATTCATCGTTCGGCTTCGTAGCATGCATAATCTAATATTGAATAAAGAAATAATTACATGACAGTTTTGAATTTACTATTAAAATAATAGTCTATTTTATATCACAAAAAATTGAATAACAAATAATTATAAATTTTTGTAAAGCCCACTCTTACAAAAATTTGTGGTTCATAACAAATTGTTACTGTTATGCTAACAAAGTCCTATAGAATACTTGCATCTTAATTGACGCAACTGAAACTAGAAACAAGACTAGAGATGCTCCAAGAACACATCGTCCGGGTTTGGTGGACATGCTGAAGCCTTCTAATATTTCCTACTGGTTTTTATTTATTTGTTTTATCTATTTTGTTCGAAACTTGTGCGTAGAATTAAATGTGGCTTATTGTTAAATCTTTTCTTCCTCAAAGTGGGAGTGCACCGGGGTTCTTTATGGACCAAGGGTAGCTAATGGTCTTGGGATACGGTGTCTGATGTGGGAAAATTACCAAACAAACTATAAATTTAGTGTAATTGTGTATATTCAGTCTTAAACAAATTTTGTTGGCTAATTGAGTCCTAAACCTTATGCATTTGTGACAATTTTAATTGAAAATTGCTAACATGGACACTAGCCGTCTTATATTGCGCAGTAGGTGTATATGTAAAAAAATTTAATAATAATTTATTATTTTTAGATTTATTTATGTATTCTTTTCTTTCTCTTTTATTCCCTTCTTCCTCTTCCTCTAGCCGATTGCTAGACCTTAGCAATTGGCTAGAGGTGAGGACTAGCAAGGCTCGACCCTTGCTAGCTTAGCAAACAGCTTGGGCGAGGATACCCTCGTGGCCTCTGGCGAGGGAGCTCTTGCCTAGCCATGGCGAGGCTTGCCCGAGGTCGACAAGGTCGACGTCCTCGGCCCTTGCCTTTGGCTAGTTGCTAAGGAGAAGAAGGCAAGGAAAAAAATGAAAGAGAACGACAAGAATAAAAGATAAAATAAATAAATAAATAATTTAAAACAATATTAAAATGTTATTAAAAATTATTCACTTCCACGCTAGCCGAGTCATGTAGGATGGCCGACGTTTATGTCAGTAATTTCTAGCTAAATTAGCCGAATGGATTGAATCGGTATAACTGCAAAATATTTAGAACTCAATTATTAAAAGAAAAGTTTTAAATTGGCACAATTATTATAAATTTAAATTTTTTTTAGTAATTTTCCCGCACAATGCTCAAATCATTTTAAATGTCTTCTTAAAACCATACCAACATTTATCACTAAACATTAGTGATTTGTCAAGCAATTAAGGGCTACAGAATCCGAGTACAAGAAGAAACATTAAATTATTATACCCATCCACCTCGGGGTGAGAATAATGCAAACAAGTCACCTTTTCCTCCCATGGTCATACAAATATTTGACTGAATCCCAATCGAGTGGACTTGATTTGTCTCAATTATTGATTATGTGAACCTTTTATTTATAGCTCACGTGAGACCCAATGGCCAGGTCTGGCTCCTAATGCATTCGACAATATATAGAAAGAGACCAAATACCAAATGGAGATAAGGTCGTGTTCAAGAACAAAAATGGAATTATCTCGGGCTCAAAGATATCACAAACCAAATAGAGGGGTGCTCTACATGCCACATCAACTTATCCCAAATCATGGGGCAATATGATAGAGAATGTCGAGGGATACGACAATGACAAATTACATACTGTAAGTGCTAGTATGAACATCTAGAGGGGGCTGAATAGGTGCGAAGACAATTTTTCACAAGGAACAATAGAAGTATTTTACTTTTAAAATTGAGTCTGAAGAACAACAGACTTTGAGTGAGTTTAGACTTTAGTAGTTAAATAGAACTACGAACAAAATAAATGAGTTCAGGAAAGTGAATAAGAACACATAATTTATAGTAGTTCGGCTTAGACCAAGCCTACGTCCACTCTCCACGCTGACAGCCTTCTGGCTGGATTCCACTAAGAATCAAAAGATATTTTACAGCCATATGATCTCAACTTCTCGGTGAAGAGTTTCTACTACTCTTTCATGAAGTCACACTATAAGTTTCTCTCTCTTTTATGTACAACTTTGAGCTCAGAATATCGAATGACAAGGAAATGGTAAGCTTCACACCTTGAAATTTTTCTTTCACGCACTCTATCGAACAACTAGAGAGTCCGCCTTAAATACTCCTTCATGCCTTCTTGACCGTTGGCACTTTCCATAGGAATTCTTCCAATCTACCCATTAGACATAATCAATCAAGAAGATCTCGAGTTGTTTGAAGAATATGACAAAAGCCCGTGAATCCCGTTCGCCCATACAATCAAGATTTTGGTTTCCATAAATACATTCTTTCCAAAATTACTTGCCTTCGAAAGGATTTGATGTATCTAAATTCATTCCAATAAAGATAACTAATCTTGTAGGTGATATATCCATCCAGAAGGCCATAAATAACCTGTACGAACCGAACTCTTGAAGTAAGAAAGATAATCTTGCATATGAATAAATCTTTTTCTTCACTTGTGTTCAGTCTAGAGTTTGTCAGAGTGGGCAGACTTCCGATATTGAACAGACTTTGACACTAAAGTCTGGCAGTCTTCAAACTTTGACACTAAAGTCTGGTCGTCTTCAGACTTTGACACTAAAGTTTGGTCGCCTTCAGACTTTGACACAGAAGTCTGAATATCTTCAGAACAGACTTTGGATAAGTTTTGTCAACTTCAAAACATTAAATAAGTTTTCTCCAACAACCTCTCCCTTTTTTATGGTGACAAAACTTCCCTGCAGATTTAAGAACTTATTGTGACATCTTGAAATTTCAGTCCTATTTTCAATTAAATAAATCGGACCTTTCATCGATGCTCCTATAGTTGTATTCTCTGAGCTAATCACTCATGAGATAACTAGACTATCTAGGGAAGTCAATATGGGATTTTAATGCAATAGACTTAAGAATTTGACTATTAATCGATTACTTGACCGTGCTCATCTGCTGAAATCATTACGGCATAATTAAAAATTGATTAGAAATCAGAGATAGGTCAATTCGACTGAGATGTGTGGCTAAATGTGGGTGATTCCAACAAATTGCAAAATTCTCATCGATAGGTACTAGACTGATTTTTCTGTCGTTTTGGTACCCTGTGTCTGTATTTGAAACCTCGAGATTTTCATGACAATTGAGGGTCGCCAATGTGTCAGAGATGTACAATGTGACTCGAAACAAATCGATCACGGGTCAATTGCATTAAAAATTTCTAAAAGCTACCCGATAGGCTAGGTCACGCTAAAATCATGCCAGATTGAAATTAATCGCGAATTTAAATATGATTTTAGGAATTGAAAGTTCTTTCATGTCACGAGTCATTTTAGGAACGTAGATTCATCCTCCAAGATTTTTCTGCAAATCGAGATTTTTGACGAAAATTCAAAGTAGGGCCGTTTTCGATTGGAAAATTCAGGTGACCATTTTTTTTTTTTTTCGTGTTTTTGGGATGCAAATTGGTTCTATGGGTGAGGAAAAATATCAATTTAATTGAGACTACGTTGGTGGAATTTTTTAGGGCTGAATTGAATCGATTCAAGAGGGAATGGAAGTGAATTTGGGAGAAATGTCTACAAAATTCGTAGCCACATGGTTCCTCAACCTTTGGACTATCTCAATAGCTTCTAAAGGAAGCTTTGTGGCTGGAAAAGTGGTTGAGGGAGCCAGCCGGCCATGGTGGGCCTTGGTCAAGGGGACAAGAAGATAGTTTGAGGTCAAGGTCGCCCCCTCCAAGGGCTGTTGTCCCCCTTATTCTCCATTCAGTCGGCTTCTCCATTTTCCAGAACATAGAAACTCTTAAACTTGTAGGAAAAACCGAGCATCACACCCCCCTCACCGTTGACCACCACGTGGAGCCGCTGAGTGCTGTTACTACCACCGCGAGCCCTTGCGCGAGCCCGCATCCTTGTTGCATCGTCTAGCCCTTTCCATCGTCGTGCCACCATGTTCGAGTCTCCTTAGGCCACGTCGAGCTCAACCAGAGGTCCGTCATCACTGTTCCGCCACCGTGAGTCCCCCGCCTAGCCGCTGCAGCCCGTCCACCAACCGCCTTCAACGTTTCCATCCCAAGCCGAGCCCGAGCAGCCCTCTCGGCCCACCTTCCAAAATCGAAACCCAGCAAGAAGCCGTGGGCTTTGAGGCCCGCTTTGGATCCTTTCCCAACCTCGCTTGGTGTCGCCGCTTCAGAGTTTTCGCTCATATCCGCCTCACCGCTGCCGTGAACTCATTGGAAATTAAAACCGGTAAGTTTACTCACTAACATCTGCTTAGGGAGTTAATTATGCTTAAGAGTTGATTAGTTTAGGTTAAGCTTAGATTAGGTGGTTAGTTAGAATGGATTAACAATTTAATCGTTCGATATTGCATGTTAGGTGGTTAGAGTAGTGTAATTAACGGTAGATAGGTCATATTATTGATCTAGATAGGTTCGGAAAATTTTCAAGCCCGTTTCGGCATTTAATTAGGCTTTTCTAGCCTAAGTTTCTATTTATGGCATTTATTGGTATTTATTTAATTAATTTTGGTATTTATTTAATTATTTATTATTTTCCAGAAATTATACCGGGATAGTCGGTGACCGAAATTTCGTGCCGATTTCAATTGTGTGGTTGGTTTATTTAATTGAATGCTGTTTTGTGCAAATTAGGTGAGATTTGTAGTTTTGGGAATTTATCCCAAAATTGATTATTTTCAGTTTTTAATTAGAAAATACCGGACGTCAGTTTACAACGCCAAAAATGTGTTTGTGGCTACATTAAATGGTGGAATTTTTAGAAAGGAAAATATTGTATTTTGGCTAAGGCCGACCATATACCCACACACGATTATTTTTATCGGGAATGATAAAAATGGTGAAATTTTCAGTTGGTGAGACTAGTATACTATATCAGCCTACGGGCCTTGATATATTAGCTTAGTGTGAGCAGTATACTTTATTTGTTTAGAGTGAGCATCATCGGTATATTATATCAGCCTGAGAGCTTCGATATATCAACTTAACGAGAGCAGTATACCTTAGTGGCTTCTGGTGAGCATTTTCAGTATACTAAATCAGTCCGTGGGTGTGACATCCCAAATTTTCACTTCTACTTTCAATTAAATTAATCAGGCATTTCATCGACGCGCTTATAGGGCTGTTCTCAAAGTTGATCACTCTTGAGATAACTAGACTATCTAGGGAAGTCATTAAGGAATTTTAATGCAATAGACTTGAGAATTCGACTAGGAATCAATTATTCGACCGTGTTCATCTGTAGAGGCCATTACGGCATAGATATAAATCGATGAGGAATCAGAAATAGATCGATTCGACTGAGATGTGTGGCTAAACGTGGGTGACTCCACTAAATTGGAAAATTCTCGTCGACCGACACTAGACTGATTTTTCTATCGTTTTGGTACCCATTGTCTGTATTTGAATTCTTGAGATTTTCACGACAACCGAGAGTCGTCAATGTGTCGAGTGGGTTCATTATGGCTCGAAGAAAATCGACCACGGGTTATTTGCACAAAAAATTTCTGAAAGCTAACTAGTAGACTAGGTCGCACTAAAAACGCACCAAAGTGAAATTAACCGCGAATTTGAATCCAATTTCAAAGTTTGAAAGTTCTGTCATGTCACGAGTCATTTTAGGAACGTTAATTCAGTCTTAGAAGATTTTTCTGCAAACTGAGATTTTTTGGGAAAAAGTTATCCTAAGGCCGTTTTTGTCCAGAAAAAAATAAGGGATCATTTTTTATCATGCAATTGGGATGCATGAGGGATCAATTGGTGAGGAAAAATACCAATTGGATCAATAAGATGTCGGTTGATTTTATAGAGGCTGGATTGTCTCGAATTAAAAGGGAATTGGTGTCCAACTGAGGGAAAAAGCCATGAAATTCGTAGCTCCACCTTGCCTAGGACTTTTGGACTATTTCAAAGGTTGTGAAGTGAGCCTTGGTGGTTGATGATGGTCCATGGAAGCCAGCTATGGCTGAGGAATGGTCAATGGGACCATTTTGGTTGAGGATGAAGCTTGGTAGGGCCTTTGTCTCCCCCATTTCGACCCTACCTCCACCCATACTAACCACCAACAAGTCCCCCTTGACCCTTGGGAGCCATCGGTTGCCGACGACCCGCTCGCCGGAGCTCCGATCAGCCCGTTTCCTCGCCGTTCAACAGTTGGTTCTCCTCTATCCAACAAGTAGAAGCAAAAGCCAAACCAGCCTTTGTTTTCTTCTTTTGTTGCCCAAAATAAAGAGCAAAGTAGTGGGTTTCAAGCAAGAGTCTTGGCCCATTTTGAGGTCTTTCCGAACCCCGAAAGCTAGGCCCACTTTGGAGAGAATCGAGTCCCGTTGCGCCCCTAACGTTTTGAACTGATCGGATCGCGAAACAAGTGAGTTTAACTAACTCATCCTCGCTTAGTAGGTTAATCACATTTAGGGGTTGATTAGTTTAGACTAAGTTGGATTAGGTGGTTAGATTATATTATATTAGTGAATTTAATTAATTACCGATGCATGTTAGGTGGTTAGCTAGTGCAATTAGCGAGTGAATAGACTCTAATATTTATTTAACAAGTTTCGGAAATTTTCTGGGCCTGTTCCGGCATATAATTAGGCATTATGGCCGTAAGTATGCATTTATTGCATTAATTTAATATTTTTCGTAATTATTTAATTAACTAATTATTTTTCGAAAATTACACTAGGATAGCCGGTGACCATAATTTTATGTTGATTATTGTGGTGCCATCTATTTATTTATTTGAGCTTTAATTTGTGCTAATTTTGCTTGATTGTGATTTTAGGATTTTATTCCTAAATTGGATAAATTTGGTAATTAATTGGAGAATTACCGAGCGTCGGTCTACAGTGCCAAAAATCTATTTTGGGACTACTGAAAATAGTGGGAAATTTAAAAGTGAAAACCTTGTGTTTTGGCTAAGGCCGGTCATGTACCCACACACGTGTATCTTTATCGGGTTTGATAAAAATGGTAAATTTATTGTATGATCGGAATAGCATGTATACTAGCTCAGTGGCTCTATATGTCACCTTTGAGAAATGATGGTATGATTTAACAGCTCAATGGCTCTATATGTCATCTTGAGAAGGAATAGCATGTATATCGTTTCGGTGGCTTTATATGTCACATTGGAGAAAGGATGGTATGATATACCGACTCGATGGCTCTATAAGTCATCTTGGAGAAAGGACGGTATGATACAAAGGCTCAATGGCGTTATATGTCATCTTAAGAATAGTATACTATATTAACTCGATGAATTGTATGTCATCTTAGAGAATGAATAGTATACTATTTATTGGCCTTTAGGGCAAGTTGCTATCTATATATCACCTAGGGTGAACAGTCTTGGATATTGATTGTATTCATAGATAGTATTGAATGGGCAGACCAAGAGATGGTCGTGGTGACATGTAATTGACTAGGTCGATTGATCGATGAGTCGATCTGATTGATTGGATGATGTGATTATTAGTAATTACGAATTGAACTGACTTGCAAGAAGGAACTGAGGCCAAGGTAAGCCCTCTGACTCGTGATTGTGCTTAGGCAGCCATTTAGGCGTATTTTCTTCCTAATTGAGTCTTAGGGAGTTGAACTTGCTGAGACATTGTTTCACTGGTTATTTTCGGGCCTCTAGTTGATAGCGGTGGGGAACTCGAGAGGCCTGAAGTTTATAAGGTGAAGCCCAGAGAATCAGTGAGCATGTCCGACTAGTTAGAACTAGGACATTTCTCTTTTGTTAAAAGCCGATTCCTTTTTGTAGGCTTCTGTGAATAAACCTGTGTGTTTTTAAAAAAGGTCTTTTGTGAAAGATTTATGGTCCGACTTTCCTATCTCATTATTTTATTGTCTGGGGATTATTTTTATGCTTCAGCATGCGTATATAAAATGAATGGGTCGGCGATGTGTCTTGGGACGTCACTATTAATCGACAAAGTTGGGATGGGCGCGCACCCGAAGATCGAGGCGTGATGGCAGGCTTTCATATATCAGCTTAGTGTGAGCAGAATACTTTATCAGCTTTTGGCAAGCTATATCTATTATCAGCTTCTGGCGAGCTATACTATCTATCTTCAGCTTAGGATGAGCAATCCTTGATGTGATCGGACTTTACAGATAGTATTGAATGAGATGACTGCGAGATGATGTTGATGGTTTAGAGTCGATTGTATCAATTGATCGATGACTCGTTTTGAGTTGATTTGAATTGAAACGATTTGTTGAATATATGAATCGTATTGACTTGTAGAAAGGAATTGAGGGAAAGGTAAGTCACCTATCTCGTGTGTGCATAGGTAGCCTCTAGGCGTATTTCCTTCCTACTCGGAGTTTAGAAGGTAAACTTGCTGAGACGTCATCTCACCCCGTTGTGGGATAACATTTACAGGTCCCTAGATGGCTATGCCACCCGAGCATTTTGGCCAATCAAAGAAGGTTATCGAGCAACACTTTTAGATTCCCCTCCCCGGGAGTCGAGGAGCCTGGGTCTACAAGCTCATGAAATCCATTGTCTGGGTTGATGAGGGTCTACCCCATAAGGTACCCCATCAATTCAGATTGTGGTATCGTCATGGGCGAAATAGACCCAGAGAAGGCCCTCTTCCTGAGTCTGAGATTCCTGGGTTAGTGCTGGAGATCGCTCTTGGTAGGGAGATGGTTGATCCTCCCGGTGGTTTAATGGTAGACCCGGATCTCTCAGATCCAGAGTCCTAGGAGTATCCAGTTGAAGACTCGAATGCTTAGGGATTTGTAGTCCTCTACCTTCCCCTTTTTGCAAACCTTATATATATCGGCTAGTATTGTATATGACTTAGCTGATATGTATATAAGTGTGTTGTGATTTTTAAAATTTGTGGCCTTGCTTTTCTATCCCATCTTCGTGTTGTCTGGGGATTAATTATTCACTTCCGCATGTGTATTAAAATGAATGGGTCGGCGACGCACCCTGGGACACCACTATTTAATCGACCACTAAGAGATGGGCACGTGCTCGGAGAATTGGGGCGTGACACTTATGACCTGCAAAACAATACTTTAGCAGTACATGATATCTTACAAAAACAATTTGTTATAGGATTTGGATAGCATCTATTCCGCAACCACATAAAACATGTTAATCTTAAAGAATTAGACATATATCAAGTTCAAATCAAAGTTTAAATATGCACGTTCTCCCCCTTTTTGTCAGCAACAAAAAGTGGAGAAAGTCAAAATTGAAAAGAGATAGGATGAAATGAAGTTTGCCTTGGAATTCGAACGAACTAAAAATCCCCCTGATTGAACTGTCTCCTCCAGCTTTCGCACTGTCTCCTTCAGCTTCTCAACATCTTCGATCTTGGCAGTCTATGAAATTTGCTGATGTAAAGCTTAAACTTGAAAGTTTAAAGACTGTACTTTCTCATTGAGAGAATCTGAAGTAGATTGCAAAGCAGAGTGAAGCTTATGCATATCAAACTCCATACCATATTGCTGTGCTTTTAACTCCAGAAGGAGCTTGAGCAGCCTTTGAAATTCTGCATTAGGTTCTGTTTGTGCACTAGCCTCAGTGCGTTGAGTTCGTGGAGTGCTGAGAGATGAGGGAACATCAGCTTCAGGAAAATGAGAAACATAGACTTCTTCTGGATCAACAGGAGATCGACTTATATCACTTGCAAAATGAGGAGAAGAAGTACCTGTTTTCTCACGAGCTCCCCCTGTTCTGTGCCTATAGGTCAAGAATGGAAAACTTCTTCTTATTCTTTCTTGTTATCAGCATGAAAGTGATGTTCTTTTCATGTTCTTTCTCCTACTTGTCCATTCCTAGTTGCTTCTGAATCCTCAAATAAGGATATTGCAATTATTGTTTCATAGGAGTCATCCTGACCCTCTTCTTCTACAGCTTCTCTTCCTGCTTCTTCTCTTTCCTCTATTTCTTCTCTGTCTTCTCTTTGCTTTGTGTCTGCTCTCTCTCCTGCTTCTATCTCCTTTGGTCCAACAAAACTTTGAAGATTCTTCAAGGCAAAGGCAGAGTGGTAAGATTATCTTCATCCTCTTCGTCCTGCAAATGAGGGATCTTCTCTTCTTGATAGGTTCTTTCACAGTTTCCTTGCCTTTTCTCTTTCTTGCAGCAGATTCTTCATTGGTTTTGCTAGGAGATTCCTTCTTCAAGCGCTCTATAGCCTTGCTCAGTTCTTTCAACCTCATCTTCGAAACCATTTTCAGTCCTATAGCTATATAAGCAACAGTTCGAGAACAAAGAGAGGCTAGAAACTAGATATGAAAGTGTCTGAACAATTTTGTGACCAATGCAGAGTAAGGCAGCTATCCCTTATCGTTCATAACAGTCCTATATATGTGCATCGGGATTGTATGAGGGAGTGAAAACTTCACACCATTGGAGATAGCAAACATAAGTCTTGGTTCAAATCTTGAAACATATGTTTTTGAAGCAGCCTTGGGTTTGATGCAGTTAATCACAATTTTATGCAGCAAGACATTTGAGGCTGTCAACCTAGAATAAGTGATGCCTCCTTCGGGTAGTTTGTCCTTAACAAGGAATCTTGTTGGAAACCACTCATTTCCACTCCAATATTGTCAGCCAATGTGTCAACATCCACCAGATAGTCTTTATCACTCACAATGAATTTACAACAATTCTGGTCAAGAAAAGACAGGTTTGAATAGAAAAAGATAGTCAACTTCGGATAGGCAACAGTTGTCTCAAAGCAGAAGTTTTCAAGTTGAAGGAAAGCCAATGTGTCAAATTCACCTTGATTGAGTCTAAAGATTCAAAGTCGACCGATCGAGGGTTCATCACTCCTCTTTTCAGCATCTAGATGTAAACGCTTTTGTGATCCTTAGAACGAAAAAGCTTCGTTCCATCACCAGGCATTTCAGTAGCAATGCCCATCCTCTGTTGAAAATTCGAATACATTCTCTCATCATCATCTTTCCTTTCAGGCTAATTAAAAGAGCTAAATCTAGGATCGACAGGAATGTTAAGGAAAGCCTCATTTGCTGCTCCTTTCTTTGCTATTCCTAAACGTTGCATCATTCTCTTAAACAACGTTTCGTTCTTATAACCGCGTTCTCTTAGAAAATCAGTAATAAAGGACATTGGCGAGCCACCCTTTTTCAGATGATCTTAAAGCTTGTATGGAACCTGGGGAGTCAAGGTATGGAGAGGAACAACATCTTGCTCAACTTCCTCTTCCGACGATTCACGAGGAGGATTCTGCGAAGTGTCCTTCGGGTTGTGCTGTGGAGATGTCTGAGGAGAGTCTTCTTCTATAAGATTGAAATGTATCTTCCCTTCAGGCACATTCCAAGGCCCCTTGCTTGCAATCCGGGATGATTTCCTTTGGTAAGACATACTTGCAGGCTAGGAGGATTTCTCAGACAGGTTCGGGTGAAAAAGATGGAAACTTGTGAAACAAACTTGAGAATAGAGATAGTAGAGAGTCTGTATTTTAGGGTTTTGAAAAGAAGTGCTCAAAAAAAAATACAAGAGGGTATATAAAGAAGATGAAAGGTCACAAAGAAAAGAGATAATCAAACTGTCAAAGGGAAAAACAAAACTGCCTTTTTGAAAAAAACTGAAAATAAAATAGGCAAGCAACGATTTGGTCAGGCATACCTTTTCATTATAAAAATAAAATACCTAGATTCAAGACATTTTCTTACTGAAGTAGCGTCTGGAAATTCTGAGTCTGGCCAACTTCAGACTTTACTCTAGAGGATAAATAATATTCAATTTGGTGCGAATAGACTCAAATATATTTTTCTTCAGGGGCTTTGTGAAGATGTCTACTAGCTAATTCTTCGAATCAAAGAACTGAATCATAATTTCCCCATTCTAGAGATGATCTCTTATAAATGATGTCGAATTTCTATGTGCTTTGGTCTTGAATGAAGAATTGGGTTCTTAGTGAGATTAATAGCACTGGTATTGTCGCATTTGATCTCGGTACACAATTCTTCAATCCCAAAGTCTCTTAGTTGTTGTCTTATCCATAGGATTTGAGAACAACAAATCCCAAGAGCCACATATTCTACTTCTGCTGTTCATAGAGCTACAGTACTCTGCTTTCTTGAGAACCAAGATACCAACATATTTCCCAGTAGTTGACAGGTTCCAGAAGTGCTATTTCTATCCACTTTACAACTTGCTAAATCAGCGTCTGAATATCCAAGAGGGATAAAGTCTCATTCTTTTGGATACCATAGACCCAGCTTTGGAGAAGTCGCCACATATTTAATAATGCCTTTTGTAGCACTTGAATGTGATTCTCTAAGATCAGACTGAAATCTAGCACATATGCAAACACTAAACAAAATGTTAGGTCTAGATGCAGTAAGGTAAAGAAGAGAACCGATCATGCTTCTGTAAAGCTTCTAATCTACTTTCATCCCTTTTTCATCTTTGTCCAACTTTGAGGAACTTGACATAGGTGTCTCTGTCTTTTTGCAATTCTCTAACCTAAATTTCTTGATCAGATTTTTGGCATATTTCTCATGGTGAATGAATATCCCTTTCTTTGATTGTTTGACTTGCAATCCTAGAAAGAAAGTTAACTCACCTATCATGCTCATATCGAATTCATTCTGCATAGACTTTGAAAATTTATTGCATAGGTTTTCATTAGAAGAACCAAAGATAATATCATCTACATAAATTTGTACTAATAAGAATTATTTTCGTTCTCTCTTTATGAACAAAGTAGTATCTACTTTCCCTTTTTCAAAACCGTTTTGAATTAGAAACTTACTCAACCTTTCATACCGTGCCGAAGGTGCTTTTTTCAGTCCATACAAGGCCTTTTTCGGTCTATAGATTGAGTTTGGCTTTCTTGGATCTTCAAATCCTAGTGGTTGTTCCACATAGACTTCTTATTGAATGAATCCATTAAGGAATGCACTTTCGACGTCCATCTGGAATAACTTGAAATTTTTATAGCAAGTAAAAGCAAGTAATAATCTAATTGCTTCTAACCTCGCTACTGGTGCATAGGTCTTGTCATAATCTATCTCTTCTTCTTGTGTATATCATTTGGCCACGAGTCTTATTTTGTTCTTGACGACTTTTCCTTTCTCGTTCATCTTGTTCCTGAAGACCCATTTTGTCCCAATTATAGATTTACCTTTAGGTTTTGGAATCAGCTCCCAAACATCGTTGGTGCTGAATTGTTTGAGCTCTTCTTGCATAGCTTCTATCTAGCTTTCATCGGACAAGGCTTCATCTACACTTTTTGGTTCAATCTCTGAAGCAAGTGCTAGAGCACTCAACTCTTCTCGCCTTTTGGATCTAGTTCGAATTCCTTCATCAATGTTGCCAATGATGAGTTATTTATGATGACTTGACTTGTGCTTCCAGTTGGTGCTTGGTTTGAAAGATTGTTGATCCTTTGCTTCGGTTGAAACTTCCCGATTTGTTTTTTGCTGTTCTCTAGAAGTCTGAACCTTTTCAGAGGAAGTAGACTTTTCTGCTCAAAATCGAGAGGATATATTGCTCTCAATTAAGAGGGTTCTGGCCATCTCCTGTAAGGATATGTTTTTCCTTTCCACAACCCCATTTTGTTCTGGAGTGTATGGAGAAGAGAAAACATGCTGGAAATTAGATTCATCACAAAACTTTGCAAAGTCCTGATACTCAAACTCATCTCCATGGTCAGTTCGTATACTTGAAATAGCATAACTCTTTTCATTCTGAACCTTCTTTGCAAACTTTGAAAAATAAGAAAAGGCTTCAGACTTACTTGCTAGAAAATAGACCCAAGTGAAGCGAGAGTAATCATCCATGATTACTAGGCAATATTTCTTACCACCAATACTTTGAGTTCTGGTTGGTCCAGAAAGGTCCATATGTAGAAACTGCAAAGCTCGATTGGTAGAAACTTGATTTACAAGTTTAAAGGTATTTCTAACTTGTTTTCCCAGAACACATGGAATACATAGTTCTGACTTTTGATAAGCTAGGTTGGGAAGACCATGAATAAGCTTCTTAGAAGAAATATTGGCAATTTGCTAGTCTTCTTAAGGCCTATCTCGAAGAAAACTCCATATGAAGTGTACAAAGGAAAGAAACCAAATGTTTCCTACTTCCATGTCTTTGACTATAAATGTTTTGTTTTGAAGAATGCAAATGATCGAATCGGGAAGTTTGAAAAAAAGTCAGATGAATGAATCTTCCTTGGCTATTCTACTTCAAGTAAAGCCTATAGGGTTTTCAACAAGAAGACTCAATCCGTGGAAGAATCTATGAACGCAACTTTCAAGATTATGTGCAGACTCAACCAGACTAGACTCAACTTAAAGAGTATGAACCTATTCCAGAGTTTTGCTTCATCTTGAATTGATTTAAGGCATTGAGAACTTTCTGGGTTTACATCTAGACGATAAATATTCCCATGCCTTTGCCTAGTGAAAGATTGGGAGAAGTCTTGGCTTGTTCCATAACAAATACCTTCTTGGAAGTTTATTTTGAATCCAGTGTCACAAAGCTGGCTTATGCTGAGTAGATTGTAGTTCAAACCTTCCACCAAGGAAACATTGTTGATAGTCAGGCTTCCAAACTTCACAGTTCCACAACCTACAATTCTTCCCCTGCTGTTTCCTCCAAAAGAAAATTTTCCTCCATTCATATGCCTCGAACAACTACTTTATAAAGCAACTTGAGTCTCTTGTTATATGTCTCGAACAACCACTATCCAAATATCATTTGATCATTCTCTTGATAGTGACTTGCGATCATAAGAAGAACTCAAGCTTTCTTTGGTATCCAAATTTTCTTGGGTCCAGGAGAGTTAGCATTAAAAACGGTCTTTGCCCAATCATTCTTAACTGGTCTCCAAATCTTGGGACATTTTTTTTCAAAATGTTCTGAGCTGTTACACTTTAGTCAATAGGTTTTACAAAAACTCTTTGAAAATGATTTTTGTAAAATGTCTTTGCAGGTCTTTGTTTAAGTCTCTCTTTTACTTTGGGAAAATCAATCAATGGAATGGTTTTTGAAGTCATACCTAAACCAGATTTGTTAAAATGGGGTCTTTGTACTGAAAGAATTTTCTCCAACTTTTCGGATCCTTTTGAAAATCACTTTGAAATATTTGAAATGTCCTCTTTTAAAATAACATTTTCCTTTGTAAGAGAATCAGAATTTCTTTCAAATTGACAAAACTTTTATCTAGATTTTTAAACTTTTCTTTCCAAGAAATTTCCTGTTGCTTGAGTTTAGAATTCTCCCTTTTTAGTTCAGAGATCCTTTTAAAAGAGGTTTTGAGATTGAGACAAAGTTCTTCTATGTACTTCGAGACTTTAATAGGAATTTTTAAATTACTAACCTCAAGTTCTTTGTCTAAATCTTAATCAAAGTCTCGTTTCGATTTTGAGTCCGAGTTGGAATGAGCCATCAAACATATATTGCCATATTCCTCTTCATTTTCCTCACACTCAGTGTCACTCCAAGTTTTGGCTTTGAGAGCCTTTTTGTATTTCTCAGTTCTTCCTTTATTTTTCTTCAACAAATGACAGTTAGGTCTGATATGCCCATTTTTCTTGCATTCGAAGCATATTACATCTTTGTTGGTTTCATTGTCCTCAGTCGATCTCTTCTGGAAATTTTGCGTGCTCTGCTTCTTCCAGTTGAATCTTCTTCCCTTTCTATTCAACATTCCGAACTTCTTAATCATAAGTGCTAGCTCCTCATCATCCATATCGTCATCCAAATCTGTATCATCACGATCATTATTAGATTTTAAAGCAATTAACTTCTTACCTCTTGGATATTCTTTCTCATTGATCTGCTCTACTTCATATAATTGAAGTGTGCCTACCAGTTGATCTACAGATAGAGGCATGATCCTCTGAGTTTCTCTAATTGATGTCTTCACATGATTCCACTCTTTAGAAAGTCCATGCAGCAGTTTATTGACTTTCATTGGTCCTGAGATTGGTTGACCTAGATAAGCTAAGCCATTTACAATCTCTGCGAAGCGACTAAACATATCAGTGATAGATTCTCTAGGCTTCATCTTGAAGGCTTCATACTGTTCGAGTAGAATATTGATTTTCGTTTCCTTTACTCGATCAGTTCCTTTGGAGGTAACATGCAATCTATCCTAAACTTCTTTCACTATTTCACAAGAAGAAATTCGGTTATACTCAGTAGTAGATAAGGCACAATATAAAGAGTAGATAGCTTTAGCATCAATAGCTTGTCTCTTGGTTATTTCTGCTTGTGTTGTTTCGCCAGCATCTACAACTATTTTTCCTCTTTCTGAGGTTGATGTAGCTTTAGGATTAATCCCCTTTTCTACCACATTGCACTCCAGAGGATCTCTAGATCTGAGAAAAGCCTTCATCTTATTTTTCCACACATTGTATTCATTTCTATCAAAGTAAGAAGGTCTGTTGTTGCTTTGACCTTCAACCAATCCTGGAGCCAAAATACTAGCCATAGATCTTTAGCTTATAAATAAAAACACTTCAATGAAATAAGCACACATGCTCTGATACCAATTGTAAGTACTAGTATGAACACCTAGAGGGGGGTGAATAGGTGTGAAGATAATTTTTCACTAGGAAGAGTAGATAGAACTATGAACAAAATAAAGGAGTTCGAGAAAGAGAATAAGAACACATAATTTATAGTGGTTCGGCTTAGATGAAGCCTATGTCCACTCTCCATGCTGATAGCCTTCTAGCTGGATTCCACTAAGAATCAAAAGAGATTTTACAGCCTTGTGATCTCAACTTCTCAGTGAAGAGTTTCTACTACTCTTTCACAAAGTCACACTATAAGTTTCTCTCTCTTTTGAGTATAACTTTGAGCTCAAAATATCAAATGACAAGGAAATCGTAAGTTTTAGACTTTGAAATTTTTCTTTCATGCACTCTATTAAACAACTAGAGAGTCCGCCTTAAATACTTTTTCATGCCTTCTCGATCGTTGGCACTTTCCAAATAAATTCTTCCAGTCTACCCGTTGGACAAAATCAATCAAGGAGATCTCGAGTCATTTGAAGATTGTGATGAAAGCCCATGAATCATATTTGCCCATACAATTAGGATATTGGTTTTCATAAGTAGATTCTTTCCAAAATTACTTGCCTTCGAGAGGATTCGATGTATCTAAATTGATTCCAATAAAGATAACAAATCTCGTAGGTGATATATTTATCCAGAAAACCATAAATAACTTATACGAACCAAATTCTTGAAGTAAGAAAGATAATCTCGCATCTGGATAAGTTTTCTTTCTTCACCTGCGTTCAGTCTGGAATTTGTTAGAGTGGGCAGACTTCTAATGTCAGACTTTCACACTAAAGTCTGGCAGTCTTTAGACTTTGACATTAAAGTCTGGTCGCCTTCAGACTTTGAAACAGAAGTCTGAAAATCTTTAGAATAGACTTTAGATAAGTTTTGTCAACTTCAAAACATTTAAGGAGTTTTCTCCAACACATACAGTGGCATATCCTAAGAAGGATGAATAATGTACAATTGAAAGCATGCATCCCTGCAAAATATGCAAGACAAGAAAATGCGCAAGCACACATGGTCAGCTCTCAATGTGTCCTATATGCGCACCGAGCAAGTTGATATGGCTTCCAGACCTCCCATGAAATCCGATGATCTTTCTCCCTATTGAAGGAAATGAAAAGTACTTTCCTTTCTCAATACTAAATGGTCCATGAGTTCTTTCATTGGTTCGAAAAGCGAGGAAGCAAATAACAATAAATCCAAAATCGTCTCTGTTGGGATTATCGGATTCCCAAAAACCGGATTCGACACTAAATCGAACCCCTAAAACGAATGCGGAAGACAAGCCCGGGAAAAACATGTATCACCGATCCTAAAGCATACCACGGAATCGAGCGTACTTTGTTAGTCACAGATTAAACACCAACGCCGATAAGAGGAAGAGAAAATCAATCCCGTTCGATCCGATGACGTTGATTGGCCTTGAAGGGAAGACGGCGTCGCCTTTAGCCTTAGTTTTTCCTTTTTGGAGGGAGAGAGGGAGAGGAACGTACGTACAAAATGCCAAAAGGTGCGTTCTCCCTCTCTTTCCTCCCTTATATACGTCTCCTCCAAAATAGAAACATACCCCTTCATCATATCCCTCCACCCATGGGTCCTAATCTTGTGGGCCGGGCTTTTAGGCCCAACATGGGCGGACGGGCCAACTTAGGCCCATCACATAAAACCATCATCTCCCACTCGCACATGGTAGGCCGAATAGGATTCTCTTTACCTCTCTTCAACATTCATACCGATGAATAATCCGTACGACCAGCATACTTTGATAGCTCGTTGCTATACATCTGTTAGGAATATATAGCAGCTCATAATAGGCATCACACTCTGAGTAGATTTAGTATGATGTACCCTATATTGATCAATTACATTTATATCTCTCTTGATCTCTTTTAAACAATGATATATATATATATATATATATATATATTGTATTCACAATTATGATTATCCCAAAGACAGTCATAATTGGTTAACCAGTGAATACAAAACTACAATGTGATTCTCCAAATTCGATCTTCCTCTTTCCTTCAAACTCTCAATTTCAATGCAGCTTACTTTTCTAGAAATGTCCCATTAGATCGAATCAATTCATGACCATTGGTAACATCCTAAGATAGCAAACACTAAATAGAAACTTGAGAATAAGTAAGAGTTATGAGGGGACTAAAAATTGAGGAACTCTTTTCCTCAAGAGTCTCACACGACATAAAAGTTGATATCAAACTTTTGTTACTCTTATTGGTCGTCTCATGCATACGTAGTATGAAATACGTATTACGGTATTAACTCTTTTCCCATGGAGCGTATGTCTATATCTTCAATACTGTACATATGATAGTTCATACATACCCAATGTCTAACTTGAGTTCACGTATCTACTTATTCACAAAATTCATCAGAACTCACATCTGGCATCATAGACGGATAAAGTAAATATGTGCACAAAATTTCATGTGGGTTATTTTACTTTCGGACAAAGTAAATATTATGTCCTCATCTTAACACTCAGTTAAGGCGACATACGTATTTTAAGCTTGAGCTCTCGATTATCACCTAGATAATAAGCTTAAAAACAGTCTCATCTCTATTTATCACACTGTAAATAGAGGTGATTACCCGTGTGAGTGGGCCAATCTTATATCCGTCCGACATACTTTCTCAACTTAAAATAATGCTCTGAGCATTAAGATGCATAAAGATCAAACAAAGATTCATAGGCATTAATGATGAAAACACAAATTCATCAAATGTAAACACTTAGGGAAATTACAATCCAGTACATCAGACTCTACGCAATCCTAGAAATTTTATATGGCCACAAAACACATCTCTAGGTATTGACTTTATCTTAGGATCTGCTACCATTCTATGCGTAATATGTACTGAAAGTTCACATCTTTTCGTGCAACCATATCCTTAACAAAATTATACTAGGTATCTTTGTGTTTAGTCTTGCCATGATATTTTGGATCTTTGGTGTACGCTTTCGCTGCTTGGCTATCACAGTTAACCAACAATAAATCTGCAGCACTTCCAATAACACCTAAATGATCCAATAATCTCTTAAGCCAAACATCTTCTTATATTGCTGCTGATAATGCCACGAACACAACTTCCATCGTGGACAAGGCTATACATATTTGTTTCTTACTGCTCCAACATATGGTGCCATTATTCGGTAAGAAAACAAACCCAGAGGTAGATTTTCTTTCATTTAAATCTCCTCCCCAATCAGCATCAGAATAGCCTTAGAGTCGCAGATCCTTTCCTTAATAACTCAACGTATAATCAGCAGTTCCCTTTAGATACCTCAGTATTCTCTTAACGGCTTTCCAATGTGCTGGACCTGGATTGGGTTGGTATCTACTCACCATTCCAACTAAAAAACATATGTCAGGTCTTGTACACATCATAGTGTATATCAAGCTCCCAACAGCACTAGCATAAGGAACATGTTTCATTTGTGATGTAGCTAGTATAAGCAACTAGAGGGGGGTGAATAAGTGCAAAAACAATTTCTCGAGATACCACTATAATACTAAGCAGACAATAGAAAGGAAATACTCTTTTGCTTAACCAAAATGAATTACGATCAAAGTAAAGTAAAGAGTAGGGAAGAGAAGATTAAACACAGGGTTTATAGTGGTTCGGCTTATCCTAAGCCTACGTCCACTCTTCCGCACTGACAGCCTATCGGCTGGATTCCACTATGAACAAAAGAGATGTTACAGCACAGTTCTTCCTTGATTCCATAGTGTGGATTTTCTATCACACTTCCTCAATGTTTCTCACAAGTATAAACTCTCTTTTGAGTACAAGTTTTTTCGCTCAAATGAATTTACTAAACAACAGGAAGCTTCGGACTTTGGAATTCTTCTATCGCGCACCCCTTGAACAACTTAGAACATCTTCCTTATATAATCCTTCATGCCATCATACCCGTTGGCACTTACCAAAGGAATTCCTCCAATCTACCCGTTGGACGAAATCAATAAAGAAGATTATTCGAGCTATTAAAGGAACGTGTCGATAGCCCATCAATCCTGTTCACCCATACAATCAGGATCTCGGTTTCCATAAGTAGAACCTTCCACGAATATTTCGCCAATCATCGGATCCTTGATCATCGAATCAATCTCGATCAATTCAAAGGGATTCCGTTATGTCATATCCAGCCAAGAGATCTTCTCCGTCGATAAGGTCATATCCTTAATGAAACATCCAGTTACGGATAACCTTTCTTCAACGGATTAGAGACTATCAATGAGGATAGATTTTGAGTCTTGAATCGGCTGTCCGGAGGTCTTCGAGACTTTAAATAGCGAGAGTCCGCAAACCTTCGGACTAGATCGATGGAAACGTTTTGTCGGCTTCAAAACACTTCAAGAAGATTTCTCCAACAATCTCCCCTTTTTGATGGTGACAAAACTTTCCCTTGAGATTTGGACAACTTTGACCCGCAAAACATTTCTCAAACACATATGCATATCTTATAGAGATAAATGGCTAAATGAATAACACTAGAATCTGCAACCACAGAAAATAGGTTAGTCTTGAATGTGATAAAGCCATCCATAAGAAATCAATAGCAGTCAATAGCAGTCAAATCCAAATTCAAGTCCAGACACAAAATTAAAGTCAAACATCAATCCAAATCAAACAATCCAAACGATTAAAAATTCAAAGATTGATTCAAATCTTGCACTTCTCCCCCTTTTTGTCAGTAGTAAAAAGGTTGAGATGAAAATGGAATAAAGTCAAGATTGCTTGGGAACGCAGACAAGCTGGAAATCTCCCATGGACTCGAACGATCCCTTCCACCTTTTCAAGTCTTCCTTCGCTTGAGCAACCTCCTCACCCTTAGCATTGGCCCGAATCTGAACAGAGGGGCTTGGATCTAATCTTTCAATGAAACCGAAGAAACTTGACTCGCATTCAAGCTTTGAACCTCGCATCCCAGAGCATAGATTTGACCGCGCATTTCCAAGAGAATATGCATAATTCTGCGAAAATCTACTGAGCTGTCGGTGCATGCGATCTTGCCCCGGCACGATTTGCAGATGATGGCATATCAGAATAATCGCGCGGGTTTGGCGATGAAGCATCATGTTCTTCTTCGGGAAAATGAGATGCATAAATGTCTTCCGGGTCGGCCGGAGAGCGGCCGACTCCCTCATTATCTCCCCCGTCTCTCTCGCCTTCGGTGGAGAAGAGTGTTTTTCATGCTCTCTTTCCTCTTGATTCATTCTCTCTGCTTCTTCTTCAGGTCTTTCCTCCTCTGCTTCTTTTTCGCCAGCTGCTCTTTCTTCTACTTCTTTTTCTTCTTCTTCCCTTTCTTCTTCTTCTCTCTCTTCTTTTTCTTTTTCTTGTCCTTCTCATTCTTCTTCTTCTCTCTCATGATGTTCCATCGACTCTGGAACAATATGACTTAGCTTCTTCAAAGCTATTGCCGAAATGGTAAGGTCGTCATCCTCTTCATCTTCCACGGAGAGAGCTCTTCTTTTCTTGTGTAGAGCAACCATGGCCTCCTTCCCTTTCCTTTTTGATGCAGAAGAGAATTGATGAGACTTTACAGGAGTCTTCTCCTTAAATTTCTCCAACTCCTTGCTTAGCTCCTTCAGACGCATCTTGGTCACCATTTTCAGTCCTACCACCATATGATCGCACGATCGAACACAAAAGATTTGCGGAGGCTGAATATTCAAATGTTTGAATAACTTCGTCACAAGGCTTGGGTAAGGAAGTTAACCTCTGCCTTTCATCATGGCTCTATACATGTGGAACATGACAGTGTGAGGAAGAGAAAACCTTTTCCCAGTGAGGATGGCATACATTAGCTTTGCCTCTGAACTTGAAACATCAATTTTAGAAGTTGATTTCGGTCGGAGGCAATTGATCACAATCTTGTGAAGCAAGATGTTGAATGCACTCATCCTTAAGTAGGTGATCTTTTCCTCTGTTCTCCTGTCCTTCACAAGTTCCAGTGTAGCCCGAGCAATAGAAACTTTGGTTGGTTGATATCTTCCTCTCTCAACTCCTAACACATATGCCAGCATATTCATATCCACAACAAAATCTTGATCTTTGACACTGAAAGAGAATCTATTAGCATCCAAGAAGCTAAGGTTTGAATAGAAATATGCGGTTAGTTTAGCATAGGCCTCTGTAGTGTCGGAGCAGAACTTTTCAAGTTGAAGATGACCGAACTTTTCCCTCAAGTTCACATTCACAGCATCCAGAAAATCAAAATCCACACTCCTAGGATTTATCACCCCACGCTTCAGCAGTTTTGAGTATAGATCCTTCTGTTCTTTCGATCTAAACAACTCTCCTCTTTTTCCTTGATTTTCCGCCGCAATACCCATCCTCGGTTGAAATTGGCTGTACATTTTGTCATCATCATTCCCATCTACAGGATTAACTCCCCAATCACGAGGATCACTTGGGATATTCGCAAGGGTTTCTTCTGCCACCCCTTTACGAGCAATTCCCAAACTTTCCATTTTCCGCAAAAAGATATATTCGTTCCCATATCTTTTGTCTTTAAGAAAATCATCGACATAGTTCAATGGAGTACGAGTCCCCTTTAAAGCATGATACAGCTTATAAATAAAAGAGGGCCTTTGAACTCTTACAGGATCTGCGTCTTCAATGATTTCTTCTTCTTGATGATGACCAACATTTTGAGGACTAGATGGTGGAGAATGACGCTGCCGAGAATGTTGTGGGCTCTGTTGCTGATCTGGAGACACTTCTTCTTCGGTGAGATCGAAGTGCGTAGGCCCCTCACTCATTCGCCGTGGTCCCCTGCTTGCAATTCTCGAAGACTTTCTTGAAGACGACATCTTTCTCGCTTTTGGAAGATTCCTTGCTTGACTTTCCCAAGAAAGATGACAACTTTTTCGAAGATTAAACAAGGGAAGAAAACAAGAATGGAGGATCGATGCTTTCTAGGGTTTTTGAGAGTAAAGTGAAGAGGAATCAATAGTGCATGATCGGTTAAAAAGAGAGGTATACGAATCGTCACAAAGGAAAATAAAAAGATGCCTTTTCAAAATAACTGTCCTTTTTCCGCGAAAATAGTCATTTCAAAAAATAACTTCTTTTTCGAAAGGAAACGTTGCAATAATTACGCCGATTAAAGATAGCAATAAAAAGACACGGTTCGACGATCGTACCTTTTCAAGATAAGATTCGAGAGAGAGACTAACTTACAGTCAAGATCTTGTTTGCCTGAGTCTGAGAGTCTCTAGACTTTAACTTCTTCAAACCTCAAAATGTTGAGTCTCGAGCGAATAATTTCAAATTGATTTTTCTCCAAAGGCTTTGTGAATATATCCGCCAGTTGGTTCTTTGAATCAACATACTAAATCGAAACTTCTCCATTTTGAACATGATCTCTAATGAAGTGATGTCGAATCTCTATATGCTTTGCTCTTGAGTGAAGAATTAGATTTTTGGTGAGATTGATAGCGCTGGTGTTGTCGCAGTTAATCTCCGTGCATGAATCTTCAATTCCAAAGTCTCTTCGCTGTTGTTTTATCCATAGAATTTGTGAACAGCAACTTCCAAGAGCTACATACTCTGCTTCTGCTGTAGAGAGAGCTACTGTACTTTGCTTTCTAGAAAACCAAGATACTGTCCTGCCTCCAAGTAGTTAACAGGTACCTGAGGTGCTCTTTCTATCAACTCTGCAACCGGCTAGATCTGCATCTGAGTATCCAAGAAGAGTAAAGTCTCCTCTTTTAGGATACCATAGGCCGATGCTTGAAGTTGAAGCAATGTATTTGATAATACGCTTTGTAGCACTTAAATGAGATTTTTTAGGGTCTGCTTGAAATCTGGCACAAATGCAAACACTAAACAAAATGTCAGGTCTAGAAGCAGTAAGATAAAGAAGTGAGTCAATGATACTCTGTATAGCTTCGGTCGACTTTCTTTCCTTCTTCATCTTTATCTATCTTCAAGGCACTTGACATTGGAATGTCAGTCTTTTTGCAATTGTCCAGTCCAAACTTTTTGACAAGATCATTAGCATATTTTCTTGACGAATAAAGGTTCCTTCCTTTAGTTGTTTCACTTGAAGTCCAAGAAAGAAGGTTAACTCACCCATCATGCTCATTTCAAATTCATCCTGCATAGTCTTAGAGAATTTCTTGCACAAACTTTCATTAGGAGATCCGAATATAATATCATCGACATATATTTGAACTAGCACAAAACTTTTGCTTTCTTTTTTGATAAATAGAGTAGTGTCTACTTTACCTTTCACAAAACCGTTTTGAATTAAAAACTTACTCAGCTTGTCGTACCAAGCTCGAGGTGCTTGTTTCAAGCCATATAAGGCCTTTTTGAGTCTGAATACTGAGTATGGTTTCTTTGGGTCTTCAAACCCTGGTGGTTGTTCCACATAGACTTCCTCATGGATGAATCCATTAAGAAAAGCACATTTGACGTCCATTTGGAATAACCTGAAATTTTTATGACAAGCAAATGCAAGTAATAAACGAATTGCTTCTAACCTTGCTACTGGTGCGTAAGTCTTGTCATAGTCGATCCCTTCTTCCTGTGTGTATCCCTTGGCCACGAGTCTAGCCTTGTTTCTTATGACTTTTTCTTTTTCGTCCATCTTGTTTCTGAAACCCATTTAGCTCCAACAATTGATTTACCTTTTGGTTTAGGAGTCAGCTCCCAGACATCATTAATTCTGAATTGTCTGAGTTCTTCTTGCATAGCTTCAATCCAGCTTTCATCAGATAAAGCTTCTTCTATGCTTTTGGATTCTATTTCAAAAATAATAGCCACAGCACTAGACTCTTCGCGCCTTTTGGATCTCGTGCGAATTCCTTCATTGATGTCGCCAATGATAAGATCTTTGGGATGACTGGACTTATGCTTCCAGTTGCTGGTTAATTTGTCAGATTGATGATCACTTTCTTCACTTGAATCTTCAACAGTCACTTGCTGCTGTTCCTTCAAAGTCTGAGCTACTTCTTGAGATTTAGACTTTGTAGAGTCTGGAGCAGGTTCAGTCTCTTCAAGCTGAGTCTGAATAGATTCATTTTGTATAGAATCTTGGAATTTGACATTCATTGATTCTTCCACTGTTTGAGTCTTCTTGTTGTAGACTCTGTACGCTTTGCTTGTGGTTGAATATCCAAGGAAGATGCCTTCATCTGACTTTTCTTCAAACTTACCAACTCGATCATTTGCATTTTTCAGTATGAAACACTTGCATCCGAATACATGAAAATATGAAACAATGGGCTTCTTTTCTTTGAATAGTTCATAGGGGGTTTTTTCTAGAATAGGCCTTAGAAAAACTCTATTAATAATGTAACATGCTGTTGAAACTGCTTCAGCCCAAAATCGTAAAGAGATATTGCTTTCAATTAAAAGAGTTCTGGCCATTTCTTGAAGAGATCTATTCTTTCTTTCCACAACTCCGTTTTGCTCTAGAGTATATGGAGAAGAGAACACATGCTGAAAACCAGATTTATCACAAAACTTTGTAAAATCTTGATTTTCAAATTCACCTCCATGATCTGTTCTTATACTTGAAATAACATATCCTTTTTCGTTTTGAACCTTTCTAGCAAATTTTTCGAAGTAAGAGAAAGTTTCAGACTTACTTGCCAGGAAATACACCCAAGTAAATCGTGAGTAGTCATCCACAATTACTAGGCAATATTTCTTACCTCCAATGTTTTTGTTCTGGTTGGTCCAAAGAGATCCATATGCAGAAACTACAGTACACGGTTAGTGGAAACTTGATTTATTGGTTTAAATGAATTTCTTACCTGTTTTCCCAATATGCATGGTGTACATAAGTCAGACTTTTGGTATGATAAATTGGGTAGACCACGAACAAGCTTCTTTGCTGAGATTTTGGCTATCGCTTCATGTTAATATGCCCAAGCTTTTTGTGCCATAAGCTCGCTTCGTCTTGGATTGAGATTAGACATTGCGATTCATCTGGTTTCACATCTAGGAGGTAGATATTTCCATGCCTTCGACCCATAAATGACTGAGTAGAGTCTTTACTGGTTCCTGAACATATTCCCTCTTGAAAGTTGATCTTGAAACCGGTATCACATAGCTGACTGACACTGAGCAGATTGTAGTTGAGTCCTTCAACTAAAGAAACATTGTTCATTGTGAGGTTTCCAATCTTCACGCCCAAGTCCCACTATTCTTCCTTTGCTATTTCCTCCAAAAGAAACTTTTCCACCATTCATTTGAACAAGCTTTATGAAACAATTTGAATCTCCCCGTCATGTGTCTCGAGCATCCACTATCCAGGTACCATTTCACCTTTTTCTTGATAGTGACCTGCATTTAAAAAGAGACTCAAGCTTTCTTTGGTACCCATATTTTCTTGGGTCCTTTTGAGTTAGTCTGATATGCGGTTTTTGCCCAAACTTTATTGACAGATCTCCAAACCATAGGACATTCTTCCTCAAAATGATCTGCACTATTGCATTTTGAACATTTGAGAGCATTACGACCTACTGGTTTTACAAAGGTCCTTTCAAAATGATTTTTATAAGCATTTCTTGAGGGTCTTTGTTTGATTCTTTCTTTTACTTTAGGAAGATCGATTAAAGGAATGGTTTCAGCAGTCATTCCAAAATCAGATTTGTTGAAATAAGGTCTTTGAACATAAAGTATTTTGTCTAGTTTCTCGGATCCTATAGAAAATCTTTTGGAAATATTTGAGATATCATTTTTCAAGAATGCATTTTCTTTTGAAAGATTATCTTCACTTTCTCTAAGAGAAGAAACATTCACATCTAAAAATTTCACCTTTTCTTTCAAAACATTTTCTTGTTGTTTTAAGGCAGAATTTTCCTTTTGAGTTCGGAAATCCTTTTAAGAGAAGTCTTAAGACTAAAACACAACTCATCAATGTATTTAGAAACTTTAATAGGGATTTTGAAGTTACTCACCTCAAATTCACTGTTCGAGTCGTCTCGGAGTTTGAATCTGAATCCGATTGTGCCATCGGACATATGTTGGCATAATCATCATCACTTTCTTCACATTCCGTATCACTCCTGTGTTTCGCTTTAAGAGCCTTTCGATACTTTTCAACTTTTCCTTTCTTCTTCCTTAGAAGAGGACAGTTGGGTCTGATGTGTCCCTTTTTCTTACATTCAAAGCAGACTACATCTTTGTTTGATTCATCATCCTCAACAGACTTAGTCTGTTGCTTTTGAAAACTTTGTTTCCTTGGATTGAATCTTCTTCCTTTTCTGTTCAGCTTTCCGAATCTTCTTATCATGAGAGCAAGCTCCTCATCGTCCATATCGTCTTCAGAGTCTGCAACATCAAAATCATCTTTGGATTTTAATGCAATGGATTTCTTACCTTTAGGGTCTTCGTCTTCATTGATTCGTTCTACTTCATAAGACTGAAGAGTTCCAACCAACTCATCAACAGATAGTGGCATGATTCTTTGAGTCTCTCTGATTGAGGTCTTTATGTGATTCCAATCCTCGGAGAGTCCTCGCAGTAGCTTATTTACCTTCATGGGATCAGAAATTGGTTGACCTTGATTTTCAAGACCATTCACGATATATGTAAAATGACTAAACATGTCAGTTATAGATTTTCCCGATTTCATTCTGAAGGCTTCGTATTGACCGAGGAGAATGTTGATTCCGGTCTCCTTCACTCGATCTGTTCCTTCATAGGTAATATGTAATCTATCCTGACTTCTTTAGCAAGAACACAAGAAGATATTCTGTTATATTCGAGGTGATAAAGCACAATATAAAGAATAAATTGCTTTTGCATCAAGAGCTTGTCTCTTGATTATCTCTTCCTGAGTCATTTGGCTAGACTCCACAGTATCTTTTCCTCTTTCTGAGACAGATGCAGCTTTAGGAGTGATTCCTTTTTCTACAATATCTCATTCCAGAGGATCCTTTGATCTTAGAAACGCCTTCATTTTGTTTTTCCATATGTTGTAATCCTTTCCATCAAAGTAAGGTGGTCTGGTATTGCTTTGCGCTTCTACCAGCCTTGGAGCCAACATACTAGCCATGGATCTTTAACTCTGAAGTAAAACACTTCAAACAAAGTGAGTACACAGGCTCTGATACCAATTGATGTAGCTAGTATAAGCAACTAGAGGGGGGTGAATAGGTGCAAAAACAATTTCTCGAGATATCACTGTAATACTAAGCAGACAATAGAAAGGAAATACTCTTTTGCTTAACCAAAATGAATTACGATCAAAGTAAAGTAAAGAGTAGGGAAGAGAAGATTAAACACAAGATTTATAGTGGTTCGGCTTATCCTAAGCCTACGTCCACTCTTCCGACCGACAGACCTATCGGCTGGATTCCACTATGAACAAAAGAGATGTTACAAAGACAGTTCTTCCTTCATTCCACAGTGTGGATTTTCTATCACACTTCCTCAAGGTTTCTCACAACTATAAACTCTCTTTTGAGTACAAATTTTTTCGCTCAAATGAATTTACTAAACAATAGGAAGCTTCAGACTTTGGAATTCTTCTATCGCGCACCCCTTGAACAACTTAAAACGTCTTCCTTATATAATCCTTCATGCCATCATACCCGTTGGCACTTACCAAAGGAATTCCTCCAATCTACCCGTTGGACGGAATCAATTAAGAAGATTATTCGAGCTATTAAAGGAACGTGTCGATAGCCATCAATCATGTTCGCCCATACAATTAGGATCTCGGTTTCCATAAGTAGAACCTTCCACAAATATTTCGCCAATCATCGGATCCTTGATCATCGAATCAATCTCGATCAATTCAAAGGGAATCCGTTATGTCATATCCAGCCAAGAGATCTTCTCCAGTCGATAAGGTCATATCCTTAATGAAACATCCAGTTATGGATAACCTTTCTTCAACGGATTAGAGACTGCCAATGAGGATAGACTTTGAGTCTTGAGTCTGGCTGTCCGAAGGTCTTCAGACTTTAAATAGCAGAGTCTGCAAACCTTCAGACTAGACTGATGGAAACGTTTTGTCAGCTTCAAAACACTTCAAGAAGATTTCTCCAACAATTTGTTCCTTCTCTTGTGGAGTCCTTGGACACTGTCTATGGCTCAATCCTTCACCTTTTGCAATAGGAGTGTCTATGGGTTTACAATCTTGCATACGAAATCTTTCAAGAACTTTGTTTATATATGTTTCTTGCGAAAGAGATAATGATCTCTTCAAATGATCTCTTGAAATCTTAACTCCAAGAATGTATGCAGCCTCACCCATATCCTTCATCTCAAAGTTGGAAGATAACCAACTCTTAACGGTGTTAACAAACTCCATATTACTTCCGGTAATTGGTATATCATCAACATATAATGATATGATCACAAATTAATCTTTGGATCTTTTGATATATACACAATGATGCTCATCTATCATTGTAAAGTCATATGCCATTATGGCATTATGAAAGCGTATATACCATTGTCTCGATGACTGCTTAAGGCCGTATATCGATCTCAAAAGTCGACATACCTTTCCTTCTTGGCCTTCTATAGTGAAACCAGCAGGTTGTTCCATATATATGTCTTCCTCTAATTCTCCATTGAGGAAAGCAGTCTTTACATCCATTTGATGTAACTCAAGATCCATACTAGCCACTATTGCCAGAATAATGCCAATCGAGGTAAGTCTCACTACAGGAGAAAATGTTTCTTCATAATCAATTCCTTCCTATTGATTATACCCTTTCGCCACAAGGCGAGCCTTATGCCGTTTCTATCGAGCCATCAGCTTTCGCTTTATTTTGAGAACCCATTTGTTCCCAATAGCTTTGCGTCCTTTTGGAAGATCAACCAGTTCCCAAAATTTGGTTTGGCTTCATTAACTCAATTTCGTCTTCCATTGCATGAATCCATTTTTCCTTACTAGGGTAATTTAGAGCCTCATTAATATTCCTTCACTCATTCTCATCTTGTGGAGCAACCATAAAAAGTTTCCCCTTCAATGTCAAAACGTCGACGGGGAATACTTTGATGACTTATTCGCCGTATGGGAGATTGTATACTTTGCACATCATTCCCCATTATGCTCCCACTAGAATTAGATAATGATGACGTCGTCTCATCATGTAGTTGCAATTGAGAATGAGTTGAATTCAATTCATCACTTCTCATATTACTCCCACTTTGACGAATTCCACTAATATCATTATCTTGGTCCAAGATTACAAATAGGGAGTAATTTTCCCATATTTCGCGCTTCTTAGGAAATTCATCCTCTAAGAATGTGACATCTCGTGATTCAAATTCAGTTATACTCCTACTTGCCTGCTCACCTATGAACACATACCCTATCGAGTGTTCCGAGTATCTTATGAAAATACTCTTTCTTCTTTTGGGACCCAATTTCCCAAACTTGTGAGATGACTCATGAGTATAGGCAGCACAACCCCATGACTTAAGAAAACTTAAGTCCGATTTTCTACCTATCCATAACTCTTATGGAGTGGAAATAACTGATTTGGAAGGCATCCGGTTAAGTATATAGGCAGCAATTAACAACGCATCACTCCAAAAAGTGATAGGTAAGTTAGCATGCGCCATCATGGACCTAACCATTTCCAGTAGAGTTTTGTTTCTTCTCTCCGCAACACCATTTTGTTGAGGAGTATATTGAATAGACAACTGTCTTTCTATTCCTTTTTCATCACATAATTTTTTGAACTCATCAGATAAATATTCTCGATATCGATCGGATCTTAATACTTTTATTTTCTTGTCTAATTGATTTTCTACCAAGTTCATAAACATTTTGAAACAACTTATTGCTTCAGATTTATGAGAAATCAAATAGACATATCCGAATTGAGTATAATCATCTATAAAAGTGATGAAATAAACAACCCCATGCCTTCTTCTCACATTTATTAGACCACAGACGTCAGAATGGATTAAATGCAGAAGAAATTCAGCTCTTTTATCTTTTTCTAAATGGTTTCCTTGTCATTTTCCCTACTAGACAATGCTCACATATGGGCAAATCGACTTTTTCAATGTTACCCAACAAGCCCTCTTTGGCTAGTCTATTCAGACGTTGTTGGCCAATATGACCAAGTCTAGCATGCCACACATTCACATCATTATCATATGAAGTAGGATATGTGAAAAGGGAATAACAGATATTGACATCACCACAGTCAACATTTAGTACAATAAAACCATCCAGAAAATGACCACAACCATAGTAGTTTGTATCCAAATACAAATCTACACCTCTATTATGGAAGTTCACACTAAAACCAAGCTTAACCAATACCAAAACAAACACTAAATTTTGACGAATCTCTGGAGCATATAGAAAATCATGTAGGATCAAGGTGCGTCCACCACGCATGTTTAATTGGCAGGTGCCAATCCCTTTAACTTCAGTTCTGGAGTTATTTCCCACATAGATCCACTTAGTTCTAGTCAGTATCGTCGGAATTCCACGAAGGATTCTCTATCCTTCGCTACATGGTCTGCCTCTCCTGAATCTATAGTCCACAAAGGATTGGATTCAGCCAATAATACAGAACTTGACACATGAGCAAAGTTCTCAAATGTACAAGAGGTGTTTATCTTTTTCGGCTCACAACAGTTGCGAGCATAATGACCTTTCTTGTCACAATTGTAACACCTCACCCTTGACATTTTCTTCACTTGAGGATGTTTTCCTCTCTTGTGTTGGTTAACTCTTGATTTCCTGCAATAAGGACTTGATCCTTTGCATTCTCACATATTGAACGAATCAATACGCTTGCGCTTAGAGCTCAAAGCCATTTCTGAACTAAAACCAGCATTGCAAATGTCTATTTTCGACTCAAATGCCGTTAGGCGGTCCTCTACTAGCTCAAGGTGGCGCACGGCATTCTCAAGATCTTCTATAACATGGTCAAGAGCTTCTAGTGCTCTTTGCTTTTCCAGCACGTATTGAATCTTCATATTCAATATTTCACAATTGTTGCCGTTCATATCAGCAATTACGTTCTTAGTTGCTAAAACCATCAGTCTGAACATATCAGACATATATGCACGAATAATTAATGCCTATCATTTATGCATCCATTTTGCACAGACCCATCATATCAATGAACAATTTCAAGTAAGGTTTAAGAATCAAAAGGTCACTATGTTTCCAGTCATCCTCCAAAAATCCTAACTCAAAATTATTATTAATATAATTGTCTTATGCAAAATAAATTCTATGAAGTTACAAAAACTTCTATGAACTACCCACAGCAGTCAATAATAACAGAAAGCAAATAATATTTGACATCCAATAGAATAATAATGCTTTCACATAATACAACTATCCATTACACTAAGTAATATATTCAAGGAAAAATATCAATATAGAAAGAGAAATTCATACCCAAAAACATCTCAAACTAATCTAAGAAATAAACAGGGAACGTCCCTTCTAATCTATCAGTCAGAATATCTAAGAAATCTGAAGGCACATTTGCCAACAATGGAAAAACTTTTGGAGAGCTTTCATGTCGCCTCCAAGGTGCATTCACTCTGCGCCATGTGGCGCTCAATCTAAGGGTTGAAGTTTTGGTTAACTCAATCCTATAGTACTCTCTTATAAAATCTACTATTAGCCTCCTATAACTCGGGACCACGTTGACTTCCCATAGCCAATCTAACACTGCTTGCTATTCAGGTGGAAGAGTGTTCATCAAAGCCGGCACCTTCTCAAAATCCGGCATAAGATAACCATTCCAGATGATTTCTTGTATCATCTGATTGACCCTGACCACATGTGATACTAAATCACCGTCATGCCACCGATAATTAGCTAACTTTGTCATTAGCCTTTTAAGTCTTGCACTTCGCTCATCCGTTCTCGGGATTGCAGGTAGCCGTGCATAACGCATCATATTTCCTGCAACAAATGCAGAACTAAAAATGGATTACTTATAATCCATAATGTACATAAGGGAAAATATATAATTTTCCATAATTCATGCACCAAATGCAGAATAAACAATGGATTACATATAACCCACATAGACAAAATTGAAAAAAGAAACATATCCTTTTTTTTTGGGTCAACGGTCAACGGTCAACAGTCAACGGGTCAACGGATGGCATGTCAGGCCGGTTGGACCGGACGAGCCGGTCGGACCGATCGGGCCGATCGGGCCGAGCCGGACGACCGACCCAAGACGTGCCTCAAATGCGCGGGCGACCGGTCGCATCTCGGGTCGGGTCGCATCTCGGGTCAGGCGGTTAGCCGGTCGGGTCGGGTCGCCGGCCGGTACCGGCCGGCCAACTGTCGTTGGCGATGACGTCATCGATGACGTCATCCCAGCGGTTACCGACCGTTGGGTGACGTCATGGTGACGTCAGCACGCGTCGGTTCGCCGACCGGCGCCATCGCGCACGTGCCGGTTCGCCGACCGGCGCGTGTGACGCACGCGTTGGCTGGGCCAGCGCTTCAGGCGCGTGGCGCCCATGCGCAGCGGCTTCTAGCCGCGCGTGTGGGCGCATTCGGCATCTCCCGGTGGTGTTCGACCTATCGACAGACTCGTCTCGACGAGCTCTTTCATCCTATGCCATCAAAAATCGATTTCGACTTATGGAAACTCGAAAAAATGGATGAACAGTGCTCGGGTGTCGGGATTTTTCGCCCCGATCCGTGTCAGTCAATTATTTTCGCGAAAAATCAATGAAAAATCATTCACAAACATGAAAGGGGCCGGGAAAATATGAACTAGGGCTCTAATACCAATGTTGGGATTATCGGATTCCCAAAAACCGGATTCAACACTAAATCGAACCCCTAAAACGAATGCGGAAGACAAGCTTGGGAAAAACATGTATCACCGATCCTAAAGCACACCACGGAATCGAGCGTACCTTGTTAGTCACAAATTAAACACCAACGCCGATAAGAGGAAGAGAAAACCGATCTCGTTCGATCCGATGACGTCGATTGGCCTTGAAGGGAAGACAGCGTCGCCTTTAGCCTTAGTTTTTCCTTTTTGGAGGGAGAGAGGGAGAGGAACGTACGTACAAAATGCCAAAAGGTGCGTTCTCCCTCTCTTTCCTCCCTTATATACGTGTCCTCCAAAATAGAAACGTACCCCTTCATCATATCCCTCCATCCATGGGCCCTAATCTTGTGGGCCGGGCTTTTAGGCCCAACATGGGCGGACGGGCCAACTTAGGCCCATCACATAAAACCATCAGTCTCTTACTGGAATACGAAGTCTAGTACTCTCTGGGGCAATCGAGCTTCATCTGCAAAATTGAAAGGTAGACATTTTAATCACAAGCTCTTCATTGTAGAATTGTAATAATGTCTATAAACAGAATCCACTGGTTAACCGAGTTAGACTAACACAGCACAAGACCAGAGTAGAAGCTTTCAGTGCACTAAGCAGTCTGATCTTTTGCATGAGTTTTTTACAATGAGACAACTTTGTTGCACGTGTTAACTCTAAGTTGCAAAATTCCAGGATAGTTTGGTATTGAAACATATTTATTAATGTGACTATGTAGAAAATTAAAATGATACTACATCTGAGAAGATCGGGACTCTAAACTAAAATCTGGAAAAATTAAAATGGAGAAGCAAAAGGAAAATAAAAAATCCATAACTTGTTGTATTCAATTAACATTTACTTGATCTACTTCTTGCACTCTTTGCAACACAATCCCATGTGAATGTGGACAGATCGGGCGAGGGTTGCCGGAGTGGTGGGGGTCAGCGCAGCCCTACATTGCCTGAGTTTTCCTTCTTTTTTTCTTTGTTTTTTTTCTATTTTAATATAATTTGTGATAAATTGTATCTTTAGCAAAATTTAACTCCATGTTTAGCTCCATATTATCATAGTAGAATTCATGAGCATTCAACTTATTTTAGCGTAATATAGGTCTTGGAAAATTTTATTTTGAATAGAAATGAAAAATGACCAAAAAAAAAAATCTTAAAATGAGAGAAGGGGTAAAGATGGCATTTAATAAAAAAATACGCTTTTAGGATTGTTCCGTTTCATATGTAGAGACATTTCACAATAGGGCTGCATCAAATGTTAGACATTAGAAACTAGAAACATTGGATTAATTAGGGTTAGTTTAATTTGTTACTTTACCATAGCATGTCTTTTCGTCAAATATTTCGCCACTTAAGTCTTCTTTAGGGGAGATGCATCCTTTAGTTAGGGACATGGACACGTTTGGTTTGGGGCTTAACTCATGGGATCCTGTGCGGTGCTTAATAACAAGGCTTTATTTACTTTTACCCGGATTTTATTTTGCTGTACTTTGTTCACTTATTTAGTTATGTTTATGTACTGTTTTGATTGCAGGTTGCTTATCTTTACTGCTTGCACAATCTAGCATAATTTCCTTTCACATGTTAGAAGTGTAGGATTATGAAATTATTGAAGACCACAAGTAGAATGTTTTCATACAATGAAAATGTATCGAAAGGGTGGTAGATTAACCAAGTATAACCAAGTCGCCAAACTCATGAACCTCTTCTTTATAGAAATTAGACAGGCTCCCCTGTCTTATTCAAGTTTCTAAAATCCATAATTGGTTTATGGTAGCTCCCAAAAGGAGGAACAAATTTTCGTAATTAACCAAATCAACTCACGTTGCCATCGCTAGGGTTTGGGAGAATTCAAGCCAAATGTGAGCGCTGTTGAGAAAACTTCCATTATATTTTGAAGTTGACAAACTTTTCTATTTCTATTCTTATTCTCATTCTAAGGAATACTAGACTTCTGTGGAATTCTATCTAATCAATTTGAAAGACAAGTTTATTTGGAAAGAATCTACTTATGGAAACCAAGATTTTGATTGTATGGCCGACCAGGATCATCGGACTTTCATCTCAATCTTCAAATGGCTTAAGATCTCTTCGATTGATTCTATCCAATGGGTTGATTGGAAGAATTCTTTTGAATAGTGCCAACGGTCATAAAGACATGGAGGAGTATTTAAGGAGGTTTCTCAGGTCATTTGAAAGAGAGAGTGACAGCTAGAATTCCAAAGTTTAAAGTTTCTCAAAACATTTGTTCTTCATCAAGAGTGCTCATACGTATATTCGAAAGAGAGAGAAACACTAAGAAGTGACTTAGTGATAGAAAAAAGAAACTCTTTACCGAGTAGTCAGTGTTATATTACTGTAATTCTCTTTCGATTCATAGTGAAATTCAGCCAGAAGGCTGTCAGCGTGGGAGAGTGGACGTAGGCTTAATCTAAGCCGAACCACTATAAAATCTTGTAGTCCTTTTCTCTTCCCCGAACTCCTTTAATTTATTTGCTGTGATATTTTTTTTGAATTTTGCTATTTTTGAAAGATCTTATCCGAGTCTAAATCTTTATCAAAGTCTATGTCTAATAGACTCAATTTAAAAGAAAAATATTTTTACTGCATCTTTAGACAAATTTGTTTTTACACCTATTCACCCCCTCTAGGTGTTTATAATAGCTCTTTTAATTGGTATTAAAGCATTGTGTGCTTACTTTATTGAAATGTTTTTACTTCTAAGCTAAAGATCTTCTACGGCTAGTATTTTGGCTCCAAGATTGGTTGAAGGACAAAGCAATACCAGACCTCCTTATTTCGATGGAAATGATTATAATGTGTGGAAAAACAAAATGAAGGCATTCCTTAAATCCAGAGATCCCCTAGAGTGGGATGTTGTTGAAAAAGGAATCAATCCAAAGGCAACATCAGCTTTAGACAAAGGGAATAATTGATGGAAAAATATGCTAATGAATCCACACAAGCTGAAATTACCAAGAGACAGGCTCTTGATGCAAAAGCAATTTATTCCTTATATTGTGCCTTGTCTACCACTGAATACAACATAATCTTCTCCTGTGGAACCTAGATTTTGATTGTATGGGCCACCAGAATCAATGGATTTTCATCTCAATTTTCAAACGGCTATAAGATTTCCTTAATCGATCTTGTCTAATGGATTGATTGGAAGAAATTCCTTTGGAAATTGCCAATGGCTAGTGTGACACCCCTCGACGGCCCCCGATCCGATTAGGGTCGCCACAGTTCGCTTACCATTCACTTTTTCCTAATAACACGTCACTCTGATACCATTTCTATTGCAGCGGGTCCATACAACTTGGGGGTTTACATTTTTATTTTTATTTTCGATCGGTCCCTTGCGCAATTTATATGCGGAAGCACATCCAACAACTCCCTTCCCTATATTCAGAAAACGATGCACACTTACTAAACATTTATAAGTAAAAGCCGAACACGTTTATTTACATAGAGCAGATGGACATCTTTAGTCGGTACATCAAAATGCCGTAGTTTTCTATACTCGGCTACACTTCAAAAGATGACCGACATCTCCTCCCACAATCGTACGCTTAAGGTCCATCGATCGTGTCGGCGTCCAAAGGTTCCCTCCTTTGCTATCCTTCTCCTCGCGGTCATATCCAACCGCTTAAACCATCTACTAATCTGAAATGTTGGTCCCAAAGGGTGAGACAACCACTCAATGGCGGTAAAAGAATCCAATAACAACTCAATGCATCATACAAATCATATATGCATTACAGGCGTAACTTACCTTGCAGCCATGCATATACTATCATGCATCATCACCATAATCATAACATATACATGTGTGTCATCATGTCATACTCATATCATTGTCATCATGACATTATTATATCACACACATGTCATCATCATCATATACATGACACCATCATACCATATACATATCATCATCATCATGACATCATCCTATCACACATGTCATCATCATCATGACATCACCATATCACACATGTCATCATCATGACATCATCACGTCATACATGTCATCATGCCATATCATATATCATCATCATCATCATCACCATGCATATCATCATGCCATATCATATATCATCATCATCATCATCATCATCATGCATATCATCATGCATATCATATCATGAATGATCATCACATCACATCACTTATCATCATCATCATCATCATGCATATCATCATGCATATCATACCATGGGTGATCATCATATCACATCACATATCATCATCATCATGCATATCATCATGCATATTACCATGTGTGATCATCATATCACATCACATATCATCATCATCATGCATATCATCATGTATATCATACCATGGGTGATCATCATATCACATCACATATCATCATCATCATGCATATCATCATGCATATCATACCATGGGTGATCATCATTATTTCACTTCACATATCATCATCATCATCATCATCATCATGCATATAATTTTCATCTTTATCTTTAAATTTGATCACCACATCACCCTTCCTCAATTCATCAATTTCATCTCATATTTTACACTCGCATCCCATGCGAGAAACAACCTCCGGGCATGTATCCAAGATACAACCGGGCATCCGGCCCCCCACATTCCGGGCATCTCGCATCCCAACTAGCATCACGAGGAACCTCCGGGCATGTGTCCAAGATACAACCGGACTTCCGGCCTTTACCCTTCTAGCCAGGCATCTCGCACCCAAATCCTGGCATCGCGAGGCATTTCCGGGCATGTATCCAAGATACAACCGGACATCCGGCCCCCCACATTCCGGGCATCCTGAAACTCCCAGGGAACCTCTGGAATTACGCCACTAGGCCACCAGACATCATCATCCACCACAACCTCTTACTCACATACCACTTCCACATTCACCATCCTTTTAATCTTATTATTACATGGCATATGATTCACACACATGCATCACAATTCATGATCATACATACACCAATGTCATATAACAATGCATCATAAATTCAATGGAGTACATGGCCAATAAAATAATCCACTTTTATTTAATTATTATTATTATTTTTTATTATTTTATTATATTATTATTTTATTATTATTTTATTATTTATTATTATATTTTTATAAATAAATATTTCATTCAATATTTACGATTTTCCCAAAATCATAATATTCAAACAATCATTAGACAAACAATTAGAATCACAATTTCATGCAAAATTCATGGCCAATTTGAATTTTACATAATTTCCCAATTTTCCACAAAATAGCACATAACATTCGGAACATGGCCAGATTGCACAGTTTACAAATAAATTCGATTAAAATACTCATATGGCCTCCAAAAATTACGAAATTTTACAGAGTGATAGCCAACACAATTTCGTGCATTTTTCATGAAGAACTCTAAGCCAAATTCTTCATAGATTAATTTATACAACTCCACGAAGCTTCTGGAACCTCTACCGTTTCGTCCAGAGTACATATCACCGAAAAACTTAGGTTTGACCCATCTAATCCCTTTCGTTTCCTCTGAAATTCGAGTATGTTATGTATCAATGTGTCCTTTACAAGTTTCATGAAGAGATCTAGGTTAAATAACCAAAGTATGATCCTCTTTTAAGTCCTTGAAGTCTCGGGTGTCTCGGTTCACTTCAACAGAACCAACCGTCTCAAAGATCTAGCCGATTCACTAGGCTATACTCATTTGTTTCTCTTAAAATTTTAGTATGTTGTATTTTAGGATGTTACCAACAACTTTCATGAAGACAACAAGGTGAGATCTCCAACAGAAATCAACATGCAACCAAGAAATCAACAAAAGGTCAGTGAAGATTTCGCAGATCTGAGGTCTACGTATAATAGAGCTTTTGACCCCTCATATCACCATCGTTTTCCATGAAATTCGAGTATGTCATACTACAAGATGTTAGCTTCAACTTTCATGAAGACACCGAAGCCAAAATCGCACTCCAAATACACATGCAAGCTCGAATAAGGTACTGACTACCACAAACCGAACGAAAACAGTCACATAGCTTGAACACATTCAACCCTTACCTCGGTTCTTCGCCCAAACCACACCTAAAACCGAACATGCAACCAACAAAATAGACATGCAAGAGAAGTTAAGGACCCCACTTGCCTCTAAGATGAACGAACAGCGATGTATGGCGGACGGACACGGCGGCGACGGCGAGACACGGCGGCTCCTCCCTCGGCTCCGCCTCCTCTCCCTCTCGGTTTCTCCCTTTCTCTCAAACTCTCTCTCTCTCTCGCACACCTCTCTTGGCCGAATGAACAAAAGAACCGGCCACTCCTCTTCTCTCTCTCTTTTTATATCCCTTAATCCCATCATTAGTAATCATTGCCTCACCTCTCCAATGGCCAATGCATGGTCTTGCCATTTGCCACTTGTAAATTTTGTTTTTGAATTAATTGGGCTTGGGCTTGGGCTTAGGCCCAACCGGCCACTCTTCCTTGGGCTGGTCGACAGCCACCTCTTGGGCCCTAGTGGGCCGACAAGCTTGGCCCACCAAGCTTTAGGCTAATGGGCCCAAGGCCCATTCGAATTTTATCCCTTTTTTCCCTTTTTTTTAAAAAAATTTCTTCTATAATATTTTTGAATTCCAATTTCCATCTTGGCCAAAGTCTTGGAATATTTCTAATTATTGAAATTTAAATCATATGGCCAAGCATTAATCTATTAAATTTAAATTTCAACAACACAAGCAAAATTCATCAAATTAAAAGACAAATTGGCTAAAGCATAGGCCATAAAATTCTATCACCTAATTAAAGACATTTAACACACCTTAAGGCTTGGCTTTGAATTTCCGGGATGCCACAGCTAGTTAGGCATGAAGGAGTATTTAAGGAGGTCATTCAATCTATTTGAGATAGTGCATGAAAATGGAAATTCCAAAATCCAAATTCTTTCCAACCACTTGTTTTTCATCGATGATCCTTACAAATTGTATTCAAGAGAGAAAATCATAAGAAGAGTGACTTAGTGAGAGAAAAGAAATCATTCATTGAGTGTTTGCACTCAAAAATTGTTTTTTTCTTTTCATGCTGTAGTGAATTCCAGCCAGAAGACTGTTAGCGTGGAAGAGTGGACGTATGTTTAATCTAAGCTGAATCACTATAAATTTCGTGTTCAATCTTCTCTTCCCTGAACTCTTTTTATTTAAATATGATGCACCCTTTTAAGTATCACAAAAATCAATTCCATCTCTTATCTGATTCTGAATATTCATCAGAAGTTTAGTGACTTGTTTATCAAACTCAGTTTGGTTCTTAGACTTTGGTCGAAATTTATTTTACTTTTTTAAAACACCTATTCAGCCCCCTTCAAGGTGTTTGTTCTAGCTTAATCAATTGGCATCAGAGTCTTATGCTCATATGTTGAAATGTTTTTACTTCTGTACTAAAGATCTTTTATGGCTAGTTGTTTAGCACTAGAACTCGTGGAGAGGCAGAGCAATACCAAGTTGCCTTATTTTGAGAGACAAGAATACAATGTGTGGAAGAATAAAATGAAGGCATTCTTGAGATCTAGAGATCTTCTAGAATAGGATGTTGTAGAAAGATGAATCAACCCAAAGGCAACTTTTGCATCTGACAAGGGAAAATAAGTCTTAGACAAGGATGTTAAGGAAACCAACCAAGCAGAAATTACCAAGAGACGGGCTCTTGATGCAAATGCCATCTATTCTTTATATTGTGCTTTGTTCCTTGCTAAATATAATATAATTTCTTCATGTGAAATAGGTAAAAAAGTCTGGGATAGACTTCATGTCACCTATGAAGGAACAGATCGTATAAATGACACAAAAATAAATAGCTTGCTTGGCCAATATGAATCATTCAAGATGAAGTCTGGAGAGTCTATTAAAGATACCTTCAATCGATTTACAGAAATTGTAAATGGGTTGGCATATCAAGGTCAACCAATTTCTGCTCCAATGAAGATCAACAAACTTCTGCAAGGACTTTCAAATGACTGAAATCATGTGAAAATATCAATCCGGGAGACACAAAGAATCATGTCTCTCTTTGTTGATGAGCTAATAGGCACTCTTCAATCTTACAAAGTGGAACAGATCAATGATGAAGAGAATCCGAAAGGTAAGAGGTTGATTGCACTTAAGTCTAATGCTGATTCTGATGACATAGATATAGCTGATGGCATGGACAAAGGAGGAGTTAGCTCTCATGATAAAGAAATTCAGGAAACTAAATAGGAAATGAAGAAGATTGAAATGGAAAAAACAAAACAAGCAAACTTTCTAGAAAAGATTAATGGAAGATGTTGGATCTATCAAGGATGTGATATCCTTTGAGCGCAAGAAGAAATGACACATCAAGCCTAACTATCCCTTGCTGAAAAAAGAAGAAAGGTAAGTATGAAAAATACAAGAAAGCCCTAAAAGCAGAAACCTGGAATGATACAAAATGCGAGGAAAGTGAAGAGCAGTTTGCGAATATATGTCTGATAGCTCACTTAGAATATGACTCATAATTAGAATCTCACTTAAACATAGACTCAGAGTTTGACAAGGAAATCGAGGTAAGTCATTTAGAAATTCCTATTAAAATTTCTAAGTATATAGATGAGCTTTGCTTAAACCTCAAATCTTCTCTTAAACGGATCTCCGAATTAAAGGGGGAAAGTTCAAAACTCAAGCAACATGATAATTCCTGAAGAGAAGTTTGAGAGTTTGAAAAATAATTTGATGAGTTGAAGGAAATTTTTGATTCTCTTTCAAAAGAAAATGAAATTTTGAAAAAGGAAATTTCATATATTTCTACAAAGTTCTCCGAAGGGTCAAAAACTTTAGAACAAATTCTTTCAGCTCAAATACCATATTATAACAAATCTGGTTTTGGTCTAAATAGAGAAAGTACTCTTTTGATTGATTTTCTTAAAATCAACGAGAGACATAGATAAAGACCTCCAAAATCAGCTTACAAAAATCATTTTCATTTTTTTTTTATAAAACTTGTTGGTCAGAGTGCTCTTAAATGTTCTAAGTGTCATAGCTCATAACATTTTGAGAATAAATGTCCTAAATTTTAGAGACCTATTAAGAATGATTGAGCAAAAGCTGTTTTTAAAACTAACTCCTTAGGATCCAAGAAAATTTGGGTACCAAAGAAAGTTTGAGATTTCTTTTTGACTACAGGTTACTGTTAAAAGGAGAAGCAAACGGTACTTGGATAGTGGATGTTCTAGGCATATAACTGGAGATTCAAGCAATTTCATAAAATTAGAAAAACAAGGAGGAGAAAATGGTTCATTTGGTAGGAATAGGAAAGGAAAGATTATTGGACATGAAATAGTGAGAATTTGGAGTTTGATCATCTGAGCATAAGCAATTATGTGATACAAGATTCATAATCAATTTCCAAGAAGATATTTGTTCTGGAGTTAGTTGAAACTTCTCTCAAACCTTCATTGGATGAAGGCATGACAATATTTATCTTCTAGACATAAGTCTAGAGAGCTCTCAATATCTTTTCTCAATTCAAGATGAAGCAAATCAAATCTCTAGTACCGCAAGCTAGGACATGTTAGTATCAAACAGATTGCTAGACTATCATTTAAAAAACTAGTCCATGGTCTTCCTAGAATGATGTACTAGAAGTTTAAATTGTGTATTCTATGTATCTCGGGAAAACATGTAAGAAACTCATTTAAATCTATAAATTAAGCCTCTACTAATCACGTCTTGCAGCTTTTTGACATGGATCTTTTTGGACCAATTAGAACTCAAAGCATCGACGGTAAGAAGTACTATTTGGTAGTTGTAGATGACTATTCAAGATTTACATGGGTTTTCTTCTTGACAAATAAAGCAGAAACCTTCTCACATTTTTTAAAGTTTGCTAAGAAGGTTTAGAATGAGAAATGTTATGTTATTTTGATTATTAAGGCTGATCATGGGGGAGTATTTGAAAATCAAGACTTTGCAAATTTTTGTGATGAGAATGGTCTTCAATATGTTTTCTCCTCTCCTTACACTCCAAAATAAAATGGAGTTGTAGAAAGGAAAAATCAGTCTTTACAGGAAATGGCCAGAACTCAACTAATTAAAAGTAGTCTCTTCTCGTTTTAGGGCAGAATCAGTTTTCACTGCTTGTTATATAATTAATAGAGTATTTCTAAGGTCCATCCTAGAGAAAACTCTTTATGAAGTTTACAAAGGGAAAAAGCCAATATTTCTTATTTTCATGTGTTTGGTTGTAAGTGTTTTATTTTGAAGAATATAAATGATCGACCCAGTAAATTTGAAGAAAGATCGAATGAAGTGATATTTCTTACCCATCCTACTTCAAGCCAAGCTTACAGGGTATTCAACATGAATACACAGACTATTGAAAAATCAATGGGTGTCAGGTTTCAAGAAACTGTTCAGAATCAACAGGACCAGACTTAATTTGAAGAGTCTGAGCTAGTTTCAAACTTAATGAAGTCTAAATCCCCTGAGCAAATTGTCATGGCCCAATCCTCGAGCATATGCCCATCCCTCGATGGTCGATTAACAATGCAACGTCCCAAGATGCGTCGTCGACCCATTCATTTTAATGCACATGTGGAAGCGCATAAATAAATCCCCAGACAACAACAAAATGGGATAGAACAGTAGGGCCACCATTTTTGAAAACCAAATCACACCTTTATACATATCATACTAATTCATATATATTACTAGCCGATATTTACAGGGTCTACAAAAAGGTCGATTCTCGACACAAGTTGTTCTATGACCTACTAGTCCGACTTGTTCGCCGATTCTTCAGTGTCCATAGGAGTCGAGCGGGACGGCGGGTTCTCCACTACGCCATCAAGAGGGTCAACTGGATTCTCGCCCAGAGCAGCATCAATTAGCACCGCGGGGATATCAAAATTCCTAAGGGGACCTAGCCTAATGTCGTTGGGAGCGTAACGGAACCACGCTCTGAATTGATTAGGTATCTCTTGATGTAAAACCTCTTCAATCCAGACATTTGTTACAACAAGCTCATGAATCCAAAAACTTCTGGGATTGGGGTAACTCGAAACCGGCTCGGTAACCCTCATGGGACGACCACGACACTCAGGTGGATTCGCCATCTAAGAACCTGAAAAGTTAAGCTCATGATGGGGTGAGACAATGCCTCAGCAAGTTCACCTCCTAAGACCCAACTAGGAAGGAAATACGCCCTAAGGCTGCCTAAGCTTAAGCACAAATCAGAGGACTTACCTTTGCTTCAGTTTCTTCCTGCAAGTCAGTACAATTTGTATATTCAACCAATCATTTCAACGATTCAAATCATCTAATCCGATCGAGCCATCGATCAATCAATCTAGTCGATTCCATCTCATCAAGACCATAACTCGGTCAATCCATTCAATACTATCTATAAAGTCTGATTATATTAAGGACTGCTCACTCTAAGTTGAAGATAGATAGTATAGCTCGCACTAAACTGATAAAGTATACTGTTCACGCTAAACTGACATATCAAAGCCCTTAAGCTGATATAGTATACTGATAATGCCCACCAGAAGCTGCTAAGGTATACTACTCTCGCTAAGCTGACATATCAAAGCCCTTAGGTTGATATAGTATATTGGTATACTGCTCTCGCTACGCTGACATATCAAAGCCCGTAGGCTGATATAGTATACTTATGAAGCTCACTCTAAGCTAATAAAGTATACTAGTATCAAAGCCCATAGGCTGATACAGTGTACTGTTCTCACCATTTGAGAATGCCATCATTTTTATCATTCCCGATAAAAATAATTGTATGTGGGTACACGGTCAGCCTTAACCAAAATACAATATTTTTCCTTTTGAAAATCCAACTAATTTCAATGATCCATAAAAACATTTTTGGCATTGTAAACCGATGCCCGGTATTTTCTAATTAATTACCGAAATTATTAAAAAAATCACACCATTGCAATTAGCATAAAATTCCGGTCACCGGCTATCCCGCTCTAATTTTCAAAAATAATAATTAATTAAATAATTACCAAAATTAATTAATAAATACCAATAAATAGCAAAAATGCACACTTAGGTCAGAAAAGCCTAATTAAAAGCCGAGACGGGCCCAGAAAAATTCCGAACATATCTAGATAAATACTACAACTTATCTACTTGCTAATTGCATTACTCTAACCATCCAACGCGCAATATCAAATGATTAAATCACTAATCCGTTCTAGTAACCACCTAATCCGTACTTAACTTAAACTAATCAATCGTTAAGCATAATTAACTTTCTAAGCAGGGATTAGTGAGTAAACTCACTGGATTTGCAAGCTGGTGAGTCCACGGCGACGGCGGCGCGACGGCGGTCAACAAACTCCGAAGCAGCGACACCCAGCGGGGCCCGGAAGAGGCCCAAAAAGGCCACAAAGCCCAAAGTTGGGCTGCCTAATTTTGTCCAATGTTGGTTTGAGGGCTGAACGGGTGCGACTTAGGTTGGTCTCGGCAACCGCGGGTGGTGGAGCGAGTGCAACACAAAGACAGAGGAGCTAGTGGCGTGGGCTTCGAATGAGCTGGAGTAGGTGGGTGATGGAGCAGCTTCGGGCGGTGGAGATGGGGTCGAATGAATCATGCTGGCAGCGAGGAACAATTCGGTGAGCTGGGTGTACCCGATGATGGAGGAGAAATGGACAAAGGGGGAGGGTGAATTGGCATACCGGTGTTGTTGCAGGGTGGGGCGCTGGCGTCGGTCCACAAAGGAGAGGGAAAATGAAACTAAAGCAGAAGCCGCAAACTTGGGAAGCAACTGGATGTGCGTGAAGAAGAAGGAGGGAGGAGAGAGAGAGCGATGTCGGCTTCGAGGGGGGGAACGTGCAAGAAAAATAAAAGAAGAAGGGAGAGAGAGAGAAAGGGACGTGTGTGGATGGATAAGGAGGGACCAAAGTCAAAGAAGAAAAGGAAATAGAAGACTACGAAGGGGGGTTATCGACTGAAGGGGGAAAAGAAAGAAGAAAGAAAAATTAAATAAAACATTGGTCCCACAAGCTCTCACACAAATTAATTTTGTCCCCTAATACATTTTTTTTTCTTTTTTTTTTCATTCTTGATCAATAATTCCACAAATAGCTAAGTTGATGTTCACAAGTCACAGCCTTCGTACCGACCTCCGAATTTTACAATTAAAGCTTCAATTCCTTCATCAATTCTCCAATTTGATGTCCAAATTTGTTAAGAAAGATGCCCACACGATTTCTACAATTTCCTCTCACCTAATAGCTCACTAAGGAGGCCAAAAATCCACTTAATTTGGCCCGTCTGAATTTCCTTTCGTTTTTCGAATTTTCCAAATTGATTTTCCGTAAAAATCCCGAACTCATAAAAAATTCCTCGAAAGATGAGTCAACGTTCCTAAAATAAATCATGACACTACAAAACTTTCAATTTCTGAAATCGGATTCAAATTCGCGGTTAATTTCACCCAGACGCGATTTTAGCGTGACTTAACCTACCGAGTAACTTTAAGGAATGTTTAGTGCAATTGACCCATGGTCGATTTATCTCGAGTCACAATGTACATCTTCGACACATTGGCGACTCTCGGTTGTCGTGAAAATTTCAAGGTTTCAAATACGGACACAAGGCGCCAAAACGACAAAAAATCAGTCTAGTACCAATCAACAAGAATTTTGCGATTAAGTGGAATCACCCATACTTGATCACATATCTTAGTCGAACCGACCTATCTATGATATTTGATCAATTTTGAACTGTGCCGAAATGACCCTTGCAGACTAGCACGGTTGAATAGTCGATTCCTGGTCAAATTCTCAAGTCTATTGCTTTTATATTTCTTAACGGCTTCACCGGATAGACTAGTTATCTTATTAGTGGCCATCCCAAAGAATAGCACTATAGGCGCGTCGATAAAAGGCCCAACTTATCCAATCGAAAACTGAACCTAAAAATCAGGATGTCACACAAACTCAGCCTTCCGATGATCAAAGTCAAGCTGAAGAAAAGTTAGAAGATTCAAAGGAAATAGAGGTTTAGCAAACCTTTGAAAATAATGATAGATTCAACAATATTCGAAAGCACAAATCAAGTCATCCTAAAGATCTCATTATTGGCAACATAGAAGAATGGATTCATACTAGATCTAAAGTAAAAGGAGATTCAAGTGCTCTAGCTCTTATTTCTGAGATAGAATCGAAAGGAGTATAAGAAATTTTATCTAATGAAAGCTGGATGGAAGCAATGCGGGAAGAACTTAGACAATTCAGAATTAATGATGTTTGGGAGTTAGTTTCAAAACTAAAAGGAAAATCTGTGATTGGAACAAAGTGGATGTTCAAAAACAAGATGGATGAAAATGGTAAATTAATAAAAAAATAAAGCAAAGCTTGTTGCAAAAGGTTATACACAAGAGGAAGGAATAAATTATGATGAAACATATGCACCTGTAACCAAATCAGAAGCTATAAGATTATTACTCGTATATGCATGTTTCCATAATTTCATGTTATTCTAAATGGATGTCAAGAGTGTATTCTTAAATGGTTTCATCCAAGAAGAAGTTTATGTGGAACAATCACCATGATTCGAAGATCCCAGAAAATCAGACTTTGTCTACAGACCGAAGAAGGCTTTGTACAGTCTGAAACAGGCCCCTCGAGCTTGGTTTGAGAGACTACGAAAGTTTCTGGTAAGCAATGGTTTCAATAAAGGAATGGTTGACACAACTTTGTTTAACCAAAGGGAAGAAAAAGACTTTCTACTTGTTCAAATATATGTAGATGATATAATTTTTGGGTCTTCTAATGAAAGTCTATGCAAGAATTTTTCATAGTCTATGCAGTAAGAATTTGAAATGAGCATGTTGGGTGAGTTAACATTCTTTGTGGGTTTACAAGTCAGACAATCAAAGGAAGAAACTTTCATCTATCAAGATAAATATGCCAGATATGTTATCAAGAAGTTTAAGATGGAAAACTATAAGAAGACTAAGACTCCTATGTCAAGTGTTTCCAAACTTGACAAGGATGAAAATAGAAAGAAAGTGGGCCAAAAGACATACAAAAGCATGATTAGTTCTCTTCTTTATCTTACTGCTTCTTGACCTGATATTTTATTCACCGTGTGTATGTGTGCCAGATTCCAAGCTAATCCTAGGGAATCCACAAGGATGAGACTTTACATTGCTTGGATACTCATATGTTGATCTAGCTGGTTGTAAAGTTGACACAAAAAGTACTTCTGGTACGTGCCAACTCTTTGGACATATGTTAGTATTCTGATTCTCTAATAAGCAAAACATTATGGCACTCTCAACGGCAAAAGCATAATACGTTACTCTTGAAAGTTGCTATTCACAAATTCTTTAGATCAGGCAATAACTAAAGGACTTTGGAATAGAATAACTTTGCATTGAAATCAAATGTGACAACACAAGTGCGATCAACCTTACCAAAAATCTAATTCTCCACTCAAGAGCAAAGCATATTGAAATCTATCATCATTTCATAAGAGACTGTGTACAAAATGGTAAAATCAATGTTCAATTCATCGATCAAAGAATCAACTGGCAAATATTTTCACTAAGCCACTGGAGAAAGGATTATTCGAGTTCATTCGTGAAAAGTTGAATATTATCCTTGCATCTGGTTAAAATCTATGTAAAAGTAGACTCATCAATTCAACATTATGGTTGAGACATTCTTTTGAAAGTCCTTATAGACTCAGGTAATTGTATTTCAAATTTTGGCCTGTAAGTTTTTTTTCCTTCTTGAATAGGTATAATTATATTTTTTGAAATTATTATATCAAAGTTGATTTTTCGGAATTAATATTTCATAAATTATTGATAGTTACTTATTTGAAAATTTTCAAAACAGAAGTTTTTCTTTCGTCCCTGTTTGGTTGCCCCCGCTCATATTTTTAAATAAGTTTTTGGTTTCTTTTTCCCAAATATCCAGAATCCTTGCAAACCCTAACCTCTCTCAAACCTTTGCTTTTCTTTTGATCTGTCCTCACTTTCTCTGTGAATCTTTCACTCTATCACTTACGAACATATTGTCAAAATCCTCCAAGTCCATTTCGATGTCTTCTTAGAGGAAATCCTCACAAATTACTAGTCGCGGGCCACGGTTTGTGCCTGATGCTTGGATGCACTTTGATCTCACTGGAGATGAATTACCACAAAGCACAAATCGACCATCGGTAGAGGAAAAGGTTAGTTGACTCCTCTTTCGGTAAAAAAGCTCGAAGTACTTATTAAACACTATGAGTTTCTGAAAAGAGGAGGAAGTCTCATGGATTTTTATAACTTCTTTATTGAAAGAAAATGGCTAACGGAATGAAACTTTGTTCTTGAGAGCCATGGAAAACTTAGGGTTGGTAGAGGCTGGAAGAGCAGAAGAGGACTTTACCAACTTTCCTACTGATCATTGCTTCGGTATGGAGGGTCAGACTGAGGGAAACAATGAAGATGATGAAGAGAGGGTGTTCAAGAATTTCCAACCCAAAATGGGTGTTGTTGCATAAATCACTAGAACAATAGGGAAGTTGTTCAGTCGAAGGAACATAAGAAGGTTTATACGCAGATGCTGAACAAAGGGGTCATCAATTCTCGAACAATAAACTTTGATATTTTGGATTCCATCAAGGTAAATTTGCAAGTGAAATTTGCCAAGTCTCAGATGGAAAGGTTCTGTGTGGAGTCATCTGATGCTTAGCCTGAATTGACTGTTTATTTCTATTCCAACCTATTAATTCTAGATCCCACTCGTATTCAATTTGTTGTGAGTGAAAATGTTTTTGATATTGATGTCGATTTGTTGGCTGATATTCTGGGAGTAGAACGAGGTGAATTTTTTCCCATAAATGTCTCAAATGAAGAGGTCATCAAGTTTCTGGTGAAGGACATAATTCTTAGAGGAAGTATTACTTACTCTAGGATATCTGCCTTTAATATTTTGCTTCACAAAATTGTCATCAACTACATCAAACCCAAAGCTACCTCCAAGACTAATGTTTCAAGATTCGAAGCAAAAATAATGTGGGCTATTTGCAATGGAGTTGCTTTCTCACTTCCTCATACAATTCTACTACACATGTATAGAATCGTCAATGGGGAAAAATGACAATTTCCTTATACAGCTTTGGTGACCAAACATTTTCAACACTTTCGGATTCAATTGCCCTCTAATTTTGCTCCAGAACCATCATTCCCATGCAAATTAGACTCAAAATGATCTCAAATATGAGATTAAAGGATCTCTTTGGGGCCTTGAAACTTTTGAAAAAGGAATCTATTGGGAAAGCTAAGATAAGATTCACACCTGAGAAGAAGCGCAGAAGGAAAAGCGTTGTCTCGCGAACTCCAAAAATGAAAAGACCATTTCTTCTTCTACAAGATGAAGTGGAGGAAGATGATGAAGAAGAGATTATCTCTGATATTGTGGCTAACATTGCCATGAGAGATCCTGTTGGCGGTATAGTTGATTCTAAAGAAGAAGAAGATGATGAGTGAGAAAGATCCTAAAAAGGAAAGTAAAGGAGAGGAAACTGGAGAGACAGCAAGTGAGGAGGCTGATTTAGATGAAGAAGAGGGAGAGGCAAATTTGAATAAGGAGCAGGAGCATTCTAACAATAAAGGAGAAGATACAAGGGAAGTTGGTGTAAGAGATGCTTGAGAGAAAACCAAGGGAACTGATCAACAGACTAGTTCTGATAGAGAAGGAGTGCAGGAAGGAGAATAAGTTCTTCCTTAGATTGAAGGTACTAAGATAGGGGGGTAGGTGAGAAAACTCCTCTTCATGACCAAACTACAGAACTAACTGTACGTGATGGTATTAGTCGATTTCCTCCAGATACTAAGGATATTTATGCATCTCATTTCCCTAAAGAATCTCCTGGGGGTCAGGATAAAGAGGCTAATGTTCAGGGGGAGCAACAAAGCTCACATGTTTAGGTCAATGTTCCTTCACCTTTGGATACTATGCCGGTACATTTTACTGAAGCTAGTGCCCAAATTGAACTAGATTCAAACTATTCTTGGATAGTGGAACTCCTTTTGGAGATTAAGGCATGGCAATATGATATGGAGATTAAAATCCAGGAGTTGCATGCTGTTCTCGATATTACCTCAGAATCTCTAACTGGAAATGTACAGTCTCTTGACAATAAAGTTCAGAACATGAATCAGCAGACCACCCAGAATTTGGCAAAGGTTGAGCCTATCTTCCATCAATACTTGACTAAGCTTGAGGAGACCGCGCAGACCTTGGAGAATTTCCAACTTGTCTGTGTTTCAAGGCAACCTTGATCATTTTCGAAAACCAATCTTAATCTTAGTTTCTTTGTGCTTGTTTGTTTTTCTCATTTTTTTGCTTTTGACAAAAAAGGGGAAAATTTTTGCAGATTTGAAGCTTTGATTTGTTGGTTCTGTTTTGTGTTTGCAATTTGAGTTTTCTAAGCTGGTGTGGTGTGTTTTTATGTTTGCAGACTTTGTAGTGCATACCAGATTTTCAAAAATTACCGTCTATTTTCTCGATATATTATCCTGTGCTCCTAAAGTACTATTTGGCAAGAGAATATTCACATTATTCTTCAATCTGCATGAAAGTTTTGTCACCATAAAAAAGACTGAGATTGTAGAGAAAACTCTTACTAAAATTTTGAATTTGACGAAACTTCCTTTTTCTTATTCTTATTTTGCCAAAGTCTATTCATTCTAGAAGTCTTTCCCACTCTAATACAATCCAAACTAAAACCAAGTCAAGAACGAAAATATAATTAGACACAGATTTATTGATCTTGTGACAAGGATTCATAATAAATGCAATAGGAATTTATTTTTCAATATCTGGCTCTTTGGCGAAGAATCTTACTTGCTTTTTATAAATACATTAATGGAATCAATCGTAAATTGATGAAATCAATTTGAAGACAATTTCTTTTTAGGAAGCATCTACTTATAGAAACCTAAATTCTGATTGTATGAGCGACTAGAATCAAAAGATTTTCATCTCAATCTTCAAATGGCTATAAGATTTCTTTAATTGATTCTGTCTAATGGAATGATTGAAAAAAATTCCCTTGGAAATTGCCAATGGCTAGTGAAGCATGAAGGAGTATTTAATGAGGTCATTCAGTCTATTTGAGATAGTACGTGAAAATTGAAATTCCAAAGTCTGAAGTTTTTCCAACCACTTGTTCTTCATCAACGATCCTTACAAATTGTATTCAAGAGAGAAAATTATAAGAAGAGTGACTTAGTGAGAGAAAATGAATTTTCCATTGAATGTTTGCACTCAAAAATTGTGTTTCTCTGTTGATGTTATAGTGAATTTGAGTTAGAAGGCTATCAGCGTAGGAAAGTGGACGTATGCTTAATCTAAGCCAAACCACTATAAATTTCGTGTGCAATCTTCTATTCTCTTAACTCTTTTTATTTAAATATGTTGCATCCTTTTAAGTATCGCAGAAATCAATTCCATTTCTAATATGATTCTGAATATTCATCAGAAGTCTGGTGACTTATTTAACAGACTCAATTTGTTCTTAGACTTTGGTCAAAATTTATTTTATTATTTTAAAACACCTATTCACACCCTCTAGGCGTTCGTACTAGCTTGATCAAAGTCAATACCATCAAACTTACTAACGGAAAACACTGATCTAGCGCAAACATGGCATTTTAAATGAATTTTTATTTTCCACGTGGCACTTTTAAATTAAAATTTAGTTTCCATGTGGCTTTTTAAAATTAATTTATTGAATTTTAAAAAAATTATATTTAAAAACTAAAAAAGAAATCAAAATTTTATTTAAAAAACAAAAATATTAAAAAATAAGAGAAAATGGCACCAATGGGCGCTTCCACCACCGCCACCCATCGCTAGAGGGGTTGGCGAGTGGGGGTGGCTAGCCTTCGCCTGGCCAGGGTGAGGCACCTAGGGCCGACGACACTTGCTAGGCTCAGGCAAGGGCCCTCAAATCTAGGCACATCAACCCTTGCTAGGGGTTGGTGACCATCGCCCACCCAAATCTAGTGAGACCTCTTAACCCCAAGCGAGGGTCAACGGAACCTCGCCAAATCTAGGCGGGCAATGCTCGCCGGTCACCTGTGAGGGCCTACGAGGCCTAGCCTAGGACGAGTGATGGTCGTTAGCCCCCCGTGAGGGCCGGCGTGCCCAAATTTGGCCCCCTCAAGCTCGAGGGCTCGTCGGGTTAGGGCCCCTCACTCAACACCAGCGATCATCACTAGCCCCTTCGGCGATGGGCGGGAATGGCGAAGAACCCACCGATGCCATTGACTCTTTTTTTTTAACATTTTTGTTTTCTAAATAAATTTTAAGTTTTCTTTTTATTTTTTAAAACTTATTTTAAAAATTTTGAATATAAATAATTAAAAATGCCACATGGAAAATAAATTTTTATTTAAAATACCATATCAGCGTTTTCTGTTAATAAGTTTGACGGCGTTAACTTTCAGACTCAGTTAAACTAATTTGATAAATTTTAGGACTTGATTGAACTTTTTTTAAATTTTAAAACTCAATTACACTTCATTGACAATTTTTATTACTTTTATTGCATTTATCCATTTACTAATTGTATAGAAAATTATGGATTAAATTTTAAACCCTAGAAAAATAATTTACATTAAATTGCATGTTGACATTAAGAACATTTGCATTAATAGGCTATTGATACTTGAACTTTGGCGATCCGTTTAATTATTTATTAATTGCATAGAAAATTAGGGATTAAATTTTAAACCCTAGCAAAAGTAATTTACTTTAAATTGCATGGCATATAGACATTAGGAGCATTTGCATTAGCAGTAATAGAGCATTTTTGTTAAAAGAAAATAGAAAATTAATTAAAAGGACTATTATTAAAAAAGAGCAAAAAAAAAAAAAAAATAAGCAAGGTCGGATCACCAAACCGGCCCAGCCTCCTTTCCCTTTCTCCTTATCCCTTTCCATTAGGTTGGGCCCGCCTGACCTCTTTCGTTTTACTTTCCTTTACCGACCCAACTTTCTTTTCCTCTTCCTCTCTCTCTCTCATGCTCTCTGCAAAAAGATAGAAAGTAACGTGACATCCTGATTTTCAGGTTCTTTTTTTGATTGAATAAGTTGGGCTTTTCATCGACGAGCCTATCATGAGATAACTAGCATATCAGGTGAAGCCATTAAGGAATATAAATGCAATAGACTTGAGAATTCGACCAGAAATCGACTGCTCGACCGTGCTAATCTGCATGGGTTATTACGGCATTGTCAAAATCAACTAGAGATCAGGGATAGGTCAATTCGGTTGAGATACGTGATCAAAGTGTGGGTGATTCCACCCGATTACAAAATTCTCGTCGATCGACACAAGACTGATTTTTCTGTCGTTTTGGGTACCCAGTGTCCGTATTTAAAATTTGGAGATTTTCACGACAACCGAGGGTCGTCAATGTTTCAAAGATGTATATTGTGACTCGAAATAAATCGAGCATGGGTCAATTGTACCAAAAATTTCGGAAAGCTCTGATACCACTATCTTGTGTGTGCATAAGTAGCCTTTGGATATATTTCCTTCCTAGTCGGAGTTTAGAGGGTGGACTTACTGAGACATTCTCTCACCCCATCGTGGGCTTAACTTTTCAGGTCCTTAGACGGTGGATCCTCCTTAGCGTTATGGTCGGCAGATGAGAGTCACTAAGCGAGTTTATGCATATCCCGATCCCATAAGCTTTTGGGTCTATGAACTTCTAGTAACCACTGTCTGGGTCGAAGAGCGTCAACGTTATGTGTTCCCTCATCGATTCAGAGCGTGGTTCCACTACGCACCCGATGATGTTAGGCTAGGACCCTTAGGACTTTTGATATTCCCGTTGTGGTGATTAATGTTGTTCTGGACGAGGATCCAGCTGACCCTCCGATGGCGTGGTGGAGAACCCAATGTCCCGCCCGGCTCTTGTGGAGACTGAAGAATCGGCAACCGAGTCTGGCTAGTTGGTCTCAGGACAGCTCGTTTTGAGGATCAACCCATTGTAGACTTTTGCAAATAGGGACTAGCTTGTAAATGACCTAGTCTGTTTTGTATAAAGGTGTGTTGTGGCTTTTAAGAATTGTGGCCCTACTTTTCTATCCCATCTTGGTGTTGTCTGGGGATTTATTTATTCGCTTCTGCATGCGCATAAAAATGAATGGGTCGGCGACACGTCTTGGGACGTCACAGAATTTAATTGACCACTGAGGGATGGACACGTGCTCGAGATTTGAGGCGTGACATCCCCACCCGGAGTGGTATCAGAGCTGGTCGATAGTTGGAATGATAAGGTGTGATAAGTTATGGGATAGTTAGTTGAAGTTATGAGCTTTCTTTTCCTCTTCCTCTCTCTCTCTCATGCTCTCTGCAAAAAGATAGGAAAGTAATGTGACATCCTAATTTTCAAGTTCTGTTTTCGATTGAATAAGTTGGGCTTTTCATTGACGTGCCTATAGTTCTTTTCTCAAAGTTGGCTACTCATGAGATGACTAGCATATCAGATGACGCCATTAAGGAATATAAATGCAATAGATTTTAGAATTCGACTAGAAATCGACTGCTCGACTATGCTAATCTGCAAGGGTCATTACGGCATTGTCAAAATCGATCAGAGATCAGGGATAGGTCGATCCGGCTAAGATATGTGATCAAAGTGTGGGTGATTCCACCTGATTGCAAAATTCTCGTCGATCGACACTAAACTGATTTTTCTGTCGTTTTGGATACCATGTGTCTTTATTTGAAACCTGGAGATTTTCATGACAATTAAGGGTCGCCAATGTGTCAAAGATGTACATTGTGACTCGAAATAAATCGATCATGGGTCAATTGTACCAAAAATTCCGGAAAGCTACCCAGTTGGTTAGATTACACTAAAATTACGTTAGATTGAAATTAACCGCGAATTTGAACCCGATTTCAGAAATTGAAAGTTCTGTTATGTCAAGATTTATTTTAAAAATGTCGACTCATCATTCAAAGAATTTTTGGCCAGTTTGGGATTTTTACGGAAAATCAATTCGGACAATTCAGAAAAGAACCGAAATTCGAAGGGGCCAAATTGAAGGGATTTTTGGCCTCCAAAGTGAGCTACTGGTTGAAAGGAAATTGTGGATTTTGTGTGGGCTTCTTCCTTAGCAAAATTGGACATCAAATTGGAGAGAATTGGTGAAGAATTGAAGTCACGTTGGATGAAATTCGGAGGCTAGCATGGGGGCTGCAACATTTGGCGCCAAGATGGTTAATTTGTGGGTTGAACAAGCAAGAAAGTAATAGGGGATAAAGCTTTGATGGGTAGATAAGTTTGTTTGATTTTCTTTCCCCATCTGAAGCTTCTCTCTCTCTCTCTCTCTCTCTCTCTCCCTCTCTTTGCGCGTGCCAGCTTGCCAATCCTTCTCTCTTATTCGACAACCTCCCCTGCAGCAGTCTTCATTTTTGTTCTTCTTCTTTGACTGTCGCCCCCCCTTATCCACCTTATCCATCCATCTCACATATCTCTCTCTCCCTCTTTCTTATATTCGCACATTTCCACCCCTCCCTCAGCCGACATCCCTTCTTCCCCTGACTTCTGCGAACCCAGCTCCTCCACGTCTTCTCTCCCTTCGTCTGCTTCACTCGCGCCAACAACGCCCACACTCCACCGAACCCCACTGATTTCCCTTGCAACTGCCCCCGACCCTTATGTTTTTATGTTTTTTCTCTCTTTCTTTTGTTCGGTCAAAGACGCCACCAGCTTACTTCCTTTGTCCGTTTCTTCTTCTGCCAACACCACCGATGCACCATCTCACGTGCAGCTCTTCACCAAGTCAACTCCAGTGTCCAGCAGCCCTTGGCATTAACTCCAACAGCTCACCTAGCAGCAACGTGCATGAGAAATCACCCCACTGAATTTGCCAGCTCCACCTTCCTGCTCCATTCCCTTCGCATGCTGCAGCCACACGTTCCAGCTCCTTTGTCCCTCCACCGAAGCCACTGGCTTCATCCATTCGACCAAGCCGCGCCGCGGCAGCTTCGTTCAGCCTCAAACCAAGCCGAAGTCTGCCCACTTGGATTGACCAGCAAGCCCCTTCCGAATCGAGCAGCAACCATGAGGCTTCGTGGCCCCTTTTTAGGCCCACCCAAGCTTTGTTTGGTGTCGCCACAGGGTCGTTTGTCGCCCGCTGTCGCTATGGACTCACCGGCTCGCTAATCTAGTGACTTTACTCACTAATCTCTACTTAGGGAGTTAATTATGCTTAAGGGTTGATTAGTTTAAGCTAAGTATGGTTTAGGTGGTTAGTTAAAACATATTAACAATTTAATTATTCGTTTATGCATGTTAGGTGGTTAAAGTTGCATAATTAGAGACTAGATAAGCTGTAGTATTTATCTAGATTGGTTCAGAAATTTTCTAAGCCAGTTTCGGTATTTAACTAGGCTTTTCCGACCTAAGTTTCTATTGATGGCATTTAAATGTATTTATTTTATTAATTTTAATATTTATTTAATTACTTATTATTTTCCAAAAATTATACTAGGATAGCCGATGACCGGAATTTCATGTTGATTTCAATGGTGTGTTTTGTTTATTTAATTGAATGCTAGATTGTGCAAATTGAGTGAGAATTATAATTTTGGGTGTTTATTCCAAAATTAGTTAATTTCGGTAATTAATTGGAAAATACCAGGCGTTGGTTTACAGTGCTGAAAATGTGTTTATGGACTTGTGGCATCCGGGTTTTCGTCAGACCACAAATAAGTAATGGCTCGTCACGAGTCCACGGGAATATCGACAGACTACGTCATTGGCACCATTTTTCGACACTATTTTATCATCATCATCATCGGTATAACATTAGGCCATGGTTTCATCACCACCCATCGTTCCGAAACATCAACTTTCGGAGAGAAATTTCCCATGCATGGCCATGCACACGTCCGATACTAACCCCGAGTGGCCTCGCCCATTGACTGAGCTGAAGACCCGTAGCACGCAACGGCCATATGTGTACGTGAAAGTTTACAACGAAAATTGTCGAAAACCTCCTAACTGTTTACCCCGCAAAGGACCGCAGACCGACACAGCTTCATGCACGATTTTTCTCCTTGGATAAACAGGCGAATGGCCTCACCAATAGCCACGTTTTCTTTTATTTCTTTGGCCGGTCAACCATGCACATCCTTTGACCCATGAAGCCCACGTCCACGTCTTTGGACGGTCAACAATTGAGGAAATTGTTGACTGAAGGAAGTAGGTGTGAGTTGCTTTGAGCGGCCAGCGAAGGCCACGTTCGCATGCAGCATGTGAGGTGGCAAGCGGCAACAAATTCGGGGACAACTAAATAGAGAAGTTGACTGAGGAGAAGCCACGTCGTTCGAGCAGCTAAAGACACGCAGCAACGGCTTCAAGCTGGCGAGAGAAGACCGAATGCAAGCCACGTTTCTGTCTCCCTCTTCGATGGCCAGCGGAGAGAGAGCCCAGCATGCATGCAGAAACCACGTCCCCAATTGCTGTCCATCCGTTGCTTCGAGCGCGACACGCCTGCCCACCCGTGCCTCCTTCTCTTGCCGCCACCGAGTCTCATTTGTTGACTAAATTAGCCAATGGATGGAGGGGTAAAAGACAGCCACGTTCCCACCCACCTGTCCTCGCCTCCTTCTGCCGCCGAAGCTTTCCTTTTGTTGACTGGTTTTTGTCAACAAAACCAGTGACGGGAATAGCAAAACCGAGCGAAAGTGAGAGAGAGAGAGAGAGAGCGGCAAGCGAGTGAGAGAGACCGAGAGAATAGTGAGCGAGAGAGTGAGCAGCGAGAGAAAGAAAGGGATTGTTCCCTTCGCCAGTGCATGCGCGCTGCCGACGTCAACGCTGCTCGCACTTGCTGTTGCCGAGCCATGTTTGTAACCGAGAGACCTCGGCTTGCACCTCACTGCACGCTGTTGTTGCCGTCACCGTTTCTCCTCACCTTGACTGTAGCTCGTAGCTTGCGGTTCGCTCGCCATCAACGCCGTTGAACCTAAGGCAAGTGAAAGTCTACTAACCTATGTAATGCATTGCTGTTGTTGTCTGACATAGTGCAGTTAGATTGAAAATACTTGAGTTTTGATGGTGACTTCTAGAATGACTGAATTGGGTTGAGGCTAGGCTGTTTAGGGAGCTGCATATTTCTCCTGAATACATGCGATTTTGGCGTTCAAAAATGCATCAATCTTTGTTGTTGCAAAGCTTTGAAGATTTTGATTGTGAACTGTTTTGGAAATCTCCCGATTTAAGTTAAAACTTCTATGTATCAAGGCGCCACTTGTAAATGTTTCAAGAGATGTTTGGTGTCCTCGAAATTCCGAACCTTTATATGAACCATTTTAAAATCTTTAAAGCGGGATTGTAGATGTTCCACGATCATGATTCGCTTCGACTGACATTCATCCTGGTGAGGGTGATATTGACTATCAGCACTAGCCTACCCTCGGGTCCCGTGCATCAGGAATTCGTTGTCTTGTATGTTTGGAGGAACAGACATACTCTAGGGCCGCTGCCACCGCCACCAGAAGACGACAACGGGGGACTGAGTTGTGTGGAGTGACCACGATGGGGAGGACAGCGGAGTGCTCATTTTTGGATGCCGGCACTGAAGGATGGACTCTAGGCAAATGGTTGCTGAAGACGTTGGTCATCTTTTGAAGTGTAGCCGAGTATAGTAGCCTACGGCATTTTGGGTGTACCGACCAAAAAAAAATGTCCATCTAGTTTATATAAATAAAAGTGTTCGGCTTTTTACTTATAAAAGACTTTAGTTGGTGTGCATCATTTCCTGAAGATAAGGGAGTTGTTGGATACGCTTCCGCCGAATTTTTGCGTAGGGACCAAATGAAAGCATATAGACCCCCAGGACTTATGGATTTATCGAAATCCTTTGGTATTAGAGTAACAGACTTTCAGGGCAAGTGAAAGGTAGGTGTGGTGACCGTAATGGATTGGGGGCCGTTCTGAGGATGCCACAGCGAGTGGTATCAGAGCTATGGTTTTATTTGGAGTGATAAGGTGCCTCAGTTGGAAATGAGGAGATAATGATGCACACTATAAGGCATTTTTAGGGGTAGTTGACTAACTATGAACAACGGGTGATTGAGTTCACTTGTAAAATACCGGTTACTTTTGTGACTCTAGGGATGCTTCTATGTTACTTTCTTAATTAGTGACGCTGAGTCACTAATTGTCCTTGAGATAAGTACGTGATAAACTGCAAGAAGGATTGTAACCGAATATCAGCTCGGTGCGACAAGCGCAACAATGTGTAGGCAGACCACCGGCCTAAGGAAGGGTGTACGCGATCACCCAAGAGGAAGCAGAAGGTTCTAAAAATGTTATATCAAGTACAATCTCTATAGATGATAAGAAGGTATATGCGTTATTTGACTCAAGTGACACGTACTCATTTGTGTCTGAGAGATATAGACGATTGGGAGGAATAGGAACCAAATCTTTAGATATGCCTCTTCATATTTCTACATCGCTGAAGAACATGGTGTTTTCCACATTAGTATGTGGGACGTGTAAGGTAACCATAAGGGGACAAGATCTGGAAATGGACTTGGTAGTGATGGTTATGTATGACTTTGACGTCATCGAGGGATTAGACTAGCTCCGTAAGCAATGGACTAGGATGAATGATCTCCTGGGATAGTACCTATCCATGCGCCAAAGGATAAAACCGTGAGGCTTAGTATGGGATAGGCCAAAACGGATAATATCTCTGTAAGTCCCTATCGAAACGAGACCCTCCAGTGGAAGTGTAGTTCGGGTTTGAACCAGGCAAAAGTTGGTGTAAGATGGCAAAAGGGGACAGGAATGAACCGGACTATGAACTGAACTGGGAGGGCAGTGTTTTTGGGATAATTTTGTCAGAGTGGCACAGTGGAAGCATGGTTAAGCTTGTAGAACTCTTGTTTGTGAAAATGAAGGATAGGTTGATGTGTTTGTGCATTGATAATAGGCAATTGAATTAGGTGACTGTTAAGAATAAGTACCCATTGCCTAGAATTGATGACCTATTCGACCAACTACAAGGAAGTTCGGTCTTTTCTAAAATTGACTTGAGGTCAGGATACCATCAATTAAGGATTAAGAAAGAAGGCATTCCTAAGATCGCATTTAGGACTCGCTATGGATATCACGAGTTCCTAGTTATGCCATTTGGATTTACGAATGCCCCAACTGCATTCATGAACCTAATGAATAGGGTATTCAAGCCCTATTTGGACCAATTTGCGATTGTCTTCATTGATGATATCTTGATATATTCTAAAGGACCCGAAGAACCTGCGCAGCATCTAAGCGTAGTGTTGCAAATTGAGACCATTGATATACCAGAGTGGAAATGGGACCATGTGGCGGTGGATTTCGTGCAAGGATTTCCAAGGACATCAAGTGGCCACGACTCCATCTTGGTGATAGTAGATTGCCTGACTAAGTTTGCCCATTTCCTAGCAGTCTGCGTAGACTATCTGATGGATAAAATTTGCTGATATATATATGTAAGCCAAGTGATACGCTTACATGGTGTTTTTGTAACTATCACGTCGGATCAAGACTCAAGATTTACTTCAAAACCTTTGGCGAAATCTTCAAACCGCCTTAGGGACTAAAGCTCTAGTTTAGTACCGCTTTTCATCCACAAATGGACGAACAAACAGAAAGAGTGACCCAAACACTAGAGGACGGGTTAAGAGCCTGCATCCTTGTCTTTAGAGGAAGTATTAGCCAGACCCTGAACATACTCGATCATGAAGCCATCAAAGTGGATAAAAAGGTGAGATACCTGGAAGAGCCGATCCGGTACTAGATCAAAAGAAACAAGTTCTCCGAACCAAGAGAATTCCACTAGTGAAAATTTTATGCTGACACATAAGAGAAATGAGGCAAAGGTACCCTCACTTTTCAATGGGACGTAAGAGATGTCCAATTTTGAGGACGAAATTCTCTAAGGAGGGGAGAATTGTGGCATCCGAGCTTTCGTCAGACAATGAATAAGTAATGGCTCGTCACGAGTCGACGGGAATATCGACAGACTGCGTCATTGGCACCATTTGTCGGCACTATTTTGTCATCGTCATCGTCGGTATAACATTAGGCCATCGTTTCATCACCACCCGTCGTTCCGAAACAACAACTTTCGGAGAGAAATTTCCCATGCACAGCCATGCGCACGTCCGATACTAACCACGAGCGGCCTCGCCAATTGACTGAGCTGAAGACCCGTAGCACGCAACGGCCATGCGTACGTGAAAGTTTACAACGAAAATTGTCGAAAACCTCCTAACTGTTTACCCCACAAAGGACCGCGGACCCACACAGCTTCATGCACGATTTTTCTGCTTGGATAAACCGGCGAGTGGCCTCACCAAAGGCCACGTTTTCTTTTATTTCTTTGGCCGGTCAACCATGCACATCCTTTGACCCATGAAGCCCACGTCCACGTCTTTGGACGGTCAACAATTGAGGAAATTGTTAATCGAAGGAAGCAGCTGTGAGTTGCTTCGAGCAGCCAGCAAAGGCCACGTCCGCATGCAGCATGCGAGGTGGCAAGCGGCAACAAATTCGGGGTCAACTAAATAAAGAAGTTGACCGAGGAGAAGCCACGCCGTTCGAGCAGCTGAAGACACGCAGCAACGGCTTCAAGGTGGCGACTGAAGACCGAATGCAAGCCACGTTTCTCTCTCCCTCTTCGGTGGCCAGCGGAGAGAGAGCCCAGCATGCATGCAGAAACCACGTCCCCAATTGCTGTCCATCCGTTGCTTCGAGCGCGACACGCCTGCCCGCCCGTGCCTCCTTCTCTTGCCGCCACCGAGTCTCAATTGTTGACTAAATTAGTCAATGGATGGAGGGGTAAAAGACAGCCACGTTCCCACCCACCTGTCCTAGCCTCCTTCTGCCGCCGAGCTTTCCTTTTGTTGACTGGTTTTTGTCAACAAAGCCAGTGACGGGAATAGCAAAACCGAGCGAAAGAGAGAGAGAGAGCGGCAAGCGAGTGAGAGAGACCGAGAGAATAGTGAGCGAGAGAGTGAGCAGCGAGAGAAAGAAAGGGATTGTTCCCTTTGCCAGTGCACGCGCGCTGTCGACGTCGACACTGCTCGCACTTGCTGTTTCTGAGCCTAACCGAGAGACCTCGGCTTGCGCCTCACTGCATGCCGTTGTTGCTGTCACTGTTTCTCCTCGCCTCGACTGTAGCTCGTAGCTTGCGGTCCGCTCGCTATCAACGCCGTTGGACCTAAGGCAAGTGAAAGTCTACTAACCTATGTAATGCACTGCCGTTGTTGTCTGATGTAGTGCAGTTAGATTGGAAATACTTGAGTTTTGATGGTGACTTCTAGAATGACTGAATTGGGTTGAGGCTAGGCTGTTTAGGGAGCTTCATATTTCTCCTGAATACATGCGATTTTGGCCTTCAAAAATGCATCAATCTTTGTTGTTGCAAAGCTTTGAAGATTTTGATTGTGAATGTTTTGGAAATCTCCCAATTTAAGTTAAAACTTCTATGTACCGAGGCGCCGCTTGTAAATGTTTCAAGAAATGTTTGGCATCCTCGAAATTCCGAACCTTTATATGAACCATTTTAAAATCTTTAAGGTAGAATTGAGATTTGGATTTGCCGACGCACCGATTTCAAATTACTTATGGTTTTGATAAATTGTTTTATTTCAAGCCGTGATGTATGAGTGCGACTCGAGGCTATTCATGTGGATTTCGAAAAGCATTTGAGATTTAAAACGTGAAAATGGATTTTACGGATGCTTTCGACTTTATTTCACCGATATGAGATTGACCTATTTTTAAAGACTATTGTTGTTTTGGCATTGAAATGCTTTGAAGGTGAAACGTGGAAATGGATTTATGAACTGATATTATGTTTCTGAAATTTCGATAAAGACTCATGAGACTTCCAATGTCATTGCATTGAAAGTGTTTTGGTATTGAAATAATTTAAGATGTTAATGTTGTCGTTGGACCCTCAGGTCAAAAATGCCTCGGGAGTTGGGAGGCCCGAAGGCTCGAGTGAGTCGATGTCCTTTGGATGCCTAGGTCCATAGTAACCCAGAGGTTTTCCCTGGGAGCATCGGGATGCCTAGTTGTAAGCTTGTCGGTACGTAAATCCAGAGGGTAGGGGTAACCATTTTCATGGTGCGCCCTGGAGATTCCTCGTGATGCCAGGTGGGGTGCGAGATGCCGGGAGGTGTGACGTACCCAGTGGCCCAATGGCGTAATGCCCGAGGCTTTTGCGATGCCAAGGTGGGTGCGAATGCCCAGAAGGACACAAACATTGGTCCTCTAGGAGGTGAAACCTTTTGAATATTAAAACTGATGGCTCTACTAAGTGTGTGTGTGGTCTGGTTATGGGACTGAATTGTATGGCATGAACTGGGACGTGTCATAATAGTTTGGCCCTATAATCGAGACCCATGTGACTGAAATTGGTGCATTCTGGTTTTAAAACTGCACTTGTGATTACTTTGAAAAGTTCCATGGATTTGATGCATACTTATTTCTTTGATCACATGTTTTGTTTATCTTGCATGAAATTAGACTATGATGGTTTTGCATGATATAGTTTAGTGGATCTTTCGCTGCTGGATGGTTGTACTCACCCCTTTTGGGGACTAACGTTTCGGACTAGACAAGATGCCTCTGCTGCCCGCACCTCCCTGTACTTTCTATGGGATCTCTATCGATTTGCAGTGGGAACGGTCGGAGTATCACGATCACGATTCGCTTGGACTGACATTCATCTTGGTGAGGGTGATATTGACTATCGACACTGGCCTACCCTCGGGTCCCATGCATCAGGAATTTGTCGTCTTGTATGTTTGGAGGAACGGACGTACTCTAGAGCCATTGCCACCGCCACCGAAAGACGACAACGGGGGACCGAGTTGTGTGGAGTGACCACGATGGGGAGGACAGCAGAGTGCTCATTTTTTGATGCTAACACTAAAGGATGGACTCTAGGCAAATGGTTGCTGAAGACATCGGTCATCTTTTGAAGTGTAGCCAAGTATAGTAGCCTACGGCATTTTGGGTGTACCGACCAAAAAAAATGTCCATCTAGTTTATATAAATAAAAGTGTTCGGCTTTTTACTTATAAAAGAGTTTAGTTGGTGTGCATCATTTCCTGAATTTAGGTAAAGGAGTTGTTGGATACGCTTCCGCCAAATTTTTGTGCAGGGACCAAATGAAAGGATATAGACCCCCAGGACTTATGGATTTATCGAAATCCTTTGGTATCAGAGTAATAGACTTTTAGGGCAAGTGAAAGGTAGGTGTGGTGACCGTAATGGATTGGGGGCCATTCGAGGGGTGCCACAGGACTATTATGACTAGTGGGAATTTCTAAAAGAAAGATATTGAAGTTTTGGCTCAGGCCAACCGTGTATCCACACACGACTATTTTATCAGGTATTTTCAATGTGGGGATTTATCAACTTGAGTGAACCAAGGTCGTTTTATTAGCTTGAGTGAGCACGACCTATATATGTATGTATGTATGTATGTATATATATATATATATATATCCCATATGATCGTTTAATCAGCTTGAGGAGCACGACCTATATATATATATATATATATATATATATATATATATATATATCAGTCAAGGTCGTTTTATCACCTTGAGTGAGCACTACCTATATATATATCCCATATGATCATTTTATCAGCTTGAGCGACCTAAGACCATATATTGCAACTGTTATGTGTAATGGTAGTATCAGAGGATGGGTATATTGTATTGAATGGATAGATAATACTATTGTTATGAACTTGAGCTAATTGACTGGTTGATCGATGGTTCGATGTGAATTAAGTGGATTGGTTGAGTTCTGGTACTATATTGACTTACAGGAAGGAACTGAGGCAAAGGTAAGTCCGCTATCTTGTGTGTGCATAGGTAGCCTTTGGGTGCATTTCCTTCCTAGTCGGAGTTTAGGGGGTGGACTTGCTGAGACATTGTCTCACCCCGTCGTGGGCTTAACTTTTCAGGTCCTTAGATGGCGGATCCACCTGAGCATTATGGTTGGCTCGGTATCTAGATTTACCACAACACCTTCCGAGACGTCTATATCCATGGGGTCAGTGTCCTGCTCAACCCCATTTCCTACGTGCGGCCCATCAAAACTGTGCATAGGACCCTCTCGATCACCAATTGAATTCATAAAATACCAAGCCTGGAAATGGTGGGGCACACCGTAGCCTAAACCCTCATCGACCCACAATGTTGTCACAACCGACTTATAGAACCGGTTAGTCCCGAGGATAAGATAAAAGGTATTAATTACTTCCATATCCCATAGAACTCCAAACCGTGCCAAACGTACCTCCATACTAAAGACCTGAAAATATGTAACCAGGACGGGGTGACATAAATCTCAGTAAGTCAAAACCCTAAACACCGATTAGGAAGCAAATTCACCCAGATGCGGTCCTAAATAGGCGTCACACAAGACTTACCTCGCCTCGACATGCAACATCATGATTTTCGACCCTGTTTCAATTAAATGAAATGGGTTTTTCAATTACGCGCCTATGGTCTTTTTCTTTGAGTTGGCCATTCATGAGATAACTAATCTATCAGATGAGGCCATTAAGGAATATAAACACAACAAACTTGAGAATTCGATCAAACATCGACTACTCGACCGTGCTAATCTGCAAGGACCAATACGACATCATTAAAATCGATTAGAGGCCAGAGATAGGTCGATTCGACAAAGGCATGTGATTAAAGTGTGGGTGATTTCACTTAATTGCAAAATTCGTGTCGAGCGGCACTAAACCGATTTTTCTATCAACTCTGTAACTTATACCCATAATTGAAACCTTGAGATTTTCACAACAACTGAGAGTCGCCTATGAGTTGAAGATATACAATGTAAATAAAAAATAATCGACCACGGGTCAAAAGCGTTAAAAATTTCTAAAAGCTACCCGATAGGTTAGGTCACGCTAAAATCGCGTCCGATTGAAATTAATCACGAAATTGAACTCGGTTTCGGAATCAAAAGTTTCAATGGGTCACAATTTATTTTTGGAATGTCAACTCATCCTTTGAAGAATTTTTGGCGAGCTAGGATTTTTGGGGGAAAATCAAAGTTGGGCAATTTAATTTCAAGAAATTCGGAGGGGCCATTTCTATGTGGGTTTTTTGCCTCCAAAGTGAACTATTTGGTGAGGGAAGTGCAAGGGATTTGTGTGGGCTGCTACCATGGCACTATTGGCCATTGAATTGAAGTTGCTCAATGTGAAATTAAAGTGCAATGGATGCAAATTTGTAGGCTTGTGGGGCTGTTGCATTTTGGTCTTCAATTTGGCTTCAATTGGTGAAGATTGGTGAGGAAATTGTCCCTTAGGTGACCCATTGGAAAGGTTGGCTGAAGATAGGGCTGAAGACTTTGGTGTCCAAGCAAGCTCATTGGCCCAAGCCTTGACTTGCTTGGTTGCATGTTCCCCCTTGGTTCCCCTCTCTCCCTCTTCTTCCCTCCCCCTTGGTCGACTAGCAGCAGAAGCATTCCACCATCTTCTTCTTCCTTGCTTCAACCTCCATTTCCAGCTGCAACACAAAGTAAACCAGCGACTAGCCCTCACCGCAAGCCAAGCCAGCCACCGCCAGGCCGCACACTACCCATCCGAGCTGCTCGTGCCCCTGTTGTCTGCCCACAAGCCCAACTCCGTCTGCCTCGCGCCGTCCCTGCTCGAGTTGCCGTACGCAACTCACCAGCTCGCTGTCACCGGTCCCCGCACCCGCCGTGTCCAGCACCAACCATCCGATGTCGCCTTTAGCCTTCAGCCAAGCCGTGCGACCACCTACGATCCCTCAGTTCAGCCCCCTCCCAAACCAGTTTTCTCTCTTTAGCTGAGAGCTCGTTGGCTGATTTCAGCCACGTCCAGGCTTCCTTGGGTGTCATCGTAGACCCTAGTTGTGGTCGTCGTCACGCTACCGTTGCTGTGAATCGGTTTTCATGCTAAACCGGTGAGTTTATCCCGTAATCTCCAATTAGGATGCTAATTACACTTAAAGGTGGATTAGTGGCTAATTAGTATATTAGTTAGGCTAATTAGGATTAGTGAGATTTAGTTAGCTTAGTTAGATTGGTTAGGACTATTTAGTTAGTTCAACTAGTTGGTTAGATAGTTAGTTAGTTCAATTAGTTAGATTAATTAGTTAATGTAGTTAGTTAATTAGATTAAATTAGTTAGTTAGTAGATTAATTTAATTAGTGCACTTAGGTGGTTAGTTTAGCTTATGATAATTCAATTTAGTGGTTTAATTTAAATATTTTGTAATTTATTTAATTAAATGCGATTTATTTAATTATTTATTAATTAGCGAAAATTATACCGGGATAGCCAGTTGAAGAATTTCGTGTTGATCGTCGTGGTGTGGTTGATTTGTGCAATTGAGTGCTAATTTATGCAATTGGATGCTGATTGATGATTTTTGATTTATTATTTTAAAAATATGGAATTTCGATATTTAATTAGAAAAATATCGGGTTTCGATTTTTGACGCCAAAATTTTTTTTTAGTACTATATCAAATCATGGAATTTTAAAATGAGAGAATAACACGCTTTATAATTCGATTTGACAGTGTGTCCACACACACCTATTTTACCGGGTGTTTTTAATATGAAGAAAATAGGCCAAGCACATTATTTAAATTGAAGCATTTGAGTGAAAAGTACGATGTCCTTGGTCGGAATTGGATGTGCATGTGATTGCTATGAGAACCCGTCACCCGATGAAGGTGGGGTGGGCAATGCTCCTATATGGAATGCCCCATATCAACGGATGTCGAATGGCGGTAGAGGCCGAACCAATGCTCCTTCGGGAATGCCGTCTAGAGGTAGACGTTACCGTGCTTGATGGGGCGAGACAACGCCTAGCTATGCCAGAGGACTGCCGACTGTTGAGTTGGAATTGACCGATGGGTCTTAAGAACTGGGACACGTGTGAATGATTGAGATAACCGTGATTGATTATGGGACAAAATTGTGTGGCATGGAATGGGACGTGTCATAATGATTTGGCCTTATAATCGGGACTCCTATGTTTGAGTGGTATATGTTATGAGGTGTTCCAGTTAATGATGTACAATTGCTTCGTTTATATATGTATATGAGATGTGCTAACATGTAGGGAGGTGCTGAGGCAAGGTAAGTCCTCTATGATGTGTGATTAGGCTGCCTTTAGGTGAATTATCTTCCTAATCGGGGTTTAGGATGTAGACTTGCTGAGACATTATCTCATCCTGTCGTGGTTTACAATTTTACAGGTCCTTAGATAGAGGTGCGCCACGTCCATTTTGGGCGGCCACGGGAGGCGGAGACCTAGCGTACCATACTTCCTATCCATGGGAACCTGGACTGGACCCATGAGCTCGTCGTGACCACCATTTGGGTCGATGAGAGCCTACCTCAGTTGGTACCTCACCGATTCAAAGCGTGGTTTTGTCACGGGCCCAATGGTGTTCGGGAGGGCCTCTTGGATGGCGTCGACGGACCTGTCGTCGATGGCGAGTATGTAGAGGATCTCGATACCACTGATGGTGTCGTGGTGGACCCGGAGCCCTTGGCTATAGAGCTCGCTATTTAGAGAGCTCAACAGCTCCTTTTTGGTTTAGACTCTTGTTTATATAAACTCGATGTGTTTATAAAGTGTGGCTTTTGTGAATTGATTGTCCTACTTTTCTATCTCATGTTGTCTGTTGTTTGGAGTTATAGTTCACTTCCGCATATGCATAAATTGTTTGGGTCAGCGATGCATTCTGGGAACGTTGCAATTTAGTCGACAACTAAGGGATGTGTGCGCGCTTGAGGTTCGGGGCGTGACACGGCACGTCCCTGCAAAATTAGCTCATCGCATATGCACTTATAAACGCAGCAAATGTAATTTAATAACTAGAACACATCATTTCATTCTCAAACAATCACATGGGTCCTGATTATAAGGTAAAATTGTTATAACACGTCTGATTTTGTGCCACACAATTTTGCCCCATAATAAGACGCAACTATCTCAACCACTCAAGCATGTTCCAGTTATTACGACCCATCGGCCACCGCCAACTCAACAATTGGCGGTCATCTGACATAACCGGGTGTCATCTAGCTCCATCGGGCACGGCAACGTCTAGAACCCCCGCCTAAACGACATCCCATAAAGGGGCATCTGTCTAGCATCCACCACGATCGACTTCCAGACCCTCGCTTGGCATCCGATAAACATCGAGTATCGTCCCCAAACTCCCGTTGGGTGATGGGTTTCGATAGTGACCACACGCGCACACATACTTAACCAAGAACACTGTGCTTTGCACTCAAATACCCCGTGTTCAAATAATGGACTCTGCCACTTTTCTTCGTATTAAAAATCATTCCAGTAAACTAATCATGCGTGGTCACGCATTTAAATTGAACCATTAAACATGGTACATTCTCATTTCAAAATTCCATGATTTTATATAGTACATAAACATTTTTGGTGTAAAAAACCAACATCTGATATTTTTCTAATTAAATACCCATAAGATCAAATTTTGTAATAATAATCCACAATCACCTCCATGCACTCAATTGCACAAATAAGCAATCAATTTCACATTTAAATTCAACCACGAGAATCAACGTAAAATTTTGCAAAACGGCTATTCCGTCACAATTTACGCTAACTATAATTAATTAAATAAATTGTAATTAAATTAAATTAATCTAATTTAATTAAACTAACCATGGTTAATTAAACTAACCACGGTTAACTAACCCTGGTTAACTAACCAAGGTTAACTAAACTAACCCAAGTTAACTAACTAACCTAGGGTAGGCTAACTAAACTAACCCCTAACCAAACTAACCTAACTAATTAACCAATCCTAACTAGCTAGTTACTCTAACTAGATTAACCACTAATCCTTAATTAACACTAACCTAACCTACTAGGTGTAATTAACTACCTAATCCGGGATTAGGGAGTTAATTAACCGGAATTCAACGGCAACGGGTTCACTGCGACGACAGCGTGACGGTGACCAAGACTCAAGGCAACCACATCTCCTACAGAGGACCAACCGGGGTTGAAAACAGCCTACAAGTCACGGCCAAGGTTGGTTGGTTCTACCCGGTTCTGCTAGGAGGATGGCCAGGGCTGGCTAAGGTGGTGCGGGCTAAATGCGTCGACTGGGCTCGGGACAGCGGATGTGGGCAGTTGGCAAAGGTGCTAGGCGGACGGGCAGGCGGACGCAGTTGGCAGCTCAGCCGCGGGTGCTGGACACTGGTCGACGCAGGGATGGCAGCTGGAACGAGTGGATTGGGCAGTGGCTAGACTTGAAATGGAAATGAACTTGAAATGGAAGTGGAGATGAAGAAATGAGGAAGAAGCAAAAGCAGTTATTCAGCTGGCAGGAAGAGGGCACACACACAAAGGAAGAAGAGAGGAGAGAGGGAAGAAGAAGGGAAATGAAGTCAACAAGGCAGCTAGTAAGGGATCAAGAGAAATATCCAAGCCACTCAAGTGCATTGGCTCAAAGTCGTCAGTCATATTTGTCAAGGGATCATCCAATGGCAATTTTCCTTCATTTCCTCACAAAACAAAGCAATTTTGGTAGCCAAATAATCCCCTTCAGCAACCCATACGAATTTCTCCGATTTAATTTTGCCGAAATTGATTTTTTCGAAAGATCCCGAACTCGACGAAAATTCGCCGAAAGATGAGACGAGGTCCTAAAAATAAATCGTGACACGCTCGAATGTCTGATTCCTGAAACCGAATTCAATTTCGTGGTTAAAATCAACCGAACACGATTTTAGTACGACCTAACCTATCAGGTAGCTTTTAGAGATTTTAGCGCGTTTGACCCGTGGTCGATAATTTTCGATCCACATTTGTGTATCTCCAACTCGTAGACAACTCTCGGTTGTCATAAAAATCGCAAGGTTTCAATTACGTGTACCAAGTATAAAATCGATGGGGTGTATAAGGTTTTGATCCTTTTGTTCCGGGAGGAATAGCCTCTCATCATAATGTAGTAGGTACTTTAGGCATATTAGCAGGCCTATTGCGGAAAATCGGGTTAGTGCCGTCACCCGCAATTCAATTACGTGTTTTCGTCGAATCGACTTATATTCGATTGCAATTCGATTATAACGGTGTTGTATTGACCCTTGCCTATTATTATGGTGGAGCAGTCGATTTCCGATCAAATTCTCAAGTCTGTCACGTTTATACCCCTTAACGGCTTCATATAATAGATTAGTTAACTTATGAGGGGCCCAACTCAGAGTAAAGTGACCATAAGCACGTCGACGAAATGTCCATTTCATATCATTGAGACGGGATCGAATTTCAGGATGTCATAGCAAGTCTTCTTGCAAGACCAAAGTCTTTATCTCTTGTAATCATAGCTTCTAGAGGGTATTAATGAATCAAGACTTTGAAGGCAAGACTAAAATTAGGCTTCTACAGGCTAGGTTACTATTTACGTGAGTTACTATTCACGCACACTATTCATTAGGGCTTGGGTTTGGGCTTGACAACTTGGACTTGGGCTTAACTCATCCAATTTGGGCCTTTAATTTGGGCGTGAGGCCCATTGGGCCTTCGCTTGGCCCGGCTCCCTTTCCAACTTCCAATTCTCCACCTACTAATCCTTGTCCAAAGATTAAGGCTTACTGATAAATTGACAGATAAATGAGGCGATGTGGCACCCCGAACCACCTTAGGTCGCCACGGGCACCTAATGGAACACTAGTTACATCTCTCAGTAGAAGCATCGTAGTTCATAGACATTTTTTTTTTTTTTAAAACGGTCCCAGCACGACTCATTATCGGAAACAAAATTTAATATCGCCATCTCTCCCTCCAACAATCATGATACAATTGCACACCACTAAACATCATAAGAAAAGATAAAGCCACGACACTTTTATTTACATATTTCCATGATGGGTTTCCTTGGGTCGGTACATCAAAAGAAAGGCCAAGACTTGTAGCTACACTCGGCCATAACCCCCAAAAAGAAACACTCGACCCCACTATGTCTATTGTGCAAGGTCTCCCCATCAACTGGTGTCGGCTATCATCCCAAAAAGTTTCAGCTCCTACTTCTCACGCATGGGCCCTCACACCCATCCCGGTGCATCAGGCGGCGGCGGCGGCAACATCCCACGCATCACTCCGTTCCGACGAACATGAACGGATATGAACTCCTGAATGACAGGCCCCTCAACTAGGCTCACGTCGTACATCACTAAGGCGCGAACTCGAATATATGTCAGACCAGGAATGGTGGGATAGTTGATCTCCACACACTCGACCTCTACCTCTGAAGGAAGGCCATAAAAGATGCCCCACGTGACAGCAGGGAGCTGCATCCTACTAATCTGAAATGTTGGTCCCTGAAGGGATGAGTACAACCACTTAGCAGGTAAATGACCAATAAACCACCCAATGCATCATGCATTACATAATCATCACAATCATAGCATCATATATCATTAAAGCATCCATGCACAATTACCTTGGTATCATGCACATGTCACCATACCTTATGTACATACATCATCATATAGTCATCACCATCATGTCATACACTTACCATCATCATGCATTCATGCACTCATCATCATCATGTCACATATACCATCATCATTACCATGCACTCATCATCATCATATCACATGTACCATAATCATTACCATGCATTCATCATCATCATATCACATGTACCATCATCATTACCATGCATCCATGCACATATCATCATCATATCATGCATATACCATCATCATTACCATGCATCCATGCACATATCATCATCATATCATGCATATACCATCATCATTACCATGCATCCATGCACTTCTCATCATCATATCACATGTGCCATCATCATTACCATGCATCCATGCACATATCATCATCATATCACATGTATCATCATCATTACCATGCATCCATGCACATATCATCATCATATCACATGTGCCATCATCATTACCATGCATCCATGCACTTATCATCATCATATCACATGTATCATCATCATTACCATGCATCCATGCACATATCATCATCATATCATGCATATACCATCATCATTACCATGCATCCATGCACTCCTCATCATCATATCACACGTGCCATCATCATTACCATGCATCCATGCACTTATCATCATCATATCACATGTATCATCATAATTACCATGCATCCATGCACATATCATCATCATATCACATGTACCATCATCATTACCATGCATCCATGCACATATCATCATCATATCATGCATATACCATCATCATTACCATGCATCCATGCACTCATCATCATATCATGCATATATCATCATGCATAATTCAATTTCAATTTCTCAATTTCATCCTTTCATTTTGGACCACCACATTTCTCTTTCCCGGGACCAATGTTTGCATCCCACATGTATCCAAGATACTATTAGGCATCCGGCTCCCCCACTCTTTGGGCATCTCGTACCCCAACTGGCATCACGAGGACCCTCCGGCATTCAACCATTTAAGGCCACCGGGCAACCGACCGTACCCTTCTAGCCAGGCATCTCGCACCCCAACTGGCATTGCGAGGCATCCCTTGGCACAATACCTGCCGAGCTTCCGGCTCCCCCACTCTTCGGGCATCCCGATACTCCCGAGGACCCTCAGCTATCCGGCCATTCAAGGCCACCGGGCAACCGGCCGTACCCTTCTAGCCAGGCATCCCGACACTCCCGGGGCATCGTCAGCTCTCACCTCGGACGACCTTCTCACTTATCTCAATTCACATCTTCAATTATAGTTCAATTTTAACATGGCATGTGATGTGATGGCAATCAAGATCATATTCATCCTTGAATTCATACATGCATCTCCAATCATCATCATACATGCAGCAAGACATAATCATTCATAACAATACAATTCATGGAGTCCATACCATTTAGAATAGTGCATTTATCATGCCTTTTTGAAGTTTATAAAATTCCAGCTTGTACCATTTTAGAGAATATTTAAATTAAATATCCATATGATTCTCAAAAATCATGAAATCAGAACATGTGATAGACAAGACAATAAGATAACAATTTCATGAAGAACACATGCCCAAAAGAGTTTCACACAAGAACATATAACTCGCACGAATACAGCATGCAATTTCGGATAGAAACAGATTGTGCAGTCTTTGAAATAATTCGATTAAAATACCCGAATGACCTCCGAAAATTATGAGATTTTACCAGGTTATAGTTAAGACAATAAAGTATATTTTTTATTTAGAAATCTAGGCCATATTCGTTCTAGATAATTTTCTATAGACGTCCGAAGCTCCTGATTCTAGCACCGAAACGTCCAGAATAGCTATCTCCGAAATATCGATTTTTCACCCACTTATTCTTCTTATTTTCCTCTGAAATTTGGATATTTTGTACTTCAAGAGGTCTCCTACAACTTTCATTAAGGGATCTAAGTGAAATTTCCAAATAATAGTCACCATATGGGTCCAAAAAGTCTCGGGTGTCCAGTACCGTGTTTCCAGATTTACCGTCTTCAATAGAAAGTCGATTCACTAGGCTAAACTTGCTCATTTTACCTCAAATTTGAGTATGTTAGTCTTTAGGATGTTATCTACAAGTTTCATGAAGAAGTCGAAGGAAGATTCTCGGTAAAAAGTGACATGCAGCACATAAAACCATCAAGAGGTCGACTAAACCGTTCCAGATCTAGCCTTTTCGTAGAGGATGGGTTTCACCCCGTAAAACTCAGCCTTTTTATCTCAAATTTTAGTATGTTATACTTTGATATGTTGTCTACAACTTTCATGAAGGAGTCGAAGTCAAAATCGAACTCGAAACATGCATGCACGCCTCCACAAGTTTCTGGGTCAGGCGGTTTACACGAAATCAGCAAGCTTTTTCAAGAACAAGTCACACTCTACCTTCGGTTTTGCCTACCCTAAACATCCGAGATCTACCACCAACCAATCACACATGCAAGACACACATGCAAGAGTAGAAATCGATCCTAACTTGCCTCTAAGATCAAGCGGACGACAGCAAACGGACGGCACACCGGCGACGGATGGATGGCGTGGGGCGGCGACGGGTGGACGGCTCCTTCTCCTCCTCGGTTCCTCTCCCTCTCTCGGCGATTCTCTCTCTCTCTCTCTTACTTGACTTGGCCGAAAACCACCAACCGGCCACTCTCTCTCCCCCTTTTATTTCCCTTAAGCCACAATCATTAGTAATGATTAGTAGCCTCCCTTGATAGCCAATGCATGAAGCCCTCCTCTTGCCACTTGGCATGACACATGCAAGATGGGCTTGGGCTTGGATTGGGCCGGCCTCCCTTGTGGCCGACGACAGCCCATTCATGGGCTTCAATGGGCCGACTATCTTGGCCCATCAAAGTTCACTCTTGGGCCTAAGGCCCAAACCTAAATAAAAAGTCAAATTTTACCTTTTATTCTTTCTTTTATAGGTTTTAAGTTTTAAATTCCACATGGCCAAAATCTTGTAACATTTTATTTATACGAAATTTAGTCTATGAGGTACATAGCCAATAATAGATTATTCTCATTAGTTTATCCTATAATACTAATTTCAAGATTTTATGAACACAAGCACATATCACTTCGTCTTAAGAGGAGACTAATGGCTAAAGCATAAACCATAGGTAATTTTATTACCTAATTATGTGCTTTAATACACCTTAGAGCTTGTCTTGAATTTTTGGGATGCCACAGGCAACATCCGATAGGTTGATCTTGGAATCCTTGAAAGTTCGATACCCGAAATCAAATTAAAATCCACGGTTGAAATCGATCAAATGCAACTTTAATATGACCTAAACTATCAGATGGCTTTCAGGGGTTTTCACACATTTGACCTGTGGTCGATAATTTTCGATCCACGTTTGTGCCTCTTCAAATCATTGATAGCTCTCGATTATCATGTAATCGCGAGGAATCAATTACTCACCCTAAATACAAGATCAATAGAAAATCAATTTACTGTCATTCGTAGCAAGCATTGTAATCGTGCGGAATCACCCGCAATCTAACTATGTACCTCTGTCGAATTGATTTATATCTGTTCACTAATTAACTTGTAACAGTGTAGTATTGTCCCTTGTCAATCTTTATGGTCGAGCGATCTATCCTTGATTGAATTCTTTGGTCGTTCGCATTTTAACTATTTGTGGCATCACCCAATGATTAGTTAATTCATGAGTGATCAGTTCAGAGTAAATTAACTATCAGTGCATTGATGAAATAACAATTTCATATATTTCTAAATGGGTCAAATTTCAGGATATCACATTTTCTCTTCCAATTTCTTCTCTTTTCTCTTATTCTCTTTCCTTTTCTTCTTCTTCCTTTTGGCCGGTCGCTCGCCTCAGCCATGGTCGACGATCGGCCGATGAGAGTCGGTAACCTCGCCAGAGTTTTGCTGGCCCCCGACGATGCCAAGCCATTACAAGGCTCGTCGGCCCGAGCCTGGCCATGGCTGGTCGAGGCTTGGCCTCGCCTTAGCTGGGTGAGCTCGACGTTGCCCGACAGTGGCTTCGCGAGGCTCAGCCTCACCAATAGCTAGGAGAGCCTTCAGTAAGCTCGCTGGCCCTCGCCTTGGCCTGGCGAGGCTCTGACGAGCTTGTCAAACCTCGCGCAGCCGATATTTGACCACTGCTGTGGTTAGCAACCGGCCACAAAGAAGGAGGAAGAAGAAGAGAAAAGGAAAAAGAAAAAAAGGAAAAAAAGAAAAATATTATAAAAGTATAAAAAAATTAAAAGAAACAAAAAAATAAGAATCCTACCAAACACATTTCTATCTCGAAAATTGAAATTTTGTGCAGTTATCAAGCGTGTTTTTTGTTTAGAAATTGTTCCCGTGAACAGAATTAGGAAAAATCATTTATGATAAAAAATTGTTCTTTAAAATAGAATCGTTACCAAAGCGCCCTTATTTTCTAGGAAATAGTTTTATGACATTCATGCATTTTAACATCCAGAGCAATTTTAACATATAGATAAGGACTTCTGCCACCATTATCCGATGCATCATAATCAGCATGATACCTTGCAACAATGTGACTTAAGCAGGTCGTCTAGCCATGTCGGGCAGCAACATGAATTGCCTGCGGCGGAGAGGTTAGCAAATGAAGAATTGTCATCTGAAAAAAATTAAAAGATTGACTTAAGAGGAGAAAACAAAAGGAATAACCCTTCTTCTTGAACCAAATGGAGAAATAGGGTCAAACTGAATAAATAACAACTTCAAAACTCAAACTGGAGAAAACAAAAGGAATAACCCTTCTCCCTTAACCGACTGGATAAAAAAGCACACCCGCGACCGCAATGGATCCACAAACGGCGGCCCAATGCAGTGCAGTCTGCTTCACCTTGCTCCACGAACTTCCTCAGTTTCTCCAAATCGCCCTGCGCAGAGGCAGAGACACACGTCTGGGAGGGTTTTTAGGAGTTCGCTCCTCCAGACGACATGGTGACTTCGATCCCCGACGAAGCCATAGTGTTATATTTGATCACTGCGTAAGAGGTCGAATGGGGATTGCCGGAATTGCCGTTTAGTTGGGGGTTTCTACCTAAAATCTGTCACCTGCTCGCTGGTCAGCTTCGATATCTGGGTCGAACCCGAGAGCCTATCCTTCCTTCTCTGCGCTTTTTGTGTGTGTGTGCGCGTTAAGAAAAAGCTTTTTTACTTTAGTGCAGAAAAGAAGACGAGCAGACTTTAGGCCCAAAAAAAGAAAAAAAAAAAAACGATGAGCAAATTTTATAAAATAGCCTTCGGATTCAGAATTTATTTTCTGAAGGTGCCAAAAGAAAATTACACATTTGGTTCGCATATAGTTCGAACATTCTCCTACGTAACCATAGAACTAAATCGGAATCTCTAGGTTGTGAAATCGAATAAGATAGGGATGGAATAACTGCCCCGTTGGAATAGAGTTGAGCAAGAATAAGAATAAAATATCCACCAAGTTGGGTTTGCGAGATCCATATCTATATAATAATTATGTCTTTTTAAGGATTGCCACTAAGGTTGACATGTAGGACTATGATTTGCGTGGGAACAATTATTCTCCTTATGATATACTTTCTTACATTTTCCACTCATTTTATTTCACATTAGTATTCGCAATGAATTAATTATATGTATAATTTCACTCCCAATTCATGAGCAAACGTGAAAGATGGAATGCCATTTTAATTCTTGGATCTACATTAAAAAAAAAAAGTCCAAGGATTATGTCGTGGTTAAGTAGCTGCTCTTCATCCTCTCTTTTTCAACTAGCTTTCCCATCCGAGTATAACCTCAACTACACCTCAGAGTATCTTACAATTACTCATCAAATTAGGTGGAACTATTGTAAGCAAATGAATAATAATATTTTTGAAAATGTGGAACAAGAGCAATGTCACGACCTAACTTCAAGTGTACCACCTAGGGTTTGACTAAGATTACTAGGCCTACACTTAGCTTGGGCTCTTCCAAGCCCATACCAATTAGCAACTTAAGATTTAAGTACTTAACATGCAAAAAATTATTATCTAGGAATCGTTGTCATGCCTCGATCCTCGAGCACATGCAGCATGGGATAGAAAAGCAAGACAATCACATCAAACCAATGCATTTATAAACAAGCTGAGTTTATAAACAAAGGTCTACAAAAGATCGGCTTTCAAAAAGGAACTGTCCTATAACCACTAGTCAGACACGTTTACTGATCCTTCAGACTCCATAAGCTCCGGGGGCACCGAGTCCTCCACAACTCTATCAGGAGGGTCAGCTACACCATCACCAAAAGCGGTGTCGACAACCACCGCGGGGATCTCAAAACCCTAGAAGGGACCCACCTGGTATACATTGAGTCCATGGCGGAACTACGTCTTGAATTGATGAGGTACCCTCTCAGGTAGGCCCTCATCGACCTAGATGGTGGTCACGATCAACTCATAAACCCAATGACTACCAGGGATCCGAACATCTATCCCCTGTTCAGTAATAGCCCGCGGCTATCCAAAACGTTTCAGAGGAACTACCATCTAAGGACCTAAAAAGATTGAGCCCACGACGGGCTGAGACAATGTCTCAATAAGTTCACCCCCTAAACCCCGACTAGGAAGGAAATACGCCTAGGGCGTCCTAACTGTTGGAGAAAACTTCCCTATTTGTTTTGAAGTTGACAAAACGTTTCCATCAGTCTAGTCTGAAGACTTGCAGACTCTACCGTCTAACTCTGAAGTCCTCCAGACTCAAGAGTTAAAGTCTGCCCTCATTGACAGTTTCCAGACCGACGAAGAAAAGTATTATCCGTTGAAGAAGACTTACTCGGGCAAGTATACCTTTAAGGATTTGATTCGTGCGGTTGAAGAAAATTTCACGGCTAGAGATGGCACCTCGAGATCTTTTATTCATATTAAAATTAATTCGAGTAATTTAGATCCGATGATTGGCGAAGTATACTTAGAAGGTTCTGCTTATGGAAACCTAAATCCTGATTGTATGGGCAAGCAGGATTGGTGAGCTATCATCATGTTCCTTAAATAACTCGATATCTCCCTAATTCATTATGTTCAACGGATTGATTGGAAGAACTTCTTTAGAAGGTGACAACGATTATAAAGGCATGAAGGAGTATATAAGGAAGACGCTCTAATTATTCGAAAGTGTGCGTGATAAAAAAATTCCAGAGTTTGAAGCTCCTTGTTCTTTGTTGTTTCAGTTGCTGAGCTTAAATTTGTACTCAAAAGAGATATTAGAGATTAGATACTTGTGAGACATTGAGGAAGTGTAGCAGAGTCTTTACACTGTGGGATCAAGGACGTGAGACTGCAAAATCTCTTTTGGTTCTTAGTGGAATCCAACCAATGGGCTGTCAATGCGGGAGAGTGGACATAGGCTTGGTATAAGCCGAACCACTATAAACCTTGTGTTTTGATTCTCTATCCCTAATCTCTTCAATTCGCAGCTCTATATAATTGTCTATAGTCTTTTACATTTTCAGTCTATCACTCTTAAAAGTCAAATTAATTTGTTAAGTTTTGTGAAAACGTCTTTGATCACCTATTCACCCCCTCTAGGTGCTCCTACTAGCCATTTCAATTGGTACCAAACCACCTTACTTCGATGGAAAGGAATATAGTATATGAAAAAATAACATTAAGGCATTCCTAAGATCGAAAAAACCTCTGGAATGGGATGTGTCGCGACCAAATTTTCGAGGTGTGAACCACCTAGGGTTTGGCTAATGGATTGTTAAGCCTAGACTTAACTCGGGCTCTCTCAAGCCCATACCAATTTCCGACTTAGATTCAAGTCCTTAACATGCAATTGATTTTCAATTAGGAGTCGCCGCTAATCTTTTTTGGTGGGTTGATTAGAAACCCAAGTAAAGTAACGGGAGATTTACTTTACTCCTGCGAACCGGAGGTTTATGAGTTCGAGGACTTGATTACGCTAGATTACTCGAACGCCCTTTCGGTACCTTTCTCTTTTATTTTGAAAAATGTTTGGCAAGCAGCTTAAATTAATTCTAAGCTATTATCCTAACATGCGAGGCGATCATGTGGGTGCGCAAACCACCAATTTAACACCCAAGTAAAACAATAAATAAATTGCAGGACTTACCTTATAGCAACAAAAACATCTTCGTTGTTAGATCAAAATTCACATCAACAGTCCTAGATATGATTTCTAATTAACACGCAATTTCTTTTGTTCGTTTTTACTTAATTAATGAGAGTCATACAATGCAATGCAATTTAACCTAATGACATGCAATTTATAGCTAAATGGATCTAGCCACAATCACTAAGTAACATGCATTTCATGAACCTAATTCTATATGACATGCACATGACATTTTCTATTTTCTTAAAAAGCATTCAACCTATCCTAGAGATTAAAATTAATTTATCCTAAGACATTTTTGTATTTTTTATGAAATTCGAAATTAGAAAAATGTGAAAATTATCTAGCTAGATTAAGATTCTATCCAATTTATATTAAAGACTAGGTCAGGCTAAACCTTAATTTAAACCTAAGGTGCACTCTATCTAAATCAATCTAAACTTAAAATGAAATATGCAATTTTATTCTAATGTGCAATGACGTGCAAAGGATGCCCTAATTCTACATGACATATGCATGATGAATTTTGTTTTTATTTTTTTAATTAATTTAAAATGTCAAATAATTAAACATGCAATTTAAGCTAATGAAACAAAAATCTAACATCCTAGATTCATTTTTTATTTCGAGAATTCATGATAAACAAAATGCTTAATCTAAACATGCAAATAACCCTAAATCATGCAATATTCTAACCCAAACATATTTCAAGATAAAGCAATTAAGACAAGACAGACCATTCAAAATCACTAAAGATATCATATATCGTTCAGATCAAAGGATAATCTCTCGCTAATAAAATCGATAAATTGATCTTAAGCCTTAAAAATCAAAATATCAATTTTATTCTCGCTTGATTAATTATTTCATCTAAAGCCTTATAGATGGAATAAAAAATCATAGTGCGGTTGCGAATTAGGAATAAATCCTAATTGAAAGTTATGTCTATCACTCACGGATATGAAACTAGATATAAATAGACATATATTAGGCAATAAAATATGCAAATATGCTAGAGATGTGCATCTTACCTAATCGAGGATATTCTTCCCAAATTTGAACCAAATACAATCAGATCGGGATCACAATGAGGGTAACACGGCAGCGAACGACAAGCGATAAGCGATGGTTCACGGTAGTGAGCCGCGATGGCTCCCGGATGGGCAGCGAGACCACATCGGAACTCGCAGCTGAACGGTGACTCGAATGTGGTGCTTGAGGCGCTCGATGGTGCTCACAACAGCAACCAGCGTGAGCTTTAGATAACCTGCAAAAGAAAGTAGAAATTCTCCCAAGTTGCAGAGGAGGCCAGCACAAGACGATCACTCATGAACCAGACCTAGGGAAAGCTTCGAGGGTGCTCTTGGAATGTTGGGAATATCGCAAGTCACCGAGACTGGCACGGCGATGGCTGCAATGTTGAGTTGGACCAGAGAACCGCAAAGTAGCAACACTTTCTTTTGTCTCTTTCGGCTTAAACCCCACAAGGCAAGGACCACCTCCTCAAAGTCTCCTCCTTTCTCTATATTTATGCGTTGAGTAAGTGGATCCTTAAAATTCTGACTTCACCAGCCAAGCTCTCCTTTATATGTTGACCTCAAAGCCTTTTCTTTTTTATTTGCAGGACATGCGGATGTGGTGTCCATGAACGTGGATCTTCACGGTGGTGCTCATGAAGACTTCATGAATCATGACTCTCGAATGTGTTGGGCTTCTCAATCGTGAATTGTGAATTCCTCTGAGAAGAAAAATCCTCCCTTCCGTCTTTTTTAATTCTTTTCCCTCTAACTTTTTCCCTCTCCCTTCTGCTCACGTCCTCACCTTATCAGAATGAGGACAAAGTCCTTTGTTGACCTTGAATTGGGTTTTGCGAACACGAACTGGAACACAAGGCGGGTAGGGACGCAGTGCTCCTCGCTCGACTGGACTTGCTGGCGTCACTGGATGACCACTGGACTGAAGATCATTGCTAAGGGGTCTTGCTTGGAGGCTATAGAGGTCGTCGAAGATTGATGTGTCACTGTAGTGGACAATCAGCAGCAGGGTTAGCATTGAGGGGCAGCCGCGAACTCAGCAAAGTCACGGCCGTGAAAGGGGTCTCGACCGTGACTCCTTTAGCTCCCTCTCTTTCACGTATGTTTTTTATATTGTGGCTGTATATTTAATGTGTGGCCTCCTGAAACCCTACGCAAATAACTTATTTTGTAGGGTGAGGATTATTGTTTTAATTTTTTCCAAATTCATATCCACAAAGATTCTTTTTCAAAATACAATATTTGCTTTTCACATCTGCCCTATTCAAAAATTCATCATCTCCTGGAAAAATTTCAAATTCCTATTTTTCACGAGATTTTTTTTTAAAAAAAAAAAGGGCCTGGGCCAATTTGCTCGCTTCGTGGGCTTAGTCCGACCTGTCAATTTAAAGCTCAGAACCACTAATTCAAACCCATCCGCCACTGGTCCAATAAATGCAAAATAATGCAAATGCACTTGAATCTATATGCTATGCAATTAATTAATTAACTAATATTTTTTAGGGGTTAAAATTAATCCCTAATTTTTTAATGCGATGAATGAATAAACGGGTCACCAAAATTTAGGTGTCAATAGGATGTGATAGAAAAAGGAATCATTCCTAAAGCTACATCAGTCTCAGAGAGGGGAAAAGAAGTTGCAGAAGCTAGCGAGATAACACAAGAAGAGATAACCAAGAGATAAGCTCTTGATGCAAAAGCAGTTTACTCTTTATACTATGCGTTATCTCCTACTAAGTATAATAGGATATCTTCTTGTGAAACAGCTAAAAAAGTCTGGGATAGGTTGCACATTACATATGAAGGAACTGATCGAGTGAAAGAAACAATGATCAATATTCTACTCGGACAGTAGAAAGCCTTCAAGATGAAGCCAGGAGAATCTATCACTGATATATTTAGTCACTTCACTGAAATTGTAAATGGTCTAGAGTATCAAGGACAGCTAATCTCAGGACCCATGAAGGTTATCAAATTGCTGCGTGGACTCTCTAAAGACTGGAATCACGTAAAGATTTCAATAAGGGAAACACAAAGGATCGTGCCACTCTCTGTAGACGAACTGGTTGGCACACTTTAGTCCTCTGAAGTGGAGCAAATCAATGAAGAAGAAGATCCCAAAGGTAAGAAGTCTATTGCTTTAAAATCTAACGATGGTTTTGATGTTACAGACTCTGAAGAAGATTTGGATGATGAAGAGCTAGCACTTATGATAAGAAGCTTCAGGAAACTGAACAAGAAGGGAAAAAGATTCAATTTAAAGAAACAAAGCACTCAAAAGTTTCAAAACAAATCAACTAAGGATGATCAATCCAATAAAGATGTGATTTGCTTTAAATGCAAGAAAAAGGGACACATCCGATCGAACAGTCTTTTGTTAAAAAAAAAGAAAAGAAAGGAAAAGCTGAGAAATACAAAAAAGCTCTCAAAGCAAAAACATGGAGTGATACTGAATGTGAAGAAAGTAATAATGATTATGCCAATATTTGTTTAATGGTAAAATCAGAATCGACTCAAACTTTGAAACAAATACGGACTCAAACTCAGACAGTGAAATTGAGGTAAGCAATTTAAAAATTCCTACTAAAGTTTCGAAATATATTGATGAACTTTGCATTAGCCTCAAAACTTCTCTTAAGAGGATTTCCGAGCTAAAAAGGAAGAATTCTACACTAAAGCAATAGGAAAACTCTTGGAAAGAAAAGTTTGAAAATTTAGACAAAAGTTTTGCCATTTTGCAAAAAAAAAAAAAAAAATGCAGACTCTTTTTCAAAAGAAAATACATGTTTGAAAAATGACATTTCAAACATTTCAAAAAGGTTTTTAATAGGATCTGAGAAGTTGGAAAAGATTCTTTCGATAAAAGACCTTACTTTAAGAAATCAGGTTTGGGAATGACTTCGAAACCATTCCTCTAATTGATTTTCCAAAAGTAAAGGAAAGAATCAAATAGAGACCTACAAAAGTCTTTTATAGAAATCATTTTCCAAAAAGTCTTTGTAAAACCTGTTGGCCGGAGTGCTCTCAAATGTTCTAAGTGTTACAGCTCAGAGCACTTTGAGAAAGAATGTCCTATGATTTGGAGACTTGTTAAGAAGGATTGAGCAAAGACTGTATATTACACTAACTCCACTATACCTAAGAAAATGTGGGTACCAAAGGAAGCTTGAGTTTCATTTTTAATTGCAGGTCACTATCAAGAAGAAGGCTAAATGGTATTTGGATAGTGGTTGTTCAAGACACATGATAGGAGATTCAAGTTGTTCTATAAAGCTTGTTCAAACAAATGGAGGAAAAGTCTCTTTTGGTGGAAATAGCAAAGGAAGAATTGTTGGATGCAGAACAGTAAAGATTGGAGGTCTCACAATCAATAATGTCTCTTTGGTTGAAGGACTAAATTACAATCTACTCAACATAAGCCAATTGTGCAACACTAGGTTCAAAATCAATTTCCAGGAAGGGACATGTTCAGGAACTAGTAAAGATCTCTCTCAATCTTTTACTGAGCGTAGACATGGGAATATTTATCTTCTGGACATAAAACGAAAAAGATCTCAATGCCTGATATCAATACAAGATGAAGCGAATCTCTGGCATCAAAAGCTTGGCCACATCAACATGGAGCAAATTGCCAAAATCGCTTCCAAGAAGCTTGTTCGTGGACTACCCAACTTAAAGTACCAAAAATCTGACTTATGCACATCATGTGTGTTAGGAAAACAGGTTATAAGTTCTTTTAAACTAATAAATCAAGTTTCCACTAATCATGTGCCGCAGCTCTTGCATATGGATCTCTTTGGACCAACTAGAACTCAAAGCATTGGTGGAAAGAGATATTGCCTAGTAATAGTGGATGATTATTCACAATTTGCTTGGGTCTACTTTCTGGCAAGTAAATCTGAAACCTTCTCTCATTTTTCAAAGTTTGCCAAGAAAGTGCAGAATAAGAAATGATATGCTATTTCAAGCATACGGACAGACCATGGAGGTGAGTTTGAAAATTAAGATTTTGCTAAATTCTGTGATAAATCTGGTTTTCAGCATATGTTCTCCTCTTCATACACTCATGAGCATAATGGAGTTATGGAAAGTAAGAATAGATCTTTGTAAGAAATGGTAAGAACTCTTTTAATTGAAAGTAATATTTCTTCTCGTTTTTGGGCTGAAGCAGTTTCTACAGCATGTTATATTATTATTATTATTATTATTATTATTATTATTATTATTATTATTATTATTTATGCTGGAGGAACCGCCTTGGCCGACAGCTGCCACGTAAACCCCCAGGTGTCGTTAGCAGGGAGACCACCAGCTCGGCGCCACGCGTCAATCACCTAATGGCCCACCAGCCTCCCTGCAACTTGCATCGCAGGGGCTTCGAACTCCCGACCTCTCTCTCAAAGGCCTGGAGCCTACCCAGTGGAGCCACCACGTCTAGTGGTAGCATGTTGTATTATTAACAGAGTTTTCTTAAGGCCTATTCTGGAGAAAACTCCATATGAGTTATTCAAAGGAAAGAAGCCAATTGTTTCTTATTTTCATGCGTTTGGTTGCAAATGTTTTGTCTTGAGAAATGCAAATAATCGAGTCGGTAAGTTTGAAGAAAAATCAGACGAAGGAATCTTCCTTGGATATTCAACCTCCAGCAAAGCCTACAGAGTATTCAACAAGAAGACTCAGTCTGTAGAAGAGTCGATGAATGTCAAATTTCAAGACTCTTTGCAAAATCAATCTATTCAAACTTAACCTGAAGAATCTGAACCTGCTCCAGACTCTACAAAGTCTACCTCCCCTAAAACTGTTCAGACTTCAGAAGAACAACAACGAATGGATGTTGGAGAATCAACTGAAGAAAAAGATCAACAATCTGTCAGACTGACCAGTAACTGCAAGCACAATTCTAGTCATCCCAAAGAACTCATCATTGGTCATATTGATGAAGGGATTCGCACCAGATCCAAAAGGCAAGAAGAGGCTAGCGCTGTGGTACTTATCTTTGAAATCGAACCCAAAAGCATCGATGAAGCTTTAACTGACGAAAATTGGATTAAAGCAATGCAAGAAGAGCTTAGGCAGTTCAGCGTTAATGATGTTTGAGAATTCACTCCTAAACCAAAAGGTAAATCTGTTGTTGGAGCTAAATGGGTTTTCAGGAACAAGATGGACGAAAAAGGAAAAGTGGTAAGGAATAAAGCAAGACTCGTGGTCAAAAGATATATGCAAGAATAAGGGATAGACTATGATGAGACTTACGCTCTAGTCGCAAGGTTAGAAGTAATTAGATTATTACTTGCTTTTGCTTGTTATAAGAATTTCAGGTTATTCCAAATGGACTTCAGTAGTACATTTCTAAATAGATTTATCCAAGAAAAAGTCTACGTGGAACAACCTCCCGGTTTTGAAGACCCAAGGAAACCAGACTTAGTATTCAGATTGAAAATGGCTCTATATGGATTAAAGCAAGTACCTCGAGCTTGGTACAACAAGTTGAGTAAGTTTTTAATTCAAAATGATTTTATCAAAGGAAAAGTGGACACTACCTTGTTCATTAAAAGAGAAGGTAAAAACTTCTTACTTGTTCAAATCTATGTTGATGATATTATATTTGGATCACCTAATGAAAACCTGTGTAAGAAGTTTTCTAAGTCTATGCAGGATGAATTCGAGATGAGCATGATGGCTGAACTATCCTTCTTTCTTGGATTACAAGTGAAACAATTCAATGAAGGAATTTTCATTCACCAAGAAAAATATGATAAAGAACTTGTTAAAAGGTTCGGATTGAAGAATTGCAAAAAGACTGATATGCCAATGTCAAGTTCTTCGAAGCTGGACAAAGATGAAGGAGGAAAGAAAGTTGACCAGAAGCTGTACGGGAGTATCATTGGTTCACTTATTTATCTTACTGCTTCTAGACCTGACATTTTGTTTAGTGTTTGCATTTGTGCCAAATTTCAATTAGATCCCAAAGAATCTCATCTAAGTGCTGCAAAACGCATCATCAAATACGTTGCAACAACCTCTAAGTTAGGTCTATGATATCCCAAAGAATGAGACTTTACTCTCCTTGAATATTAAGACACAAATCTAACAAGTTGCAGAGTTGATAGAAAGAGCACTTCCGACACTTGTTAATTTCTTGGTAACAGGACAATATCTTGATTTTCAAGGAAGCAAAGCAATGTAGCTCTTTCAACAGCAGAAGCAAAGTATGTGGCTCTTGAAAGTTGTTATTCTCAAATATTATGGATAAAACAACAACTAAGGGGGTGCATGATAACCAAAATTTCAATTCTAGAAATAATTTTTCTATTCCAGACCTGTTTTTGGAATAGAAACCTATTTGATAAACCTACTCAGTTTTTCTATTTCTGAAATAAATTTCTATTCCAGAAATTGATTTGGAAGAGAAATCAGAAATAATTTCTCCCACTAAACCCTAATTTCGGTGAGTCCTCCCTCATCTCCTTTACGTCTCTGCCTCCTCCTTCTCCTCCTCCTCCGCCGCTCCTCATTTTATTCATTTAAAAATAAAAATAAATTTATTAAAAATAAATAAATTATTTTTATTTATCATTTTATTTTTAGTTTATTAAATTAAAATTTATTAAATTTATTAAAAATAATTTATTTATGATAATAAAAATAATTTATTTTTATTAAAAATAAATTTAATAAATTTATTTTTATTTGCCTTGAGTGTTTTGCCAAATAAATTTATTTTTATTTTTATTTTTATTTTTTATTCATTTTAAAATAAATTTATTTGTAAAATAAAATAAAATAGAATAAATAAAATAAATTTATTTTTTAGGATATTTTAATTTTAAAATAAAATGATATTTTTATTTTATTTTATTTTATTTTATTCTTTATTTTTTTTTACTAAATCATTTTTATTTTTTATATTACCGCCGTCGGCCATGCATTCCGCCATTGTCTGAAAGGAAAAAATTTTGTATCGTTATCAAACGAATTTCTATTTTTAGAGTAGAAATTTTGTGTTGTAATCAAACAGTTATTTTTGCTTAAAAACTCTTCTAGAAATAGAAATAGAAAAATCTATTTATGTTCCAAAACTATTTCCTGGAGCGAATGGTTGTCATGCGCGCCCTAAGAGACTTTGGAATCAAAGCTTCATGCACCGAGATCAAATGTGATGACACCGGCGCAATTAATCTCACAAAGAATCCAATTATTCATTCAAGAGCAAAACACATAGAGATTCAACACCATTTTATTAGAGATTATGCTCAAAATGGAGAAGTTTTGATCAATTTAATTGACTCAAAGAATCAGCTGGTAGACATATTTACAAAACCTCTAGAGAAAAGTCTATTTGAGTCTATTCGCTCCAGACTTAACATCTTATCTCTTAAAGTCTAAAAAAGCTCAGACTCAGGATAAAGTCTGAAGATGCTCAGACTCAGAAGACCAAGAGTTACGACTGTAAGTTATTTTGGTTCTAGCAATTTAACTTTCGGATAAAAACTCAAAGAGGTACGAATGCTTATTAATCATCAATGGATTAATGTTATCTTTCCAAGTTTTTGCAGTTGTAGCAATTATTCTTTTTCAAAAAGGAAGTTATCATTTTTGAAAAGACAGTTATCTATTTTCAAAAATGCAATTATTCATTTTTGAAAAGGCATTTTTATTTTTCCTTTTATGACGATCCGTATACCTCGTTTCAATTGCTTTATTTACTGTCTTTCTTCTTCGTTTTTACCCACAAACCCTAGAACACAGAACTTCACTTTCTTACTTTTTCTCTTTACTTTAATCCATAAAGTTTTCATCTTTCTCGCGAATCGAGTTCGAAAAATCTCTCAAAGACTGTGATAATGTCTTCTCAAAGAAAGTCCTCAAGGATTGCAAGGAGGGGACCACATCATATGCGTGAGGGTCCTATGCACTTCGATCTGACTGAGGAAGAATACTCTACAAGGTAGCAGCAAAGTCAATAACAACATTCTCTACCGCGCCATTCTTCTCAGGCTAGACCACAAGAGCCTCAGCAACAACAAGCAGAGGAAGAAATTATTGAGGATGTCGAACCTATAAGGACTCTTAAGCCTGCATTTACTTTCAAACTCTACATCGCCTTGAAGGAAGGTGGTTCTGCAATGACCTTTATTGATGAATTTTTTAGTGAAAATGGCTACCGAAATGAAACTTTTTTTTTTTTAAGAACGATGGAACGTTTGGGAATTGCTCCTATTGGTTCGGCAGAAAGGGCTTTTGCGAATTTCCCAAGTGATCCACGTTTTGGAGGAGTTAATCAACCTGAGGAAAAAGATGACGATGAAAAGATGTCCACTCATTTTAAGCCTAGGATGGGTGTTGTTGCAAACATTCATGGAAGAAGAGTGTATCTGTTTCGTTCTGAGGAACACAAACAAGTTTATTCTAAACTGCTGAAGTGAGGGGTGATGAACCCAAGGAGTGTGGATTTTGATTTTCTCGATTCGTTGAACGTAAAGTTACGGGAGAAGTTTACTTTACTTCAACTTGAACAATTTTGCTCTGAGACAACTGTAGCTCATTCGGAACTTACTGCGTATTTCTATTCCAATCTAAACTTTTTAGATACGAATAGATTTTCCTTCAGTATTAGAGATCAGGATTATGTGGTAGATTTGGACACTCTGGCTGATGTGGTTGGAGTGGAGAGAGAGATTTTACAATTAATCAGCGTGTCTATTGGTCATGCCACTATGGAGCTTGTTCAAGATAGAATTGCAGAAGGCCGGATTTCGTATTTGAGGATGAGTGCCTCTAATATCTTGCTCCATAAGATTGTGATTAATAGTCTCAGACCCAAATCCACATCAAAGACTGATGTCTCCAATTCTAAAGCGAAGCTGATGTATGCCATCAACGCTGGTTACAAGTTCTCTGTGCCTCACACCATCATGTTTCACATGTATAGGTCAATGGTAAAGGACAAGGGACAACTCCCTTATTCTGCTCTTGTTACTCGTCTGTTCAGACATCTTAATATTCAGCCTCCCAAATTTCTGTGTGTTCGAACCATTGATCCAATGGTGGTGGGACTGAAGATAGTTTCAAAGATGCGTCTGAAGGAGCTAAACAAAGCTTTAGAGAGATTTAAGGTGAAGACCCCTATCAAGACTTGACGAGACCCTATGGCTGCAAAAAGGAAAGGCAAGGAGCCCATGACAGCTCCATCTAAGAAAATGAGAGCACTCATCTTGCAGGATAAAGAAGATGAGGATGACATCACTATCTCCACTCTTGCCTTAAAGAACTTACAGCGTCTTGTTCTAGAGACAGAGGATCGAGAGAACCAAGATAGAGATGAGACAGAGCAGAAGAGTGAAGAAAGGGAAACGATGAGGAAAGAAAAAGAAGAGTGAAGAGGAGAACAAGCATAAAGAGAAAGTCGTGGTGATTCTCCAGCAGAGGAAGAAGGACAGGATCATCGTGACATTGAAGATGAGCCAGAGCAAGAAGAGTGCTTCTCTCCACCTAAAGGCACTGAAACAGGGGGAGCTGCTAATAAAAGAGGTACTCCTTCACTTGCTTTTACCAGTGATGATGTTAGTCGTTCTCTTGCCGATCCAGAGGATGTGTATGCCTCTCACTTTCCTCAAGAAGGTAATGAGGCTTCATCTCCAAGTCTAGATGTTCGTGCTCAAATTCCATCATCCGGCAACACTCCACAAACTGACCATGCTGAAGCAAGCACTCAAACTGACAACTCAGTAGACTTTAAAAGATTGCTTGAACTTCTTCTGGAGATCAAAGGTCAGGTTTATGCCTTGGCATGTTAATTTCAGATCATGCAGAATGCTCATCAAGCCACTTCAGTTTCTTTGCAAGACCAAGTTCAAGTCCTTAATATTTAAGTTCAAGCAAATGCAAATGGTGAGGATTTAGCGCAACTGAAGGAGGATCTGAGAAAGCTGGAGGAGACTGTCAAGTCTATAAGAGATTTCCAGCTCGTTCGCATTCCTAAACAATCTTAATTTTATCCAATTCTCTTTATATTCTCTACTTTTTGCTGTTGACAAAAAGGGGGAGAAGTTGGTGCAGATTTGACTCTGATTTTGATTGGTTGGTTTTGACTTATCTTTGTTTGGATGGACTGGTTTGGACTATTTTGATCTTTTTAATGCTTGTAGTATCTTAAGCTATCTTGATGATTATGGTAAAGATAGTTGTTTTTACAGGACTAACTCGTTTTCTGTGGATGTAGAATCACTACTATCTTTATCCTAATTCACTTATCTTCTATGAGATATCTTGGTTTCCTTAAGTGTTGTCTCGCAGGTCAAAAGTATCCAAATCTGCAAGAAAGTTTTGTCACCATAAAAAAATGGGAGATTGTTGAAGAAAACTTCCCTATTTTTTTTGAAGTTGACAAAATATTTCCATCATTCTAGTCTGAAGACTTGCAGACTCTACCATCTAAGTCTGAAAATCTCCAGACTCAAGATTTAAAGTCTGCCCTCATTGACAGTTTCCAGACCAACGAAGAAAAGTATTATCCGTTAAAGAAGACTTACTCGGATGCAAGTATATCTTTAAAGATTTGATTCGTATGGTTGAAGAAAATTTCACGGCTGGAGATGGCACCTCAAGATCTTTTATTCGTATTAAAATTAATTCAAGTAATTTAGATCTGATGATTGGCGAAGTATACGTAGAAGGTTCTGCTTATGAAAACCAAGATCTTGATTGTATGGGCGAGCATGATTGGTGGACTATCATCATATTCCTTAAATAACTCGAATCTCCCTAATTGATTATGTCCAACGGATTAATTTAAATAACTCATTTGAAAGGTGTCAATGGTTATGAAGGCATTGAGGAGTATATAAGGAAGACGCTCTAATTATTCGAAAGTGTGCGTAATAAAAAAATTCCAAAGTCTGAAGTTCATTGTTCTTTGCTATTTCAATTGCTGAGCTTAAATTTGTACTCAAAAGAGATATTAGATACTTGTGAGACCTTGAGGAAGTGTAGCAGAGTCTCTACACTGTGGGATCAAGGACGTGAGACTGTAAAATCTCTTTTGGTTCTTAGTGAAATCCAGCCAGTGGGCTGTCAGTGCAGGAGAGTGGACGTAGGTTTGGTATAAGCCGAACCACTACAAACCTTGTATTTTGATTCTTTATCCCTAATCTCTTTACTTCAATTCGCAGCTCTGTATAATTGTCTATAGTCTTTTACATTTTCAGTCTATCACTCTTAAAAGTCAAATTGATTTGTTAAGTTTTGTGAAAACGTCTTTGATCATCTATTTACCCCCCTCTAGGTGCTCCTACTAGCCCTTTCACTAACCACACAACCACACAATCACAAAAACTTACCTCGTCTCATATCCTTCTTACATGTCAGTACAGTTCATATTCACAACCATATGTAGTAATCAAACTCGAACAATTGGAATGCCTTCACTTTCATGTCGATAAATACAAGGGTCCCGATTATAAGGCCAAATCGTTACGACACGTCTCATTCCGTGCCACAAAATTTCGTCCCGTAATCCGGCGCGTTAATTTCACTCAACATGTATTCCAATTGTTAATCATGGCCACACATGGGCACGGCTTACTCGACGTTCGGCGGTCTTCTGGCGTAACCAAGCATTGTCTCGCCCCATCGAGCACGGCAACATCATTACCTCAACGGCATTCCACAAGGGAGCATCAGTCCAACCTCTACTACGATCGGCATCCATTGGTAGGGCATCCCAAATAGGGGCACTTCCACCCAACTCATTTTGAGGACGGGTTCTCTTAACCAGCACACGATCATTAAATCTCGGCCAAGGACATTATGCTTTGCACTCAAATGCCCCAATTAAAATAACGTATTTGACCAATTTTCTTCATATTAAAAACACACGGTAAAAATGATCGTGTGTGGGTACACGGTCAATTTGCACCAGAAAAATTGATACCCTTCCTTTTAAAATCACACTATTTGATATAGTCTCTAAAATCATTTTCGGTGTCAAAACCCGACACTCGGTAATTTCTAAATAATTACCAAAATTTTCAAATTTTGAATTAAATACATACAATTACAATCACCACTTAATTTGCACAATTTAACACTCAATTGCAGAAACTAAACACATCATTACAATCAGCATGAAATTCTGATCACCGACTATCCCGGTATAATTTCCAAAAAAATAATAAATAATTAAATAAATACCAAAAATAATTCAATAATGCAATTTAAATGCAATAACTACTAACTTAGGCCGAAAATGCTAATCTAACAACCTAAACAGGCGTAAAAAATTTCTGAACCAATCTTGATAAATAGCACAACCTCTTTAGTCCCTAATCAATCTATTCTAACTACCTAACATGCAAAATTAAATAATTGAATCACTAATCCAATCTAACTAACCACCTAAATATTAATTTGCCTAAACTAATCATCCCTTAAGTATCATTAACTCCCTAAGCAGAGTTTACCAAGTAAACTCACCGGTTTTGCAATCTAGTGAGTCCACGGCGACGGCAACGCGGAGACGAGCAATAACCAAGTCTGCAACGACACCAACCAAGGCCCGAAAGAGGCCTAAAATGGGCCACAAAGTCCTCAGCCCCCGTTGGCCTTTCGGTTTTGTCCTTGGGTCGAAAGAGTTGGAATGGTGGCTGGTTCGGGCTAAAACGGCAAGGACGGGCGAACGAGGCTGCTGCGGGCAACAACGGGTGACGGCGGCTGCTAGACGGCGACTGTGGAGCTTCGACTGAGCTTCGACGGTGACCATGTGGCTTGGGGGACAGTAGCTGGGCGCGAAATGAACGGGACAAGCGAATGGGATCGAGCAACTCCGGGTGGGCGAGCGGCTAGAGAGCGACGATCCAACAGCTTCGATCGTGTTGGTGATGGTAGGAGGTCGTCTTTGGTTTCTCTCTGCAATTTTAAGCTCTCAAAACACTCTCTAATGGAGAAAGGCAGAGCAAGGGAGAAGAAGGTGGTTGCTGCAGCTTGGAGGGGGCCACAAAATATCCAAACACTCAAGTTCTTGGCCCTACCAAGCATGGCTGTCTTCCTCAGCCAATTTGCAGCTGCCAAAGCTTCCTCAACAAGTCTCCAAGTGGTCCAAATGTTGCACACCCCAAGACCTACGAATTTTGGATCATTTGCCACTTAATTTATTCAATTCCCCTTCAATTCTTCTCCAACTGGACCTAAATTGGAGTCCATAAATCTAGCCAAGATGCCATCATCCCTCTCATGAATTTTTCTCATCAATTTGTCTAACTTGGATCCCAAAAACGCAACTAAAAACAGTCCCTTGAATTTTCTGGTCCAAAACGGTCCTACTTTGAATTTTCGCCAAAAATCTCGGTTTGCAGAAAAGTCTTCGGAAAGGTAGGTCGATGTTCCTAAAATGAATCGTGACATGACAGAATTTTCATCAGTTCAAATTCGCGGTTAATTTCAATTTGGCGCGATTTTAGTGTGACCTAACCTACTGGGGTAGCTTTTAGGAATTTTTAGTGCAATTTACCCGCGGTCGATTATTTTTAAGCCATTTTGTACATCTTCGACATATTGGTGTTTTTGGTTGTCATGAAAATCTCGAAATTTCAAATATGGGCACAGGGTACAGAAATGACAGAAAAAAATTGGTCTAGTGCCGTTCGACAGAAATTTTGCAATTAGGTGGAATCACCCACACACTAATCACATACCTTTATCGAATCGACCTATTTCTGGTCTCTTTCGATTTTGACAGTGCCGTAATGACCCTTGCAGATTAGCACGGTCGAACAGTCGATTCCTGGTCGAATTCTCAAGTCTATTGCTTTTAGATTCCGTAACGGCTTCACCCGATAGACTAATTATCCCGTGAGTGGCTAACTCAGGGAAAAGAACTATAGGCGCGTTGATGAAACGGCCAACTTATTCAATTGAAAACAGAACCTAAAATTCAGGATGTCACAATCGTCACTAATTTGTTTTGGTTGGGTCAATTAGAAATCCAAGTAAAGTAATGTGGGTATTACTTCACTCCTACGAACCAGAGAGTGTGGGAATAGAGACTTAATTACGCTAGGTTACTCTAATGCCCTTTGGTACATTTTCTCTTTTATTTTCGAAAAGTATGTTTGTAGACAGTTTGGACTTATTTTAGCCTAAATCACTAACATACAACAGGATGATCATATGAGTGCACAACCATTATTGAACACTCAATGAATCAAATAAATTGCACCAGAGGAATTAAACACACCAAAGCAAGCAATCATTTTCTTTTTGAGTTTTCTCTTGTGCTGAAATTAAATCATATATGACATGCACAAGCTATTTTTGTATTTTTATATTAAAATTCGAAAATAATAAAGACCTCAATTATACTATCTAAAATGAATAGTTATCAAACCTAGTTTGGAGATTAATTTGACCTAAACCCTATCCTATTTCAGAAAACTATTTTAAAGATGCGATATTATCTAAGCATGCAAGCATTATCTAGGACCCTATCTACAAAAGAAAATGCTTTCTAGAAAATAGAATTATCTAAACATGCAATCCTATTCAAACTAGGCAATGTTATCTAGATATATTATATATTCTAACATGCAATATAATCCCAAAATAAAAATGCAACCTTAATTTAGGAAACTATCCTATCTAATACACAATTTGATTTTTTTGGGTATTTTCCAAAATAAAAAATTATCAAATATAAGCATTATATCCAACCCACTTCAAGATATTCATTCAGAATTCAAATAAAGGGTTAAAATAACCCAAAAAATAATTCATTGTCTCACGGATTAAATTAACAATTTTTCTAAACCTAAACGTCGCAAGAAAAATCAAAATAATTAAGAAATTGATCCAAACTTTCACAGATCAAATTATTAATCATGATGATTTTTTAACATCATCAATGGACATAAAAATAAAAATAAATAAATAAAGTAATCTAAAATCTTACGGATCAAATTAGTAATTATAATAATATTTTTTTAATAACATCCTATCGAATAATGTCTACTATCACAATAGAATCAATATTAGCATCCAATTATCTAATATAGGCAATAAAATATCGAAATGACATTTGGCTCAAGAATACTACCTAGTTTAGATAATTCATTTCCAAAATGGGACCGACGACAAGGGACTCACGAATGACGGCGGCTACACGGCCATGAGGTTCAGAGACCAATGGTGTAGTTGTTCGCCGGGGCTCTAAGGGTGGCTCGGGATAGGCTGCAGTGCTTAGCTCGGCTTGGAAACGGATTCGTGAGTATTATACCCTCTAATGGCATGTTTTCTTTTTACTCAGAATCTGAATTTGACCAATGTCACGACCAAAATTTTGGGTCAACCACTTACGATTTGGCTAATGGATTACTAAGCCTAAACTTAGCTTAAGCTCTCCCAAGCCCATATCAATTCGCGACTTAGATTCTAGTTCTTAACATACAAATTTTTAATTAAGAGTCACCACTAATTTATTTTCGATGGGTCGATTAGAAACCCAAGTAAAGTAACGGGAGATTTACATTACTCCTACGAATCGGAGATTATGAGTTCGAGGACTTGCTTACGCTAGATTTCTCTAACGCCCTTTCCGTACATTTCTCTTTTATTTTGAAAAAAAAAATATTTTGCAAGCAGCTTGAATTGATTTTAATTGTGATCATACGGGTGCACAAACCACCAATTTAACACCTAGAAAGAGCCGTGTATAATTTGCAGGACTTACCTTATGGCATCGAAAGCATCTACAATTTTAGATTAGAATTCACATCGACAACCCTATATATGATTTCTAATTAACACGCAATCATTCCAAATTCTTAGGATTTTCTCTTGTTTAATGAAATCTACGCTATATGCAATGTAATCTAATCAAATGACCTAGTTCTAATAACGGGCAATTTCTAATTAAATGGACCTAGCAACAAATACTAAATGACGTGCATTTCATGAACCTAATTCTATATGACATGTGCATGATTTTTGTATTTTTTTTATAAAAATTCGTAATTAAAAATTGCTAAAAATAAAAATCTAACTAAAGTGAGTTATTATCAAATTTAAGTTAGGAATAGACCAATCTAAATCTTATCTTAACTTAGAAATTTATCTCGATATGCAATTTAATTCAAAGATATTATCTAATCTATATACCATGCATCCTAACATAATCGGAAAAGAATCTAACTATTTTATCATGCAATTATATCATGGAAATCAATTTTAATCTACATGAAATGCCAATGCTTTTTTTTTTTGGACAAATAAAGCAATTAAAAGATGAGCACCAAATCATTCACGGTCATCAAAGATATTATCCATCATTCATATCTAATAAAAATTGATTATTTCGCTAATAAAATCAATAAATTGATCTTAAGCCTTAAAGATCAAGATATCAATTTTATTCCCGCGTGAATAATTATTCCATCTAAGGCCTTATAGATGGAATAAAAAATTGGCATGCCATTGCGGTTTGGGCAATAAATCATAATTGGGAACGTGCCGATAATTCAAATATGCACGTAAGATATTGAAAAGCATGTATTAGGCAATAAAATGTCCAAATCAAATTTAGATAAGATAATTACCTAATTTCGCAAATAATATTGCCAAATTTGAACTCATGGGAATCCACTCAACGGATGACCGGCAGTGTGTGGTGGTGCTCGGCGGTGTGGTGTGCACGGTTAAGGAGTTACTAATGGCACTGAAGGACAAGTATTGCTTGGAAATTCGCTAGGATTGCCGGGGCAGTGACTGGATTCGGTCAAGGAAGACCTGGATGGACTTTCTCCGATTCTCAAGGACAATCAGCGATTGCTTTCTGTCACTAATGACAGCATCTACACAAAGAGAAATTAGAGAACAGCTCCAAGAACAATCACGTCCCGATGTGTGGTGTAATCTGGCCTGAGTGTGAACGATAGCAAAGAACCGATGCATTCACAGAAATATTGGTTCGTCCAGCAACGAACGTGATAAAAACCGGCCGACAAAACCACCGAATTCACGCAAAAGTGGACGGTAACCCTTGAGTCGGCAAGAAGCAGCAAACGATCTCCGAGCGGCAGTGGTGAAGGACAACAAACATCGGTGAAATTGCAGCATCAATTACTGAAGAACTCGACCCCCGTCATCAAGATATCGAGAGTTAAGTATTGGCGAAAGGCGAAGTTTAGAGCCTTTTTCATGCGGGGGTCTGCCCGTGCACATAGACTTATCCTCGGTTTGCGGATGTCCCGTTGCTTGCTTCGCCAAGAAGGAGGAGCGCTTGACCGAACGTCTAGACTTCTCACTGTGTATGTTGGAGTTGACCAAGTATATGTGGACAAAGATCTATGCCGTCACTTCTACTTTGACCATGAAACCCATCACTTGGCTCAAGATTTTTCTCTTGCCGATTATGTTGACCAAGTACCTCCCTTGGCAGGATGCCTTTTCCTTGACCACCGAATGGAAATTTTATTTAATCGGAAAATGTTAGAGATTTGCAAGCTGTTGATCGTTCTGGACAGCAACAACGGGCTCAAGACCAGCACCCAAAACTGGTTGGAAGCTTGTTTTGATGGTCTCACGAACTGGGAAGCTGGTTCTTGCCGGTGAGGAGTGATCACAGTAAGATTGAGTGTCGTCAAGTGGCTACGAACGATGGAAGGACTAGGCCACGAGGGATCTGGCGTTGTCCAAGCGTCGCGGCTATAAGGAGGGTCTCGACCACGACCCTTCTCTTCTTCTCTCTTTTCTCACTCGTGTATCTCTATCAATGGCCGTGTATTCTATTGTGTGTGGCCTCGATATAATGACTTGCCGACCCCCATATTCTCCGTACGCGGCTCTTTTATAGGCGAAGAACTTGATTTTCGTAAATTATTTTACTTCCTTTTTTGGCTCACGCATGAAATCGCCTTTGATTATGAAATATTTCTTGTCTTGAGACATAGAATATATCACTCAATATATGCCCCACGTGCAATATTCCCTCTTGATATTTCATCCTTAAACTTCCAATCTTCAGTAAAATATATCGCTTAATGTATAAATCACGTGAATAAATGATTTATTTTCCAAATATTGGAAGAATAATATGAATCTTTTTTGAAAATACCGAATTGTCAACTCGTAAAATTGAAGTTCATCCGCCACTGATCAAATTCAAAAGTGATAAACAAATAAATAAGTACAACTAAAATTATATGCTTTGCAATTCTGTTTTGTTTAGGGGTTAAAAATTAATTCATAATTTTTATGCAATAAATAAATGACCGAGTCGCCAAAATTTAGGTATCAATGCAATGCACATCCTCCAACAATCGGCCACTATCCTTGTGCGAATGAAGAACGTGAGATGGTCGTCCATGCAACGAGTCAAACCGTTAACTGCCGTTGCACCCTTACTGTCCTAGACGCACCATCACTATACAGTAGGCAATAACGTCGTCGGGGTGATAGGCAGAAACGACAGCTTGTTGTCGGTCCAGAACGGCGGGGGCGCGAGGTAGAGCAGCGAGCACCGGAAGCATTGCCGAGGGGCAGCAGACGTCGAAGCAGCAAGTGACGTCGAGGTGGTGGTGCTCGAGACAGCAACTTTCGGAGAGCAGGGGTGCGGTGGCATCGTCGGACTACTCGTGGCGTCGATGGGCTGAGGCACGAGGCAGTCAGAGTTGCAGTGTCGTCGGGCTGGTCGCGGCCTTGGGGGGCGGATGAAGAAGATGACACCCACCTCTCTCTCCCTCTCTCTCTCCCCCCTCTGTCTTTTCCTCTTGCGTGTGTCAGATTAGCAAGAGAAAACCCGTTCATTTTTACTGAGTCCCCTCTTTTGCTTGTCCACAGTAGAGGTGATTGAGCCTAAGGTGATAGGTTCTAGGCCTGAACCCTTTACCTAACCCTATTTGCAATGGATTTTGAAACCAACTGTTTTTTTCGGTTTGGTTCTAGAGTTAACCCTGTTTTAACTAGAACTTGTTTTGTAACTGCTTGATATTCTATACGGCTTCAAATTTTACATTAACACGTGAGAAAACAATGTAATCCTCATAATTTGTATTGAAACATTAAGCACATAAGTACATGAATTTTTTGACTAAATGAAAATGCTAATTACCAAAAATAAACATCATAAGGCAAAACAAAAATCTTATGCGATGGACCGTGAGTTGGCAAGGGAGGGAAGCAATCGAGGAAGAGGAACGATTAAAGAGGAGCGCCATGCAAGAGGAAAAACACAATTTTAAGATTAGAAATTAGGGAAAAAAAAGAGATAGGATTTTGGACTTTTGGGCTTACAAAACCGGTTCCCAATTTGGTTGATTATATTCCTAAGTGAGTATTCACTCGAAACCGGTTTCTAGACCAGTTTCAATGGGAACCGGCTCCTAGCCCTATTTTCTGTAGATGGCTCTTTTATAGGTAGGGATGACCTAGGTTTCCTTGAAAGAGAATAAATCTGCATATGATATTTCAGAACCATAACATTTTGTAGCCAAATTTTTTTTGATTCCTTTCCATCCATGTTCCTCAATCTTCTTACTCGCGTCTTCCGCAGAATTAGCCGAATTCTTTCTTCTTTTTATTTGCTTTATTTGTCCACGCTTGTCCACGAAACAAATTTCTTCAAGACAAACCAAATATAATGCTATAGATATGTGTGAAGAGAATATATGCTCAGTATCTCTAAATTTCTACTTCCTTTCTCTTCGTTATCTTCCTCAGCAAAAATATTGGTGAGCTTTTGGATTTTGCCCAAGCCAATCTTTCAAAATTCATGCGTGAGTGGGCTCCTTATCCGCAATTTCAAATATCCACTGCTGAAATTTTGCAAGAGGTACTTGAAAATTAAATACGTTTGGCTAACTCTAATGCGATGCAATTTTACGTGGACGCATTGGTATTAAATCATAATGCTCCTAACATCCATGAAATTAACTTATATTTTTGTTTAGGGTTCGGGGTCGATCCCTAATTTTTTTGTGTAATTAATAAACGATTAAATCATTCAAATTTAGGTCTCAATAAGTAGAAATAAAAACAGTAGGGAACGTTTTATTGGAAATGCAAATGTTTTTGCTTCGAGGGTTGTGTCCACAAATCTGAACTTCACAACTTTTAATAGTGGCTGGACGCACACAACTCAGCATAGATGTCTGACAACACTAAATGGAGAAGAACAAGGAAGTCCACAAAGTTAAAAAGAGCACACAAACAAAGTCAACAGAATAAACGCATTTGAAGCCAGGCGTAGCAAGCCGTGAAGAGCTCTTCAGTGATCTTTGTTGGCATTGTTTTCTTCATCCTTCAGTCTGCTTGCAGCTTTTTGTCCTCATTCTCTTCCAATGGCACCTGCCACAAATCAAGACTTTCTTTTGAAGAACACCAACAATTAAATCTAAAAACCAGCAACCAACGTGCTAAAGTCCAACCATCAATTTTATATTATTCAAGCGGAAACTTGCCACGAGCGAGGCTTGCCATCGTCATCTCAAAAGAAAAACAAAGAAGATGATGATTCTTGCTATCACAAGCCAAAGAGGAAAAAACAGGAATTTTGGGAGAGAGGGGGTTTACTCTAATTTTCTTCCAAATGTGCTCCAATAGAAATAAGATGCAATCCCCACATCCTTCCGAAGAAGCCAGTGATCTTGTGACCATAATCTTTTTTGATAATACGTTCTTTCGACTTTGTAGGAGTATTTGGGTACGGCCCATAAGGTTTATCATAGGATCGTCCTTGATTGGTAGTTAATTTCAGGTGTGTGATGAGAGTTTTATCTCCAAATTGGCCCGTCCAAATACTTATCGAAGTTAGATGCTCGGACGGAGAATCCAGCCAGATCTGCAAGAATAGCAAAGCGAAACATGTTCTTGTGAGAACAAAGGAAGGTTCGGACCATAAACTCTTAACTCTAGGATGCGAAAAGAAGAGCCTCAGTCGTCGAATCAAAAAAAAAAAGAAGAAAAAAATCATGCCGCATGAAGCTCCCAACATTTTGAAAAGCAACACGTATACATGAACGACTCGCATACAGGAAAGAGACGAAAGAGAAAAAGGACAGAGAGAGGTTGAGATATATGGACTAACCCATTCGCCTGAAGACGGTTCTCCTCCGCCACGTCGAAAGCCTTCGACCAAGGAACCATTGTCATCGTACTTAAAAGTGATGGACTCAATTTTCTGTTTTTCTACGGTCACCCGAAATGCCCTCACATTAGTATGCCCTCCATCATCCCATTCAACTACACCAGAGCCTACAAAGGGCCTAAGGCCTCCAGAGAGCTCTTTGAATTTGAAAGGATACATGTACGGTATGGGCTCCGTATACACTCCTATGGATTTGAGAGTCTCCCCGCATCTCCCATGAAAGCCGGTGATTCTGCTTCCGGTTGATGGATACCAAAAGTACATTCCCTTATTTGTGTCCTCCACCGTGCCATAGCAACTGAGTCTTCCTCTATTACTATAAAATGTGAGCGACTTGATGGTACCATCACTTCCCGTAAAACCAGATATCGATGTCAAGTACTCCCGTGGATAATTATACAATATAACCTGTGCAATCTCAAAGATATATCTTAAAGTTGGACAAGTGGTGAATTTAATTCACTAATCACATGACCGGATACATACTTAGATCATCCCGGCCAATGAGATAAATGTAAAAGGGCAAAAAACACTAACCTTATTTATCTGGCCGAAGACTGCTTTGGTGCAGTCACCGTGAATAATTGTGCGACCTTTTTCACTACCGTCGTCATACACAAACTTAATGCAATGGATACCATTTTTGTCATGCAGTAGGTGAATTTCCCTCACGCCGTCAAATTTCTTGTCCTCCCAAGGCTTTCCATCTCCAAATAGCTCCTGTTCACAATATGCTCCAATTCCACGAAGATATCCATCTCTCATCCACCCGTAAAATCCAACAATTCGGCCACCTGTAGGTTTATTATTGATTCCCTCTTCAACACCAATAGTTTCGATCCTTTCTTCATTAGTCAGAAACGTAACAGATTGAATGTAGCCATCTATATAAGACGAAGACCCAGATATTGAAGTCAGATATTCATCTGGATCCTGCAATAATAGGCATAACCATCAGAATTCATGATTTAATTTTTGATAGGGTCTCCCACTGTCATCATAGGCAACGCAAGTTTCGTAAGAATTTTAAAAAGCATAAGTCTGTATGGGGACATACCATTTTGATCACCTTCTTAATTAAATGAAATTCCTTTCCAATCATGGGACCATGTGTCTCCAATGGCCACAATTCTTCGTTCTCTCCGTACTGAAACGCGATTGATCGGATGAATGGCTGCTTTGAGGCCAGTTTACTCGGATCAAATTCAACGATGATTTTCCTTACATTGCCATGCTGATTGCCACTGTCCCACTTTGACCCTACTCCAGCCCCGATCCACCTCAAACTGTTGACGCTGATGGGACGTAACTTCTCAAAGTGTGGTTTGACACGTGCTCCAATAGATGTGAGAAAACCATTATTTCTCCCGAAAAACTCGGTAACTTCCCCTCCTTTTGATGGTACGGAAAAGTATTTCATTTGGTCCTCTGCCTCCTTTGTCTGCTCTTTCACCATACCAATGGGTCCCAATATTCTTTTGTTGGTTCGAAATTTGAGAAAGTTAATTCTAAGGATAGCATTGTCTGACTTTTTGAAATATCCAGCAAATGAAGTTATCTTCTCCCCGTTTTCCAACTTAACCTGAAAACAGACCACAAAAAGACGTATTCTACGTGAGTGACCATATGTTGCATCATCCGCTGTAGATCACTTTTCAAATATGATTCAGATATATATATATATATATATATATATATATATATATATATATAATATGCTCAGATTTGTGTAAATCGCATTTCCTAAAAAAATTCATAGCATATTTCATTTTGTAAATCAAAAGTTAATTTACTTTTTATTTGTGGCTAGAGTTGGCTTTGCCTAAATTAATAAGGTGATGTTATTATTTTTGCCGGTTGGTTTCGAACAATCATACTAATCCTCACGTATCGTTGCTATGAAATTTTCATGTCCATTTGTGAAGTAGTAGTTAAGAATCTCGAGACTCACGATTTCGTGATCAACTGATGTTATGACAAGTTAGGAATGTGAATTTATGACATTCAAGTAGAAATGGAAAAAGAGAAAAATAAAAGTGTCTAGATACAACCTTGTAAGTCCGGAGCCCGTCTTCTTTGCCAGGTTGTGGTACGGTTCGGATGGTATCGTCAACTTGAAAAGAAATGGATTTAATGAATTCGTTGTACTTAACATCAATCCCATTGATATTATAATAATGCCAGTGTCTTCCATCGTTGTGTCCAAAAGGCCCGAAGGTGAAAACCTCCCCCAAATCTAGAGAATGAATCTCGTTGACAAGGCGTTCGAATATCAATTTCATGAGCTTCGAGTGATCGCTGAAGTAAAGTGTTAATACAAAAATTTTATTAGCAATATGTGGGACAAAATGAACATAAACATATACCGCCAAGAGATAACATACGACAAACATTGTACGCAAATTTCTACGTGGGTATGTGAAATACGTATAGAAAAGATCGAGCTTGACTAAATCACCGCAAGCATTGGCATATGTAAGAAAGAAATGGTGATTAACTAAGCTCTCCATCCTATGGCAGAGGAGGGCGCGTCCTACCATGCGTATTGCATACCAAGAAACAACACATGCCACGACAACAGTAATTATTAAGAGTGTATTTATTTCATGAAAAATTTAAAATTTGGAAAATATTCTCAAAATATAATTATTTGTATTGCATTAATGAATAAAAATAATATCAATCATCTAAAAAAATAGTTAGACATAAATTGCTGTAGAATAAAATTATTTTTTAGTGACTAATTTTTCTAAGCTATATCTCAAATTTTGAAAATATTTTTGAAATCTTGAATTTTCCGTAAAATAAACTCACCGTAAATAAATAAATAAAGTGAATGCTCCGTCAATACTTAGCTTCTCATATGTTATCATGTTTTTAAGCATAAAACACCAAAATTTGGCCTATAAAAGTATGAAAGCTTAAAAAAAAAGGAGAAAAAAAAAAAACTCTTAGCGGAAGAAAAATAGTACACCCCATTATCCAATTTTTTTGCATACATCATCTCCCTTCTCATTTCTGTTTCCCAATTTTCAACGATATAGGCTACAAACTTGGGGAGTATTTAATACGACCCTTTTGCTTTTGGCTTTCTTGATGTTTCACGGGGCAAATGTGAGCAACCATCTTCAATTTAACTGAAATCGATTCAATTTAAACTTCATATCAATTTGCATCTTGAGTTTTGCAAATCTATAATTGGCATTCGGATTACATCTAAGAGCTGGTCTTATCTGCCAGTTTGTCATTTTCCTTTCGATTTTGCCCCTTCCGCCATTTTCAAATTCACTCGACGAAATTTTACTTGCCAAAACTCTAACCCAATTATTCACCCACTGCTCAACTCCTCCCCTCCTGGCGTCGCCAATGCACTTGCTCCGTCGCCACCCACCACCAATCACCACTCCAGCTGAGCCACAACTCAAACCTGTCGAGCTAGACTCAGATTTGAGTCTACAAATTTAAGTCGAGCTCAACGCCGACCGTGGAGAGAGAGAGAGAGAGAGAGAGAGAGATGCAAGCGGATTCGGTAGAGGTTAGTGGCTGCACGGTGTCAGTAGGAGTCAGTGGTGAGAGCCCGCGGCGGAGAGAGAAGAAGGGTGTGAGAAAGCCAGAGCAAGGGCAAGAAAGAAAGAGGGAGAACGGGGAAATGGTTTAAGGTTTGGATGAGTTAGAGGGTAGATTGGTCTTTTGAATTTGAGGATCCTAGTAAGAAGTGCAAATTATAGGTTTTCAAAGCTCAGGAGGAAAATTGTTATTGGAATGAAAAGTTGACATGATTTTTGAAATTATTCCTGCTTTAACATATAAAATCTTGAAATTAACATGTAAAGTCACATCATGTTTCTTTAGAAAAATAATTCCGTCGTTTGTGCAAAATTCCATCTACAAAGCAGACGTACCAAAGAAATAACATCAGAAAAAGACATCACAGACTATAGTGTAGTAAGAATCACAGGTACGTACGGAGAGGGGAGCCCATTGGCAGCTCTCAACTCGTAACGCGAAATCTCCTCAGCCTCTGCTAGCGCTCTCCTCCATTCCATTTTCTTAGCATTTTTCTGTGTCTCCTCCACTGTCTCGAGAGCTAGCGCGAATTCGCCATCACCCATCACGGCTGCCCTGTCCATGCAAAAGATGGGAATAACCACAAGGTTGCGGTACCTTTTGTGATTGAGGATATCAACCAGCTCATCCAGGCACTTGTTGGAGTTGGTATAGCGCTTGGAGAACACGACGATGGCGAACCTCGCCTTGAGGAGGATTGCTCTGATGAGGCCAGCGTCCTCTGTGTCGTTGTGACTGAAGTAGTCAATCCCCGCCTGTTTCAGCTGTTCGAAGAGGGGAGACATGAAGCCCTCCGGAACATCATCGCCTATGAAACTCACGAATATGGGTGTCCATTGATTAGAAGAAGGACAAGACATGGTTCTGTGTCTTGTTGATGCGTGGTATAGAAACTTTGATTGAGAGGCCGTATGTGAATGTGGTTTTAAAGGCATAAAGAGGAAAACCATGCCTATTTATACTTGAACGTGCATCTCTCCTCGTCATACAATAATTTACCAGGTAAAAATTTATTTTTGGTAGGATGCAACTCTTTCACCAAAAACGTCAGTTAACTTAATCAGACACTTGTTCGTGATTGGTTTTAGGAAATCCGGAGCCTGACTTGGATTCACTTGACAAATTTTATGAGTTCTCACTGACCTACAAATAGTTTTTTTTTTTTCTTTTTGGTCCAAGGACCAGAATTGGTTAGGGAGCTAATGACCTTGGAATAAAGTGCGAGATGCTCAAATTGTTTTTTAAATGTTCTATTAAAATCATACTAACATTAAGCAGTAAACGTGTGTGTATTGAAATATAGAGCAATTAATGGTTACAGAATCTCAATACAAAAAGAAACATTAGACTATTATGTACGTTCAACCCGAAAGAGAAAATGATGCTGACAAGTCACGTTTTCTTCCCGAGATCACAGAAAAATTTATTTGGATCCAGGTTCGCCGGACTCTATTAATATCTTTGGTTGATTATGTGGATCTTTTATTTAGGCCCACGTGAGACCCAACCGCCACGTTGAGCTCACTATGCATTTGCCAATAAGGATCTATAATTTTGTAGATAGAATATAGCTACACCATAGATGCGCTTGATGACACAAGTTTTTCATGTGCAATTCTTAGCGTAGCATAGGCTACTCTTAGCGTAAAATGTGATATTAAATGAAAAAAGACCAAATAACATATGTTGATATGGGGGTGTTCAAGAACAAAAATGGAATTAGCTAGGGCATGAGAATATCGCAAACAAAACTAAGGAGTGCTCTACATACGACAATCTACTCCTCCAAAATTATTGGCCAATATGGCAAAGAATGTTAATTGACATGACGATGACCAATGTATATTGGCATGTTCTAAGAATGATGGACAATGTACCCTTGAGCAAGCACATGACACCTATAAGCGCAGGCACACTTAATCAACTCTAAAAAATAGTGTCCTATATGTGTGCCAAGTGAATCAAGGGGGTTCCAATCCTTCCATGAAATTCGACAATCCTTCCACTGGTTGAAGGAAATGAAAATTACTTCCCTTTCTTGATGCCAAATGTTACTAAGTGATAGGGCTAGTAAGAGCACCTAGAGAGGGGGTGAATAGGTGATCTAAAAAGTTTTTGCAAAACTTAACAGATTAATTCATCTTTTGAGAATAACAGATTGAAGATGTAAAGGACTATAAATAGTTATATAAAGCTACGAATTAAAGTAAAGAGATTAGGGAAAGAGGAATGAAACACAAGGTTTATAGTGATTCGGCTTAGACCAAGCCTACGTCCACTCTCCCGCACTGACAGCCTACTGGCTAAATTTCACTAATAATCAAAAGAGATTTACAGTCTCACGTCCTTGATTCCATAGTGTAGAAGCTCTCCCACACTTCCTCAAGGTCTCACAAGTATATAATCTCTCTTTCGAGTACAACTTAAGCTCAACAATTGAAATAGCAAAGAACTAGGAGCTTCAGACTTTGGAATTTTTCTTTCATGCACACTCTCGAATAACTTGAGCGTTCTCCTTATATACTCCCCCATACCTTCATAACCGTTGGCACCTTTTAAAGGAGTTCCTCCAATTTACCCGTTAAACAGAATCAATTAGGGAGATATTGAGTTATTTAAGGAATGTGATGATAGCTCACCAATCCAACTCGTCCATACAATCAAGATCTAGGTTTCCATAAGTAGAACCTTCCAAGTATACTTTGCCAATCAACAAATCTAATTACTCGAATTGATTTCAATATGAATAATTGATCACGTGATGCTATCTCTAGCCATGAGATCTTCTTCAACCGTATGAACCAAATCCTTAAAGATATACTCACATTTGGGTAAGTATTCTTCAACGGATAAATCTTTTCTTCCTTGGTCTGGAAACTATCAGTGAGGGTAGACTTTAAATCTTAAGTCTGGAGGTCTTTAGACATTGACGATAGAGTTTGCAAGTCTTCAGACTAGACTGATGAAAATGTTTTGTCAACTTCAAAACAAATAAGAAAGTTTTCTCCAACAATCTCCCCATTTTTTATGGTGACAAAACTTTCCTGCAGATTTGAACACTTTTGTCCTGCAAAACAATACTTAAGCAAACCAAGATATCTTATAAAAGATAAGTAGATTAAGATATAGATAGTAGCAATTCTGTAACCACAGAAAATATGCTAGTCATGTAAAACAACTATCCTTTCCTTAATCATTAACATAGCTTAAGTTATTGCAAGCATCAAAAGATCAAATCAAACAGTCCAAACCAGTCCAAACCACAACCAAACAAAAGATAAGTCCAAAAATCCAAACCAAAAGTCAAAATAAATCCGCATCAAACTTCTCCCCCTTTTTGTCAACAATAAAAAGTGGAGAACACAAAGAGAAATGGATAAAATTAAGATTGCTTGGGGATGCAAACAAGTTGGAAATCCCCCATAGGCTTGACTGTCTCCTTCAGCTTCCTTAGATCCTCATTCAATTGCGCTATATCCTCACCCTTTGCATTTGCTTGAACTTGAAGATTAAGGCCTTGAACATGGTCATTCAAAGAAACTAAAGTGGCTTGATGAGCATTCTGCATGGTCTAAATTTCACATCCCAATCCATAAGCCTGACTTTTGATCTCCAAAAGAATTTCGAGTAGTCTTTTAAAGTATGCTGAGTTGTTAGTTTGAGTGCTTGCTTCAACATGATCAGTTTGTGGAGTATTGGCGGATGATGGAATTTCGGCATGAACATCTAGACTTGGAGAGGAAGCCTCATTACCATCTTCAGGAAATTGAGAGGCACACATCTTTTGGATCGGCAAGAGAACGACTAACATCCTCACTGGTAAAAGCAAGGGAAGGAGTACCTCTTTTATCAGCAACTCCCCCTGATTCAGTGCCTTCAGGTGGAGAAAAATACTCCTCTTGCTCTTCCTTTGTAATAGCACGATGATCTTGTCCTTCTTCCTCTACATGAGAATCATCATGACCCTCTTCTTCTGTTTGTTCTCTTCTTCCTTCTCCTTCTTCTATTCTTCCTTCTTCTTCTTCTTTCCTCATTGCTTCTCTCTCTTCATCTCTCTGTTCTGTCTCTTCTCTGTCTCGGTTCTCTCTATCCTCTATCTATGGAACAGAACTCTATAAATTCTTCAAGGCAAAAGCAGAGATTGGGATGTCATTTTCATCTTCTTCCAAGATGAATGCTCTTCTCCTTTTATATGGTGTTGTTATGGGCTCTTTGCCTTTCCTATTCGCAACCGCAGAGTCTTGTCGAGCCTTGACAGGGGTCTTCACCTTAAATCTTTCTAAAGCCTTGTTCAGCTCCTTCAGACACATCTTGGAAACCATCAATGGTTTGAACACACATAATTTTGGGAGGCTAAATGTTAAGATGTCTGAACAGACGAGTAACAAGAGTAGAATAAGGGAGTTGTCCCTTGTCCTTACCACTGTCCTATACATGTGAAACATGATAGTGTGAGGCAGAGAAAACTTGTAACCAATGTTGATGGCGTACATCAGCTTCGCTTCAGAATTTGAGACATCAGTCTTTGATGTGGATTTGAGTCTGAGATAGTTAATGACAATCTTGTGGAGCAAGATATTAGAGGCACTCATCCTCGAATACGAGATCCGGCCTTCTATAATCCTATCTCGAACAAGCTCTATGGTAGCATGAACAATAGACACATTGATTGATTGGAAATGCCCTCTCTCCACCCCAATCACATCAGCCAAAGTGTCCATATCTACCACATAATCCTGGTCTCTAACACTAAAAGAAAATCTATTCGCATCTAAAAAGGATAGATTGGTATAGAAATAAGCTATAAATTCCGGATGAGCAATAGCTGTTTCAGAGCAAAATCGTTCGAGTTGAAGCAAAGTAAACTTCTCCCGCAGCTTTACGTTTAATGAATCGAGAAAATCAAAATCTACACTCCTATGGTTCATCACCCCTCGCTTCAGCAATTTAGAATAAACTCGCTTGTGTTCCTTAGAGTGAAATAGATTCGCTCTTCCTCCTCGAATGCGCGTGGCAACACCCATCGTAGACTTAAAATGAGTGAACATCCTTTCATTGTCACATTTTCCCTCAGGTTGATTAAATCCTCCAAAACGCGAATCACTTGGGAAATTTGCAAAGGCCCTTTCTGCCAAACCAGCAGGAGCAATACCCAAACTCTCAATCGTTCTTAAAAAGTAAGTTTCATTTCAGTACCCCTTTTCTCTAAAAAATTCATCAATAAAGGTTATTGCAGAACCACCTTCCTTTAAAACGGTGTAGAGTTTGAAAGTAAATGCGAGCTTAAGAGTCCTTACAGGTTCTACATCCTCAATAATTTCTTCCTCTACTTATTGTTGTGGAGGCGCTTGTGTTCTAGCCTGAGAAGAATGGCGCGGTTGAGAATGTTGTTGTTGACTTTGCTGCTGCCTTGGAGAGTCTTCTTCCTCAGTAAGATCAAAGTGCGTAGGACCCTCACACATATGCTATGGTCCCCTGCTTGTGATCCTAAAAGACTTCCTTTGGGAAGACATTGTCGCAGTCTTTGAGAGATTTCTTGAACTCGATTCGCAAGAAAGATGAAAACTTTATGGATTAAACTAGAGAGTAAAAAGTGAAGTTCTGTGCTCTAGGATTTGTGAGTGAAAACGAAGAAGAAAAATAGTATATAAAGCAGTCGAAACAAGGTATACGAATCATCATAAAAAGAAAAATAAAAATGCCTTTTCGAAAAAGAATAACTGCCTTTTTAAATAACTGCCTTTTTGAAAATGAATAACTGCTATAAATTCAAAAACTTGGAAAGATAATTTCAATCAATTAGCGATTAATAAGTAATCATACATTTTCAAGTTTTTATCCAAAAGTTAAATTACTAGAACCGAAATTACTTATAGTCGTAACTCTTGGTCTTCTGAGTCTGAACACCTTCAGACTTTTATCTCTAAATCTAAGCTTCTTCAGACTTTACTAAATAGAAGATACAATCTGGTCCAAATAGACTCGAATAAGCTTTTCTCCAGTGGCTTTGCAAATATGTCCGCCAGTTGATTCTTTGAATCAATGAATTGGATCATAACTTCTCCATTTTGAACATTATCTCTAATAAAGTGGTGTTGAATCTCTATGTGCTTTGCTCTTGAATGAAGAATTGGATTCTTTGTGAGATTAATTGTGCTGATATTGTCACATTTGATCTCGGTGCATGAATTTTCGATTCCAAAGTCTTTCAGTTGTTGTTTTATCCATAAGATTTGAGAACATCAACTTCCAAGAGCCACATACTTTACTTCTGCTATTGAAAGAGCTATAGTACTTTGCTTTCTTAAGAACCATGATACTGTCCTGTTTCCCAGCAATTGACAAGTACCAAAGGTACTTTTTCTATCGACTCTACAACCTGCTAGATTTGTGTCTGAATATCCAAGGAGAGTAAAGTCTCATTCTTTGGGATACCACAGACCTAACTTTTAAGTAGTTGCAACATATTTGATGATGCGTTTTGCAGCACTTAGATGAAATTCTTTGGGATCATATTGAATTCTTGCACAAATGTAAGCACTAAACAAAATGTCAGGTCTAGAAGCAGTAAGATAAAGAAGTGAACCAATAATACTCCTGTAGAGCTTTTGGTCAACTTTCTTTCCTTTTTCATCTTTGTCCAGTTTCAAAGAACTAGACATTGGTATCTCAGTCTTTTTGCAATTCTCCAATTCGAACTTTTTAACGAGTTCTTTTGCATATTTTTCTTGGTGAATGAAAATTCCTTCCTTCAATTGTTTCACTTGTAATCCGAGAAAGAATCATAGTTCACCCATCATACTCATCTCAAATTCATCCTGCATAGACTTAAAAAACTTCTTGCACATGTTTTCGTTAGGTGATCTAAATATAATATCATCAACATAAATTTGAATAAGTAGAAAGTTTTTACATTCTCTTTTAATAAACAAGGTAGTGTCCACTTTTCCTTTGACAAAACCATTTTGAATTAAAAACTTATTTAACCTGCTGTACCATGCTCAAGGTGCTTGCTTTAACCCATATAGAGTATTTTTCAGTCTGAATACTGAGTCTAGTTTCCTTGGGTCTTCAAATCTGGGAGGTTGTTCCATATAGACTTCTTCTTGGTTAAATCCATTTAGGAATGCACTTTTGACATCCATTTGGAATAGCCTGAAATTTTTATAATATGCAAAAGCAAGTAATAATCTAATTACTTCTAACCTTGCTACTGGTGCGTAAGTTTTATCATAGTCTATCCCTTCTTCTTGCGTATATCCTTTGGCCACGAGTCTTACTTTGTTCTTGACCACTTTTCTTTTTTCGTCTATCTTGTTCCTGAAAATCCATTAGCTCCAATAATAAATTTACCTTTTGCTTTAGAAGTTAATTCGCAAACATTGTTAATGCTGAACTGTCTGAGCTCTTCTTACATAGCTTCAATCCAGCTTTCGTCAATCAAAGGTTCTTCAATGCTTTTGGGTTCTATTTCAGAAATAAATGCAACGGCTTTAAACTCTTCTTGCCTTTTGGATTTGGTGCGAATCCCTTCATCAATATCATCGATGATAAGTTCTTTGGGATGACTAGACTTGTGCTTCCAGTTGCTAGTTGGTCTGACAGATTGCTAATCTTCTACTTCAGTTGACTCTTCAACATCCGTTCGTTGTTGTTTTTCTGAAGTCTAAGCTGCTTTAGGGGAGGTAGACTTTGTAAGGTCTAGAGCAGGTTTAGATTCTTCAGGTTGAGTCTGAATCAATTGATTCTGCAAAGAGTCTTAAAATTTGACATTCATAGATTCTTCTACAGACTGAGTCTTCTTGTTGAATACTCTGTAGGCTTTGCTAGTGGTTGAATATCCAAAGAAGATTCCTTCGTCTAATCTATCCTCAAACTTACCAGTTCGATTATTTGCATTTTTCAAAACAAAGTATTTGCATCCAAACACATGAAAATAAGAAATAATTTGCTTCTTTCCTTTGAATAACTCATAGGGAGTAACTCATAGGGAGTTTTCTCTAGAATATGCCTTAAAAATACTCTATTAATAATATAACAAGCTTTGGATACTGCTTTAGACCAAAAACGAGAAGAAATATTATTTTCTATTAAAAGAGTTCTAACCATTTCTTGTAATGATCTATTATTTCTTTCCACAACTCCATTCTGTTCTGGAGTGTATGGAGAGGAAAAAACATGCTGAAAACCAGATTCATCACAGAATTTGGCAAAATCTTGATTTTCAAGTTCACCTCCATGGTCTATCCGTATGCTTGAAATAATATACCTTTCGCATTCTTAACACTATTAGCAAACTTTGAAAAGTGAGAAAATGTTTTAGACTTACTTGCCAGAGAGTAAACCCAAGTAAATCGAAAATAATCGTCCACAATTATTAGGCAATATCTCTTTCCACCAATGCTTTGAGTTCTGGTTGGCCCAAAGAGATCCATATGCAACGGCTGCAAAACACGATTAGTGAAAACTTGATTTATTGGTTTAAAAGAACTTATAACCTATTTTCCCAACACACAAAGTGTGCATAAGTTAGATTTTTGAAACTTTAGGTTGGGCAATCTACGAACAAGTTTCATAGAAGAAATCTTGGCAATTTGCTTCATGTTAACATGGTCAAGCTTTCAATGCCAAAGATTCGCTTCATCTTGAATTGATATTAAACATTGAGACCTTTCTGGTTTGATATCCAAAAGATAGATATTCTCATGTCTTCGTCTAGTAAAAGATTAAGAAAGATCTTTACTAGTTCCCGAACATACTCCTTCTTGGAAATTGATTTTGAATCTAGTGTCGCACAGTTGGCTTATGCTGAGTAGATTGTAATTTAGTCCTTCCGCCAAGGAGACATTGTTGATTGTGAGACTTCCAAACTTTACAGTTCCACATCCAACGATTCTTCCTTTACTATTTCCACCAAAAGAGACTTTTCAACTATTTATTTGAACAAATTTTGTAAAACAACTTGAATCTTTAGTCATGTGTCTTGAGCAGCCACTATCCAAATACCATTTAATCTTTTTCTTGATAGTGACCTGCAATTAAAAAGGAAACTCAAGCTTTCTTTGGTACCCATACTTTCTTGGGTTTAGTGGAGTTAGTGCAATATACAGTCTTTGCCCATTTCTTCTTAACATATCTCCAAACCATAGGACATTCTTTCTCAAAATGTTCTGAACTGTTGCACTTAGAACATTTGAGAGCACTTCGGCCAACAGGTTTTGCAAAGACTTTTTGAAAATGATTTATGTAAAAGGTTTTTGTAGGTCTTTGTTTGATTTTTTCCTTCACTTTTGGAAAATCAATTAGAAGAATGGTTTCAGAAGTCATTCCCAAGCCTGATTTGTTAAAATAAGGTCTTTGTACTGAAAGAATCTTTTCCAACTTTTCAAACCCTATTGAAAACCTTTTTGAAATATTTAAAATGTCTTCTTTCAAAATTGTATTTTCTTTTGAGAAAAAGTCTAATTTTCTTTTAAAACAACAAAAATTTTGTCTAAATTTTCAAACTTTTCTTTCCAAGAATTTTTCTGTTGCTTAAGTGTAGAATTCTCCATTTTTAGCTCGGAAATCCTCTTAAGAGAGGTTTTGAGACTAAGACAAAGCTCATCAATGTATTTTGAGACTTTAGTATGAATTTTTAAATTACTTACCTCAATTTCGCTATCGGAGTCTACGTCTGTATCTATCCTAGAGTCTGAGTCTGATTCTGATTTTGCCATTAAATAAATATTTGCATAATCTTCATCACTTTCTTCACATTCAATATCACTCCTGTTTCTGCTTTGAGAGCCTTTCTGTATTTCTCAGCTTTTCCCTTCTTTTTCTCCAACAGAGGACAATTGAATCTGATGTGTCCCTTTTTCTTGCATTCAAAGCAGATCATATCTTTGTTGGTTTCATCATCTTCAGTTGATTTGTTTTGAAACTTTTGAGTGATTTGTTTCTTTCAATTGAATCTTCTTTCCTTTTTGTTCAGTTTCCTAAACCTTGTTATCATAAGTGCTAGCTCTTCATCATCCATATCCTCTTCAGAGTCTGTAACATCAGAATCATCGTTAGATTTTAAGGCAATTAACTTCTTATCTTTGGGATCTTCTTCCTTGTTGATTTACTCCACTTCATAGGACTGAAGTGTGTCAACCAATTCGTCTGTGGCATGATCCGTTGTGTTTCTCTTATTGAAGTCTTTACGTAATTCTAGTTTTTGGAGAGTCCATGCAGCAATTTGTTGACCTTCATTGGTCCTGAGATTGGCTGTCCCTAATACTCTAGACTGTTTAGAATTTTAGTAAAACGACTAAACATATCGGTGATAGATTCTTATGGCTTCATCTTGAAGGTTTCATACTGTCCGAGTAGAATGTTGATCCTAGTTTCTTTCACTCAATTGGTTCCTTCATAGGTAATGTGCAGCATATCCGACACTTCTTTGGCTGTTTCACAAGAAGATATCCCGTTATATTCAGTAGGAGATAACGCACAATATAATGAATAAATTTTTTTAGGATCAAGAGCTTGTCTCTTGGTTATGTCTTCTTGAGTCATCTCGCTAGTGTCTACAGCTTCTTTTCCTCTTTCTGAAATTGATGTAGCTTTAGGAATGATTCCTTTTTCTATCACATCCCATTATAGAGGATCTTTCGATCTTAGGAATGCCTTCATCTTGTTTTTCCATATGTTGTATTCATTTCCATCGAAGTAATGTGGTCTGGTGTTGCTCTAACCTTCAACCAAACCTGGAGCCAACATACTAGTTATAGATCTTTAACTCAGAAGTAAAAACACTTTAATTAAATGAGCACACATGCTCTAATACCAATTGATAGGGCTAGTAAGAGCACCTAGAGAGGGGTGAATAGGTAATATAAGAAGTTTTTGCAAAACTTAACAGATTAATTCATCTTCTTAGAATAATAGACTGAATATGTAAAAGACTATAAACAGTTATATAAAGCTACGGATTAAAGCAAAAAGATTAGGGAAAGAGAAATGAAACACAAGGTTTATAGTGGTTCGGCTTAGACCAAGTCTACGTCCACTCTCCTGCACTGATAGCCCACTAGCTGGATTTCACTAAGAATCAAAAGAGATTTACAGTCTCACGTCCTTGATTTCATAGTGTAGAAACTCTCCCACAATTCCTCAAGGTCTCACAAGTATATAGTCTCTCTTTCGAGTACAACTTAAGCTCAACAATTGAAATAACAAAGAATTAGGAGCTTCAGGCTTTGGAAATTTTCTTTCACACACACTCTCGAATAACTTGAGCGTTCTCCTTATATACTCCTCCATGCCTTCATAACCGTTGGCACCTTCCAAATGAGTTTCTCCAATCTACCCATTGGACAGAATCAATTAGGGAGATCTCGAGTTATTTAAGGAATGTGACGATAGTTCACCAATCCTGCTCGCCCATACTTCACCATTCAACAAATATAATTACTCGAATTGATTTCAATATGAATAATTGATCACGTAATGCTATCTCTAGCCGTGAGATCTTCTTCAACCGTATGAATCAAATCCTTAAAGATATACTCGCATCTGGGTAAGTCTTCTTCAACGGATAAATCTTTTCTTCGTTGGTCTAGAAACTATCAGTGAGGGTAGACTTTAAATCTTGAGTTTGGAGGTTTTCAGACTTTGACGATAGAGTCTGCAAGTTTTTAGACTAGACTGATGAAAACATTTTCTCAACTTCAAAACAAATAAGGAAGTTTTCTCTGACACTAAGTTCTTTCATTGCTCTCAAATGTGAGGGAGTGAATCACAACATGTCCAAAATCATCTCTTATGTAACCAGAATATGAAGTCAAGTACTTTCTGGAGTAAGCAAGCTTAATCTGCAAAACTTGAAAGGGAGATACTTTCAATCACAAGCTCTTCACAAACAAACCCCCACCGATTAACTGAGTTAGAATGATAGGGCACAAGACCCGAATGGAACATTTCAGTAGGTCCAATCCAGTGTATGACTTTTTTAACATTGAGACAACATTTCAGCGTCTTTGTAGCTGTAGTCATTAATCTCCTCCGGTTCCAGCCGTTTGGAGAGGTGCAATATGAAGGTGTTCCTCACGTCATTGCCTCTGAAACTGTTGGAATTCAAGTCGGCAGCAGACAACTTACTTGATTCCAATGCGCAAACAACAATTAACCCCAGAACAAACGTTGAATTGCGGATAAATCACGAACGAAATTACTCCACATTGGTCTGGATGCAATCACAAGAAAAACACCCGATTTCCACAGTGTAAATGCCGGTTGTTCTTTGTAAAAGTGAAAATGGAATGCCTTCTTCTTTGATGTAAAAAGGGAGAGAAATTTTAGTGCGAATGATCTGCCAATCGGTGCCAATGGTTGTCTACAAAAGGCTTATATATGACACCCTTCATACCCTTTTGAAAGTTACATTTCCATCATAGCGTATCAAGTCGATACGGTGCAATCCAATCGCACCCCATCATGGACGTACTAGGTAAAGTACAACATCTCCCACTCGGACATGATGGGCTTGATAGCGCTCCATCAAGAATATAAGGCATTCAACATTCATCAACTTTACAAAACAATTCATACTGGTAAATAAGCCGTGCGACCAGTGAGTACACCTGCACTTGGGAGATCAAATTATGTATCTGTTAAGGATGACATAATGGCTACAACCCCAAAAAGAAATAAACAATCGATGTCTCACAGTGCCCCAGACATATTTTATTACATCAATCCAAGTATACATATCCCTTAAAGGCTATACTTGACTATCCTCAAAAAACACCATGTATTTACAATTATATCCGCAACCAGAGAGGGTGATATAATTGGTCGACCAGTAAATACATGTGATAGTTATAAAACAACAATAGTCTTCCTTCGCACTCATATCTCTCTCCATTTCAGAAAAATTGCTTTCATAGACACGTCCCATAAGGTCATATCTATTCATGACAGCCAGTAACATGCTAAAGTAGCAACATTGATCTTTCACTTCGAGAACATAGTCAGAAGTAACATAGGGTGCAAAATTGAGGTAAATTATAAATTACCTCAAGGGCTCATACGATGAGTAAATAGGGATAATTTTACTTATCTTCCCTTATTGGTCGTACAATGCACATGTAGTATAAATTACATGCTATAGTGGATTTCTCTTTCTATAAGAGCGTATGTCATTTATTAAACATATCTACTATACGGATCTTAGCTTAAACATAGTCACGTGCTCCTCACGTACTCATGTTTAGCTCAAGTGCTATATCAGCTCGCTTTCTGTAGAGCCCAATTAAGTACTCACATCCGGCATCTTACAGGCATACATGATTGTGTGACTATCATGTTCAGTCTTATTATAAACAAATCACAGACCTCATCTTGACTCCAATCAAGGGGACATATTTTATATACCAGACTTACTCTTCAGCATTTATTTGTACATAACATCTCATCTCAACATACTATCTAAAGCACTTGAGGCGATTGCTCGTGCGAGTGAGCCAATCATTGTCTGTTAATATACTTTTTAATAATATGTGTGTGTTTGTGCTAATCTCATAGTGGATTTATACTTATTGATAAAACGTCAAATCACTAATAAACAAACAAGTACAATACATCTGTCCACAAATACATAAACTAATGATCCTCTACAATAACAAATATCACATTCTACGCAATCCTAGTGACATCCTATGGGTCAAGAATATGTCTCTAGGCATAGCCTTCGTAAATGGATCAGCAACCATTCTATTGGTTGACATATATTGTAGGATCACTTCTTTCTACGCTATTATATCTCTTATGAAGTTGTTCTTTATGTCAATGTACTTTGTCCTTCCATGATACTTGGGATCCTTCACATAGGCAATGGCTGCTTGACTATCGCAATAAACTGTCACCGGTCTTTGAACTTTAGTGACAATGGCTAAATTTTCCAAGAAATGTTTTAGCCATACTGCTTCTTACACTGTGGCAGAACATGCAATAAATTCTGTCTCCATAGTAGACAATGTCGTGCATGTCTATTTCTTGCTATTCAAAGAACGTATATCCAGAAGTCGATTTACGCTCATCTAGGTCTCCACCCCAATCAGCATCTAAATAGCATAATAGGCGAAAATCACTCTCTTGGTAACAAAGTCAATAGTCCATGGTGTCTTTCAAGTATCTCAAGATCCTCTACACTGCTTTCCAGTGAACTTGATTAAGATTTGATTGATATCGGCTCAACAATCCCGTGGCATAACATATGTCGGGTCTAGTACGCATCATAGCATACATCAAACTTCTGACCGCACTAGTGTAATGAACGGTTTCCATTGCTATAATTTCTTTTGAAGTCTTAGGACATATCTCAGTACTTAGGCTTTCACCTTGCATGACAGGGTATCAATGGGATTACAGTACTGCATATTAAAACGTTCAAGAATCTTCATAATATAAGACTCTTGTGATAAAATAAGAAGTTTCCTTGATCGATCTCTTTTGATTTTAACTCCTAATATATAAACAACTTCTCCCATGTCGTTCATCTCAAAATTCAAGGACAACCATTCTTTTATGGTGATAACCAAAACCTTGTCATTTCCAGCCAATAGAATATCATCCACATAAAGTGATAAAATCACAAATTTATCTTCGGACCGCTTGACATAGACACAGTGATCTTCCTCGATCATCGTGAAACCAAAAGTGGTTATGGCTTGATGAAAATGAAGGTACCACTATCAAGATGATTGCTTAAGGCCATATATTGAGCGATGAAGTTTGCAAACTTAATGCTCTTTTACTTTAACTATGAAACCTATTGGCTGCTTCATATAGATTTCCTCATCTAGTTCTCCATTGAGAAATGCCGTCTTTACATCCATTTGATGTAATTCAAGGTTCAAATGTGCAACGATTGCTAGAATAAGATATATTGAGGCAAACCTTACAACTGGTGAAAATGTTTCCTCATAGTCTATACTCTCTTGTTGAGTATAACCTTTCGCCACAAGGCAAGCCTTATACTTTTCAATGGATCCATCCGCCTTTCGCTTAATCTTGAAGACCCATTTGTTTCTAATGGCTTTACGATTGGATGATAGATCAACCAAGTCCTAGACATGGTTTGCCCTTATTGACTCCATCTCATCTTTTAAAGCTTTTCTCCATTCTTCCTTATCAGAGGATGAGAGAGCCTCTTGAACTGTTTTAGGCTTGGCATCGTCTTTTTGAGCAATCATAAATGCTTCCCCTTCAATCTCAAAACGAGGACGGGGAATACTTTTACGATTACTTTTACGCAATTGAATTTCTCTTGAATTCAATTCGTCAGGCGATGCAACACTCTCACTAGTTCTTACATGTTGAGGTGAATTTTCATTTCCCTCTACAACATTAGTGGGTGTGTTATCAGGATCTTCCATCTCATATAATTGGAAGTCATTTTCAATCTCACCTCTACTAGGAAAATCGTTCTCCAAGAACGTTACATCCCGTGACTCCATTTCGGTCACACTTCCATCAGCTTGTTCACCTATGAACACGTACCATTTGGAGTATTCAGAATATCTTATAAAGATACATTTCTTCCCTCTAGGACCTAATTTGCCATATTTATGGGAAGAATCATGAACATAAGCTGCACATCCCCATGGACGTAGACTACTCAAGTCTGGTTTCCTACTAGTTCATAATTCATAAGGGGTGGAAGTGACCGATTTTGAGGGCACTCGGTTAAGTATATAGACATCAGTCAATAACACATTTCCCCATTAGGAGCTAAGTAAATTCGCTTGCGCCAACATAGACTTAACCATTTCTAATAGGGTTCTATTCCTTCTCTCAGTTACCCCATTTTGTTGTGGAGTACTAGGAATAGTTAATTATTGTACAATTCCCTTTTTATCACAAAGAGCCTTGAATTGCTACGATAGATACTCACGTCCACGATCGGTTCTCAATGCTTTTATTGTTTTGTTCAATTGATTCTTTACCATTGCTATATATCGTCTAAAGCAATCTAATGCTTCTGACTTATGGGAGATCAGAAAGACATAACCGAAACGTGTGAAGTCATCTATGAAAGTGATGAAATATGAGACTTCATACCTCGCCCTCACATTCAAAGGACTACAAATGTTAGAATATCAGAGATGCAATGGAAAATTAGCTTTAGTCCCTTTATCGAATGATTTTCTAGTTGCTTTTCTTCCTAGACAATGTTCACATACGGGTAGATCAACATTAGTGAGTGACCCTAAAAGGCCTTCTCTAGATAATCTTTGCATTCTTTGCAACCCAATGTGACCTAATCTAGCATGCCAAGTACTTGCATCAATCTCAACGTTATTAGAAGATGCAATTAAAGAAAAACAACCATTGACATTAACATTGTACTGATCATAGTCAATGTCTAACACCATAAAACCATTCGATACATGACCTGAACCATAATAAACTATTCCACACAAAATGTCAATATAATCACCATGGAAATTTAATACATAACCTAAGCTAAGAAGAACAACTACAGAGATCAAGTTTCGTCGAATATCTGCAACATAAAGGACATCATGCAAGAATAGGTTTCGACCACCATGTAAGATTAATATACATGTGCCGATACCCTTCACTTTAACTCTTGAGTTATTCCCAACATATATCCATCTTCTTCCAGGCTGTATTCGACGATACTCCACAAATGCTTCTCGGTCTCTAGCTATGTGATCTGTTGCTCCTGAGTTTACAGTCCATATTGGATGAGATTCAGCAGGCATCACAGTGCTAGAAACAAAAGCATTACTTAAAGTGATGGAGTAATAGGGTACCTCTTTTAGTTCAGTGCATTCACGAGCAAGATGACCCATCTTGCCACAATTGTAGCTTTTCATCTTGGCCTTGTCCTTCTTCTCACCACGCTTCTTGCGTTGAAAGGTCTTAGCCCTCTTAGGTGCCTGATCAGTATTCTTCATTTTGTTGTTGAATTGAGAATTCCTTTGGCGCTTGAAGCCCAAAGCTTTGTGTGAACTCGATTCAGCAACATAAGCATGGGTACAGAATCTCGTAGCCTCTAGGCGCTCATCCTCTAATTTCAAATGACGCACAATATCATCAAAGTGACAATATTCTCATTATGTGTCATATTGATCTTCATATGCTCCCTATTGTCAGGAATAGACCTTATAACAGCCTGAACTTGCTGTTTATCAGTAAGAGAGTGACCTACCGATTTCAACTCACGAATCATGTTTGACATTCCCTGAAGATGCTGCCTTATCATTATATTTGGGCACTTTCGGAATGTGTCAAACTTAATGGTGAGTCTCCTCAGCTTAGTTACAGATGTACCCCCAAACTTATCTTTCAAGGCAACCCACATAGCTTGAACTTTATTATAACTTTCAAACTCACACATGAGATCATCTTGCATACAACTCAGTAATGTGATACGAGTAATGCTATTTTTCTTTTTCCAAGCTTGATAAACTTCTAGATCTCTCTTGTGTTGAGCTAAAGTTCCATGCTTAGGTTCATCCATGGTACGGTTGAGGGTTTCCAAAATCTCTTGCTCCTCAAGGATGTATTGAACCTTTCGATGTCAAATATCATAATTGTCATCGTTCAGCTTCTCACCCTTATTGAGGTTAGCCACAATGGTCTTGGATGCCGAACCCATAATCAATTACTATAACACATTGATATAATAAACGCAGAATCAATACTAGCACACTTTATAGAGTAACACATATATTTAATTTGCAGCAAAGACAAACTAAATTAATGATAATTCAACAAAAGATACAGAAGCAAAAGTTCACTATGTTCCCAATCAACTTCTATGTACAATTGTTCTATTATCATTAATTAGTTTAATTTGCGCAAATTTTAAGTTCTAGGTGAGAACTTCTTCAAATTCTACCAACCTACGAACTCCCACTAGGAAAAATAATTACATGACCTCATGTAATTTCTATATTTTTCCATTAACACAAAAACATAGCATGATATGAACCAACGTACAAACGACAATCATGCTTCAAATATAATCAAAATCGCAATTCAACATATAATGGATTTCCTACCATTGTTCGAATTTTCTAGCAACTAGAAAATTGCAATTATATTAAACTATATACATGATATCATCGAACCAAGCTCTACACAGCATATAAGACATCATTTGCACACAAGCTAGCCACTGTATTTCCTAAACCACAAGAAAATACAAGCTACAAATGAATAAACTATGCATTAAACCCCAAAAAATACACGTACATAGGGTTTCCTATGCATTTTCATACATTTATAAAATTCAAAAGTATAAAATAATTATACCACAGTGTAGAACACATTCATACGAACCAAATGCCACCGACCACGCTCCAATCGGAGCTCGTACGCACCCCCACGCGCTGCTTGAGTGTGCGGCCCGTGTGGCGCACGCGCTAGCGAGCCAAACGGCTCCTTGCCGGTTCGACCAGTTCGACCGGTCCAACCGGTGACCGGTCCGACCGGTTTAACCGCTGGACCGGTTGACTGGTCAACGGCTTGGTTGGATCTCGGGTCGGGTCGGGTCACGGGTTGGTTCGCCGACCAGTGACTGGCCAGCCAACTTTCGCCGATGATGACGTCATCGATGACGTCATCCAAGCGGTTATCGATCGTTGGATGACGTCATCTGTGACATCAGTACGCGTCCCTTTGCTGACGCGTGCGTGACGCTCACGCGTCGGTTCGTCGATGTTCGCGCGTGATGTCACGCGCCTGTTCGCTGGTGTTCCCAGTGCGTCCGGCGCGTGGATCCCATGCGCAGCGGCTTCTAGCCGTGCACGTGGGCGCGTTCGGCATCTTCCGGCGGTTCTCTACCCATCGTCGGACTCGTCTCGACGAGCACTTTCACTCTGTATATTTAGAAATTGATTTTGGCCGAAAAAATATTTCGAAAAATGGCCAAAACCGTACGGATGCACCGACCCCAAACCCGTTCTTCGCTTCGGTTCAATTTTGAGTTTTCAGATTGTAATTCCGACCATTAGACATCCAAACAGTGTAGATTTCATACTCTTGATCTCAATATCAAATGGTAAACGAGAAAATTCAATGAAAAACAAGGCGAAAATCGCGACTGGGCTCTGATACCAATGTGGGAATTCAAGTCGGTGGAAGACGACTTACTTGATTCCGATACGCAAACAATAATTAACCTCGGAACGAATGTTGAATTGCGGATGAATCATGAACGAAATTACTCCACGTTGGTCTGGATGCGATCACGAGGAAAGCACTTGATTTCCATAGCGTAAATACCGGTTGTTCTTTGTAAAAGTGAAAATGGAATGCCTTCTTCTTTGATGGAAAAAGGGAGAGAAATTTTGGTGCGAATGATCTGCCAACCGGTGCCAATGGTTGTCTACAAAAGACTTATATATGACACCCTTCATACCCTTTCGAATGTTATATTTCCATCATAACGTATCAAGTCGATATGGTGCGATCTAATCACATCCCATCATGGACGTACTAGCTAAAGTACAACAGAAACTCACGATCATGTTCCCATTGAGGAGAAGTAGAAGAAGATGGCACGGTTCCCATTTTGTTGATACGTGGTGTAGAAACTTTGATTGAGAGGCCGTATGTGTATTTGATTAAAAAGTCATTAAGAGGAAACCCGCGGCTTCTTCTTCGTGAACGTACATGTCTCCAAATAATTTACCGGGGAAAAACAATGATTGGTGAGATGCAATTCTCTCACCAAAAATGTCAGTTTACTTAATCAGAGATTTATGTGACAGATTTTATCAGTCCCCCCCGACATTTGTTAAAGAAAATGGACTGAATGGCAGGAGGAGAATCTCTTTCTCTCCGAAGAGTCTCCGTTCAACTTCGTAGCATGCAGAATCTCAGACAAAATATTTGCACCTAAACTGACAGCACCGAAACTAGAGCTGCAATACGATGTTGACAGTTCACCGTTGCCTTCTAAGAACGCATCATGCGGTCCGGTGGAGTTTTGAGGCCTTTTATGAAGCGAATGATAACCATACCGATCAGAGATTGATTTCTGAAAGAGAAATATTTTTTTTTTCTATTTCTATTATTGAATGAGTTTATAAACAAAAATACGCGTTTAATAACGACATAAAATTTTTATTCTCATAATAGAAATTCGTTTGATAATGGCACAAAATTTCTTCCTTCTAGTAGTGGTTGCCAATCGCCGTTATTGACGACTAGTGGTTGGCAACCGAAGACCGGCGAGTGGCGGCGGTGGCAATAGACGATTAGCAACGGCGGCCGATGGACGGCGAACAGCAGTCGGCGGCGACAAATGAGCAACCGACTAATAATGAGGACAAACAAAGAAACAAAAATTTCTTTCTCATTTTTGTTCCAAAAATAGAAAGTAAAAAATATTTACTTTTGATTTATGTTCTAAATCTATTTTGGAATATAAATCTATTTCAGAAATAGAAAATGAAATAGTTTTATCAAACAGATTTTTATTCAAGAAACAAATCTGGAATAGAAAAAATAGTTTTGGAATAGAAATAGAATGGTTATTGTGTGCGCCCTTAATGTTTCTTTCTTGTTGTTCTTTTCCGTTCGTATCTATGAGTAGAATTAAATGTGTCTCACTGGGATTCTTTATAAACTAGAATTATGATGTGTTTGGTAACGCTCCTATTTTTCTATTTTTTTATTCCTTGGAATATAAATTAAAAAGAAATCCGTTTGTATAGGTTTTTGTTTCCAAAAATAGATTTGTAAAAGAAATAAAAAAAATTGCTTATTTGTTCCTGGGAATAAGTCAAGAATCAAGCCCAATTTTTTTTCTTTTTTTCTTCTTTTCTTTCTTTTTCTCTTCTTCCTCTTCTTCCCTAGCCAGTCACCAGCCTCGGTGATGGCCAGCAAAACTCCCCAAGGCCGGCAACGGGCTAGAGGAAGAAGAAGAAAGGGAAAAGAAGGAAATAAAGAGAAAAAATGTAATAAAATTATTTAAAATTTAAAGAAATTGGAAGTCATAAAAAATTTGGGAGTCGTACCAAATGTGTTTCTATTTCAGGAATAAAAATTTTGTACATTTACCGAACGCTTTCTTCTGCTCAGAAACTTGTTTAGGGAATATAAATAGAAAAAAATATTACTAAACAAAAATTGCTCTGGAAACGAAAACGCCACCATACACACAATCAGTTATGGAGCTGAAGGACTTGAAATACAGTGTGAGATGCACAAATCGTTTTTAAAATGTCCGTTTTTAACCACACTGGCACGTGAGTGAATGTTAAATAAAGATAAAATGAAGGGTTGCAGAATTTGAATACAAAAAGAAACATTAGATTATCGTGCCCGTCCAACCCCGGACTTAAAATATTGAAGACTAGTCACGTTTTCCCCTTGGAGTGACGGAAAATTTTATCTAGGTCTATATCAACGGGACTTGATTTATCTTAAGCATTGATTACGGGAAGCTTTTGTTTAGGGCTCACATGAGACCCAACGGTCCGGTCTAGCTCTCCATGCATTCACCAATAAGGATCCACAGCCTTGTAGATAGAAAATAGCTACATTATGTTTGCACTCATCTTTTCGCATGTGATTCTTAGCATAGGCTACTCCAAACGTATTTTAACGGGGAAAAAAAGGCTACTCTAAACGTAGAACCTCATTTGAAAAAAAAAAAAAAAAAGACCAGATGCCACACGGAGAAAACGGGGTGTTCAAGAACCTTAGTGGATTTAGCTAGGGCTCAAGGATATCACAAACCAAACACAGAGGTCCTCTAAATGCGACATCTACTTTTCCAAAATTATGGGGTAATATGGCAAAGAACGTCAAGTGCTGTGACACCAAGTGCATATGCTGGCATGTACCAAGAATGACAAAGAATGTACACTTGAAAGCATGTGCATCTGCAAAGTATACGCGACATCAACAAACGCGGGCACACATAGTCAGATCTCAATAATAGTGTCCTATATGTGCGTCGAACCCGTTGGGAAGGGCTCTAGACCTTTCATTAAATCCAATGGTCTTTCCACTGGTTGAAGAAAACGAAGAGTACGTCCCTTTCTCCATATTAAATGGTCCAAAAGTTCTTTCGTTGCTTTGAAATGTGAGAGAGAAAATAACAAAAGACCCAAAATCATCTCTTATGTAACCAAAATACGTGGTCTAACATTCACTGAGGTAATCAAGTTTAATCTGCAAAATTGAAAGGGCGACATTTTAATCACAAGTTTTTTACTGTGGGATTGGAAAATTCTCGACAAAGAGCACCCCTGGTTAACCAAGTTAGACTAACAAGGCACAAGACCATAGAAAAACATTTCAGTGCGCTAAGCAGTCCGATCTTGTATATGAGTTTCTAACATGGAGACAACTTTGTTGTACAAGTTAACTCTAAGTTGAACTCTAAGTTGCAATGTTGCTGGATAGTTTGATCCTAAACCCTATGCAGTCAATTAACATGTGGCAAAAATTAAAAATGGCATTGCAACAGAGAAGACCAGGATGGCAAAACTCAAATTTGAAGGCATTATAATCTATTAGCAAAAAAGGAAACAATATCCTCAATCAACATATTCAAAGATCCAAAATCTTCCCATTAAATGTGCCAATTTTGACTTTTCCTTATGCTGTCCGATTAATTTGCTTAACTTAGTCAAGCCTGGTTCTAATACTAATTAATACAAAACAATGATATAAATCGGACATTGGATTTACATGGCACGGTTGGTGACCTATGCCATGATGAGATCAATAAAGAATTCCATTATAGATCAGATGATGCAACGAAGATAACAACCACTGGAGTCACTTAAACATTCATTGTTTTCCAACCTCTAATTATATACAATAACTCCCACAGTGTTTAATCCTCACAATTTCTTGTAAAACAACATCTCAATGTTACGAAGGAATACATAATTCGTACCCCAAAGATTTATTGGCTTGCCTTTGATTACTTTATAGTCTAATTTACAAAAAAGTCACCTCCTGGATGCTCTTCGCAAAAAAGACCCATTTATTATATAAATAAGAATTGGATCCAAAATAGAAAGGCTCTGTTCAAGTAACTTAAAGGCTCTGTTCAAGTAACTTACTCAAGCTAGGAACCCCACTCCAACTAACAAATCTATTCAAATTAGAAAAGTTTTTTAATTTTTTGGGGACTTAAATTTGAGACATATTTTGATATTAAGAATGATGGATAATGTAACACTAAAAACATCATATCGTGCAAAGTATATACGACACGGATAAACACAGGCACCCATAGTCAACTCTCGATAATAGTGTCCTATATGTGTCCCAAGTGAATCGAGATGGGTTCCAAACCTTCCATGTAATCCGATGATCTTTCTACCTTTGAAACTCATGCGTACGTCTAGTTTCCATTGATGAGAAGAAGAAAGATGAAAACACGGTTTTTGTCTAGTTGATATATGGTGTACCCACTTCCATTGAAAGGCCATACGTGCATTTGGTTAAAAAGACATCAAGCGGAAACCCATGGCATCTTTTCTTGAACGTGCGTGTCTCCTTGTCGTACAATAATTTAAAAGGGAAAAAATAATGATGGGATGTAATTCTTTCACCAAAATGTCTGTTAGCTTAATCAGAGACTTGTTCATCACTGGTTTCGCTCTTTGAAATCTGGAACTGCAACTTTTTTTTTTTTTGACAAAATTTGTCAGTTCCCACTCATACTTGTTAAGAGAAATGGATTTAATGGCAGGATAAAAATCTCTCTATTAAAAATTTTTAGAGAAAATTTCAAATAAAAACTTAAAATGAAGTCACTTTCTCATAAAGGTTCAGAGTGGACTTTGTTTCAAATAAGGGTTGACAAGCATGTGACTATTCTAGCCTTCGGAGAAGGGGTACTTTCTTTTCTTTTTTAATTTTCTGTTTTCCCTCTTTCCTTCCCTGGCCATCACTATACCTTGTTGATGGCCCCTTATCGATGGACCGTGGAGGTCGCCGGCCTTGGTCAACGGTTGCCCACTAGATCCAATGAGAGCAATCCTTGCCTTCACGTGGCATTGCCAACCCATGCAAGGGTGGTGCTCGCCTACCAAGCGAGGGCAACCCTTGCCGAGACAACCCTGAGTTTGGCAACTTCTGTCAGCCAACGACAAGGCCTAGCGATGGCTGATGAAGGGAAGAGGGAAAATGTAAAAGGAAAAAAAAGTAGAAAACTACCTAGAATTTTTGGGACTAAAATACCCATTTTCTGATGACGAGAATAGTCACATGCTCTCTAATTGGCCAAAGATTTGGCTGGCTGGCAAGCTCAAGCCATTATTTAAGATAATTTGGCAACTTTAAACTCTTATTTAAGACAATTTAATTGCTTCAACTCCTTATTTGAAACAATGTCAACTCTGAAGTCTTTTTTGAGAAAAAAGCTCTTATTTGAAATTTTCTTCAAATTCTACATTCAACCATGGAGCATGCGGAACCTAATACAACATATTTGCACGTAAACCCACAGCAGTCTGCAATACGATGTTGACTATTCACCGTTAGAGTTCCAAAAACGCATTATCCTAGTTTGGTGGACATATCCAGGTCTTTTAATATTCTTTCTAGTTGTTATTTTTCATTCGAATTTGTGAGAAGAATTAAATGCAGCTCATCGGACTCTTCATCGACCATACTTAATTAGGGAGCTATTGTTCCTGGATTCAGATGCGAGATGCTCAAATCGTTTTTAAATGTTGTATTATAATCATACTAACATTTAGCAGAAAACGTGAGTGAATTTAAAATGTAGAGGCAATTAATGGTAACTGAATATTATACAAAAAGAAACATTATTTATTATGTACATCAAACCCGAAAGAGAAAATATCGTAGAAAAGTCGTGATTTCCTTTGAGGATCTTGAAAAAATTTGTCTGGTTTTGGATTCACCGGACTTCAATTATCTCAAAGATTAATTATATTAATATTTTATTTAGGACCCATGTGAGACCCAACAACTGAGTCGAGCTTTGCATGCTTTCACCAATGAATATCTATAGCCTTGTAGATAGAAAATAGCTACACCATATATGCACTTGTCCGTACCATACATCTAGGACTTCTAGTGAATATATCTCTTAGAGGTAATTAATGACAATCGAATCTCAACACAAAAATGAAACATTGGATTACTATGCAAGTCAAACTTGAGAGAGAAAATACCGCAGAAAAGTCGCATTTTCCTTTGGGGATCAAGAAAAACATTATCTAGATCTAGATTCACTAGACTTCAATTATCTCAAAGTTTGATTATGTCAATAGTTTATTTAGAGCCCATGTGAGACCCAACAACTGGTCGAGCTTTGCATGCTTTCACCGATGAATATCTATAGCCTTGTAGATAGAAAATAGCTACACCATATATGCACTTATTCAAACCTTACATTTAGGACTTCTAGTGAACATATCTCTTAGAGGCAATTAATGTCAACCGAATCTCAATACAAAAAGGAAACATTGCATTACTATGCACATCAAACTTGAGAGAGAAGATATCGCAGAAAAAGTCGCGTTTTCCTTTGGGGATCACGAAAAAATTTGTCTAGATCTATTTTTTAGACTTCAATTATCTCAAAGTTTGATTATGTTAATAATTTATTTAGGGCCCACATCAAATCCAATAGCCGGATCAAGTTCAACATGCTTTCACCAACGAATATCTATAGCCTTGTGGATACAAAATAGCTATGCCATATATGCACTTATGCACACCCAACGTTTTCGCATGCAATTCTTAGCGTAGGCTTCTCTAAGCATAATGCTTGAGATTAAAAAAAAGAAAAGAAAAGAAGAACAAATACCATAGGTGAATAAAGCGGTATTCAAGAATAGAAATGGAATTAGCTAGGGCTTGAAGATATCGCAAAACAAAGCAAAGGGTGCTCTACATGCGTCATCTATTTCTCCAAATACAATGGCAATTACTAATTTCTTATATTGGCATGTTCTAACAGTTGTGAAAAACAAGCCGAACAAATAATAAACAAAAGGGATAAGTGCATTGGAAGTCCTCAAATGTCATGAAAGTACAATTTAGTCCTAAAATTTTCAAAAAGTGCAATTAAGCCCTAAGACTTGTCATGAAAGTGCAATCTAAGTCCTAAAACTTTCGAAAAATACAATCAAGTCTTAAAACTTATCACAAAATTGCATTTGAGTTCTAAAATTTTCATAAAGTGTTATCAATAAAAGGACTTGATTTGACTAATTTGATAAGTTTTAGAATATGATTGCTTTTTTTTTTTTTTAAATTCTAGGGCTTGATTGCACTTTTCTGACAAGTTTTAAGACTTAATTGCACTTTTTAAAAGTTTTAAGATTAAATTGTACTTAGTTAACAAGTTTTAGGATTTTTAATGGACTTATCCCAAAACAAACTAAGGTAATGAAATGGACAGTAGATTGATGTGGGTCTATCGGTGTGACTTACACCAAAGAGTAGCAAAGAGTTCTACTATAGATCAAGCGACAATGGAGACAACAAGCTGCCTGAGTCACTCAAACGAAACTTGACAAATTTTGTGAAATTATTAAAATTGAGTTTGGTTATGCATGAACAATTTAATGTACACAAGTGTATGAATGCAAGTGTAAGATGAATATCAAGTGCAATATGCTCCTCTCAACCAAGTACTTAAATGAAATGGAGAGAGACAGAAGAGTTGCATGGGCATTTTATAGTGGTTGGGCCTAGATTATGCCAACATCTATTCTTCCATACTAACAGACACCAAGAGTTTGGATTTGGCTAGTGGTTCTTTGAGAAGTTACAACATAGCCCATGTTGCTTCTACTAATTCCCATGCACTAATACAATACCCGTTCACTTCTCAATAGAGATTACAATTAGTGAGTTAGTCACTCTCAGTAATAATGAGTCACTTGCTCAATAATAAGAGTATGTGTATTTCAATTTGTAGACGTTCTTGCAATCTGTGTCATCCTCAGCGTATGTTGATTTTTTTTTTAGTCTTCAAGATCCACACCTCTGAAAATCAGGAATATGTCTGTGTTGCTGTTGATGAGAAGAAATAGAAGAAGACGACAAGGTTTTTGTCTTGTTGATGCGTGGTGTAGAATCTCTGATCGACACCCATGTCTTCTTCTTTTTGAACGTGCATGTCTCCTAGTCACACAATAATTTATCAGGGAAAACCAATGATTGGTGGGATGGGATGCAATTCTTTCAACAAAAATGTCGGTTAACTTAATCAGAGACTTGCTCTGATTGGTCTTAGGGAATGTCGAATCTGAAACTTGGATTTATTCGACAATATCTCATCAGCTCCCACTGACATTTGTAAGAGTAAACGGATTGAATGGCAGGAGCAGGAATCTCTCTCTCCGAAGATTCATAGTTCAACTTCGTAAGATGCAGAACCTAATAAAAAATATTGCACGCTTATTGACGGCACTGAATCTAGAGCCGCGATACGATGTTGACAGTTACACCGTTGACTTCCTAGGACGCATCATCCGGGTCTGGTGGACGTTACGATGCCTTTTAATATGCCTTTCTAGTTGTTTTTTTTTCGTTCCAATTAGTGAGTAGAATTAAATGCGGCTCATTGGATTCTTTATAGACTCTAATTAATTAGGGAGCTAATGGTCCCAGGATTAAGCACGAGATGCTCAAATTGTTTTTAAATGTTCTATTATAACCATACTGACATTTAGAAGAAAACATGGAGTGCATTTAAAATGTAGAGGCAATTAATGGTAACCTAACCTCAATACAAAAAGAAACATTGGATTATTTTGTATGTTCAACCCAAGAGAGAAAATATCATAGATAAGTCAAGTTTTCCTCTAGGGATTATGAAAAAATTTGTCTGGATTTGGATTCATCGGACTTCAATTATCTCAAAGGTTGATTCAATCTTTAAGGCCCACATGAGACCCGAAAGCCAGGTCTAGCTTTGTATGCTTTTAGTATGATTTAGTATAAGATTCTCAAATTGTTTTTATATGTTCTATTATAACCATACTGACATTTAGCAAAAAACTTGAGCGAATTTGAAATGTAGAGGCAATTAATGGTAACCTAACCTCAATACAAAAATGAACGTTGAATTATTTTGCACGCTCAACCCAAGAGAGAAAATATCACAGACAAGTCACGTTTTCCTCTAGGGATCATGAAAAGATTTGTCTGGTTCTAGATTCGCCGGACTTCAATTATTTCAAAGATTGAATATGTTAATCTTTTATTTAGGGCACACATGAGACTCGATAGCCGGGTCGAGCTTTGTCTACTTTTGGTATGATTTAGTATGAGATGCTCAAATAATTTTTAGACGTTCTATTATAACCATACTAACATTTAGTAGAAAACGTGAGTGCATTTGAAATGTTGAGGCAATTAATGGTAATCTAACCTCAATAAAAAAAAAGAAACATTGGATCATTTTGTACGTTCAAACTCAAGAGAGAAAATATCACAAACATGTCACATTTTCCTCGAAGGATCATGAAAAAAATTGTTCAAATCTAGATTCACCAGACTTCAATTATTTCAAAGGTTGATTATGTTAATCTTTTATTTAGGGTCCACTTGAGACCCAACAGCCAAGTCGAGCTTTGCACACTTTCAATATGATTAGGTATGAGATGTTCAAATCGTTTGTAAATGTTCTATTATAACCATACTGACATTTATTAGAAAACGTGAGTGAATTCGAAATTAATAGGCAATTAATGGTAACCTAACCTCAATACAGAAAGAAACATTGGATTATTTTGCACGTTCAACCCAAGAGAGAAAATATCGCAAACAAGTTGCATTATCTTTTGGGGATCATGAAAAAATTTGTCTGGATCTGAATTCATTGGACTTCAATTATCTCAAAGGCTAATTATGTTAATCTTATATTTAGGGCCCATATGAAACATAACAGCTGGGTCGAGCTTTGCATGCTTTCACCAATGAAGATCTATTGGCTTGTAGATAGAAAGTAGCTACACAATATATGCACTTATTCACACCCAACTTTTTCGCACACAATTCTTAGCATAGGCTACCTTTGGCCTAACACCTAAGGAAAAAAAAAAAAAAAGACCAAATACCATGTGTGAGTAAAGGGGTATTCAAGAACAGAAATGGAATTAGCTACATATTGCATATATCACAAAGTAAACCTAGGGGTACTTAACGTCACGCCCCGAACCTCAAGTGCGCGCACATCCCTCGGTGGTCAATAAAATTGTGATGTCCCAAGACACGTCACCGACCCATTCATTTTTATTTCACACACGGAAGCGAAATAATAATCCCTAACAGCAACCAACACGGGATAGAAGTAGGAAACAATTTCACAACCAAAACACTTTTATGAACACACTGATTTATATATAAAGATCTATGTGACATCCCGAATTTTTTAGTTTTGTTTTCAATTAAATAAATCGAGCATTTCATCGACACGCTTATAGTGTCATTCTCCGAGCTGATCACTCTAGGGATAACTAGACTATCTGGGGAAGTCATTAAAGAATTTTAATGCAATAGACTTGAGAATTCGACCAGAAATCGACTACTCGACCGTGCTCATCTACAGAGATCATGATGGCACAGTTAAAAGTTGACTAGAGATCAGAGATAGGTCGGTTCAATTGAGATGTGTGGTTAAACGTGGGTGATTTTACCAAATTGAAAAATTTTCCTCGATTGGGGCTATATTGATTTTTTTGTCATTTTGGTACCCTGTTTCCGTATTTGAATCCTCAAGATTTTTACGACAACCAAGGGTCGCCAATGTGTCGAAGAGGTTCATTGTGGCTCGAAGAAAATGAACCACAGGTCATTTGCACTAAAAAGTTATGAAAGCTACCTAGTAGCCTAGGTAATGCTAAAATTGTGCCATATTGAAATTAATTGTGAACTTGAATCTGATTTCAGAAATTGAAAGTTCTATCATGTCATGAGTCATTTTAGGAACGTCGACTCAGTCTCCGAAGATTTTTCTACAAACCGAGGTTTTCGCGGAAAAAGTCATTATATAGCCGTTTTTGACCGGGAAATTCCGAGGACTGTTTTTGATTGCGAAATTGGGATGCAAGTAGGCTTTAATAGCATGGAAAAATGCCAATGTGATCAATGACCCGATAATTGAATTTTTTAGAGCCATATTGAATTAATTCAATGAGGAATTGAATCCAATTAAGGGAAATCTTGTCCAAAATTCGTATGCCTCCTTGAACCCAACAATTGGACCACCTCAAGGCTTCTAAAAGAAGACTAGGCTACTGGAAAATGTGCTGAGGAAGCCAGCTGCTTGGTGGGACACACCAAAGGGGACAAAGAGATGAGAGAGTGACCTTCATGGCCCCCTCCTTAGCCAACTGGTCCCCTCTCCCTTCTTCTCTCCCTCTCACCACCAAGCCTCCATCTTTCAGCAGCTTGAAGACCTCAGCAAACCCAAAAATCGAGCCTCCTTCCTCCCCCTAGCCGTCGAGCATCCCGCCGGAGTCGCCGAGTGCCATCGCTGCCACCACGAGCTTGGGCGAGCGCTCATGTCCTAGCTGCAACGTCCGGCTCCCTCTGTCGACGTGCTGCCCAATTCGGAGTCCCTTAAGCCACGTTGAGTTCAACCGGAGCCCGTCCAGGCCACCTTTGCCGCTGTGAAGCTCTGCCAAAGCCTGCCCGGACTCGCGCCTTCCTCCGTCACCCGTCTTAGCCCATTTCTGCCTCAGACAGCCACCGTCCAGCCTCCTTTGACCATAGAGCATAAGCCAAAGCCAGTGGGTCTCCAAGCCATTTTTTAGCCCGTTTTTGTGGCTTTCCCGACCCCGAAAGGCATTCTCGCCTTGGAGTTTGTTGAGCCCCTCCACGTCCCCTTCGTTTTGATCCAAGCGGATCTTTGATCAAGTGAGGTTAACTCACTAGTCCTTACTTAGTAAGTTAATGACATTTAAGGGTTGATTAGTTTAGACTAAGTATGGATTAGGTGGATAGTTAGAATAGATTAGCAGTTTAATTAATTGTTATTGCATGTTATGTGGTTATATTAGTATAATTAGAGCCTAGACAAGCTCTAGTATTTATCTAGACTTTTAATTAGGCATTACGGGCCTAAGTGTGCATTTTTAGTATTTAATAATTAATTTTCGTAATTAATTAATTAATTAATTATTTTTCGGAAATTAGACCGAGATAGTCGGTGACCAGAATTTTATGCTGATTGCAGTGGTGTGATATGTTTATTTAATTGATTGCTATTTTGTGCTGATTGAGTGTGATTTGCAATTTTGGGTATTTATCCCATAATTAAATAATTTCAATAAGTAATTAGAAAATCATCGAGCCTCGATTTACAATGCCTAAAATGGATTTGTGGACTGTTGAATTTAATGGGATTTTCAAAAAGAAAAATATTGTATTTTGGCTAAGGTTGATTGTGTACCCACACACGATTATTTTTATCGGGAATGATAAAAATGGTAAAAGCGTTAGATGGTCAAGATGGTATACTATGTCAACCTACGGGCTTTGATATGTCAGTTTAGAGCAAGCAGTATACCGGTATACTATATCAGCCTGAGGGTGATATGTCAGCTTAGAGCGAGTAGTATATCTAGCAGTATCTAGTGAGCATTATAGCAGCTTCTGGTTAGCATTATTAATATACTATATCGGCTTGCGGGCGTTATGTTAGCTTAGAGCGAGCAATATACTATTTATCAGCTTAGAGTGAGCTATATTATCTATTTTCAGCTTAGAGCGAGCAATTCGTAAGGTGATTAGATTTTATAAATAGTATTTTCAGCTTAGAGTGAGTAGGAGGAAGATTAGTAGTTATTTACGAACCCCCCTGTTTTTGTAGACCTGACTTATATATATATATATCGGTTTGGTTTTTATATGACTTGTTATGATATGTATATAAAAGTGTGTTGTTGGTTTTCAAAATTATGGCCCCACTTTTCTATCCCATCTTGTTGTTGTTTAGGAATTATTTATTCGCTTCCGCATGTGCATTAAAATGAATGGGTCGGTGATGCGTCCTGGGACGTCATTATTTAATCGACCGCAGAGGGATGGGCACGCGCTCGGAGGGTCAGGGCGTGATAATCTATAACTAAAAGTCTATTCCAAAAAGAAGGGTCAATGAGCCATCTAGGTACATGAATCCCCAACCGAAAACTCCGAGGCCTTTGGGGGTTCTGGGTCCTCCATAGCACCATTAGAAGGGTCAGCTACACCCTCATCTAGAGCGGCGTCGACGACCATAGTGGGGATCTCAAAACCCTGAAGGGGACCAACTTGGTTTCCATTGAGCCCACGGCAAAACCATGCCCTAAATCGATGAGATACCCTCTGATGTATTCCCTCATCGACCTAGACGGTGGTCACCATGAGTTCATAGACCCAGTGACTCCCGAGAATAGGGAAGTCAGTACTCTGCGTCGCAACCCTCTGAGGCTGACCAAAACGTACCGGAGGGCCGCCATCTAAGGACTTGAAAAGTTAAAGCCAACGACGGGGTGAGACAATGTCTCAGCAAGTTCACCTCCCAAACCTCGACTAGGAAGGAAATATGCATAGAGGCAGTCTATACACACAAGACAAAGAACTTACCTCGCCTCAGTTCCCTCCTGCATGTCAGTACAATTCATATGCTCAATCAATCAATCCAATCAATACAATCGATCAATCAATCCATCAATTCAATCAATTCAAACAATCAATTCTATCAATACAATCGATATAGTCAATAAAATCGATCATGGGTGTGGCATCCAGAAATTTCGACGACCCTCAAGTATGCAATGGCCGTGAGTAATCGACGGGAGTATTGTCAGTACCACATTTGGCCTAGTCTCATCGCCACTCGACGTACCTAAATATTTACTTTTGGAGGAAAAGATACTTGTCTTGGAATGGCCATATGGACAATCACACCAATGACCATGTTTTCTTTTACCTATTGGACTCGAGCCTTCTCGCCAATTAGCTAAGTTGAAGACCTCGATGTTATACGCGACGTCACCACCACCCTCCCCTTCAACGGCCACACGAATGGCCCATGCAATTCATATACATGTAGAAATTATGGTCAGCTTTTGGGAGAAGTTGGGCCACACACGGAGACCATGCGGCCACGAATTGTTGGCCCAAGCTGCCCGAGTTTCCCTTTCATTCAGTCGGCAAATGAGTCAACAAAAGGAAAATTCATTGACTCAGCAGCCACGTGAACTTACCGATTGGTGGACAACGCATGAGGAAGGATCGAGCAAGAGAGGACACATCACTTGCATGGACGTGTGAGGTGTCACCATTTCCTGCTACCACCGAATCTCATTTTTATTGACTCTCAAAGTCAACAAATGAAGAAACAAAATGCTCGTACTAGTGAGGAAGAGAGAGAAGGAACCGAAACCAGCGAGTGAGAGAGTGAGGTACCGAGTGAAACTTGAGAGAGAAAGAGAGAGTTTGAGCGAGAGAAATTGTGAGTGAACAGCAGAGCGGGTGAACGGCAAAGAGGAAAAAGAGACCACCTTCTGCCGTGCTCGAGTTGCCGCCATCAACGCCACTAGCCTTCGCCGCTGTTGAGCCGAGCCCTCTGTTTTGCTTGCAATTGAGATAAAGGACTAGAGGCAAGTGAAAGTCCATGAATCTATATAATGTGGTGCTGTTATTGTCTAGTATGGTGCAATACACTTGGAAACAATTGAGTTCTGAAAGTAGAATGTTAAATTGTGAGTAATTGAAGTAGAGCGGGACCATGAGATTGAGGAATTACTTTGGTTTTGCGTACATCTTGATCCTGTTGATTTATTGATGAAAGACTGACTTTTAGTAGACTTGTGGAAGTAAGATAGTTACGGTAGAAATGGAAATTTATGGGATTCGCTTTATCCAGTGCAGTTTCATATGTAATCCTATAACTTTGTGAAATTTTCTGAAGAATTCTAATATGAATTTGATCTCGATTTCTTCACGGAAGTTGTGAGGAATTGCATGAGCTAGAATATATATTTTTATCAGAACTTCTCGGAATCAATACAATGGCTTAAACCTCTTTTAATATGCAATGCTTTCTGTTGAATTTTATTCTGTGATAAAAGAATACTGAACTGAGTTGTGTGAACTATCACTCATTATATATAACGAATCTGGCTTAGTGTCCTTAATGACACTTTTTCGTCTGGATCTCAATTATAACGTGTTAAAATTTCAGAATTTTTCATGGTCATTTGCTGGTTATTTCGAAATCTCTATTGAAGGCGTGCGTTCTGGCCTTTACATTGTTTTACTATAACTGTTCATTTTGTTCTGAGAATCATGGTATCTCGAGTTGTTATTTGTTATTCACTTGATAGATGCATTGATGTTCAGCATATCACATGACATTGGAAAATTTGATAAAGTGTTGTAGATCCATGGAATACTTGACGTCATTGCATCAAAATGTATTTTTGTGATGAAATGTATATTATGATGTGGATGTTACTGTCGGAGGTGTGAGCCGACGATACCCTGGGAGTGTCGGGATGCCCAAGGGTCGAGTGAGTCAACGCCGTTGGATGCCCGGAGGTTTGTGCCGGAGGGTCCTCGGGAGTTTCGGGATGCCTGGTTGTAGGGATTGTACGTAAATCCGGAGGGAAGGGGCAACCATTTTCATGGCGAGCCCTGGATATACCTCGTGATGCCAGGTGGGGTGCGAGATGCCCGGGGTGTGACGGAACACGCTCCGGGATGCCCGGAGGTTGTGCCGGAGGGTCTCGTGATGCCAGGGTTGGGTGCGAAAGCTCGGAGGGATGCAAACACTGGTCCCCGGGAAATGAAACCTTTCTTTGAATGCTAAAATCTGGAATATTAAAGGAGTGCATATGTCTGCATGTGGCATGATATGAGAATTCGTCTATGAAATTGAATTGGCTTCATCCGGTACTGAGAATGCGTTTGTTATCGTATTGAATTGTTTTTATGAATGTGGTGCAGGTAAAATAGACCCTTGATGGCATGCATATATATATATATATAAATGATAAGTGTGTTTTGCATGCATCTGGATGGTTAGAGTTTCTACATAATATAGTGTAATGGGTCTTTTACTGCTGAGTGGTTGTACTCACCCCTCTTGGGGACTAACATTTCAGACTAAACGAAAATGCCGCTGCTACCTGTGACTCCTGGCATATTTTACGGACTCCTGATTGACTTACAATGGGAGTGGACCGAGCACCGTCATCCTGGGGTGCACGGGCTGGTATTCGAGCGCGTGAGGATCTTTCTGACTTTTGAGGTAGGCCTCTCTGTCGGGCCTATTCACCAGGAGTACACATCAGTCCTTGTCTGTATGGATGGCTACCTTTTGAGGGTGCTACCACCACCGCCGGCCAACGGACCTAACTGGATATGATCTGGAGTCGAGGGTAGCAGGAGATGCATTTTTTTGGACGCCGACACATGGGTGATGGACGGATGCAGATGATATCCAAGGATAGAAGTTGGTTTTCTTTTGGGTAATCGCCAGGCACGAAAAGACCTCGGCGTTTTGTTGTACCAACTATCATTGTCCATCCCTTATATAAATAAAAGTGTTCGGCCTAAATTATCAAAGTTTTAGTATGGTGTGTATCACTTTATATTTTGTTGAAGGGTAGTCGAATTATGCTTCCGCCATATTATTTGCACAGGGACCGGTAAAGAAAATAAATGAAAACCCCCAGGTATTATAAGTTATGTTAAAATTTCTTTGGTCTCAGAGGTATGCTCCAAGAGAACGTAACTGTGGCAACCCTAACGGATCGGGGGTCGTTTCGGGGGTGCCACAATGGGGTCGTGATTAGAAGACTAAATTGTTATGGCACGTCCCATATCGTACCACACAATTTTTTTCCCATAATCTGGCGCGTCAATTTCAATCAATCACACGTTCCAATTTGATTATTGCTTGCACAAGCATGAACTACCGACGCACATCGGTCTTTTGGCATAGCTAGGCTTCGTCTCACTCCTTTGAGCACGACAACATCCACCGACACACATTGGGCACAGCGTTCCCGAAGGAGCATCGGTCTAGAATTTACTGCGACCGGCTTCCGTTGTCCAGAGGCATACCATATAGGAGCAACGTCCTACCAACACACATCGGGGACAAGTTCACTTAGCCATCACATGATTAATCAATCCTTGCCAAGGACATTGTACTTTGCACTCAAATGCCTCAATTAAAATAATGAACTTGGCCTATTTTCTTCGTATTAAAAACACCCGATAAAAATAATCGTATATGGGTACACAATCAGTTTGAGCCAAAAATGCAATATCTTCCTTTTCAAAAATCTCACTATTTAATATAGTACCTAAAAATATTTTTGGCGTTAAAAACGGATGCCCGGTATTTTTTGATTAAATACCAAAATTTCCCAATTTTGAAATAATTATTCTAAATCACAATCACCACTCAACTTGCACAAATTAACACTCAATTACATAAACTAAGCACACCATTGTAATCAGCACGATTGATCATCGGCTATCTCGATATAATTTCCAGAAAATATTAAATAATTAAATAAATTACAAAAATAATTAAATAATACAAATTAAATACAATAAATACCAACTTAGGCCGGAAATGTTAATCTAACCACCTAAACGGGCTTAGAAAATTTATGCACCTATCTAGATAAATAGTACAATCTATCTAGCCCTTAATTAGTCCATTCTAACCACCTAACATGCATAATTAAGCGATTAAATCATTAATCTAATCTAACTAACCACTTAATCCCTAATTAGCTTAAACTAAACAACCCTTAAGCATCATTAACTTCCTAAGTAGAGTTTAGCAAGTAAACTCACTGATTTAGCGAGTCGGTGAGTCTATGGTGACGGCGACGCGAAGGCAAGTGATAAACAAGCCTACGGCGACACCAACGGAGGTCCGAACGGGCCTAAAAAATGGGCCACAAGCTCTTAGCTAGGGGCTTAGCTTTGGCTTCTTCTTTGGGCTGGAAGAATCGATTGAAGGGGTTGCTCAGCTCAAGAAAGGGTCACAGTGGGATGGCGGTGGCAGCGACAGATCAGGCGAGCAGCTCTGGCGGTTGGACGGCGACGGAGGAGCTCCAGCTGGACTTCAACGGCGACCGAGGGCTTCAGGACAATAGGTTGGCACGTGAGCAATGCTGAATGATCGTGGAGGCAGAGCGCGACTCGTGGGTGATGCATGGGCGAGCAACGGGTCCGACAGCTTCAGGCGGGCGGCAAAGGGGTCGACGGTGGCTACTGGCCTTTTTCTTTGGTTCTATTGAGCTCTCTAAACTCACACAAATGGAGAAAGGAGTTGCTGAAGGAAGAAGAAGGTGGCTGTTGCAAGAGGGGGACCCAAAATGCCTTCAAAGTCTTCACATATATCCCAATTCATTCATTGCTTGCCCCCACCTTGCTCAGCTATCATCCTTAACCATTATCCACTCCCAATCTTCCTCAAGGAGCCATCCAAGTGGTCCAAAAGTTGCTACCCCCCATGGCTACGGATTTGGACATTTCCCTCTTAAATTTCACTTCAAGTCCTCTTCAAATAAATCCAATTGAAGCCCAAACAATTCCACCAAGGTGCCCCCATCACAATCCACATTTTTCCTTGGGAATTAGTCCAACTTGATTGCAAACAATGCAACCAAAAATGGCACTCTAATTTTCCAAGTCCAAAATAACCGAACTTTGAAAATTCGCCGAGAACTCGGGTTTGCAGAAAAATCTTCGGAGGATAAGTCGATGTTCCTAAAATGAATTGTGACGTAACAGAACTTTCAATTTTGGAAATTGGGTTTAAATTCGCGGTTAATTTCAACCAGGCGCAATTTTAGCGTGACCTAGCCTACCAGGTAGCTTTTTTTAGAATTTTTAATGCAATGGACCTGTGGTCGATTATTTTCGAGCCACATTGTACATCGTTAACTCATTGGCGACTCTCGGTTATCGTGAAAATTTCGAGGTTTCAAATATGGGCACAAGGTACACAAATGACAGAAAAATCGATCTAGTGCCATTGGATAAAAATTTTGCAATTAGGTGGAATCACCCACACTTTACTCACATACATCAATCGAATCAACCTATCTCCGATCTCTGATCGATTTTGACAATGCCATATTGACCCTTGCAGATTAGCACGATCAAGTAGTCGATTTCTGGTTGAATTCTTAAGTCTATTGTGTTTAGATTCCTTAACGGCTTCACCTGATAGACTAATTATCTCGTGAGTGATCAGCTCTGGGAAAAGAACTATAGGCGCATCGATGAAAAGCCTGACTCATTCAATTGAAAACATAATCAGAAATTGGGGATGTCACACTTAACATACGTCATCTACTTCTCCAAATATACTGGCAATGACTAATTTCAAATATTGGCACATTATAAGTACTGCGAAAAACAAGCAATCGAATATAAAATAAACAAAACAAGGAAACGAACTAGATAACAGATTTATGTAATTTGTTCGGCATGACTTACATCCATGGAGAGAGTAGGAAAGAGTTCTACTATAGATCGAGCGACAATGGAGACTAAAACCGCCTGAGTCACTAAAACAAAACTTAATAGATTTTGTGGAATTATTAAAATCAAGTTTAGTTACGCATGAATAAGTTAATATATACAAACAAATGAATGCAAGTGTGAGCTAAAGATATCAAGTGCAATATGCCCCAATCAACCAAGTACTTAAATAAAATAGGGAGAGATAGAAGAGTTGCATGGACATTGTATAGTTTTTCGGTCTAGATTTTGCCAACAACTACTCTTTCAAACTAACAGACACCAATAGATTGGATTTGACTGGTAGTTCTTCGAAAAGTTACGACATAGACTGTGCTGCTTCTACTAATTCTTGTACACTAATTCGACACCCATCCACTTCTCAACAAAGATCACAATCAGTTAGTCACTCTTGGTAATAATGAGCTGCTCGCTCAATAACAAGAGTGTGTATTTTAGAGAATAAAGCTTTCTCAATCTGCAGACGTTCTTGCAATTCGTGTCTTCTTCAGCGTATGTTGATCTTTTTATTTTTATTTTTTTGTCTTCAAGAGCCACACCTCTGAAACTCACGAATATGTCCGTGTTTCTGTTGACGAGAAGAAGAAGAAAAAGACATGGTTTTTGTCTTGTTGATGCGGCGTAGAAACTTTGATCGAGACCCATGTCGTCTTCTTCTTGAACGTGCATTTTCTCCTTCTTGCACGGTAATTTATCGGGGAAAACCAATGATTGGTGGGATGCAATTCTTTCAACAAAAATGTCAGTTGACTTAATTAGAGACGTGTTCCTGATTGGTCTTAGGCAATGTCGAATCCGCAACTTGGATTTATCTGATAGCATCTTATCAGTTCCCACTGACGATTGCAAGAGAAAATGGATTGAATCGCAGGACCAGAAGTCTCTTCATCTCCTAAGATTCATCGTTCGGCTTCGTAGCATGCATAATCTAATATTGAATAAAGAAATAATTGCATGACAGTTTTGAATTTACTATTAAAATAACAGTATTTTATATCACAAAAAATTAAATAACAAATAATTATAAATTTTTATAAAGCCCATTCTTTAAAAAATTTGTAGTTCATAACAAACTGTTACTGTTATGCTAACAAAGTCCTATAGAATACTTGCATGTTAATTGACGGAACTGAAACTAGAAACAAGACTAGTGATGCTCCAAGAACGCATCGTCCGGGTTTGGTGGACGTGCCAAAGCCTTCTAATATTTTTATAAAGCCCATTCTTTCATAAAGCCTTCTAATATTTTTATAAATAACAAATAATTATAAATTTTTATAAAGCCCATTCTTTCAAAAATTTGTAGTTCATAACAAACTGTTAATGTTATGCTAACAAAGTCCTATAGAATACTTGCATGTTAATTGACGGAACTGAAACTAGAAACAAGACTAGAGATGCTCCAAGAACGCATCGTCCGGGTTTGGTGGATGTGCCAAAGCCTTCTAATATTTCCTACTGGTTTTTATTTATTTGTTTATATCTATTTTGTTCGAAACTTGTGCGTAGAATTAAATGTGGCTTACTGTTAAATCTTTTCTTCCTCAAAGTGGGAGTGCACCGGGGTTCTTTATGGACCAAGGGTAGCTAATGGTCTTGGGATACGGTGTCTGATGAACAAACTATAAATTTAGTGTAATTGTGTATATTCAGTCTTAAACAAATTTTTTTGGCTAATTGAGTCCTAAACCTTATGCATTTGTGACAATTTTAATTGAAAATTGCTGATATGGACGCTAGCTATCTTACATTGCGCAGTAGGTGTAAATGTAAAAATTATAATAATATTTTAATATGTTTAGATTTATTTATTTATTCTTTTCTTTCTCTTTTATTTTATTTTCTTCCCTTCTTCCTCTTCCTCTAGCCGATTGCTAGACCTTAGCAATTGGCTAGAGGTGAGGACTAGCGAGGCTTGACCCTTGCTAGCTTAGTAGACAGCTTGGGCGAGGATACCCTCGTGGCCTCTGGCGAGGGAGCTCTTGCCTAGTCATGGCGAGGCTTGCCTGAGGCCGACAAGGTTGACGTCTCAGCCCTTGCCTTTGGCTGGTCGCTAAGGAGAAGAAGGCAAGGAAAAAAATGAAAGAGAACGACAAGAATAAAAAGATAAAATAAATAAATAAATAATTTAAAACAATATTAAAATGTTATTAAAAATTATTCACTTCCATGCTAGCCGAGTCACGTAGGATGGCCGACGTTTATGTAAGTAATTTCTAGCTAAATTAGCCGAATGGATTGAATCAGTATAACTGCAAAAGGTTTAAAACTCAATTATTAAAAGAAAAGTTTTAAATTGGCACAATTATTATAAATTTAAAATTTTTTTAGTAATTTTCCCACACAATGCTCAAATCATTTTAAATGTCTTTTTAAAACCATGCCGACATTTATCACTAAACGTGAGTGATTTGTCAAGCAATTAAGGGCTACAGAATCTGAGTACGAGAAGAAACATTAAATTATTATACCCATCCACCTCGGGGTGAGAATAATGCAAACAAGTCACCTTTTCCTCCCATGGTCATACAAATATTTGACTGAATCCCAATCGAGTGGACTTGATTTGTCTCAATTATTGATTATGTGAACCTTTTATTTATAGCTCACGTGAGACCCAATGGCCAGGTCTGGGTCCTAATGCATTCGACAATAGATATAAAGAGACCAAATACCAAATGGAGATAAGGTCGTGTTCAAGAACAGAAATGAAATTATCTCGGGCTCGAAGATATCACAAACCAAACGGAGGGGTGCTCTACATGCCACATCAACTTATCCCAAATCATGGGGCAATATGACAGAGAATGTCGAGGGATACGACAATGACAAATTACATACTGTAAGTGCTAGTATGAACATCTAAAGGGGGCTGAATAGGTGTGAAGACAATTTTTCACAAGGAACAGTAGAAGTATTTCGCTTTTAAAACTGAGTCTGAAGAACAACAGACTTTAAGCGAGTTTAGACTTTAGCAGTTAAATAGAACTACTAACAAAAGAAAGGAGTTCAGGAAAAAGAATAAGAACACATAATTTATAGTGGTTCGGCTTAGACCAAGCTTACGTTCACTCTCCACGCTCACAGCCTTCTGGCTGGATTCCACTAAGAATCAAAAGAGATTTTATAGCCTTGTAATCTCAAATTCTCAGTGAAGAGTTTCTATTACTCTTTCATGAAGTCACACTATAAGTTTCTCTCTTTTGAGTACAACTTTGAGCTCAGAATATCGAATGACAGGGAAATGGTAAGCTTCAGACTTTGAAATTTTTCTTTCACGCACTCTATCAAACAACTAGAGTCCGCCTTAAATACTCCTTCATGCCTTCTCGACCGTTGGCACTTTCCATAGGAATTCTTCCAATCTACCCATTGGACAGAATCAATCAAGAAGATCTCGAGTCGTTTGAAGATTATGACGAAAGCCCGTGAATCCCGTTCGCCCATACAATCAAGATTTTGGTTTCCATAAGTAGATTCTTTCGAAAATTACTTGCCTTCGAAAGGATTTGATGCATCTAAATTGATTCCAACAAAGATAACAAATCTCGTCGGTGATATATCCATCCAGAAGGCCATAAATAACTTGTACGAACCGAACTCTTGAAGTAAGAAAGATAATCTCACATCTGGATAAATCTTTTTATTCACTTGCGTTCAGTTTGGAATTTGTCAGAGTGGGCAGACTTCTGATGTCGAATAGACTTTAACACTAAAGTCTGACAGTCTTCAAACTTTGACACTAAAGTCTGGTCTCCTTCAGACTTTGACACTAAAGTTTGAATATCTTCAGAATAGACTTTGGATAAGTTTTGTCAACTTCAAAACATTAAATGAGTTTTCTCTAAAAATCTCTCCATTTTTGATGGTGACAAAACTTCCCTGCAGATTTAATAACTTATTATGACATCCTGAAATTTCAGTCCTATTTTCAATTAAATAAATCGGGCTTTTCATCGACGTGCCTATAGTTGTATTCTCTGAGCTGATCATTCATGAGATAACTAGACTATCTGGGGAAGTCATTACGAGATTTTGATGCAGTAGACTTAAGAATTCGACTATTAATCGACTACTTGACCATATTCATCTACTGAGATCATTACAGCACAATTAAAAATTGATTAGAGATCAAAGATAGGTCGGTTCGACTGAGATGTGTGGCTAAATGTGAGTGATTCCAACAAATTGCAAATTCCAACAAATTGCAAATTCCTTGATTCCAACAGATTTTTACGACAACTGAGGGTCGCCAATGTGTTGAAGATGTACAATGTGACTTGAAACAAATCGATCATGGGTCAATTGCACTAAAACTTTCTAAAAGCTACCCGGTAGGCTAGGTCACACTAAAATCACGCCAGATTAAAATTAACCGCGAATTTAAATCCGATTTTAGAAATTAAAATTTATGTCATGTCACGAGTCATTTTAGGAATGTCGATTCATCTTCTGAAGATTTTTCTGCAATTCGAGATTTTTGGCGAAGATTCAAAGTAGGGCCGTTTTCGATCGGAAAATTAAGGTGACAGTTTTTATCGCATTTTGGGATGCAAGTTGGTTCTATGGGCGAGGAAAAATTTCAATTTGATCAAGGATATGATGGTGGAATTTTTTAGGGTTGAATTGAATTGATTCAAGAGGGAATGGAAAAGAATTTGGGGGAAATGTCTACAAAATTCGTAGCCCCATGGTCCTTCAACCTTTGGACTATCTCAATAGCTTCTAAAGGAAGCTTTGTGGCTGGAAAAATGGCTGAGGGAGCCAGCCAGCTATGGTGGGCCTTGGTCAAGGGGACAAGAAGATAGTTTGAGGTCAAGGTGGCCCCCTCCAAGGGCCGTTGTCCCCTTTCTTCTCCATTCAATTGGCTTCTCCATTTTCCAAACCATAGAAGCTCTGAAACTTGTAGGAAAAACTGAGCATCACACCCCCCTCACTGTTGATCATCGCCTAGAGCCGCCGAGCGCCGTTGCTGCCCTCGCGAGCCCCCGCGCGAGACCAGATCCTTGTTGCGTCGTCCAGCCCTTTCCGTCATCGTGCCACCATGTTCAAGTCTCCTCAGGCGACGTCGAGCTCAACCGAAGGTCCGTCGTCGCCGTTCCTTCGCCGTGAGTCCCCGCCTAGCCGCTGCAACTCGTCCACCAGCCGCCTTCACTGTTTCCAGCCCAAGCCGAGCCCGAGCAGCCCTCTCGGCCCACCTTCCAAAATTGAAACCTAGCAAGAAGCCGTGGGCTTCGAGGCGCGCTTTGGACCCTTTCCCGACCTCGCTTGGAGTCGCCGCTTCGGAGTTTTTCGCTCATCTCCGCCTCACCATCGCCGTGAGCTCATCGGAAATTAAAACCGGTAAGTTTACTCACTAATATCTGCTTAGGGAGTTAATTATGCTTAAGAGCTGATTAGTTTAGATTAATCTTGGATTAGGTGGTTAGTTAGAATGGATTAGCAATTTAATCGTTCGATATTGCATGTTAGGTGGTTAGAGTAGTATAGTTAGCAAGTAGATATGTTGTATTATTTATCTAGATAGGTTCGGAAATTTTTGGGCCCGTTTCGGTATTTAATTAGGCTTTTCCGGCCTAAGTTTCTATTTATGGCATTTATTGGTATTTATTTAATTAATTTTGGTATTTATTTAATTATTTATTATTTTTCGAAAATTATACCAGGATAGTCGGTGACCAAAATTTCGTACTTGATTTCAATGGTGTGATTGTTTTATTTAATTGAATGCTATTTTGTGCAAATTAGGTGAGATTTGTAATTTTGGGAATTTATCCCAAAATTGATTATTTGCAGTTTTTAGTTAGAAAATACTGGGCGTCAGTTTACAATGCCAAAAATGTGTTTGTGGACTATATTAAATGGTGGGATTTTTAGAAAGGAAAATATTGTTAGGACTGGCACCAAAGGGAACATTAGATTAGGAATTTTTGAATTTTCCTTATGATCCTCCTTTTAAGTCAGAAAATCAGCCTAAGAATAAAGATGACGATGAGAGAATCTTTATAAATCTTCAACCAAAGATGGGTGTGTGGCAGTTGAGATTACTGGAGAAAGAATGAAACTTTTTCGTTCAAAAGAGCATAAAAAGGTTAATGCTCAAATGTTGAACAGATGGGTCATAAACCTGTGAACAGTAGACTTTGACTCTCTAGATTCTATAAAGGTTAACTTGAGGGAGAAGTTAGCCAAACTTCAATTTGAGAAATTTTGTGCAGAGACATCTGAAGCATATCCTGAATTAACAACATATTTTTACTTGAATTTATCATTTTTGGATCAAACTCATATTTAGTTTACTGTACGTGATAGTGTGTTTGATGTAGATGTGGATCTTCTGGCTGACTTTTTGGGTGTAGAACGGAGTGGTTTTCTGCCCATAAATGTATCCATCGATCAAGCTACTAGATTTCTCATGAAAGACAGATTTCCGAGTGGGAGTATTACTTACTCTCGAATGCCTGCTTCAAACATTTTGTCGCATAAGATAGTGATCAATTGCATCAGACCTAAGGCTGCCTCTAAGTCTAATGTTTCGAGGTTTGAGGCAAAGATAATGTGGGCAATATACAATGGAGTTCCTTTTTCACTCCCACATACTATCTTTTCGCACATGTATAGAACAGTGATGAAGGAAAAAGGGCAACTGCCCTACTCTGCCTTGATAACGAGATTCTTCAAGCACTTTCAGATTCAGCTACCTTCTCAACTTTGATCAAGGACTCTTGCTCATATGGAAATAGGAATGAAAATGATATCCAAGATGAGGCCAAAAGATCTCTCTAAAGCCCTGAATCTTTTGAAGATGGAATCATCTAGTAAAATCAAATAAGGATCTGTTGCTGCAAAGAAGCGCAAGGGAAAGGATGTTGTCCAAAAGAAATCAAAGAAGAAGAAATCTATCCTGCTGCAAGATGAAGAGGAGGAAGATGAAGATTTGACAATCTCTGCCATGGCTTTGCGTAATCTTCAAGGTTTTGCTGATTTGGAAGAGCTAGAAGAAGAAGAGGATGAAAAAGAAGAAGAAGAAGAAGAAGAAGAAGAAGAAGAAGAAGAAGAAGAAGAAGAACAGAGTGATGTCGAAGAATTTGAAGATGAGAATGAGGATGAAGACTCAGAAGGAGATGCTGTTGTAATACCATAATTGGAGGAAATTGAGGAAAACAGGGACATTGCTACACCTGAAGTAGAGGAGACTGAACCAGACAAGTGATCACGTGCTCGAAAGGAGAAGGTGCAAGAAGGAGAAGTTTCGTCTCAACCTGAAGGCCACCCTCAAAATTAAACCAGATGTCTAGGTCAGAATCAAGTTACTCCAATCGACGGATCCAGATGTATAGAAGATACTTCAGGAAGACACCGAGAAAAGAAAGGCCGACTTTCAAGTTTCTGATGATGGGATACTAAGGTTCCGAGGACGTTTGGTTGTACTTGACGATGTGAAGCTTAGAGAGGATATTTTATCTAAAGCACATCGTTGCAATTACAACATTCATCCTGGAAGTACCAAGATGTATTAGAATCTGTGTTAACACTATTGGTGGTCTGGGATGAAGACAGATATCGTCAAGCATGTCGCTAAGTATCTAACGTGTCGGCAGGTAAAGGCTCAACATTGCAATTTGAGAGGACTACTGCAACCTCTCGAAATCCCATAATGGAAATGAGAGCATATCACGATGGACTTCGTGACTGGACTACCGATGAGTCAAAGAGAAAATGATTCAATTTGGGTAGGAATCGATAGATTGACAAAGTCAGCTCACTTCATTGCAGTACGAAAAGATCTTAGCTTGGATAGACACGTAGACCTGTATGTGCGTCAGGTGGTTCGTATGCATGGAGTGCCGATTACGATAACATTAGATAGAGACCCGAGGTTTACTGCCACTTTTTGGAAGAGCTTGTAGATTCCTTTAGGTACCAAGCTTCAGTATAGTACGGCATATCATCCTTAGATGGATTGCCAGTCTGAGAGGACGATTCAGACCCTCGAGGACATGTTAAGAGCTTGTGTAATAGACTTCAAAAGGAGTTGGGAAGATCAGCTACACCTGTTAGAGTTTGCCTATAACAATAGTTATCAGCAAAGCATCAAAATGGCTCCATTTGAAGCGTTGTATGGCAGAGTGTGCAAAACACTAATGTGTTGAGATGAAGTTGGGGAAAGAAATATTACAGGCTCAGAGTTGGTCCAACAGTTAGTGGAAGCCGTGGCAATGATCAAAGGCAAATTAAAGACCGCTTAGAGCAGACAGAAAAGCTACGCAGGTAAGCGTCGAAGGTCTTTAGAATTCCAAGTTGGTGATCACGTTTTTCTAAAGATATCACCAATGAGGGGAACTTCGCACTTTGGAAAGAAAGGAAAATTGAGTCCGAGGTACGTAGGTCCATTTGAGATTCTTGAGAGAATCAGGAACATAGCATATTGTCTTGCGTTACCACCAAGATTGGCATAAGTGCATAACGCCTTTCACGTGTCGATATTAAGGAAGTATGAGCTTGACCTTACCCATGTGCTCAATTTCGAGGAATTGGATGTGGATGACCGTGTGTCATACGTTGAAAGCCCGGCTCAGATTGTGGATCATAAAGAGCAAGTTCTGCATACAAAAACCATCCCATCGGTCAAAGTGGTCTAGCAACACCACGGTACTGAAAGAGCAACATGGGAGATTGAAGAGTCGATGAGAGAATTGTACCCCCACTTTTTGTTTAAGTATTGTACAGGTTTAAATTTCGTCGAAATTTTTATAAGAGGGGAAGAGTTGTGACATCCCAGATTTTCAGTCCTGTTTTCTACTGAATAAATCGGGCATTTCATTGACGCACCTATAGGGCTGTTCTCAGAGCTGATCACTCTCGAGATTACTAGACTATCAAGGGAAGCTATTAAGGACTTTAAGACAAATAGACTTGAGAATTCGACCAGGAATCGACTTCTCGACCGTGCTTATCCTTAGAGGTCATTACGACACAATTAAAAATCAATTTGAGATTAGAGATAGGTTGGTTCGAATGAGATGTGTGGCCGATCGTGGGTGACTCCACTAAATTGAGAAATTATCATCGACGGATACCAATTTGATTTTACTGTCGTTTTGGTACCATGTGTTCGTAATTGAACCCTAGAGATTTTCACGACAACCGAGAGTCGCCAATGTGTCGAGTGGGTCCATTGTGGCTTGAAGAAAATCAACCACGGGTCATTTGCATTAAAAAGTTCTAAAAACTGTCCGATAACCTAGGTCACACTAAAAACACGTCGAATGAAAATTAACCGCCAAATTGAGTTCGATTTCAGAAATTGAAGATTATGTTATGTCACAATAAATTCTAGGACCCATGACAGTCTCAGAAGATTTTTTTGACAACTGAGAATTTTTGGGAAAAAGTTAGTTTATGATCGTTTTGTGCAGAAAATGCTAGGGATTTTTTTAGTTTACAAATTTGAGATGCAAGATGGATTCTCGGGTGAGGAAAATTATCAATTAAAGCATTGAGATGCCAATTGATTTTGTGGAGATCAATTGAGATGGAACCAAGTGAAATCAAGTGTCCAATTAAGGAGAGATTGAACCAAATTCGTAGCTCCCCCTTCCCCTAGCATTTTTGGACCATTTGAGAGGATGTGAGAGGTGTGTTGGTGGACAATTGACAGCCCAGGGTTGCTGGCTTTTTGGACAAGCTTGTAGGAGATATTTGTGTGGAAAAATCAAGCCAAGGGCCCCTCCATCTCTCCCTCTCTCTCTCTCTCTCTCTCTCTCACTTTATCGTCCACCGTCCACCTCCATCCTCTCTCTCTCCCAGCCTTGGTCAATGCTCGCGAAGCCAACGAAAGGAGCAGCCACGCCGTCCGGTCGTCGAACGCCAAGCCACCACCAGAGTCGCGCGGCTTGCTGCCGTCCACCACCACCCGCGCACACCACGCCTTGGCCGCCTCCTTCATGCCTCCCAGCCGCTGATCTAGTTCTATTGCAGCCTAGCCGGGGTTGTCCTTAGCCATTTCTTCACCGGTAAACCTCCACCTAGGCCCGGTTTGGCCTATTCTTCCATTCCCGAACAATTCCCACCTAAACCGAGCTATTTTCCACTCATTCTAGCCAAGGTCAGCAACTTTGTTTATGGGTTTCTAGCAGGTTTCTAGGCCCACTTTGAGGGTGTTCCAAGCCCCGAACCTAAGGCCAGCTTTGGAGATAAATGTCCCCCACAACGTTCCCGACGTTTCAATCTGAGCGGATTGTTAAACGGGCGAGTTTAGCTCAATAATCCTTGCTTAGTTTGCTAATGATGCTTAAGGGTTGATTAGTGTTAATTAAGCATGATTATGTGGTTAGATTAGTTTAGAACAATTAAATTAGTGACTTAACGATGCATGTTAGGTGGTTAGACTTAGTCGTTAGCAAGTAGAGAGCTTATAGTATTTGTTGAATGAACCTCGGGATTTTTCCCGGTTTGTCTCGGCCTCCAATTAGGCATTATGGGCCTAAATTTGATTTATTGTAATTATTTAATAATTTTCGAAATTAATTATTTATTTATTTTCCGAAAATTAGGTAGGGATAGCCGATGATCGAAATTTTATGTTGATTGTTGTGGTGCAGTCCCTTTATTTAATTGAGCTTTATTTTGTGCTGAATTGAATTAATTGTGAATTTTACTATTTTATTCCTAAGTTGTTCAATTTCAATAATTGATTGGAAATGACTGAGTGTGGGTCTACAACGCATTTAATATTTCAATAAGCTGTATAAAGTGGTGAGAAAGAAAGTGTATGACGTGGCTTGGTGACTATTTAGGTCACCTTGGTGAATAGGTCGCCTTAGAGAATGTACGTGAATAGTTGAGTATATATATCACCTAGAAAAGCACGTGGCTCGGTGTTTAGTACGTTACCTTGGCAAATAAGTTGCCTTAGAAAATGCATATGGCTCGGTGATTTGGTATATCGTCTTAGAGAATACACGTGGCTCGGTAATTGATACATCGCGTTGGCGAATAAGTCGCCTTAGAGAATGCACGGGGCTCGGTGATTAGTACGTTGCCTTGTCGTATAAAACGCCTTAGAGAATGCGCGTGGCTCGGTGATTAAGTACATTACCTTGGTGAATGTGTCACCTTAGAGAATGCATGTGGCTCGGTGACTAGGTATATTATACTGGAAATTGTATAGTATGAATGGAAATGACCGGGGGATGATCATGGTGACATGTAATCGACTAAGTCGATTGATAAGTGATTTGATTTGATTGGGTGCCTATTTGAACTGTGCTAATATGCATGTGGAATCTAAGGCCAAGGTAAGTCCTCTGACCCGTATGTGCATAGGCAGCCCGTATGGTTTATTGGTTTACTAATCGAGTCTTAGGGGGTAGAACTTGTTGAGACGTAGTCTCATCCTGGTTGTGGGATATCATTTCAGGCCCCTAGATGACAGCACCTCCACCTCCTTGTCCTCCTAGGCATTTTGGCATCTCTAAAGAGATTACTGAGGTAGCATACCACTTCCACATACACCCTCACTCGGAAGGATTAGAGTACATGCTGGTAAAGTCCACTGTCTGGGTTGATGTGGGTAAGGACACCCTAAGGCCCCATGAGTATCGATCATGGTACCGTCATTACTTCAATGGGCGAAGAGATTGTCCCATACTTGATGAAGATGTGCCTATGTATGTCCTAGAGGAAGTGTTCGGAGAAGGGACGGCTAATCATAAAGACAGGTTGGTAGTGGATGCAAAGGACCCTAAGCTCGAGACTGATCACGACTCCCCCCAGCCATTAATAGCAGACTCCAACTGGAGCATGCCAGAAGAAGGGGAGATAGTCGAGCAAGACGAGGGACCAGAGGAGGATCAGGAGTGGGAAGAGCCTAAGGAGGAGGAACTAGAGGAGGATTACCTGTTGGAAGAGCCCAAAGAGAAGGAACTAGAAGAAGACGAGGAGTTGGAAGAAAATGAGCTTAGTGAAGAGGAATTTGAGGAGGATCGGGGTGATGATCTCGAGTATGACCCGAATGAGGAATGAGATCCCATCCCGTTTTGCGAACCTGTGTACTTGTGGATAGGTGTTAGATCAAACCTATGTTAATAGTATTGTAAAATATACTATGAGGCGTGTTTGTATAAAAGTGTGTTTATGGTTTTCAAATGTGAAAAATATAACCATGCTTTTCTATCCTAAATGTTTTATTGTCTGGGGATTATTATATACTTCCGCATGCGTATTAAAATAAAAGGGTCGGCGATGCGTCCTGAGACGTCGCTATTAATCGACCAGGTGAGGGATGGGCACGCGTTCGAGGGTCAGGGCGTGATAATGTTGGTATCTATTTAGTACATGGTTTTCTTGCATGTTAGTTAGATAATAAAACCTTTGGCTTGTAGTTATTCCATTGTATCAGTTAAGACGTGGTAAGGCTTGGACTTTTTAGACTATAGGTCAGACCCCTAATATAGACTTATGTGTGATTGCTATGATTGATTGATTAATTGAAATATGATTGCCTTAAAATAACATATTATCAAATGAAATTGGTGAGTTACACATAATAAAATGGAGATTGTTTGATGGTAGGTCAAATTCCAAAGTTTGGAATTATAAGAAAATCAGCAGATTCCTTAATCAAATCAAGAAAACTGTTATGAAAAGCGAGCGGTCGAACGATAAAATAGAAATAACAAAAAAAAAATAATCGGATACAAATTTACGTGATTCGGTTATAGTGATTTACATGAATGGGGAGAGAGTGATGAATTTCACTATAGATTAAGTAATATGCGGAGATTATGACTGTACTCGAGTCACTTAAACACTCACGATGTTTCTCAAGCCCCAATTATATCTAATAACTTATGTAATATTTAGCCTCATAATTTCTTATGAAGTAATCTCTCAAATTCATTAAGGAATTACGTGCAAATCTTACCACAAGATTTAATAGACTTAAACGCTAAAACTTCTTGGATGTCATTCAACAACAAATTTTGCCCCACGAACCCGCTGTCAAGCACTCGCTTGAATAACGACACTTCAATGCTCACATCATCAACGGCGCTTCAAGTGCTCACAAAAGTGGTGCTGCTTCAAGACTTTCGTAAAACATCCCCTGACTTTTATTATTTCCTTTTCTTTTCTCCACGGCTGACTTCGGTAACACAGAGGATAAACTTCATGGATTTCAAAACATAATTATTTTCCATGGTCAAAGTCCATAATGACGTTGGACTCCTAAGTGAACATAGGAAAGTGACTTTAATTCGTAGAGGGAAATTCGTGCGTTTTTCTTTGCTTGATTTCGGATGTCCGCAAAATAATAATAATTTGTCTCGATTTATTTAATTTACAGGCTTAAACTCAATACATATTTTAATAGAAACAACATATTTCAATAAATAATAATCCCAAATCAACCTTTGTTCTTCAACGAAGGCGGCAAAAGATTCAATGGCCGGCATATAATTTAAAGATAAACTGAAAAAAAACGTTAAGGGTTTGCGATGGAGAAGTATGAACCAATAGAAATACACCACATTAGTAAAAGCCACAATCAATGTCAAAGCTAACATCTCTCTTTGGCCCCGCTTTTCGACGGAACATATGATATCATCTCGAGGGTTTATACAGCACCCGTAAACTACGTAGAAGTTTGATGGATACAACACGTTCTCTTACACACATAATACGTCCTTCTTAATTTAGTGTTAATAAGCATAGGTATACCTTTCTGATCTCAACAGTTTCGAGCTGGGGTAGTTCCTGCTGGGGCGGACCCAAGTGAGAACGCCGGCACGACAAAGACAAATTGGATAGTTAAAGAAATTACATTACGAGACTTATTTATATGCGTGAAGGAAAGATCTTCGAGTGAAAGTCAATTCGCTTTGAGTTTGAGTTTCGAGGCTTCTATATGAGTCCCGGCAGTAATAGATTTTGCTTCTGAAAGCAACCTTCAAAGTACATCGAACTTCTGTTTTGTGACAAATGCGCATGGACTAACATTATCACAGAACATTTGCGCTGAAAGTTTCAATCTTGTATTCATTACGAACCCAGTAAACAACAAGGAAACATATCGGTAGGGATAAGTGTAGTTTTAGCCCTCTAACTTTTATAATTTTTGCCATTTGGTCCTCCAATTATTTTTGTGCATTGTGGTCCTGATTTTCATAGAATATAATAAAAATTTGGATGATAACCTCAGGATAGAAAAGAAAAGAAAGAAGAAAATATTATGGTAAAAGTGAATTCTTAACATCAAGGCTACATTTGCTTTGCAAAATATGAATGATTTGAAAAATATTTTCCAAAAAATGATTACTTGTACCGCTTACAAAATTCAACAAACAAAAAATATTATTATTATCTACGAAAAAATTTTGACGTAAATTGTTATTGATATTGAAAATATTTTCTAATTGACTAATTATTTCAATCGATACAAAAATTTTCAAATCATTCATTTTCCACAAAACAAATGGAGCCCAAATGCATTCATTTTAATGAAATGATTCTCTTCTATTTTGAATCGAATATGTATATTCTTTCCAAGATTAGAGAAAATTTAAAAAAAAAATCTCTTAAAATCTCAACAAATATAATCATATAGTGATACTCTAAATGCGTAGTAATGCCTTCCGCTCTTCAGATGCATGTAGACTAGGTTTACATGAGGAGATTAAACACTTTTTTTTTAGTCATATATTGCTAAAAAATTTCTTAAAATCCATAAACATTAAAAAAAAAAAATTCCAACTTCCAGGGCTCCATTACTTCCTTGTGTTTCTTCCCCCATTTCGCAATCACTAGCTTATTCCATCCTTCATGTCACCCTCGTTTCAAATAATAATATTGCAAGCGCTTATTTTAATCATACGATTGACATAATCAATCCTCATCTTGAGAATATGTTATTTTTTATAAGATCATATATTTTGCACTATTTCTTAATTAATATGCAGTGTACAATAGATGAACGGTCCACTTAAAAGCAAGGAGTAATAAATTATGCACATTATTGGCCAGAAAACCCCAATCTCTCTATCATATATTTATGTATATATGCAAAGGAATTATCCTCACACCATCTCCACTACACTTCACTCCAAATAGCCACCTCCAATGGCTTGGATATGGCTAACACTCACCTTCGCTTTCCTACAAATAGCCCATTCTTCAATAGGATAACCTTGTCGGATTAAATAAAATCTGAAACCTCCTCTTATAAAGTAAATCAATAGAAATTAGGTTCTTTCTAATTTTGGGTATAAGTAACATATTAAAAAGAGTAATCTTCTTTCCATAAGCGAAGTCCATCTTCACTGTGCCTTTCCCAGCAGCCTTTGCAAGAGTATTATTCATCATAAGGATCTCTTAAACATTTGAGTCTTCACTGTGCCTTTCCCAGTAGCCTTTGCAAGAGTATTATTCGTCATAAGGATCTCTTGAACATTTGAGTCGACAATCTCTTCAAATTGCTTGAACATTTATTTTTTCTTGCACGCATGAACTGTTGCGGGAGAATCTAACCACCAACCAGATTGGATAGTGGTAGAATTGATTTCATTAACCATAGTTATCGCACCATTAATTTCAGAAATTTTCATGTTCAAAAACATGGTAGAAATCATGGCCACATAATTTTCTCCAACGAAATTCGTATCTACTTTGACCATTGGAATGTTCTTGTCATTTGATATGCTCTTACAGTGAATACAATCCTAGACGTAGTGTCCATGTTTGCCACAAACAAAACAACAATCCTTTTTCTTCTTTTGTGTTCTCTTAAATTTATGCTCATTCTTTACTTTAAAATTCTAGTCGACTTTTTATTTTCTTTCCACAACATTCACCTTGGAATTGCATAAAATAGAATTATCACGTAAGCATAACTCTTCCTCAATATGAAGATATTTCTATATTTGCTCAGGGTGATGTCCTTTGACTTGTGCATTAGCCTTTTTCCATAGTCTTTCCAACTTGGAGGCCATTTTGCAATAATTGCTCCAACTTGAAAAGCTTTTGGAATATCAATCTTGAGAGCACAAATTTTATTCACCAAGCACTTGCAACTTATGGAATTGTTCCAACAAGGGTTTGGTATCAATAAACTTGAAATCAAAATACTTTGCGATTAGATATTTATTGGTACCTCACTCCGCTTTATACTTGAATTCTAATGCGTTCCAAATTTCGCTGGCTGACTTCATTTCAGTGAATAAATCGTACAATCGATCGGACAATGTATTCAGAATATGTCCACAACTAAGCAATTTGTCCTCTGCATGTTTCTTCTTCTCTTTGTTAACCCTCTCAATGGCTTCCACACTTGGTTGTTCTCACTTAGTAGTAGGCTTTAGATCTTCTATAGGCACCAAGTTAGGATCCAGTATGTAGGATATCTTTAGGGTAATGAGTAGAGATATCATCTTATTCCACTAGCGAGCAAAGTTGTTCCTATTGAACCGGTGCAATTTGACCATGTCTTGATTCATGACTTTGATTGTCTTTGACTCCATATGGCTTTGAGTCAATAGAGTAATCAAGTTGTACTTTGATGCGTGATATCACTTTATTTAAGGATTTATTTGCCCCATAAAGTTGCTAATGGTAACTAGCGAATATCATTCAAGATACAACAAAGTCTCAATTGAGAATATTAAATATCAATTCTAGTATATCTTTAGGGTCTCTCTAGGAAACAATTGAAAAAATAGTTGTAGTTTTGGAAAAAAGACTTGAAAATTATTTCATACTCGTTCTTCCAAAAATTGATGCACGCACACACATTGCGATATCCTGAATTTCCAGTACTGTCTTCAATCGAATAAATCGAGCCTTTCATCGATGCATCTATATTGCGATATCCTGAATTTCCAGTACTGTCTTCAATCGAATAAATCGAGCCTTTCATCGACGCATCTATAGTACTATTTTCAGAGCCGATTACTCGTGAGATAACTAGACTATCTGGGAAAGTCATTTAGAGATTTTAATGCAATGGATTTGAGGATTTGACTAGAAGTCGACTGCTCAACCATGCTAATCTGCAAGGGTCATTACGGCATTGTCAAAATCCATCAGAAATCAAAGATATTTTGATTCAACTGAGATGTGTGATCAAAGTGTGGGTGATTCCACCTAATTGTAAAATTCTTGTCGATCGGCACTAGACCGATTTTCTATCATTTTGGGTACGCTCTGCCCGTAATTGAAACATTGAGATTTTTATGACCACCGAGAGTCACCAAGGTGTCGAGTGGGTTTATAGTGGCTCAAAGAAAATTGACCATGGGTCATTTGCACTAAAAATCTCTAAAAACTACTTGGTAGCCCAGGTTACGCTAAAAACGCGCCAAAGTGAAATTAATCGTAAATTTGAACCTGATTTCAGAAATTGAAAATTTTGTGGTGTCACGAGCTATTTTAGGAACGTCGGTTCATCCTCCGAGAAATTTTCAGAGATTCTGGGATTTTTGTGAAAAATCGTTTCAGACGTTGCGGAAAATTAGCGGAAATTCGTACAGGCCAAATGAAAAGAATTTTGGACTTCCATGCTGAGCCTTTGAGTGTTGGGGACTTACAACAAATTGTTCGGGATTTTTCTTCAATGAAATCGGACCTCAATTTGGGAAATTGAGTGAAGAAATTGAAATTTAATTGGTGAAATTCGGAATTGGAAAAAGGGCAGAAAATTTGGACTTTAAACTTTGGATTATTGATGGATTTTATTCTAGAAAGAAATAGGGGACAATGCTATAAATGCAAGGGATAATATTATTGGACTTTTTGGCCTAAGCTATGATGATTAACTGATATTTATGTTGGACTATGGACTCCTTCCTTGACTTCTCCCTCAGGCACGACTCCCCCATCCATTCCCTCTCTCCCTTCTTCGTTGCTTCTCATTCCATTTTTCATTCAACGAAGCTCGGCTTTAATTTTCATTCCCTCTACATTTTTATCCATCGAACCTCCCTCCTTGCTGCCATTTGTCTAACGTCCATCCTCCATGGGTCAAAGTTCTTCAGCAAGAGTTGTGGTGTTGACTTCTTGAAGCCCACAAACGACCGAAACCCTTCTTTTTCTTTCGGTTTTGTGCGTTGTCCAGCACCACCGATCAAAGCAGCTCACGGCAGAAGCTGCTCCACCCAATGTTCTCCTCGCTCAGTTCACGCCAGCTCTCGGTCCACCAACAGCTCGTCTCTCTCTCCTCCATTCTCTCACCAACACATCACCGTCTCACACCGCTCCATCAGCCATCGAAGATCCACGAAGTAGCTCCCCTCTGCCGTTCATCCGCGTTCCTCGCGCGAAGCAACCCCATCTCCACAGACGTCTTCGATAGCAGCTGCTTTCGTCCGTTGTCTTCAGCGTCGAGGATTCCAACTGCACGAGGGCCTCCATCCAGCATCTACGGCCCAGACTTGAAGCCCACGTGAATTTCCAACAGCCCAAGCAAGTCCATCCGTGAATATCAGCCCACCTGCTTATTTGTTCAGCCCAAGTGCAGCAACCCAGCAGCTAGGCCCAAGTTAGTTCGGTTCGGTTTAGCCCATTCAAGGCCTATCGAGTCCAGCAAGCCCAGTTTTTTAGGCCCAATTCCAGCTCACTCGAGGCCCACGCAGTCAAGCCCAGTTCCGAGCCCAAGCCCGTGAAGCCAAGCCCGGTCCGACACAATGATAAATCTCAATTTGGACTGAGATTTGTTAGGCCAATTTTAGGCCTGGTCCATGCTCGTTGGTGTCGTCGTGAGCCCAAGTTCCGCCGCCATCCCATCGTCGTCGTGGTGTCCCGGTCTTCGCTTTTAACAAGTGATTTTTGCTCACTAATCGATACTTAGTAGGCTAATGATGCTTAGGGGTTGATTATATTTAATTAAGTGCAATTAGGTGGATAGATTAGATTAGAATAATTACATTAGGGATTTACCTATGCATGTTAGGAGAATGGTTAGTGTAATTAGCGAGTAGACAAGTCCTATTATTTATTGAACGAATCTCAATAACTTTCCGGGCTCATCTTGGCTTCCAATTAGGCATTACGAGCCTAAGTTGGATTTATTATATTTATTTATTAATTTTCAGAATTATTAAATTATTTATTTATTTTCCGAAAATTAGGCTAGGATAGTTAACAACCGGGATTTTATGCTGATCATTGTGGTGTAGTCCGTTTATTTATTTTAGTGTTGATTTGTGTTAAATTGATTTAATGGTGTTTTTAGGATTTTATTCCTAAATTAATCAATTTTGGTAATTAATTGGAAAATAACCAAGCGTCAGTTTACAACGCCAAAAAATATTTTGGTGGACCATATAAAATGATGAAAATTGTGGAAGTGAAAGTATTATATTTTGGCTAAGGCGACCATGTACCACACACGACTATTTTTATCGGGTATGATAAAAATGATGAAAATGGTATACTATCTTGGCCGGGGGCCCTAATCTATCAACTTTGGGCGAGCCTACTATGATGGCCTGGGGTCCCTAATCATTCAGCTTTGGGCGAGCATATATACAGTATACTATATTATCAGTTTTGGGCGAGCTATACTATCTATTTTCAGCTTTGGGTGAGCAGTCCTAGACTAAGGTCGGACTTTATAGATAGTATTGAATGTACCGACCAAGGGAGGTCGTGATGACATGTAATCGACCAAGTCGATTGATCGATGATTCGATCTAATTGGGTGAATTGCTATGACTTGTGTATATTTGAAATATACTGATTTGCAGGATGGAATTGAGGCTAAGGTAAGTCCTCTGACTCATGTTGTGCTTAAGCAACCTAAGGTGTATTGGCTTCCTAATTGGGTCTTAGGGGGTAGAACTTGCTGAGACTCCGTCTTATCCCGGTTGTGGGACAACATTTTAGGTCCCTAGATGCAGCAGACCTTGATTTTGAAGATCTCGGAAGTCCGGTGCAGTCTGCTGAAGGCTCCAATTGGAGTGTGGAGGATGATGAAGAGGAGGACGAGGACCCGTAGTTTGTGGAACCCCTACCCCTGCTTGTAGACCTTAATTCTCAACTTGTTTAAATTGAATCAGACTTAGAAGTCTGCCTCATATATATGTGCACTGGTTTGCAATGTATATAAGTGTGGTTGTTTTTGAAAATTCGGAATTTAGTCCTACTTTCCTATCCCATTGTTTTATTGTCTAGGGATTATTTTAAATGCTTTCGCATGCGTATATTAAATGAATGGGTCGGTGATGCGTCCTGGAACATCGTTATTAATTGACCAAGGTAAGCGATGGGTGCGTACTCGAGGATCGGGGTGTGACATTACCATTTAGGTGGTATTAGAGCCATGGTTAAGGATTTGAGTGATAAGGTGCGACGGATCATGAGATAGTAGTAAAAAAGACATTTAAATTTGTGTATGGTGCATGTCGATGCTAGCTGATTGGTAGCTTGTTTGTGTGGGTCACTCAAATTTTAATATGGTATTAGAATTAGAAAACAAGTTTCTATAAAGATCCTGTAGCATGAGTGATCAGGAGCTGAGGACTCCTAGTAAAAGGGTTGTAACCTCTGTGGCTCGAAGTGGAACACTGACAAGGATCGATGCCCGAGGCAGTTGTGGCAGAGCAATGACTCAAGCCAGCGCGAGTGTAAGATTACCATTGTGGGCCGGTACTAGTGTAGCAGCACCGAGCGATCCTAGGTACGACAAGATCGTTCAGGCGCTAGTGTGCTTGGAATCGATTGAACTAGCAAGCTCAGGACCGAGCCGCCGCTGTTGCCGTTGTCACTACGGCTGTCAGTGCTGCAATCGCTGTTGTTGCCACACCTACTGAGGTCTAGTGTGAAGATATGATCTGGGAGCGAGCTGTTACATCCGAGTCGAGGTACAGATCCAGTTCGGGCAGAGATGGAAATCGGTCAGGGAAAAGACCGATGTCGAGAGAAGAGTATTCCATTCCACCCAATAAGAAGAGTGAGATAGTTAAGTCAGCACTAAGTCAAAATGGAACATGATGTTCCTATGTGTGACGGCAAAGATTGGCCTTATGTTTTCTTAGGACAAGAATTTGTTTCGAGTATAGCCAACAGGGTTACCTGACCAAAGATAATCCTAGAAGGCTGATGGGACAGATTAGAGGAAGTGTGCCATAGAACACACAGTGGAGTTTTGGAATAGGTCTATGGTACCAGAAAGAGTGCATGTTGTCACCTGATAGGAGATAGAAGACGCACTAGATAGGTATTGGATTTGTAGAAGGAAACATGGATAAATCCAGTGTCTGAAAATGAATAGAACGTGTTATAATTATGACCCACATGGCCATTAGGGAGAAGACTGCTAGTGAGAATTCGATGGAGCACAGATATCGCTACCGGAGATAGGACGCCACTAGGATGGCGAAAGGAACGAGAATGGAATCAACACTGCACCAATCAGAAGAAGAATGTTCATAGGGAGATTTTATCAAAGTAGTGTAGCAAAGCCTTGGACTGAATTTGTAGAATTTTAGTTAGTTGAAACAAAGTGGAAGAAAGGGGAAACACTAGTTATAGTCGTGTTCGACTAGTTGCTGAAATATAATTTGGACGCCACATGAGTAGAGTGGGCTCATGAAGCATCTTGTGGTAATGAATTATGGTCATGGAGTAATCCAGTTTAGTCCATTAGCATGTGAAAGTGTCGAGGTTATTGGGAGACAAAAAGAATCTTCGATTTCATTAACCTCGTTGGCTGAAGGCAACCTATTTGTTAGACAAAGGTTGCCAAGGATACTTGACGATTGATATAGATAAGACAAATTGAAGAATTGAAGGTTGAGGACATATCAGTAATCCAAGAATTTCTAGATGTGTTGTCACAAGAATTGTCAGACCATCGTAAGAGAAAGAGATAGAATTTGCGATCGAGCTAGCACTCAGGACAGAGTCACTCTCTAAGGCTTCTTACCAGATGGTGTTATCTGAGTTGAAAGAGCTGAAGGTGCAGATGCAAGAGTTATTGGATAAGGGATTTATTCACCCTAGTGCATCACTTTGGGGAGCACCAGTTCTGTTTGTAAAGAAGAAAGATGGTTCATTGCGCCTATATATCGAATATCGGCAACTCAATTAAGTAGCTATCAAGAACAAGTATCCACCTCCAAGATCGATGACTTGTTTGATCAATTACAAGGAGTGTCGATATTTTCGAAGATCGACTTGAGGACAGGATTCACCAGCTGAGAATTAGGAAGGAGGATATTCCTAAGTCAGCATTTCGCACTCGGTATGGTCATTACAAGTTCATAGTAATGCCGTTCGGGTTGACGAATGCTCCAGCTGCCTTCATGGATTTGATGAATAGGGTATTCAAGGAATACCTAGATCAGTTTGTGATTGTGTTGATCGATGATGTTCTGGTGTAAGGAGTGATTAAGAGCACGAGAATCTTTTGAGATTAGTGCTGCAGAAGCTGAGAGTTCATCAATTGTATGCTAATTTTAGCAAGTGCGACTTTTGGCTAACTCGTGTTGCTTTCTTAGGGCATGTGATCTCGGACGAAGGAATTTCAGTGAACTCGAGCAAGATTGAAGCCGTGATCAATTGGCCAAGACCGACAACAGTACCGAAGATCAGAAGCCGTTTGGGTTGGACAGTTTACTACAAAAGGTTCGTGGAAGGATTTTCCGAATTAGTGTCGCCGTTGACTCAACTCCTGAAGAAATAAGAAAAGTTCGTGGAGATAGACAAGTGCAAGTGTAGTTTCCATGAGTTAAAGCAAAAGCTAACTACCGTACTTGTGTTGACGATTCCATATGATCTTGGAGGGTTGAAGATCTATAGTGATGTGTCGTTCAGAGGACTGGGTTGCGTGTTGATGCAACATGGTAGGAGTGTTGCATACGCATCCCGCTAGTTGAGACCTCATGAGTTGAATTACCCGACACGTGACTTGGAACTCGTAGCATAAATTTTTCGTACTGAAGACTTGGAAGCGTTAGTCGTGCGAAGAAAGATTCTAGACCTTTACTAATCAACAAAGTCTCCAGTATTTATTCTTTTAGAATGAATTGAATGTAAGATAACATTGTGAATCAGAACTTTTGAAGGACTAGGGTGTGATATTTTGTATCACCCTAAGAAGGCGAATTAAGTCACATATGTGCAGAGTTAGGAGCCTTTAGTTGCACATATACTGGTTAAAGAATGTACCTTACTTGAGAAAGTTTGAGGTTCGGTTTTCAATTTTGAGATGGGCTACCTTCCAAATCTAATAGCCGCTCTCAAAATTGAGCCAGATGCTCGGATTAGAATTAAGGCACAGCTTTGTGAGCCGGGAGGACTATTACAAACTCTCGAGACCCCAGAGTGGATATGAGGGCACGTCACGATGGACTTTGTGACGGACTCACTGAAAAGTCAAAGGGGTAATGATTCCATTGGTTAGTGGTCGACAGACTGATGAAGTCGGCTCACTTTATTGCCGAATGAAAGAATCTTGATTTGAATAGGCATGCAGAAGTATTTGTGTGACAGATAGTTCATCTACATGAAGTGATGGTGACGATTATATCAGATCTAGACCCAAGGATTCCTAATTTCAACAGAATAGTTAGATGGTTCCTTTTGAAACAGGACAGGGCAGAGTGTACAAAACTTCAATTTATTGAGATGAGGTCAAAGAATGAAAGATCGCAGCCCAGAGTCTGCTTAACAGTCAGTGATTGCAATTGCCGTGATCAGAAACAAATTAAAGACCGCTCAGAGCTACCAAAATTGTTGTATTGTTGAGCATCAAAGACCCTTAGAGTTTCAAATTGGTGATTACATCTTTCTGAAGGTGTCACTAATGAGGGATACCTTGCGCCTTGGCAATGAGGGAAAAACTGAAACCAAGGTATGTAAGTCCATTTAAGATTCTAGAGAAAGAATCGGGATCCTAATGTATCATTTTACATTTTCGCCGGAGTAGGCACAAGTGCATGACGTCTTTCACGTGTCGAGGTTGAGGACGTATGAACCTGATCCGACTCACGTGCTAAATCTTGAAGAATTAGACGTGGACGACAGAGTGTCATACGTGAAAAGCCCGATTCAGATTGTGGTTCAGAACAAATTGTGTACCAAGATGGTCCCCTTGGTCAAAGTGGTCTGACAACACCACGGGACTGAAGAAGTAACCAAAGAAAGTGAGACTAGATGAGACGACGATACCCCCACCTTTTTGTTTAAGGATTGGTAAAGGTTTAAATTTCGAGGACGAAATTTTTATAAGAGGGAAAAAGTTATGACATCCTGAATTTCCAGTACTGTCTTCAATCGAATAAATCGGACCTTTCATCGACGTGTCTATAGTGCTATTCTCAGAGCCGATCACTCGTGAGATAACTAGACTATCTGAGGAAGTCATTTAAAGATTTTAATACAATGGACTTGAGGATTTGACCAGAAGTCGACTGTTCGACCGTGCTAGTCTGCAAGTGTCATTACGGCATTATCAAAATCGATCAGAAATCAGAGATAGGTCGATTCAATTGAGATGTGTGATCAAAGTGTGGGTGATCCCACCTGATTGCAAAATTCTCGTCGATCGGCATTAGACCGATTTTCTGTCGTTTTGGGTGCCTTGTGCCCATAATTGAAACCTTGAGATTTTCACGTCCACTGAGAGTTACCAAGGTGTCAAGTGGGTTCATAGTGGCTCGAAGAAAATTGACCACAAGTCATTTGCACTAAAAATCTTTGAAAACTATCCAGTAGCTTAGGTCACGCTAAAAACGCGCAAGAGTGAAATTAACCGTAAATTTGAACCCGATTTTAGAAATTGAAAGTTCTGTGGTGTCACGAGCTATTTTAGGAACGTTGGCTCATCCTTCGAGAAATTTTCAGAGATTCTGGGATTTTTACGGAAAACCGTTTTAGACGTTGCGGAAAATTAGCGGAAATTCGTACGAGCCAAATTAAAATTAATTTGGACTTCCAAACTGAGCCTTTGAGTGTTGGGAACTTAGACAAAATTGTTTGGGATTTTTCTTCATCAAAATCGGACCTCAATTTGGGAAATTGAGTGAAGAAATTGAAATTTAATTGGTGAAAATCGGAATTGGAAAAAGGGCAAAAAATTTGGACTTTAAACTTTGGATTATTGATGAATTTTATTCTAGAAAGAAATAAGGGACAAAGCTATAAATGCAAGGGATAATATTATTGGACTTTTTGGCCTAAGCTATGATGATTAATTGATATTTATGTTGGACTATGGACTCCTTCCTTGACTTCTCCCTCAGGCACGACTCCCCCATCCATTCCCTCTCTCCCTTCTTCGTTGCTTCTCATTCCATTTTTCATTCAACGAAGCTCGGCTTTAATTTTCATTCCCTCTACATTTTTATCCATCGAACCTCCCTCCTTGCTGCCATTTGTCTAACGTCCATCCTCCATGGGTCAAAGTTCTTCAGCAAGAGTTGTGGTGTTGACTTCTTGAAGCCCACAAACGACCGAAACCCTTCTTTTTCTTTCGGTTTTGTGCGTTGTCCAGCACCACCGATCAAAGCAGCTCACGGCAGAAGCTGCTCCACCCAATGTTCTCCTCGCTCAGTTCACGCCAGCTCTCGGTCCACCAACAGCTCGTCTCTCTCTCCTCCATTCTCTCACCAACACATCACCGTCTCACACCGCTCCATCAGCCATCGAAGATCCACGAAGTAGCTCCCCTCTGCCGTTCATCCGCGTTCCTCGCGCGAAGCAACCCCATCTCCACAGACGTCTTCGATAGCAGCTGCTTTCGTCCGTTGTCTTCAGCGTCGTTGTGGCATCCTAGAATTTCTTATTCACCCTTAGAGGTGCTCTAATTCATGTTTTGCATTGACATTTTGGCCAAGCTTTTGATGGGTAATTATTTAATAGGAAAATCCTATTTTTTTGGCCATGTGATTTATGGGTTGGAATTTATTAAATTAGGTCACAAATTTTTGTGAATTATAAATTTCAATTAGGTGTTTATATAATTAAGGATTAGGTGGATTATTAGGATGAGGGTGGGCTGGACATTTAAAGGCCAAACCAGCCCATAGCCTCACCCCATTCTCGACCGGCCCACGAAGCCCAAGGAGGAGAGCTGCCGTCGGCCAAGCTGGCCCAAGCCCAGCTGAATTTGGAGGCCCATCTTGCATGGAAAAGGGCCATGTATTTCCTCCTAGCTGTCAAGTGTTCTCCATGCAAATGCTAATGATGGCTAATGATGGAGGGGAAGAAAATTAGGGGAAGATGATGCCAGTTTAAGCGAGAGAGAGGGAGAGAGAGAGGGAATTCGTCTGAGAAAGAGAGAGAGGAGAGAAAGAGAAGGAAGAAAGGAAGAAAGGGAGAAAGGAAGAGAGGAAGGAGGAGGGCCGTTCGTCGACCGTCCGCCATGCGTCCGTCGTCCGTTGCCGTGTCCCATCGCCGTTGTGCTCGCTGCTTGCTCGGTTTAGAGGCAAGTGGGATCCTTGATCTACTCTTGCATGTTGTGCCTAGTGTGTGTGATTGAATGGTGATAAATTTCGGATGTCTAGCATGTGAAAAAAACTGAAGTTTTAAGAGTGGTGTTCTAGGTTAGTAAACTGTTCTTGAGAAAACATCTCGACCTTGGATGTTCTAGTGGCTTGCATGTGATGTTTGAATTGGATTTTGGCTTTGACTTATAAATGAAAGTTGTTAAGGACTTCTTGTAGTATAACATACTCAAATTTGAGATAAAACAAACAAGTATTAGTAGGTGAAATCTTCATTCTTTGGAAAGACTGGGTCTGGAGATTTCGGTAACTACCTTTGATGAATGCATGGACTGTAAGGCAATCTTTTGTTTGAAATTTCACTTCGACTTCTTTACAAAAGATGTAAAGGTGGTCCTGAGGTTTAACATATAAAATATTTAGAGAAAACCAACAAGAATAGATAGGTGAAATCGTGGTTTCTTGGAGGTAGTTAGATCTGGAAATTTCGGTACTAGGAACAGAAGTTTTAACCGCTTATATTTAATTACCTAGGACGAATCTGACTTTGATGCCTTCATTAGATATGTACCTTAGGTTCTTTAATATCACGTAGTCAAATTTCATAATTTTTGGAGGTCAATTGGGTATTTAATCGGAAATATTTCTAAAACCATACAATCTGACGTGTTCGGACTTGGTAAGTTGCAATGCGTGGACTATATCGTTTTGTATGCGGTTTTTTTTTAAATGTGTTCTGCATGAAATATCTCTCTTCATGTCTTCCCTAAAACATATTCAAATTTCGCAATTTTTGAAGTTCATCTGCCTATTTAACCAAAAATGTTTCAAAAACTGTGCAAGTTGGATTTTTAGAATAGTAGTGCTGTGATGCATGGTCTATATCGTTTTGTATGAGGGTATTTTGGTGTAGTGTTCTGCATGGAATATCTGCCCTTATGTCTTGACTATCACATGTTCGAATTTCATAATTTTTGAAGGTCATTTGGGTATTTAAATAAAATGTTTTCAAAAACTGTGCAAGCTGGATTGTGCGAATTTCAAAAGCTGTAATGCATGGACGATTCTGTTTTGTATGAGCCCCATGAATTATATTGTTTAAGTGATTGAATCTTGCTGCACATGTGATGATATTTGGCATTACATATAAGATCAAAAGCTGAATTGACTTTGTTGCCATCACATCATGTACCATGTTGATATTGAGACACAATGGTGAATATGAATTATGATAAATGACGATATCGTCAGAGGTGTGAGCCGAAAATACCCTGGGAGTGTCAGGATGCCCGGAATGTGGGGGTCCCGGATGCCCGGGATGTGGTGGTGCCGGAAGCCTCGGAGGTGTGTGCCAAGGGATACCTCGTGATGGTAGTTGGGATATGAGATGCCCGAAATATGGGGGTGCCGGATGCCCGGAGGTGTGTGTCGGAGGTTCCTCGCTATACCAGGTTGGGTGTGAGCGATAAAATGTGAGATGCAAATACTGGTCTCGGGAAAGAAAAATGTGGTGATCCAATTGAAGGATAAAAAGTTGAAATTGAATCATGCATGATATGGTGACATGTATGCATGTCTGTATGATATGATATGTATGAGTGCATGGTGGTATGTGCACATAAGGCATGGATAAGCATGAACGCTTGATGATGAGTGCATGATGGTGTATGCACATATGGTATGATGACATATGCATGGCTACAAGGTAAGTTATGCTTGGATGCATGAATAATACGTGCTTGTTTATGATGTCTTGGTTGTTCTGTTTGATGCATTGAGTAGTTTAATGGATTTTTACCTGCTAAGTGGTTGTATTCACCCCTTTGGGGACCAACATTTCAGAGTAGAAAGATGTCTCTCCCTGCGGTCACGCACAGTACCTTTTACGGCCTTCCATCTGACGTGGAGGTCAAGTGTACGGAGCTTGATTGTGTCACCATGCTTGGTCTGACGTTCATACGGGTGCGGGTGCTGGTGATGTATGATGTGGGCTTGGCTAGGGGCCCGATCATCCAGGAGTTCTTGTCGGCCCACGTCTGTTGTGACGGAGTGATACGGGGGATGTTGTCGCCACCATCGCCCGATGCACCAGGATGGGTGTGATGGCCCGCGTGAGGAGTGGGAGCTGACGTTTTTTTGGGATAGCCGCCACTTGTAGATGGAGGATGACACGTGATTGATATAGGGGGCCGAGATCTCTCTTTTTGAGCTGTGGCCAAGTTTAGCTAAAAGTCTTGACTTTTCTTTTTGGTTGTACTGACCCAAGATGTCCATCTTAGAAAATATAAATAAAAGTGGCTCGACTTTATGTTTTCCTTTGATGTGTAGTTGGTGTGCAATTATCCCATCATTAAGAGAGTAGAGGGATGGTGAGATTCGTCTTTAACTTCGCTATGAGCTATGCTAATCTCTTTTAAATATATATATATATATATATATATATGCCTATGTACTACGGTGCTTCCACATAAGAGATGTAACTGGTATTCGTTAGGAGGAGCGATAGGTACCTATGGCGACCTTAGGTGTTTAAAGGTGCCACAGCCCCTTTTTGGTATCAGAGTAATGGTTATAGATTAGAGTGATAAAGAGCTTCATTTGGAAATTGAGGAAACATGATGACAATACACACCATAGGATATTAACTGGAATAGTTGGGTAACTTTGAATAACGGGTGATGGGTATTCACTTGTAGATCTCCAGTGGTTATTATGAGTTGCTTTTAGGTACCAGTAACATGGTTATGTTACTTATTTTCCTTAGTTGCTGTTGTTTTTAATGAAGACATTGAGTCATAGATATTTCCTGAGGCAAATTCTTGGAAACTGCAGGAAAATCATGGTACGATATGGAAGTCATCATCCATCGAGGGCTAAAGCCTCTGCAGCAATGGCTGAACCTCGGATGGAAGATATCCTGCAGGCATTGGCCAATATAGGAAATCTGATGGAAAGGCAAGCGTAGCAACAACTCGGAGCAGAACGCTGTACTCACGGACTGGTGGAGCAATTTTTGAAGTTGAGACCACCTAAGTTCAGTGGAATGGGAAGTCCTAAGGAGGCGGAGCATTGGATTGATGGGATAGAACGAATTTTCCGGTTGTTGGACTGCAGTGAAGCTGAGAAAATAACTTTGGCAGAGTACCAATTGGAGGGAAATGCAAAGTTTTGGTGGAGAACTTTGAGGGACACAATCTTTCCACCAGGTACTGATGTTAATTGGGACGAGTTTGGCAGAGCTTTCAATAGAAAACATTTTTCTGACTATGCTAAGGACAAGAAAATTTCAGAATTTGTTTAGTTAGAACAAAAGGAGCTGACAGTGGATCAATATGAGGCAAGATTTTCTGAACTGTCTAGCTATGCTCCTAGGCTAATAATCGAGGATGAAGAAGAGAAAGCTAAGAGGTTTCTGAAAGGGTTGAGAACTGATACTAGGAAACAACTGGTGCCTTTGAACATAAGAGATTACCATGAGATTTATGAAAGGGCACAGTTAGTGGAGCAAGAGCTGGTGAGAGAGTGATCAGAGTTTAAGAGACAGCTGAACTTTAGTGATGTGAGAAGGGGTAAGAGACCCTATCCTAGTCAAGGTCAGACTTGGAATGCGAAGAAAAAGAGCAATTTTGGAAATTTTGGGAGAGCTAAAGATGGCTTGAATATAGGGAAAGCACCCTATCAGCCTGATGTTTGTCAAAAGTGTGATGGGAGTCATGGCCCAGGACCTTGCAATGGACGACTGAGATGTTTTGGTTGTGGACAAGTGGGACACCTTAGGAGGAATTGCTCACAAGTAAGGTCACAAATGAGTGTTGGCATGGTGTGACAGGGACAATAGAGTGCTGTTAGACTAAACCTACCAAGGAATCCTCAGAGGCCACCAGCACAAGGAATGGTGTATGCGGTCACCCAAGAGGAAGCGGAAGCTTCCAAAAATGTTATCTCAGGTACGATTTTCATAAATGGCAAAAGGGCATATGCATTGTTTGATATGGGTGCTACGCATTCATTTGTGTCTGAAAGATATAAACAGTTGAATAAGATAGAAACTACGTCTCTTGAGACGCCTCTTTATGTTTCTACGCCTTTAAAGAATATGTTATTGTCTACGTTGGTATGTAGAAATTGTAAGATAACAATGGGAGGAAAGGATATGGAAATAGACTTGATCATAATGGCTATGTGTGATTTTGATGTTATCATAGGAATGGATTGGCTTCATAAGTATCGGGCCAAAATGGATTGTTATAGAAAAGTGATCCAATTTATTTTACCTGATCAGCCTAGTTGTGAATTTTTGGGAGGTTAGACCAACCTGTCTATAGCACTCATTTCAGCAATAGAAGCCCGTGCGTTACTTGACAAAGGATGTCAAGGGTACCTGGCCATGGTTAAAGATTATACTAAGGAAGAACCTAAGCTTGATGAGATTCGAGTGGTTAACGAATTTCAAGATGTATTTCCTGAGGAATTGCCTGGATTACCGTCGGAGTGAGAGATTGAGTTTGAAATTGAATTAATGCCTGGAACAGGACCTATATCGAAAGCCTCGTATAGGATGACCTTAGTCGAGTTGAAGGAATTGAAAGTGCAACTACAAGAGTTGCTTGATAAGGGATTCATTAGGCCAAGTGCTTCACCTTGATGTGCACCAGTTTTGTTTGTGAAAAAAAAAGATGGGTCGATACGCTTATGCATTGACTATAGGCAACTGAATCAAGTGACCATTAAAAATAATTATCCTTTGTCTAGAATTAATGACCTATTTGACCAACTCCAGGGAAGTTTGGTCTTCTCTAAGATTGACTTAAGGTCGGGATACCATCAGTTAAGAATTAAGAAAGAAGACATTCCTAAGACTGCGTTTAGGACTCGTTATGGACACTACGACTTCCTTGTCATGCCATTTGGATTGACAAATGCACTGGCTGCATTTATGGATATGATGAATAGGGTATTTAAGCCTTATTTAGACCAATTTGTGATTGTCTTTATTGATGATATCCTGATATATTCGAGAGGGCCTAAAGAGCATGAACAACACTTGAGAATAGTTTTGCAAACTCTGAGAGATCATTAGTTGTATGCCAAATTGAGCAAGTGTGAATTCTGGCTGGACAAGATAATATTTTTGGGGCACGTGGTATCAGGAAGAGGAATTGCAGTGGACCCGGCGAAAGTTGAGATGGTAATAAATTGGCCGAGACCGACAACACCTACTGAAATACGGAGTTTCTTAGGACTGGTTGGTTACTACATAAGGTTTATTGAAGGGTTTTTACGGTTGGCAGGTCATTTTTAACAAAATTGACTCGAAATAACGTGAAATTTGAATGGAATGGGGAATGCGAAAGGAGTTTCTAGGAGCTTAAAAGAAAATTGACCTCGGCTCCAATTTTGACTATACCAACTGGATCTGATGGTTTTGCAGTGTATAGTGATGCATCTCACAAATGACTGGGATGTGTTTTGATGCAACATGGCAAAGTCATAGCCTATGCGTCTAGACAATTAAAACCCCATGAACTGAACTACCCAACGCATGATTTAGAGTTAGCAGCTATAGTGTTCGCTTTGAAGATATGGAGGCATTATTTATATGGGGAAAAGTTTGAGATCTATACAGATCATAAGAGCTTGAAATACTTTTTCTGACAAAAGGAGTTGAACATGAGACAAAGGAGGTGGATGGAGTTGATAAAGGATTATGATTGTGAGATACGATACCATCCAGGGAAGGCAAATAAGGTAGCGGATGCTCTTAGTCATAGGTCAGCTATGGAGATGGCCAGTTTAAGAATGACGGAATGGAGCTTGTTAAAGTTCGTAACAGACTCGGAGTTTAAATTAAAAGTGGATTGTCTTACCGGAATGCTTAGTGCATTAAGGATTGAACCTGAAATTATTCGGAAAGTTAAGATCTTGCAAGAGTCTGACCCGGAAATTATGAAAGTTGAAGATGCAGTGTCTTTAGGAAAAAGACCAGAATTTCAAGTCTCTGAAAATGGAGTGGTAAGATGCTAAGGACGACTTTGTGTTCCCGACAACGAAGAAGTAAAGAAGGAAATTATGTCAGAGGCACATAGGAGTAATTACAGTGTTCATCCAGGTTGTACAAAGATGTATAGGAATTTGCGTTAGGAATTTTGGTGGAATGGTATGAAAGCAGATACGGCTAAGCACGTTTCTCAATGTTTAACATGCCAACAAGTAAAAGTAGAACATCGCAAACTTGCAGGACTCTTGAGACCGTTAGACATACCAGAATGGAAATTGGAACATATATCAATGGACTTCGTACAAGGATTGCCAAGGACATCAAGTGGACATGACTCTATCTGGGTAATAGTGGACCGTTTGACTAAGTCTGCTCATTTCCTAGTAGTTCGCATAGACTACCCAATGGACAAATATACGAATATATATGTAAGTCAAGTAGTACGCTTACATGGTGTTCTAGTAACTATTACCTCAGACCGGGATTCAAGATTGAATTCGAACTTTTGGCGAAGTCTTCAAATTACCTTAGGGACTAAACTCCAGTTTAGTACTGCTTTTCATCCTCAAACAGATGGACAAATAGAAAGAGTGATCCAGACATTGGAGGATATGTTAAGAGCTTGTGTGATTGACTTTAAAGGGAATTGGGATGAAAGATTGTAATTGGTGGAGTTTGCCTATAATAATAGTTTTCAGAAAAATATAGGTATGGCTCCCTATGAAGCATTATATGGAAGGAGATGTAGGACTACTGTCTGTTGGAATGAAGTAGGTGAAAAGAAATTGACAGGACCTGAACTGGTACAAGTTACCATTGAAGCTATCGAAATTATCAGGAAAAAACTTAAAACAGCTCAGAGTAGACAGAAGGACTATGCAGATAGGCGTAGAAGGCCTTTGGAGTTTAGTGTGGGAGATCATGTATTCCTTAAAGTATCCCCAATGAAAGGAATATCTCGATTTGGAATGAAGGGTAAGTTAAGCCCTAGATTTGTTGGACCTTTTGAGATACTTGAAAGAACAGGAGATGTAGCTTATCGTTTGGCGCTGCCTCCTAAATTGGGAAATTTGCATGATGTGTTTCATGTATCGATGTGAGAAAGTACCAGCCGGATCCTAGTCACATACTTGATCATGAAGCCATCAAAGTAGATGAGAAAGTGAGGTACATCGAAGAGCCTGTGCAAGCATTGGATCAAAAGGAGCAAGTCCTTAGGACCAAGACAATTCCACTGGTTAAGATATTATGGCGACATCATGATATGGAAGAAGCCACGTGGGAGAGTGAAGATTAGATGAAGGAAAAGTACCCCTACTTGTTTCAAAAGGCATGAGTGATGTCTAATTTCGAGGACGAAATTCTCTAAGGAGGGGAGAATTGTGGCATCCTAGAATTTCTTGTTAACCCTTAGAGGTGCTCTAATTCATGTCTTGCATTGAGATTTTGGCCAAGCTTTTGATGGGTAATTATTTAATAGGAAAATCCTATTTTTTGGCCATGTGATTTATGGGTTGGAATTTATTAAATTAGGTCACAAATTTTGTGAATTATAAATTTCAATTAGGTGTTTATATAATTAAGGATTAGGTGGATTATTAGGATTAGGGTGGGCTGGACATTTAAAGGCCAAACCAGCCCATAGCCTCACCCCATTCTCGACTGGCCCACGAAGCCCAAGGAGGAGAGCTGTCGTCAACCAAGCTGGCCTAAGCCCAGCCGAATTTGGAGGCCCATCTTGCATGGAAAAGGGCCATGTATTTCCTCCTAGCTGCCAAGTGTTCTCCATGCAAATGCTAATGATGGCTAATGATGGAGGGGAAGAAAATTAGGGGAAGATGATGCCGGTTTAAGTGAGAGATAGGGAGAGAGAGAGGGAATTCGTCCAAGAAAGAGAGAGAGGAGAGAAAAAGAAGTAAGAAAGGAAGAAAGGAAGAAAGGAAGAGAGGAAGGAGGAGGGCCCTTCGTCAACCGTCCGCTGTGCGTCCGTCGTCCGTCGCCATGTCCCGTCGCCGTTGTGCTCGCTGCTTGCTCGTTTTAGAGGCAAGTGGGATCATTGATCTACTCTTGCATGTTGTGCCTAGTGTGTGTGATTGAATGGTGAAAAATTTCGGATGTCTAGGATGTGAAAAAAACTGAAGTTTTAAGAGTGGTGTTCTAGGTTAGTAAACTGTTCTTGAGAAAACAGCTAGACCTTGGATGTTCTAGTGGCTTGCATATGATGTTTGAATTGGATTTTGACTTTGACTTCTAAATGAAAGTTTTTAAGGACTTCTTGGAGTATAACATACTCAAATTTGAGACAAAAAAAAAACAAGTATAAATAGGTGAAATCTTCATTCTTTGGAAAGACTTGGTCTGGAGATTTCGGTAACTACCTTTGATGAATGCATGGACTGTAAGGCAATCTTTTGTTTGAAATTTTACTTTGACTTCTTAACAAAAGATGTAAAGTTCATCCTGAGGTTTAACATATCAAATATTTAGAGAAAACCAACAAGAATAGATAGGTGAAATCGTGGTTTTTCAGAGGTAGCTAGATCTGGAAATTTCGGTACTAGGAACAGAAGTTTTAACCGCTTATATTTAATTACCTAGGACGAATCTGACTTTGATGCCTTCATGAGATATCTACCTTAGGGTCTTGAATATCACATAGTCAAATTTCATAATTTTTGGAGGTCGATTGGGTATTTAATCGGAAATGTTTCTAAAACCGTACAATCTGACGTGTTTGGACTTGGTAAGTTGCAATGCGTGGACTATATCATTTTTTATTAGGTTCTTTTGGAAATGTGTTCTGCATAAAATATCTCTTCTTTTCTTCCCTACAACATATTCAAATTTCGCAATTTTTAAGTTCATCTGCCTATTTAACCAAAAATGTTTCAAAAACTGTGCAAGTTGGATTGTTAGAATAGTAGTGCTGTGATGCAATGTCTATATCGTTTTGTATGAGGGTCTTTTGGTGTAGTGTTCTTCATGGAATATCTGCCCTTATGTCTTGACTATCACATGTTCGAAGTTCATAATTTTTTAAGGTCATTTGGGTATTTAATTAAAATGTTTTCAAAAACTGTGCAAGCTGGATTGTGCGAATTTCAAAACCTGTAATGCATGGACTATTCTGTTTTGTATGAGCCCCATGAATTATATTATTTAAGTGATTGAATCTTGCTGCACATGTGATGATATTTGGCATTACATATAAGATCAAAAGCTGAATTGACTTTGTTACCATCACATCATGTGCCATGTTGATATTGAGACACAATTGTGAATATGAATTATGATAAATGAGGATATCATCGGAGGTGTGACCCGACAATGCCCTGGGAGTGTCAGAATGCCCGGAATGTGGGGGTGCCGGAAGCCTCGGAGGTGTGTGCCGAGGGGGTACCTCATGATGCTAGTTGGGATATGAGATGCTCGGAATGGGGGGGGGGGGTGCCGGATGCCTGGAGGTGTATGCCGAAGGTTCCTCGCGATGTCAGGTTCGGTGTGAGCGATAAAATGTGGGATGCAAATACTGGTCCTGGGAAAGAAAAATGTGGTGATCCAATTGAATGATAAAAAGTTGAAATTGAATCATGCATGATATGGTGACATGTATGCATGGCTATATGATATGATATGTGTGAGTGTATGGTGATATGTGCACATAAGGCATGGATATGCATGAATGCTTGATGATGAGTGCATGATGGTGTATGCACATATGGTATGATAACATATGCATGGCTACAAGGTAAGTTATGCTTGGATGCATGAATGATACATGCTTATTTATGATGTCTTGGTTGTTCCGTTTGATGCATTGAGTAGTTTAATGGATTTTTACCTACTGAGTGGTTGTACTCACCCCTTTGGGGACCAACATTTCAGAGTAGAAAGATGCATCTCTCTCCGGTCACGTGGGGTACCTTTTACGGCCTTCCATCTGACGTGGAGGTTGAGTGTACGGAGCTTGATTGTGTCACCATCCCTGGTCTGACGTTCATATGGGTGCGGGTGCTGGTGATGTACGATGTGGGCCTGGCTGGGGGCCCGATCATCCAGGAGTTCTTGTCGGTCCATGTCCGTTGTGACGGAGTGATACGGGGGATGTTGCCGCCACCATCGCCAATGCACCAGGATGGGTGTGATGGCCCGCGTGAGGAGTAGGTACTGACGTTTTTTTGGGATAGCCGCCACTTGTAGATGGAGGATGACATGTGATCGATATAGGGGGTCGCGATCTCTCTTTTTTAGTTGTGGCCAAGTTTAGCTAAAAGTCTTGGCTTTTCTTTTTGGTTGTATTGACCCAAGATGTCCATCTTAGAAAATATAAATAAAAGTGGTTCGGCTTTGTGTTTTCCTTTGATGTGTAGTTGGTGTGCAATTGTCCCATCATTAAGAGAGTAGAGGGATGGTGAGATTCGTCTTTAACTTCGCTATGAGCTGCGCTAATCTCTTTTAAAAAAAATATATATATGTCTATGTACTACGGTGCTTCCGCATAAGAGATGTAACTGGTATTCATTAGGAGGAGCGATAGGTACCTGTGGCGACCTTAGATTTTTAAGGGTGCCACAATCGTGGATTCCAACTGCACGAGGGCCTTCATCCAGCATCTACGGCCCAGACTTGAAGCCCACGTGAATTTCCAACAGTCCAAGCAAGTCTAGCCGTGAATATCAGCCCACCTACTTATTTGTTCAGCCCAAGTGCAGCACCCCAGTAGCTCAGCCCAAGTTGGTTCAGTTCAATTCAGCCCATTCAAGGCCTGTCGAGTCCAGCAAGCCCAATTTTTAAGGCCCAATTCTAGCTCACTTGAGGCCTGCGCTGTCAAGCCCAGTTTCGAGCCCAAGCCCGTGAAGCCAAGCTTGGTCCGATGCAATGATAAATCTCAGTTTGGACTGAGATTTGTTGGGCTGATTTTAGGCCCGGTCCAAGCCCGTCGGAGTTGTCGCGAACCCAAGTTCGGCTGCCGTCGCGTCGTCGTCACGGTGTCCTAGTCTTCGCTTTTAACAAGTGAGTTTTGCTCACTCATCCCTACTTAGTAGGCTAATGATACTTAGCGTTTGATTATATTTAATTAAGTGCAATTAGATGGATAGATTAGATTAGAATAATTAAATTAGGGATTTGCCTATGCATGTTAGGAGAATGGTTAGTGTAATTAGCGAGTAGATAAGTCCTATTATTTATTGAATGAGTCACGGTAATTTTCCGGGCTCATCTCGGCTTCCAATTAGGCATTACGGACCTAAGTTGGATTTATTATATTTATTTATTAGTTTTCGAAATTATTTAATTAATTATTTATTTTCCGAAAATTAGGCTGGGATAACCAACGACCAGGATTTTATGTTGATCATTGTGGCGTAGTCCGTTTATTTATTTGAGCGTTGATTTGTGCTAAATTGATTTAATGGTGTCTTTAGTATTTTATTCCTAAATTAATCAATTTCGGTAATTGATTGGAAAATAATCGAGCTTCGGATTACAACACCAAAGTATATTTTGGAGGACCATATAAAATGGTAGAAATTGTGGAAGTGAAAGTATTATATTTTGGTTAAGGCCGATCGTGTACCACACATGGCTATTTTCATCGGGAATGATAAAAATGATGAAAATGGTATACTATCTTGGCCTGGAGGCCCTAATCTATCAGCTTTGGGCGAGCATATGTAGTGTATCATATTATCAGCTTTGGGTGAGCACATATTATCAGCTTTGGGCGAGCATATATATATAGTATACTATGATGGCCTGGGGGCCCTAATCATTCAGCTTTTGGTGAGCATATATACAGTATACTATATTATCAACTTTGGGGGAGCTATACTATCTATTTTCAGTTTTGGGTGAACAGTCCTAGACTAAGGTCGGACTTTATAGATAATATTGAATGTACCGACCAAGGGAAGGTTGTGATGACATGTAATCAACCAAGTCGATTGATTGATGATTGAATCTAATTGGGTGAATTGCTGTGACTTGTGTATATTTGAAATATACTGATTTGCAGGATGGAACTGAGGCTAAGGTAAGTCCTCTGACTCGTGTTGTGCTTAGGCAGCCTAAGGTGTATTGGCTTCCTAATTGGGTCTTAGGTGGTAGAATTTGCTGAGACGTAGTCTCATCCTGGTTATGGGACAACATTTTAGGTCCCTAGATGTAGCAGACCTGGATTTTGAAGATCTCGGAAGTCCGGTGCAGTCTGCTGAAGGCTCTAGTTGGAGTGTGGAGGATGTTGAAGAGGAAGACAATGACCGGTTGTTTGTGGAACCCCCACCCCTGCTTGTAGACCGTAATTCTCAACTTGTTTAAATTGAATCAGACTTAGTAGTCCGCCTCATATATATGTGCACTGGTTTGCAATGTATATAAGTGTGGTTGTTTTTGAAAGTTCGGAATTTAGTCATACTTTTCCATCCAATTTTTTTATTGTCTGGGGATTGTTTTAAATGCTTCCGCATACGTATATTAAATGAATGGGTCGGCGATGCGTCTTGGGACATCGTTATTAACTGACCAAGGTAAGGGATGGGTGCGTACTCGAGGATCGGGGCGTGACATATATAATCGGTTTTGAAGAACACAGATAATTTTTTGTAAAAGGTTGCAAATTAAACAAAGGTATCCCTTCAGGGAAAAAAAAAGTTGCAACATCAACAAAGGTATCTATTTGGAAAAAGTTGCAAAATAAACAAATGTAACTCTTTGGGAAATGTTGCAAATTGAACAAGTATAATTTCCAAAAGTTGTCTTGGAAAGACACATATATAAAAAATTTAGAATAATAAAAATAAAAAGAAATAATATTTTTTAATAAATTAAATTCCGAATTTTCATAATTTCCAAATATACTTAATAAAAAAACGTTGAACTAATAAAGGTTAATAAGGTATGAAATAAATAAAAATAAAGAGGTTAGTGCTAATTAAACTACATACAAATATTGTGGGGTCTAGACCACACCCAACCCTTTTTTTTTTTTTTTTAACACGCTAGAGAAGGCTTACACTTATTAATTAGCTTATCGGGCCCGTTTGGTTTGGCTTTAGGGAAATGCCATTGTGAGAATGCAAATACCCTTGAGGTAAAGGGGTTTGCGGAAATGTTACACCGTTTGGTAAATTGTAGCTTTGAAAGGCAACTTAGCATAAACACCGTTTGGTAAAATTCACATTTGAAATTGACTTTTGGTATTTTTTATTTTTTATTTAAGTCAGAAAATCAAATTCCGGCGGGCGGCCAACTAGATCTAGCTGCCGAACCACCAGATCTGGTGGCCTGAGGTCATGAAGGTCAGATTTGGCCTCAAGACTGCCAGATCTGGCGGCTTGAGGTCTGCGTGACCTCAGGTGGCGTCGCCCGGCAGGCGATGCCGCCTGGGTCGCGAGTCTCACCACCCCGGGCAGTGGTCACTAGGGACGCAGGACCCCCATGCGGCGGTGGTGGCTACCGGAGAAGCCGAACTCTCAGCCGGCGGGGAAGACGAAGACGAAATGGAGAAGAAGGGGGAAGAAGATGAATAGTAGTTGATGAACAGTGAACAGGCATTTACGAAATGCCCAATGCTCAAAGCTGGTCTTCCCCAGCATTGGGAATGCTGACATTTGGCCAAGTAGCTTTCGAAAATGGTTGCCAAACATCAAATATTTTCCCCCATGGGCTTTGGGGGCCCAAAGCCCCTTGGGAAAGCTGAACCAAACAGGCCCATCTTCTCCCAACTTTCCCATGTAGGATAAGGAAAAGCACACTTTGTCTTATAAACAATCTTCCAACAAGCACCGCCACTAGCTAGCCATGATCCATTAGTCCATGCACCGTGAGGCACCACCGACAACCGTTGTTGGCTATCTTATCTGATACCGATTGAATTTGAATATTTTAGCTAATCTATGCTTATCAAATTTTTGAGTGATAGGCTTGTCCCAATTAGGATAATCTTCCTATCTTGCAATGTGCATATAATCGGTAATTTAATCTCTAAGCCATGAATATTGATTATGTATTGCATGAAAAATTGGTAAATTTGATATTTAAGCCCTAAAATCAAGTTGTCGATTTTATTTTCTCCTAAATTTGGATCAAATTAATATTTATTGCTATTTTTTAGCTTATCTTGTATGAATGAGTGCTTATCTTTTTAATTGTTTTTCTTATCTTTTTTTTTTTATCAGTCTTATTCTACTCATACTCTAATTTTCACTCCTAAACCTTTGTTATGCCTCCTTGTAAGATGTGGGAGTTGAATCTCACATCTAAAGTTAAATTGTCCCATTCTAACTTCTAAAAAGCTGGGGATTCGAACCCCCACTTCTCCCTTCTTATGTAGGAAGGGTATTGTTTTCCTTATCTAAAAAATACAGAAAGATTGCATATAAATTAGAATAAATTTTAGAATGGATTATAATAGATTCTAGATAAGATCCAATAATAGGTTATGGTGGGTTTTAGATTAGACTGCATATTTCGATAGATTTTAGAAATTTCGAATAGGTTTCCTAGTTGGAATAGGATTTAATCTAAATTATTTCCTAGTTTGGATAGAATAACCTTCATTTTAGGGTTTTTTAAATTTTATTTTATTTTGAATTTCAATAAAAATATCAAAAATATAATGTACATGTCATATAGGATTAGATGAATAGATTCTACATTATATTGCCATGTCATATGCCACGTCATTCATATGTGCCATGTTATTAATACACAACATATATGCCACGTCATCATCCACGCCATAATCTATTTGCATTTCATTTAGTGATAGTATGTTTAAATTCATTTAATTAAATTTGCATGTTATGTAGGATAATGTTATGTTAATTGGATTAGGTCATAATTAGGACTCTAGTTATTTGCATTGCATATATGTTTTTATTTTAAGATAAAAGAAAACTCCAAAAATTGTTGATTGCTTTGGTGTGTTTGACTCTTTTTTCTATCATTTAATTTATTTACTTTGGTTATTGAGTGTTATCTTCATGAGTTGCGCATAAGCATGATCATCCTTTGCATGTTAGTGGCTAGGTCAAAATCGATTCAAGTTGTCTAACAAATATTTTTAAAAAATAAAAGAGAAAATGTACCGAATGCGCATTAGATAAATCTAGTGTAATCAAGTTTCGTGTCTATAATTTCCGACTCATAGAAGTAAAGTATTCTCTCATATTTTACTTGGTTTTTTAATTAACTCACAAAAAATAGATTAGTTGTAATTCCTAATTGAAATTGATTTACATGTTAAGAACTTGAATCAAGTTGCAAATTGGTGTGGGCTTGGGAGAAGTAGAGCAAAGTGTAGGCTTAGTAATCCATTGGCTAAACCATAGGTAGTTGACCCTGTGTGAAGGTTGTGAGATGGCCATAATGAAAAAAAAAAAAAAAAAAGAAAGAAGAAAAAGGAAGAAAATGAAAAAGAAAAGAATAAATTAATAAAAAATTAAAAAATAATATTAAAAATAAAAATAATTTTTACAAAATATCATATCGGTATTGATTGTACCATGTAAGACGGCTAGTATTCATGTTAGTAATTTTCGTGTTAAAGTGGTCGATGGATTCAATTGGTAAAACGTGAAAATATATATGACTAATTGGTTTGATCGAAATGTTTAGAAATGAATTGATACAAATGCAATAGATTTATAACTTTTTTTTTATGGTACTTTTCCTTATTTTAATTTGTAGAGCCCTAGTTATGAATTCCGCTTCTAATGTTAAAAAAAATCCAAATTGTTGGTCCGAATTTTTGTTAACATGATGAGTCATTGGCTCATTTTTTAACATAAATGCTACATAAATGCTGTGTGCCCTATTTTATGTTTTGACCAGTAAAACGTGCACAGAAATCATCGACGCATTCTTCACAATAAATCATTTCCAAAGGAAACAAATGGTCTAAAAATTAGACTGATACGCATGGTTAGATGCATCACAGAACGTACGATCATAATTGCATATATATATACACACACAATAATTTAAGGATCAACTAACTTTCCAGATAACCATAATTTAAGTGCATCTTAGGTCTTTCATATAAAATGTTGTAAACTAATCTAGTGAATATAAAAAAGTGAACCATACAAGAACGATAAGTTCATATCATCTCATATTGGCACAATCCGCTCAAATTCTTTCTTTACCTGCTCATAAGATAGGTTGATTGGGAATGGTCCCTAATCATCAGTTTTTAGGCGAAACGAAGGTATGGCCACTAGATGTTTGGCTCGAGGGAGTGTAAGACCGAACTCTTCACTCATGTCGAGTTCGGACGGTGACATATTGTCTGGAAGCTCCCAATCAAAGCAATGTGCAAGTTGCGCCAATACCAGCCGGATCACAAGTAGACCTAGTTGCATCCCGGGACATCCTCTACGACCAAACCCAAATGGCACAAGTTGAAAGTCATGTCCCCGAACATCAATTTTTGTCCCTTCAAACCTCTCAGGGATGAACTTTTCGGGGTCGCCCCAACCGTGTGGATCTCTTCCAATTGCCCATGCATTCACAATGACCTAGACTTGCGCGGGATGTGGAAGCCACCGACCGAGCAGTCCTCGATTGACTCGTGTGGAAGAAGTAACGGGACGGGCGGATGTAGCCGGAGAGTCCCTTTAACGACCATGTCTAGGTAATCCAAGCTCTCTATGTCTGATTCCTCCACGATTCTGTTCATGCCCACAACTTTCTTTAGTTCATGCTGAAGTTTCTTCATCACTTGTGGATGTCTTATGAGCCCGGAAATTGCCCACTCTATTACTGTAGCCGAAGTGTCTATGGAGGCCCCCATCATGTCCTAAATATATTAAATTAAGTGGGTGCTGAATCAGTTGAAAAGAGAATGGTTCACAAGTCTTCTCATAAGATTAACGGGAATTCTCTTTCAATCAACATCTCACCAACCACGTGTAACCAATAATTCAGGAGTGGTGTCGAAAATGTCTGTTCTGGATTTTTATACTTTCCTTCTTGACAAAACGTCATCTACTCAACTTGCGTTGGGAGACAAATCATGCGTGTCTTTCGAAGCATAGACTTAACAAAGAGAATAGTGTCGGCGAATGTGAGACTTCTATATGTCCAACTTTCTCATCCACTTGACTTTTTTTTCGTCCGTTCTCATTTACTTGATTGACTGGTGGATCAATCGCTAAGCTTCATAAGGCTATTAAAAAAAAAAATTATATCTATTGATTGTTTGCATAAACTATGTAAAGACAGCCCTAAAAAGCTGTAAAGCATTTAAGTCACTAAACCGTTCATCCATCTCAAAAATCAACTATCTAGAATAATGATCTTTCGCCTCAAAACGGTGCTTTCATCTCCCTTTATTGGCTGCGTCGCGATACGTGTCCCAAAAATGAGCTCACCATATCCTATCTACCCCCAAAATGAGTTAAGATAGGGACCGCATTCATAAAAATCTTATTATAAGATAACGGTTTAATAATTGTCCCACAAACTTTGAAAAGCTACTAAAAAATCAAAAATATTGCGGGAAAGGGGAAAAGGACAAAAGGGCCCAATTTTTTTTTTTGGGTAACATATCCACACTTTGATTAACTTTTCCACATAGCAAGGCAAGGCCAGGAGGATTATAGGTTGAACTAGGATAAATTCTATTTGTCTGTAGTAGTTCCTCAATTCGTGTGGGATGGGGACTATCATGCATGGTGGTAGTATTCATGTGTCGAAATAATCTGGGGTACCTCGTCATCACAAAAGAAAATGAACACAACGATGAATTACCAGCATTATGGCTTTGATATGGGGCCTGTCCATATGGTACTCGCCTTCATTAGATCCCATGAAACCCAGCATGACGTCAACAAAGTCTTTGCTCTGCCGTTGCTCTTTCTCGTACTCCAAGTGCTCATCAATGATCTTCTCCAAGAAGGTATCAAACACTTTGCTCACAGCTTTCATGCGCCGGGTCAACCCTTGAAGATCAAGCGGAGCAAAGTATGGAATATAGTCTCCAATGTTAGGCGTCGCGGTCAATATCATCCCTTCTTGAATCCAAGCCTTAAACCCTCTCTGGTCGAACTCCTCATCCAGGTACTTCTTCCAGAAAATCATTCAGCAATTCATGTCGGTGCTCAGCGATGAGATCTTTCCACTCAGATTGATAGTGGCGCGGTCAAGAGATGCGTCTCTGAGAAAACGCACCAACAAGCCGACCTCTTCCCTTCGGATGGACTCAAAGGATTTGACGTTGGCGTTGCTAAGAAGGTCCAAAGTGCACATCTTCTGCACGTTTTTCCAGTACGGACCATAGGGTGAAAAGGATAGAGCATGTGCTTCATGGCTTCTTGTGGCGGTCGGCTTGCGAAAACAAGATCATGGGTCTTGAGGACTAGCTTCGCTGCTTCGGGCAATGAGACAATGATCGTGGGCATGAACCCTAAACGCAAGTACATGATGGGTCCATACTTTTGAGCTAATTTGCGAAGATTATGGTGAGGGTTCTTTCCTAACAAAGGGAAGTTTCCAAGAATCGGAAACCCTCTTGGGCCAGGAGGCAATTCCTTCTTCTTGCTCTGTGTTTTCCACAGCAAAGATCGAAACAAGAGATGAGCAAGTAAAGCGAAGGTGAGTGCAATCCATATCCAAGCCATTGGAGGTGGTTCCTTGGAAGCAAGTGGAGGGGAAGAGCGTGATGGGTTTTTCCTTTGATTTGTAGGTATAAATACGAGTAGGAGACGGGATCTGTGCCTAAAAATGGACAAGATACCTTGCTGAGTAACGACAAATTTTCTGGCCGATGTCACTAATTGTCAACCATTCTGTTATTATAACGTTGCTTGACGTACGAATTGTATATTCGTAGTAATTTTCCTATAGCTCCCGCTGACGGTCACTCCGTTTGAAGCGTGGTTCGAAGCGTGGACCCCAAAAGGATTTTGAGGAAATCGGTTGACTTTTTCAGCCGGACTCATCTGTCACTCTTTTCTTTTTTTCCTGTATTGCAAGGCCAGACTAAGAGACAAAATTATAAGCCAACCCACACAATCAATTTTCTTGAATATAATGAAAGAAAAAATAAATTAGATACCGAAATATAAATAATTACAATTAGAAAATATTATCACTTACTAAAAAGAAATCGTTAATGTCATTATATAAATCTATTAAATTTAAAAGATGAAAAAACAAAATTAAAATGCTTGCTTGAGGTCCGCAATCTGAATCTTTTTATTTGCTTCCTCCAACACTTGCAAAACAAATTTAAGATGCTCTCTAGATTTTGAACTTTTGTGTACGATCTAGATAGCATAATTAAATAAAGGATCATACCATTTATTTAGATTGTCAAAATTGACAACGTTAGATATGGAGTTCGAAAGTTATGAACGCTTGAAATCCCTTCTCCATCAAGACAATATGTAATTGCTTAGTATGTCAATTACTCCAATATGATAAAGAACACATAATTTATGTCATCGACTCAAATACAATTGGGACTAGAAGTGTACTTATTTCATTTTAAATTCGAGCTTTCCTAACTTATATTCACAAATACCTGTCAAAGCTTATTTTTAAGCAATTTTAAAGTTGTTCGAAAACAAGTCTATACTATTATAGTTTTAATTTATATTTATACCTTCCCAAGTAAATTTTATTGGATATTATGAATTTCTGATATCACTTAAAAAGAAAATTTCGAAGAGGAGCCAAAGACATTAGCGCAGAATGCTCCAGCCACAAGTTTAGTTAATTTTGGGAGTAAAACTAAGCACATCCTCACGTCATCTAATGCTCCAGCCTCAACCCCAGCCCCGATCAACGGTTTCCTCATGATTTTTTGTGGCCCATAGCTGATCGTTACTCCATCGTTTTACGAAGGACGTCAGTCAAGCATTTTCCTTTTCCTATTTCTCACTTTCTCTGCTCTCCCATTATCTCTCCTTACTTTTATATTCATCAACTACCCATGCATCCCCAACTTCCTTATGTATATGTATACAAAAGAAGTATTGTGCACTTATTCATTTTAATAACTAATCACTTAAAATATCGTTGGAGAAGAATACTATATATATTTTCAATGTAGTGGTCTTATACAAATTCTTTTACTTCGGCTTTATCTTGTCCATTTTTCTAATCATTTCAAATTCAGAAATGACTATCATTTTAACGTTAAATGATTTATAAATTAAATTCTAATTTAATGATTACATTAATTATTTTTATTTTCTAATAGGACCTTCGAAAGTTGAGAAATAAGTATAATTTTAACATTGTAGGTTTGAAAACGTCTCCCATATTGCGAGTCAGTGTTGTACTTTAGCTAGTACGTCCATGATGGGGTGCGATTGGACCGCACCATTTGGACTTGATATGCTACGATGAAGGGGTGTGATGGGGTCATATAAAAGACCCCTGAAGACAACCGTTGGAGTGGTTGGACAAATGTACGTTCAGAACATTTTCTTCATTTTCTCTCCCCTTTCCATCAAGGCGTTCCATTTCATCTTTGCAAGAACAATAGGCATTTACGCTGTGGAAATCGGGTGCTTTTCTCGTGATTGCATATAGACTAACGTGAGGAAGTGTTGTTCGTGATTTATTCTCAATTCAACGTTCGTTCCGGAGCTATTTGCTGTTTGCGCATCAGAATCAGGTAAGTCGTCTTTCGCCGACTTGAATTCCAACATTGGTATCAGAGCCCGGTCGTGATTTATGCCTTGTTTTTCATCGAATTTTCTCATTTACCATTTGATATTGAAATCTGTTAGGGAAATCCCTTATGATGTTTTGAAGATGACAAAATAAATCAAAGGCTACTAACATGTTTAATGGTTAAGTAATAGACCATGCAGATGATAGAACATGTAGAGGATATTGTCAAAGTGTGAAGACGACCAGAAGACTGAACATAACATATACCCAAAGTATATTATGAAGATTTCTAGACTTCTGTGTCAAAGTCTGAAGACTGCCAGACTTTAGTGTTAAAGTCTGTTCTACATCAGAAGTCTGTCAACTCTGACTAATTCCAGACTGAACGTGAATGATGAACCAGAAGACAGACTCTATGCTGAAGCTGAACTAGAAGACAGACTCTATCTGTGAAGCCGAACCGGAAGACATACTCTATGCTGAAGCTGAACCGGGTACGTACCTTAAAGCTAAATCTGTTCGAAGCAGAATATGTTCAGACTTCGATTGTAAAGTCTATTGCTATCGACTTTACATCCAGATTCGATGAACATAACTCAAGCCCAATCATACAACGGCTAGTGATCCGGTTTGGATTCCACATCAAGATTGATTTGATTGATTCAATTTAATTGATTGACGATTGGATCTTGAAGACAAGAACTTTCTATACGAAGAAGCTTTACTTATGGAAACCAAGATTCCGTTTGTATGGGCGATCGGAATCAATTTGGGATTCCACCTTTGTCACTCAACGGCTACCAAATCTTCTAGATACGAGCAGTCAATGGGTAGATTGGAAGACGATTCTCCGGGATACTGTCCAACGGCTAGTTTGGAAGTGGAGGAGTATTTAAGGAGATCATAGACCAATGAGCAAATAAGATACAGAGTGTAGAATTTATAATTCCAAAGTCTAAGCGACCTTCGATCATACACTTGTCTTTGGAGAGCTTAAACGTTTGTGATCGTGAGAGAAATACCAAAAGAGTGACTTAGTGAGATAGTGTGATCTACTAAGTGTTTGCACTCGAAGTTTTAATCTCTTGTTGATTGCATAGTGGAATCCAGCCAAGAAGGCTGTTAGCGTGGGAGAGTGGACGTAGGCTTGGATTAAGCCGAACCACTATAAATCTTATGTTCTTATTCTCTTCCTTAACTCCTTTGTTTGAAGTTTATTTTATTCCGCATATATTTGCCAAGATTTATCTTAAACACCTATTCACCCCCCTCTAGGTGTTCATACTAGCACTCTCAATTGGTATCAAAGCAGGTGCTCGGTTTATAAAAGTATTTTTACTTTTGAGCTAAAGATCTTTTATGGCTAGTATCTTGGCACCAGGACTTATGGAAGGGCAAAACAACACAAGGCCACCATATTTTGATGGAAAGGAATACGACGTGTGGAAGAACAAAATGAAAGCATTCCTAAGATCCAAAGATCCCTTGCAATGGGATGTTGTGGAAAGAGGAATCAACCCCATTGCTGCATCTACATCAAATAAGAATGTCAAAGACAAAGAAACCAAACTCCCCGCTCCTATGTCTCGGACGGAGATGTCCAAAAGAGAAGCGCTTGATGCAAAAGCCATTTATTCTTTATATTGCGCCTTGTCTCCTGCTGAATATAATAGAATCTCTTCATGTGAAACAGCAAAAGAAGTGTGGGATAAACTTCATGTTACATATGAAGGGACCGATCGTGTAAAAGAGATAAAAATAAACTTCCTGCTCGGCAAATATGAATCCTTCAAGATGAAGCAAGAAGAGTTGATTGGAGATATGTTCGATCGTTTTACAGAAATTGTAAACGGTTTGGCATATCAAGGTCATCCAATTTCTTCCCAAATGAAGGTCAACAAACTCTTGCGAGGTCTCTCAAAAGAATGGAACCATGTCAAGACCTCAATCCTGGAGACTCAAAAGATTATGCCACTTTCCGTTGATGAATTGATTGGCACTCTTCAATCCTATGAAGTGGAGCAACTCAATGATGAAGATCCCGAAGGTAAAAAGTCCATTGCTTTAATATCTAATGCTGTTTTTGATGAAACAGACTCAGAAAATGATATGGATGACGAAGAACTTGCTTTTATGATTGAGAAATTCAAAAAGTTGAGTAGAAAAGGAAGCAAATTCAGTGGAAGAAGAAAATACAAGCAGAATGACCATAACAGAACAATAAAAGAAGATGATGAGCAAGGAAATCTATGCTTGATGGCACATTCAGAATCTGAGTCTGACTCAGACACAGACTCGGAATCAAAGTCTGACTCGGACGCAGACTCAGAATCCGATGAGGAAATCGCGGTAAGCAATTCAAAAATTTCTCTCAAAGTTTCAAAGTATATAAATGAGCTTTGTTCAAATCTCAAATCTTCTCTTAAAAGGACTTTCGAACTTAAAAGGAGAATTCTTGACTTAGGCAACAAGATCTTTCTCAAAAAGAAAATTTTGAAATTTTGCAAAAAGATTTTCTACAAATAAAAGAAAATCGAGATTTGTTTGTTAAAGAAAATGATTCTTTGAAGAAAGAATTTTCAAATATTTCGACAAGATTTTCAAATGGATCAAAAACATTAGAGCATATCCTTTCTAAACAAGTTCCTTACTATAATAAGTCAGGACTTGGTTTCAATAAGGAAAATGATTCTCTAATTGATTTTCCTAAAGTCAAGGAGAGACTTAAACAAAGACCTCCAAAGGTATTTTACAAAAATCATTTTCAAAAAGTGTTTGTAAAACCTGTTGATCGAAATGCCCTCAAGTGTTCAAATTGTGGAGATTCGGAACACTTTGAGAAAGAATGTCCTAAAGTCTGGAGACCTATTAAGAAAAATTGGGTAAAAGCAGTATATTCTACTAAATCTCATGGACCCAAGAAAAAATGGGTACCAAAGAAAAGATGAGTTATTTTTGCAGGATACAAAGAAGAAAGAAGAAAGAGAGTTTGGTAAGGAATGTATATTTTTTTTTGTTCTCAATTTGATTTGGGCAATAATTCTCATTATACTTGATATTCAATATATCCTTGGTTGATTGAGATTTTATAATGATCATATTTTGCTTTATTGAAGAAAGAATCGTATGATTTGTTTTTGTGATTCGAGATTTGATTTAATACGTGTGATTATTTGAGATAATTCAAATTTTTTTGTCTAATTTTATGCTCTCAAATTGTCATATTTTGCAAAGTAAAATTCTGATTCTACGTGATACTAATTTTGCAAGATATTCTTTTCTGAGATACTCAAGGATTTTATTCTCTCTGATTTTATCGTATTATGACTAAGTAAGAATTTATTTTTCAAGATATTATTGGGCACAATATTCTTTCTTTGAGTACTCTGTTATGATGAATTAAGAAAGAATATTTGGAGATTATATATTTTGCTCTAACGTCATGGAAGGATCCAAATTGATGGATACCAAAAAGGAAATGAGTTGATTGCAGGAAATTCTTTAAGGGATCAATGATCGTAAATCTATGAAAATCATGGTGCAATCAGAAAATATCTCCCGCGACAATTGGTAATGATTTTTTTATCAATGGTATATTTGAAACATATACCTGAGTAAGAGAATTTTTTTTTTTATCCTGCCTTGCAAATTTCTATGTGCATTTATCATGATTTTGGAAGATTATTTATTATATTGCGAATATCTTTTGTTATAAATATAAGGTATTGCAATTTTGGCACGTGATAGAAATATCTATTTTCCCTTTGCAAAATGCATATATGAAATTTATGCTCAAGGAAATCTTTTTGATCTTGAAAGATATTACTGCATATTCATGGATATTCTTGCTATATTCTTAGAAGAGATATATTCTATCTTAGCAAGTTTGATATGCAAATCAAAGGAATATATTACGTGACATTTTTGCAAAGATTATTATCTGTTATATAAGAATTTGCAGGTCACAAAAGAATCTTCCATATGGATTTTGGAAAACTCAATCAGAAAATCATGGAAATTCTATATTATCTTTTGGAAGTTCAAAAATCCTATTCCTTGTGCAAAATTTTTGCTTATTGAGGAAATCCCTTATGTACAAAAGGTTGAATAGTTCTGAATTTTAATATTTGATAATTTTATATATGCTATTCAATTTTTCTATTTGAAGAAAAAGGTATTATATATCACGTGGATATTATTACAGCTTATTTGTGCAAAAAGTTTGTTAAGTTTATGCAGTTGAATTCGAGAAGAGCTTGATTGAAGAAAATAAATTTTTGCCTCGAATTTTAAAATGCAAGTGATCGTTGCAGATGTTGTTGCTACAAAGGAAATACTGGAAAAATATTATGTTTAACGTACACAAGCAGCAATTATTTCTATTCGCAAATATTATCATGATCACAGGGGGATAAAGCAAATCCAAAAGAAAAGGAAAAGAATCGTGATCATCTCAAAAAGGCAACAAATTGAGGGGGAGCTTTGATCAATTTTGGAAAAATCTTTTTGAATTAATTGTGATCTTATTATGGATGGAATGAAAGGTAAATGTGTCAGAATTTGTTCAAAAAAATCCGGTTAGTGCATCTTTTATTACCTTTTGTCATTAACAAATCTCTTACTGATATTATCATTTTATTATGACAAAAAGGGTACGTGAATTTCATGATGCATCTATGATTTTTATTGGATATTTGCTGATATATATGATCGAAGTGAGCTATATTGCATATCTTTAATATTCGACTTGTTTTATAAAAGCTGATCTTTTTGGAAATTATATGTCATTTTATAATCTCTACGTGAATCTATTGTTATTACTTTTTGATTATGACAAAAAGGGGGAGAATATATGAATATGCATATGTGCTGATTGATTGATATTATTGCATAATATTAAGCTGCGATTATTTTTCTATATATTGTTATGCTCAATCTATTTGCTATCTTCCGATATCCTTTGATTTAAATTAATATTTTTAAAAGTATGTTTACAAATCTGCATATTCAGATATTGTTTTGTCATCATCAAAAAGGGGGAGATTGTTAGGGAAATCCCTTATGATGTTTTGAAGATGACAAAATAAATCAAAAGCTACTAACATGTTTAATGGTTAAGTAATAGACCATATAGATGATAGAACATGTAGAGGATATTGTCAAAGTGTGAAGACGACCAGAAGACTGAACATAACATATACCCAAAGTATATTATGAAGATTTCCACTCTTCCGTGTCAAAGTCTGAAGACTGCCAGACTTTAGTGTTAAAATCTGTTCTACATCGAAGTCCGTCAACTCGACTAATTCCGGGCATCGAACGTGAATGATGAACCGGAAGACAGACTCTATACTGAAACTGAATTAGAAGACAGACTCTATGCTGAAGCTGAACTAGAAGACATACTCTATGCTGAAGCTAAACTTGATACAGACCTTAAAGCTAAATCTATTCAGAAGCAGAATATGTTCAGACTCAGATTGTAAAGTCTATTGCTATCAGACTTTACATCCAGATTCGACAGAACATAACTCAAGCCCAATCATACAACGGCTAGTGATCTGGTTTGGATTCCACATCAAGATTGATTTGATTGATTCAATTTAATTGATTGACGATTGGATCTTGAAGACAAGAACTTTCTATACGAAGAAGCTTTACTTATGGAAACCAAGATTCCGTTTGTATGGGCGATCGGAATCAATTTGGGATTCTACCTTTGTCACTCAACGGCTACCAAATCTTCTAGATACAGAGCTGTCCAATGGGTAGATTGAAAGACAATTCTCCGGGATACTGTCCAACGGCTAGTTTGGAATTGGAGGAGTATTTAAGGAGATCACGGACCAATGAGCAAATAAGATATAGAGCGTAGAATTTATAATTCCAAAGTCTGAGCGACCTTCGATCATACACTTGTCTTTGGAGAGCTTAAACGTTTGTGATCGTGAGAGAAATACCAAAAGAGTGACTTAGTGAGATAGTGTGATCTACTAAGTGTTTGCACTCGAAGTTGTAATCTCTTGTTGATTGCATAGTGGAATCCAGCCAAGAAGGCTGTTAGCGTGGGAGAGTGGACGTAGGCTTGGATTAAGCCGAACCACTATAAATCTTGTGTTCTTATTCTCTTCCTTAACTCCTTTGTTTGAAGTTTATTTTATTCCGTATAAATTTGCCAAGATTTATCTTAAACACCTATTCGCCCCCTCTAGGTGTTCATACTAGCACTCTCAAAATCAAGAGTATGAAATCTACACTGTTTGGATCTCTGATAGTCGGAATTGCAATATGAAAAACTCGAAATTGAACCAGAGCAAAGAACGGATTCGGGGTCGCGTGCATCCATGAGGTTTTGGCCGTTTTTCGAAATAATTTTTTAGCCAAAATTAATTTTTGAATATACAAGGTGAAAGAGCTCGTCGAGATGAGTCCGACGATGGGTCGAGCGCCGCCGGAAGACGCCGGACACGCCCACACGGGCATCTAGAAGCTGCTACGCGTGGACGCCACGTGCCTGAAGCGCTGGCAAAGCCAGCGCGTGCGCCACACACGCTGGTTGGTGAACTGGCACATGCGCGACGCGCGCCGGCCGGCGAACCGACGCGTGGTGACGTCACTGTGACATCATCCAACGGTCGGTCGTCGGATGACGTCACTGCGGCGACCTGACCCATGACCCGACTCGACCGTTGACCAGTCAACTGGTCCGATGGCCAAACCAGTCGGACCGGCCAGGAGCCATTTGGCTCGTTGGCGCGTGCGCCACACGCGCCGCGCACTCAGGCGGGGCGTGGGGGCGCGTGCGGGCTCCGATTGGAGCGTGGTCAACGGCGTTTGGTTCGTATGAATGTTCTCTACACAGTGGCATAATTATTCTATACTTTTGAATTTTATAAATGTATGAAAATGCGCAGGAAACCCTATGTACGAGTATTTTTTGGGATTTAATGCAGTTTATTCATTTGTAGCTTATATTTTCTTGTGATTTAGGAAATACAGTAGCTAGCTTGTGTGCAAATGATGTTATATATGCTGTGTAGAGCTTGGTTCAATGATATGAAGTATATCTTTTAATATACTTGCAATTTTCTAGTTGCCAGAAAATTAGAACAATGGTAGGAAATCCATTACATGTTGAATTGCAATTTTAATTATAGTTGAAGCATGATTGTTGTTTATACGTTGGTTATTATCATGCTATGTTTTTTGTGTTAAGGAAAAATGTAGAAATTACATAAGGTCATGTAATTATTTTTTCTAGTGGGAGTTCGTAGGTTGGTAGAATTGAAAGGAGTTCTCACCTAGAACTTAAAATTTGCGCAAATTAGACTAATTAATGATAATAGAACAATTGTACATAGAAGTTGATTGGAAACATTGTGAACTTTTGCTTTTGTGTCTTTTGTTGTATTATCATTAATTTAGTTTGTCTTTGCTGCAAATTAAATATGTGTGTTACTCTGTATAGTGTGCTAGTATTGATTCTGCGTTTATTATGTCAATGTGTTATAGCAATTGATTATGGCTTCGGCATCCAAGACCATTGTGGCTGACCTTAATAAGGGTGAGAAGCTGAACGGTGACAATTATGATATTTGGCACCGAAAGGTTCAGTACATCCTTGAGGAGCAAGAAATTTTTGGAAACCCTCAACCATACCATGGATGAACCCGAGCATGGAACTTCAGCTCAACACAGGAGAGATCTGGAAGCTTATCAAGCTTGGAAAAAGAAAAATAGCATTGCTCGCATCACGTTGCTGAGCTGTATGCAAGATGATCTCATGTGTGAGTTTGAGAGTTATGACAAAGCTCAAGCTATGTGGGTTGCCTTGAGAGATAAGTTTAGGGGTACATCTGCCACTAAGCTAAGGAGACTCACCATCAAGTTTGACACATTCCAAAAGCGCCCAAATGTTACGATGAGGCAGCATCTTCGGGAAATGTCAAACATGATCCGTGAGCTGAAGTCGGCAGGTCACTCCCTTACTGATGAACAGCAAGTTCAGGCTGTTATAAGGTCTCTTCTTGATAATTGGGAGCATATGAAGATCAATATGACGCATAATGAAAACATCGTCACTTTTGATGATATTGCGCGTCATTTGGAATTAGAGGATGAGCGCCTAGAGGCTGCGAAATCCTCTACCCATGCTTATGTTGCTGAATCGAGTTCGCGCAAAGCTTCGGGCTTCAAGCGTAAGAGGAATCTTCAATTCAACAACAAAAGGAAGATGACTGATCAGGGACCTAAGAGGGCTGAGACCTTCCGACGCAAGAAGCGTGGTGGGAAGAAGGACAAGGCCAAGATGGAGTGCCACAATTATGGCAAGCTGGGTCACTTTGCTCGTGAATGCACTGAGCCGAAGAAGGTACCTTATTACTCAATTACTTTGAGTAATGCTTTTGTTTCTAGTACTCTAATGCTTGCTGAATCTCATCCAATGTGGACTGTAGACTCAGGAGCAACAGACCATGTAGCTAGAGACCGAGAAGCATTTATGGAGTATCGTCAGGTACCGCCTAGAAGAAGATGGATATATGTTGGGAATAACTCAAGAGTTGAAGTGAAGGGTATCGGCACATGTAAATTAATCTTACGTGGTGGTCGAAACCTATTCCTGCATGATGTCCTTTATGCTTCAGATATTCGACAAAACTTGGTCTCTGTAGTTGTTCTTCTTAGCTTAGGTTATGTATTGAATTTTCATGGTGATTGTGTTGACATTTTGTATGGAACAGTTTATTATGGTTCAGGTCATGTATCGAATGGTTTTATGGTGTTAGACATTGACTATGATCAGTACAATGTTAATGTTGATGGTTGTTTCTCTTTAATTGCGTCTTCTAATAATGTTGAGATTGATGCAAGTACTTGGCATGCTAGATTAGGTCACATTGGATTGCAAATAATGCAAAGATTAGCTAGAAAAGGCCTTTTAGGGTCACTCACTAATGTTAGTCTATCCGTATGTGAACATTGTCTAGCGGGAAAAACAACTAGGAAACCATTCGGTAAAGGGACTAGAGCTGAATTTCCATTGCATATCATACATTCTGACATTTGTGGTCCTTTGAATGTGAGGGCGAGGCATGGAGCCTCATATTTCATCACTTTCATAGATGACTTTACACGTTTCGGTTATGTCTTTCTGATCTCCCATAAGTCAGAAGTATTAGATTGGTTTAGACGATATATAGCGATGGTAGAGAATCGGTTGAACAAAACAATAAAGGCATTGAGAACCGATCATGGACGTGAGTATCTATCTGAGCAATTCAAGGCTCTTTGTGATGAAAAGGGAATTGTACGACAATTGACTATTCCTGGACAACAAAATGGGGTAGCTAAGAGAAGGAATAGAACCCTATTGGAAATGGTTAGGTCTATGATGGCGCAAGCAAATTTACCTATCTCCTATTGGGGAGATGCGTTATTGACTGCTGCCTATATACTTAACTGTGTGCCCTCAAAATCGGTCACTTCCACCCCTTATGAATTATGGACTGGTAGGAAACTAGACTTGAGTAGTCTACGTCCATGGGGATGTGCAGCTTATATTTATGATTCTTCTCATAAACATAGCAAATTAGGCCATAGAGGGAAGAAATGTATCTTTATAAGATATTGTTAGCACTCCAAAGGGTACGTGTTCATAGATGAACAAGCTTATGGAAGTGTGACCGAAATGGAGTCACAAGATGTCACGTTCTTGGAGAATGATTTTCCTAGTAAATGTGAGATTGATAAGGACTTCCAATTATATGAGATGGAAGATCCTGATAATACACCCACTGATGTTGTAGAGAGAAATGAAGATTTACCTTAACACACAAGACCTAGTGGGAGTGTTGCATCGCCTGATGAATTGAATTCAAGAGAAATTCAATTACGTAAAAGTAATCGTAAAAGTATTCCTCGTCGTCATTTTGAGATTGAAGGGGAAGCATTTATGATTACTCAAAAAGACGATGCCGAGCCTAAGACTATTCAAGAGGCTCTCTCATCCTCTGATAAGGAAGAATGGAGAAAAGCTTTGGAAGATGAAATGGAGTCTATGAGGGCAAACCATGTCTGGGACTTGGTTGATCTACCACCCAATCGTAAGGCCATTGGAAACAAATGGGTCTTCAAGATTAAGCGTAGGGCAGATGGATCCATTGAAAAGTATAAGGCTCGCCTTGTGGCAAAAGGTTATACTCAACAAGAGGGTATAGATTATGAGGAAACTTTTTCACCAGTTCTAAGGTTTACCTCAATACGCCTTATTATAGCCATCATTGCACATTTTGACTTTAAATTACATCAGATGGATGTAAAGATGGTTTTTTCTCAATGGAGAATTAGATGAGGAAATATGTATGAAACAGCCAATAGGTTTCATAGCTAAAGGTCAAGAGCATAAAGTTTGCAAGTTTCATCGCTCAATATATGGCCTTAAGCAATCATCTAGATAGCGGTATCTTCGTTTTCATCGAGTAATAATAACTTTTGGTTTCACGATGATCAAAGAAGATCACTGTGTATATGTCAAGCGGTCCAAAGATAAATTTGTGATTTTATCACTTTATGTGGACGATATTCTATTTGCTGGAAATGACAAGGTTTTGGTTATCACCATAAAAGAATTGTTGTCCTCCAATTTTGAGATGAAGGACATAGGAGAAGATGCTTATATATTAGGAATTAAGATCGAAAGAGATCGATCGAGGAAACTCCTTACTTTATCACAAGAGTTTTATATTATGAAGATTCTTGAGCGTTTCAATATGCAGCATTATAATCCCATTGATACCCCAGCCATGCAAGGTAAAGGCCTAAGTACTAAGATGTGTCCTAAGACTCCAGAAGAAATTAAAGTGATGGAAACTGTTCCTTATGCTAGTACGGTCGGAAGTTTGATGTATGCTATGATGTGTACACGACCCGACATATGTTATGCCGTGGGATTGGTGAGCCGATATCAATCAAATCCTGGTCAAGTACAATGGAAAGCAGTGAAGAGGATTCTGAGATACTTGAAGGGCACCATGGACTATCAACTTTGTTACCAATGGAATGATTTACGCCTATTGGGTTATTCAGATGCCGATTGGGGTGGAGACCTAGATGAGTGTAAATTGACTTCTGGATATGCGTTCTTGCTCAATGGAGGTGCGATTTCTTGAAATAGCAAGAAACAGACATGTACGGCCTTGTCTACGATGGAGGTAGAATTTATTGCATGTTCTGCCGCATTGCAAGAAGCAGTATGGTTAAAACGTTTCTTGGAAAATTTAGCCACTGTCACTGAAGTTCCAAGACCGGTGACAGTTTATTGCGATAGTCAAGCAGCCATTGCCTATGTGAAAGATCCCAAGTATCATGGAAGGACAAAGCACATTGACATAAAGAACAACTTCATCAGAGATATTATAGCGCAGAAAGAAGTGATCCTACAATACATTTCAACTAATAGAATGGTTGCTGATCCATTTACAAAGGCTATTCCTAGAGACATATTCTTGAACCATAGGATGTCACTAGGATTGCGTAGAATGTGATATATGTTATTGTAGAGGATCATTGGTTTATGTATTTGTGGACAGATGTATTGTACTTGTTTGTTTATTAGTGATTTGATGTTTTATCAATAAGTACAAATCCACTATGAGACTAGCACAAACACACATATATTATTGAAAAGTATGTCAGCGGGCAATGATTGGCTCACTCACACGAGCAATCGCCTTAAGTGTTTTAGATAGCACGTTCAGATGAGACGTTATGTACAAATATATGCTGAAGAGCAAGTTTGGTACATAAAATATGTCGCCTTGGTTGGAGTCAAGATGAGGTCTATGATTTTTTTATAACAAGACTGAACATGATATTCCCACAATCATGCATGCCTGAAAGATGTCAGATGCGAGTACTTAATCGGGCGCTATAGAAAGCGAGCTAATATAGCACTCGGGCTAAACATGAGTACGTGAGAAGCATGTGACTATGTTTAGGCTAAGATCTGTATGGTGGATATATTTGATAAATGACATACGCTCTTATAGAAAGAGTAATCTACTATAGCATGTAATTCATACTACATGTGCATTGTACGACTAATAAGGGAAGATGAATAAAATTATCTCTATTTGCTCATCGTGTGAACCCTTGAGGTAATTTGTAATTTACCTCAATTTTGTGCTTTATGTTACTTCTGACTATGTTTTCAAAGTGAAAGATCAATGTTGCTATTTTAGCATGTTACGGGCGGTCATGAATAGATATGGCCTATGGGACGTGTCTAGAAAAGAAATTGTTCTGAAATTGAGAGACATGAGTGCGAAGGAAGACTATTGTTATTTTACATCTATCACATGTATTTACTGGTTGACCAATTATATCGCCCTATGTGGTTGCGGATGTATTTGTAAATATATGGTGTTTTTGAGAATAATCAAGTATAACATTTAAGGGATAGATATACTTGGATTGATGTAACAAAATATGTCTAGGGCACTGTGAGACATCGATTGTTTATTTCTCTTCGGGGTTGTAGCCATTATGTTATCCCTAACAGGTGCATAATTTGAGCTCCCAAGTGCAGGTGTACTCATTGGTCGCACGGCTTATTTGCCAATATGAATTGTTTTGTAAAGTTGATGAATGTTGAATGCCTTATATTCTTGATAGAGAGCTATCAAGTCCATCATGTCCGAGTGGGAGATGTTGTACTTTAGCTAGTACGTCCATGATGGGGTGTGATTGGACCGCACCATTTGGACTTTATATGCTACGATGAAGGGGTGTGATGGGGTCATATAAAAGACCCCTGAAGACAACTGTTGGAGTGGTTGGACAAATGTACGTTCAGAACATTTTCTTCATTTTCTTTCCCCTTTCCATCAAGGTGTTCCATTTCATCTTTGCAAGAACAATAGGCATTTACGCTGTGGAAATTAGGTGCTTTCCTCGTGATTACATCCAGACTAACGTGAGGAAGTGTTGTTCGTGATTTATTCGCAATTCAACGTTCGTTCCGAGGCTATTTGCTGTTTGCGCATCGGAATCAGGTAAGTCGTCTTCTGCCGACTTGAATTCCAACCGTCAATGATTGATGCGGTTGTGGGGGTGGGCAATCATTGTTTTAAGTGATTATTGGTGGAAGCTTGAATAAATCAGGGTGTATGAAATGAACATTGATGGGCAAATGAAAAAGCAAGATAGAATATGATCAGAGTATCATGGCCCAAAAGAACGACGATCCAAGAGGTTTCTAAGGGACGGCCGTGACACGTATACGGATCAAGCGACCCTCGGCTTGTATCCCCGACTACTAGGATTTTCTCGAGTCTTCTAGAATACTCCTGGGGTGGGTGATACGGTAATTGTATTCGTATGTAATAAATGTGGATAGTTGGTTGTTGGGGAGATGTAATTTCCACCATTAGATCAATTAGAGATCTACGGATATGGTTTGCCTTGTCTTTGTATAAATAGGGATCTCCTCCCCCTCATAGTATCATCTCATTCGCAAGTAATGCAATCCAAAGGTTCTCTCTCTAGAGTTTCTCTCTCTAAAGATCCTTGTGAGTTGAGTGTGAGAAAGGCCGACTTGGGAGAAATTCCTAAGGCTGCACAGGTAAGGGAACGCTAGATCAATCGGCTTGTGACACGTGGTATCAGAGCTGAAGTTTGTTCCAAGCGCAAGGACAATGGCTGATCCACGATTTAATGAGGTGCTCGCCATGGGTGGTGGCTACGTAGATCGTGGGAGGAATGCCGAGAAGGGCGCTGCTAAGGGCAAGAAGAACCGTGGTGGTTCAAGTTCTAGGGATCCAACGGGGGATCTTGCACAACAGATGGCGAAGCTAGAGTTGTTCGTCACCATTGTCCAAGGATTGGTCGATGACCTGACCCAAACCGTGGACGGAGTAGATGCCGGAAGGGAGGAGCTCGTTGCTGAGATGCAAGAGCTCAATACCGACATGGGAGAGCTCTGACACGAGTTGCTGGAGACCCTATAGGAAGAGCTCGCGCAATGATATGAACCTTTGGAGGCCATGATGGCGGCCATGCGCATGGAGATAGTGGACCTCAAGAGCAAGCTCGCTGAATCGGAAGCTGCATGCGTGAACGAGGTGATCACCGTGCAAGGTCCACAAGTGGATACGCTGAAACCGAAGGAATTCCGGGGCTTGCGGGTGGCCAAAGACGTGGACAACTTCCTATGGTACATGGAGCGGTACTTCCAAGCCATGGGGATCAATGACGAGCAATCACGGGTAAACACTACATCTATGTACTTAGTCGATAATGCATTGTTGTGGTGGCGTCGTCAGTCGGGTGATAGGTGTGGGGATCCTATCATGATGTGGGGTAAATTCGTCGAGGAATTCTGACGGAACTACTTTCCCGCTTATGTGGAGAAGGAAGCTTGTGACGAGCTGAAGCGTCTTGAGCAAAAAGGTGGTGTGCGCAACTACATCAAGTGGTTTTCGGAATTGTTACTCCAACTCCCTTCGATGAATGAGATGGAAGCATACTACCAATTCATGAATGGTCTCAAGCCTAGGCATATTTCCTTCATAATCAAGGTTTAGGGCATAGACTTGTTAAGACATTGTCTGACCCCATTGTGGGTTTAATCTTTTCAAGTCCTTAGACAGAGGTGAGAGCCATTTGTTTTGGGTGGCCGCTAGAGGCCGAGACTGAGCGCACCGTGCTCCCTATCTACGGGAACCTCGACTGGACCCATGAGCTCATGGTTACTACTATTTGGGTTGATGAGGGCTTACCTCAGTTGGTACCTCCTATTCAAGGTGTGGTTTCATCACGAGCCCAATGGTGTTCGGGAGGACCCCTTGGATGGCTTTGACGGACTTGCCGTCGAGGACGAGTATCTGGTGGATCTTGACCCAGTGCATGACGCCGATATCATAGCTGAGATCAAGGTGGACCAGAGACATGAGGGTTAGGTGCCTGCAGTAGGGGTAACTGAGCTTCTAGACATCGAAATCCCTGACAGTGTCCTGATAAACCCGGATCCCAAGTAGATAGGGTCCGGGGTAGGGTAGCCTAGTAGCCTCTTTTGAATTAGACTTATGTATGTAAACTCGATGTGTTTATAAAAGTGTGGTTGGTTTTATATGGTTATCCTGCTTTTCTATCCCATGTTGATTGTTGTCTGGAGTTATAGTTCGCTTCTGCATATGCATGAATCGTCTGGGTCGGTGACGCGTCTTGGGAACGTCGCAATTTGATCGACCACCGAGGGATGTGCGTGCACTCGAGGTTTGGGGTGTGACATCCCTGCCTAAAGTGGTATTAGAGTTAGTCAGTGTTTGGAGTGATAAGGTACGATGGGTCATAGGATAGTTAGTAGGAAATGACTTTTTCTTATGCTGATGCATGTGACTGATAGCTGATTGGTAGATTGTTTGGTGTGGATCACTCAGTTTCTAATTTTGTGTGAAATTGGAAAGCAGGTTCCATAGAGAGTCTACAAGATGAGTGATTAGGAGCAAAGAACGCCTAGGAAGAGGACCATAGGATCTGTCGCTCGAGGTAAGACACCGACAAAGGTTGGTACCCGAGGAAGAGCGTCGGCTCAAGCCATCGCCAGTAGGGAAGTGCCACCGCAAGTCAATACTGGTGTAGCAGCACCTAGCGATCCTAGAATTGAGGGGATCATGCAAGCGCTAGAGACGTTGGGGAACATGATAGGGCAGTAGGCCCAAAATCAAGCTGCCGCCGCCACCACTACAGCCATCGCTACTGCCGCCGCCACTGCTACCTCCAATGCCATTGCTGCCGCAATTATTGCCGCACCTGCTAAGGTTCTGAAATTGCTAGTATGAACACCTGGAGGGGGGTGAATAGGTGTGAAGTAAATTTTTCGCAAAGAACAGTAGAAATATTTTTCTTTTGAAATTGAGTTTGAAGAACAACGGACTTTTGAAACTGAGTTTGAAGAACGACAAATTTTGAGCGAGTTCAGACTTTAGTAGTTAAATAGAACTATGAACAAAATAAATGAGTTCCTGGAAGAGAACAAGAACACATATTTTATAGTGGTTCAACTTAAATCAAGCATATATCAACTCTCCCACGCTAACAGCCTTCTAACTAGATTCCACTATGCAGTCAACAAGTGATTATAACTTTGAGTGCAAACACTTAGAAGTAAATCACACTATCTTATTAAGTCACTATTTTGATACTTCTCGCACGGTCACAAACGTTTAAGCTCACCAAAGACAAGTGTATGATTGAAGGTCGTTCAAACTTTGGAATTATAAAATTCTACGCTCCGTCTCTTACTTGCTCATCGGTCCTTGATCTCCTTAAATACTCGTCCACTTCCAAACTAGCCATTGGACAGTATCTTAGAGGATAGTCTTCCAATCTACCCATTAGACAGCCCATACAAACAGAATCTTAGTTTCCACAAGTAGAGCTTCTTCGTATAAAAAGTTCTTGTCGTCAAGATCTAATTATCAATCAATTAGATTGAGTCAATTAAATCGATCTTGATGTAGAATCCAAACCAGATCACTGGACATTATACATTTAGGGCTTGTGTTATGTTCTGGATATAAAGTCTAAGAGTAATAAACTTTACAATCTGAGTTCGAGTGAAATAGATTTTACAATCCGAGTCTGAGTGCAATAGACTTTACAATCTGGATGTAAGTTTAAACATATTCTGCTTCTGAACAAATTTAGTTTTAAGGTTTGAACACAGTCTGAATAAGTTCAACTTCAGCATAAAGTCTGTCTTCTGGTTCTTCCAAGTATAGACTTTGATAATATCCTTTACATGTTCTATCATCTGCATAGTCTGTTACTCAACAATTAAACACGTTAGCACCTTTTGATTTATTTTGTCATCTTCAAAACATCATAAGAGATTTCCCTAACAATCTCCCTTTTTTATGATAACAAAACAATCTCTGAATATGCAGATGTGTAATCACACTTTTAAAAATAATAAATCAATGCAATTTTAAATAATAATGTAATTTAAGATAGCAAATAGATTGAGCATATAATTATATATGTAAAGATAATCGCAGCTCAATAAATATCAACACATATGCATATTTATATTCTCTCCCCCTTTTTGTCATAATCAAAAAGCGATAATAGTGGGAATAGTATCACGTAGAGAATATAAAACAATAACAAATATATCTTGTATGAAGCAAATTTTTTGAAAAATCAGTTTTTATAAAGTAAATCGAATATTAAAGATATGTAATATAGCTCACTTCGATAATATATATCAGCAAATATCCAATAAAAATCACGGATGCATTATAAAATTCACTTACCCTTTTTGTCATGATAATATCAATAAGAGAATTGTTAATGACAAAAGGTAATAAAAGATGCACTAACCGGATTTCGTAGATCTTAACAAGTTCTGTCACATTTACCTTCTCCTTCATTCCATAATAATCAAGATCACGATCAATTCAAAAAGATTTTTCCATAATTGATCAAAGCTCTCCCTCAATTTGTTGCTTTTTTGAGATGATCACGATTCTTTCCTTTCTCTTGGATTCGCTTTCTCCCCCTGTCATCATGACAATATTTGCGAATAGCACTAATTGTGGCTTATGCACATTGAGCAGAATATTTTTCCATTATTTCCTTCGTAACAACAATATCCACAACGATCATTTGTATTTTGAAATTCAAGACAAAAATTTATTTTCTTCAATCAAGCTCTTCTCGAATTCAACCTACATAAACTTAACGAACTTTTTGCACAAATAAGCTGTAATGATATCCACATAATATATAATGCCCTTTCTTCAAATAAATAAATTGAATAGCATATATAAAATTAAAATTCATAACTACTCAACCTTTCGTACGACACATTAAAGATTTTCTTAACAATTGGCAAAAATTTTGCCTAAGGAAGGAATTTTTGAACCTCTAGAAGATGGTATAGAATTTCCATGATTTTCAAATCAAGCTTTTCAAAATCCATATGGAAGATTCATTTGTCATCTACAAATTCTTGTATAATGGATAACAATCCTTGCAAAAATATCACGTAATACCTTCCTCCAATTTGTGGATCAAAACTTGTTAGATATAAGATATCTTCTAAGAATATAGCAAGACTATCCATGAATATGCGATAATATCTTTCAAGATCAAAGGGATTTTCTTAAGCATAAATCTCAAAAATATATTATTGATGCATTTCACAAAAAAAAGTAGATATTTTTATCACGTGCCAAATCAAGCAATAAAAAAAACTGCAATGCCTTATGTTTATAACAAAAAGATATTTGCAATATAAATGATATATAATTCATAGGCAATCATCTAAAATCATGTAAATGTATGTAGAGATTTACAAGGCAGGATAAAAAAAAAAATTCTCTTACCCAAGGTATATGATTGCAATATACCATTGAAAAAAAAAATCATTACTAATCTTTGCCTGAGATTCTTTTCTTATTACACCAAAATTTGCGTAGATTTGCAATCATTCTTGCCTTATTGAATTTCCTGCAATCAACTCATTTCCTTTTTTGTTATCCATCAATTTGGATCCTTCCATTTCGTTTGAGTAAAATAGAAAATCTCCATACATAAACAAATATTCTTTCTTAATTCATCATAACAAAGTATTTAAGGAAAGAATATCTTTGCACAATAAATTAATATCACATAAAACAGATTTTCACTTTGTAAAATATGACAAAATTAGAGAGCATAAAATTAAACAAAATAATTTGCATTATCTCCAAGAAAGATATCAAATCAATCACACATATTAGATCAAATCGCAACTCACGAATCACAAAAACAAATCATACGATTCTTTCTTCAATAAAACAAAATATGATCATTATAAAAATCTCAATCAACCAATGATATATTGTATATCAAGCATAATGAGAATTATGTGCCCAAATAAAAAAAATACAATCCTTACGAATTTCTTCTTTTCCTTTATTTCTTGCAAGAACAACTCATCCTTTCTTTGGTACCCATATTTTCTTGGGTCCATGAGAGTTAGTAGAGTATGATGTTTTTACCCAATCTTTCTTAATAGGCCTCCAGACTTTAGGACATTCTTTCTCAAAGTATTCTAAATCTCCACAATTTGAACACTTGAGGGCATTTCAACCAACAGGTTTTGTAAATATCATTTGAAAATGCTTTTTGTATGGAAATTTAGGAGGTCTTTGTCTAAGTCTCTCATTGACTTTAGGAAAATCTATTAGAGAATCACTTTCCTTATTAAAACCAAGTCCCGACTTATTATAGTAAGGTACTTGTATGGAAAGGACATTCTCTAATGTTTTTGAACCATTTGAAAATCTTGTCGAATATTTGAAAATTCTTTCTTCAAAGAATCATTTTCTTTGACAAGTAAATCTCGACTTTCTTTTGTTTGTAGAAAATCTTTTTACAAAATTTCAAAATTTTCTTTTTGAGAAAAATCCTGTTGCCTAAGCCATGAATTCTCATTTTTTAGTTCGGAGATCCTTTTAAGAGAAACTTTGAGATTTAAGCAAAGCTCATTTATATACTTAAACACTTTAATAGGAATTTTTGAATTGTTTACTTCAATTTCCTTATCGGATTCTGAGTCTGTGTCCGAGTTAGACTTTGATTCTGAGTCTGATTCTAATTCCGAATTTCAGTTTGAATCTGAATGTGACATCAAGGATATATTTCCTTGCTCGTCATCTTCTTTCATTGTTCTTTTCTAGCCATTCTGCTTGTATTGTCTTCTTCCACTGAATTTCCTCCCTTTTTTACTCAACTTTTTGAATTTCTTGATCATAAAAGCAAGTTCTTCCTCGTCCATGTCATTTTCTGAGTCTGTATCAGCGTTAGATTTAAGTGCAATGGACTTCTTACCTTCGGGATCTTCATCATTGATTGTTCAACTTCGTAGGATTGAAGAGTGCCAATCAATTCATCAACAGAAAGTGGCACAATCCTCTGAGTCTCTTGGATTGAGGTCTTGATATAGTTCCGATTTTTTTAGAGACCTCGCAAAAGTTTGTTGACCTTCATTGGGGAAGAAATTGGCTGACCTTGATATGCTAAATCATTTACAATTTCTGTAAAACGGCTGAACATATCTCCAATAGACTCTCCTGGCTTCATCTTGAAGGATTCTTATTGGCCAAGCAAGAAATTTACTCTTGTCTCTTTTACACGATCAATCCCTTAATAAGTAACATGAAGTCTATCCCAAACTTCTTTAGCTATTTCACATGAAGAGATTCTATTATACTCAACATGAGACAATGCACAACATAAAGAATAAATGGTTTTTCGCATCAAGAGCTTCTCTTTTGGACATCTCCGTCCGAGACATAGGAGTAAGTGGTTTGACTTCTTTGTCTTTTCCATTCTTATTTGACGTAGATGTAGCACTGGGATTGATTCATTTTTCCACAACATCTCATTGCAAGGGATCTTTGGATCTTAGGAATGCTTTTATTTTGCTCTTCCACACGACATATTCCTTTCCATCAAAATATGGTAGCCTGGTGTTGCTTTGCCCTTCCATAAGTCCTAGTGCCAAGATATTAGCTATAGAAGATCTTTAGCTCAAAAGTAAAAACACTTTTATAAACCAAGCACTTGGCTCTGATACCAATTGAAAGTGCTAGTATGAACACCTAGAGGGGGTAAATAGGTGTGAAGCAAATTTTTCGCAAAGAATAGTAGAAATATTTTTCTTTTGAAACTGAGTCTGAAGAACAACAGACTTTGAGCGAGTTCAGACTTTAGCAGTTAAATAGAACTACAAACAAAATAAAGGAGTTCAAGGAAGAGAGCAAGAACACAAATTTTATAGTGGTTCGGCTTAGATCAAGCCTATGTCCACTCTCCCACGCTAACAGCCTTCTGGCTGCATTCCACTATGCAATCAATAAGAGATTACAACTTTGAATGCAAACACTTAGAGGTAGATCACACTATCTCACTAAGTCATTCTTTTGGTATTACTCTCATGATCACAAACGTTTAAGCTCACCAAAGACAAGTGTATGATCAAAGGTCGCTCAGACTTTGGAATTATAAATTCTACGCTCCGTCTCTTACTTGCTCATCGGTTCTTGATCTCCTTAAATACTCGTCCACTTCCAAACTAGCAGTTGAACAGTATCTTAGAGGATCGTCTTCCAATCTACCCATTGAACAGATCTGTATCTAGAAGATTTGGTAGCCGTTGAGTGATAGAAGTAGAATCCCAAATTGATTTTAATCACTCATACAAACAGAATCTTGGTTTCCATAAGTAGAGCTTCTTCGTATAAAAAGTTCTTGTCTTCAAGATCTAATTGTCAATCAATTAGATTGAGTCAATCAAATCAATCTTGATGTATAATCCAAACCAAATCACTAGCCGTTATACATTTAGGGCTTGTGTTACGTTCTGGATGTAAAGTCTGAGAGCAATAGACTTTAGAATCTAAGTCTGAATGTAATAGACTTTAAGGTCTGAACACAATCTGAATAAGTTCAGCTTTAGCATAAAGTTTGTCTTCTGGTTCTTCCAAGTATAGACTTTGATAATATTTTTTACATGTTTTATCATCTGCATAGTCTGTTACTCAACAATCAAACACGTTAGTAGCCTTTGATTTATTTTGTCATCTTTAAAACATCATAGGCGATTTCCTTAACACGTTCCACCTAGGAACGTGGTTGCTGAGAGGCCGATGCACAAGCTGGTAGAACAGTTTTTGAAGCTGAACCCACAAAGGTTCACAGGTGCAGGGGACCCTGAGGCTACAACACTCTAGGTCCAAGACTTGGAGAAGGCCTTTGCACTGTTGAGGTGCATCGAGGAAGAGAAGGTTGTCCTTGCAGTATATCAATTGCAGGGCAAAGCAAGTACCTGGTGGAGGGCCGCCAGAGGCAAGGTGTTCCAAGAAGGCGTGTTTCTGGTGTGGAATGACTTCCTTGGAACCTTTAATGGTAAATACTTCTATGATAGTGCAAGGGAATAGAAGATGGAGGAATTCCAGCGCCTTTGTCAGGGTCTAATGTCAGTAGACCAAGACGAGGATGTTGACACCTAATATTTTAGAAAATAATAAATAAAATAAAAATTAGATTTTAGAAATTTTTTGTTGAAAATATATCTTCATTTCAAAATTCAAAAAAATTCAGTTTTTATTTGATTTTGGAGCCTTTTATTGTTGGAGTTGTTGAGTGAATATCTCACTCGCAAAAACAACTCTGAAGCCTTCCGCTATAAATAAAGGGCGAGGTTTCGGAATCGAGGGGGGCTTCTCTTCACCTTTCGTCGAAGAAAAAATAGAAAACAAAGAGAAAAGCCAAAAAAGGTGAAAACATAAAAAATGGGCTTCGGTTCTTGAGGGAAGAAGAAGAAAAGTCAAGAGAAAGAGTGTACGAAAGAGAGCGAGAGAGAAGTGACGTGAGAGTGATAGGAGAAAGGAGAAAAAGCAAAAACAAAAAAAAAAAAAAAGGGGCTACGTCCGTCTTCTCCAAAGCCACCGGTGCCCGTGGTTGCCCACCACGCCTGCGCCACCCGCGCCGCCGCATTGCACTACCGCACCTCCACCCAAAGTGCCGGCCGCTAAGCCGTCAACCACTGCCGCTCCTCCAGCCGTCCGCCAATCGCTCCCGACCCACGCCGCTTGCCGCCCCCGAAGCCAGTAGCGATCGCCGACGCTCCCTGCAACCCGCCAATCTGCTGCCGGAGCTGTAAATCGGAACCAGCGCCCCTCCTCCGCTCAGATCTGCTCAGCGCCACTGCTTGAGCTCAAAGCCAGTTGCTGCACCTCGTCAATCGAGCGACCGACCGTCGCAGCCGCACCATCGCCTTCACTGACGTAGCCGCACCGATCTCCCTCGCCGAGCCCTTGCACATCACCGCGCCTCACCCGCGACCTGCAACTCACCCTGCAGCAGCCCACTCGTCACCATTTTCTTTCCGACGATCCCGTGCCCAACGTCGCTCGCCACCCCCGTGAGCACCACCCACGAGCTCGCGCCACCATTCGTTGCCCCTGCTGTGGCCGTGAAGATCCGAGCTACCGCGCATCATTTCACCCCTAGCCGCAAAGAAGCTTCTGTTCCTGCTCAGCCCCGCGCTCGCTGAGCCCCTCCCGGGCGACACCCAACGTCATCGCCTCGAGCTCCTGCCGCCGCTCCTGATCCGAGCCTGCTGCCGTGCTCTTGACCCACCTGTTACCTCCCCTGTTTCTATTGCAGGGCCTTAGGTAGTTTATTTTTATTTTTTTTTATTTTTTATTCATTTCATGTTATGTTAGCTTGTTTTTTTTAAGTTTCATTATTTGAATTGCAGTATTGTATGTTAATATTTGTAGACCTTGTAGACATTAGGAGTTTTATCCCAAATTAAGGTAATTATTAATTTGACCCGTAAGACGTCGGGTCATTTTTTTAATTACTTTAATTTTTAGGATTTTGATAACATTTCAATCATTAAATCATTATAGAGTTAAAATAATTGTTAATTTAATCCGTGAGACAACGGATTATTTTTTCGGTTATTTTAATTCTTATCTTCATTCTTTTAAAATAATTACTTGCTTGGAAAGATTAAAAATAAAAAAAATCAAAAATCAAAAAGTGCATAAAAATCTAAATATTGCATTAGACCATTCAGTTTAATAAATTAGGACGGTATTTTTAGGGTTAATAAATTAGAATTGCATTTATAGGATTATAATTTTAGATTATACTTTTAGATGGGTAATTTTTGTTAGGGTTAATTTTAAATAATGTTGGCATGTCTTGATTTTTATAACTTTTAAGATAAGATATAGTTTAAGTTAAATTGATAAATTAGAATGTTATTCACTTTAGATAGTTTAATTATTCTTTACTAATTTCGAATTCCAATAAAAAAAATCAATCAAAAAATATTAGGTACATATTAATTAATTTGCATAATAGGGTTTAATTAGAATTTGTTTATTAGTAAATATCGTCATATCTAGAACTTAGGTACTTAGGTCCATACATATTTTATATTAAGGCAACACACCAAGATATTTTTAGATTAAGTCAATTTTCATTTAGTAAAACAAAAGAGGAACAAAAAATGTTATGCATGCCATATGAGTTATAGTTTAATTTTTTTTAATAAAAAGGAAAATGCTAAAAGATGATTATTGCACCATTAAGTTACTTTCTTTTCAATAAAAAACATTATGTTATTAAAAAAAAAAAAAAAAGATCATTTCCTTGGTTAGTTAATAGGTTAATTCATAATTAATCTCATATCATCATCATTTAGCATAGGTTGCATATATGCATTAAGAAAATGAATCATCATAAAAAAAAAAATCATAAAAAAGCATACATGTAGAAATACTATGTCATTCATCACATATCACGTAGCACATGCATATTCAAGATTATATAAATTAAATTGCATACATATAGTGATAAGTTTACGTCATACCATATGAATTGCCAGTCGCATGTCATTAAAATAAATTCATGCATATTAAGTTAAATTAAGATTCCATATAATTAACATTTTTTTTAAAAAGAAGAAAAAGAAAAATTAGATGTCATGTCATTTAGAAATCATGTTTAGGGCATGCATTTTTATTATCATTTTTTATTGAATGTCATTTTATTGATTGTGCATCCGCATGACCACCATTTGCATGTTAGTAGCTTAGGTTAAAATTAATCAACATTGCCTGCAAAATATTTTTGAAATTAAAATAAAAGGTACCGAAAGGGCGTTAGACTAATCTAGCGTAACCATGTCCCCGGACCTACTGAATCTTTGGTTCGCAATAGTAAAGTATTCTCCCATACTTTACTTGGGTTTCTAACCAGCCCTAATTGGTTAGTGGCGGCTCCAAATTGAGTATAATTGCATGTTTGAATAGATTAATTTCTTAACATCAAGTCGCGATTGGTAGGACTTGGGAGGGTCCGTGCCAAGTCTTCGGACTTAGTAATCCATTAGCCCTTTTGAATAATTCACCACAAAAAAAAATTCGGGAAGGTCGCGACATAGGACAAATTTGCCAATTTGTCACAGTATGCCCAAGGCTGGTAGAAGATCCAGAGAACAGAGCTAGGAGGTTCAGGAATGGCCTCAAATCGAAGCTGAAAAATCCGCTAGTACCGTTCAATATGAAGGATTACAACGACTTGTATGAACGGGCCCAATTGATAGAGAGGAACCTAAATGAACAAGTTGCCGTATCTGGGTCGCGGTTTGGGTCGAATAGGAATGAAAATCGGTTTGGGAAGAAGCTGATGACTGGAGGAAGGTACTTAGTTCCACCTAACAGAAAGGGTGGGATAGAAAAGTCAGTGTCAAGCCAAAATGGAGTATGTCGTTTTTGTGGGAGACGACATGGATCAGCCCTGTGTTGTTCTATGACGGATGCTTGTTATGGGTGTGGCCAATAAGGTCACCAAGTCAAGGACTGTCCCCGAAGACCGATGGAACCACAACAATTGCCGCCGCTGCCATCGATAGGTCAGAGTAGAGGATACACGCCACCGAATGCACCGCAAGGTGGTTTGAACTGACCCCCAGCATAGGGAAGGGTGTAAGTTGTCACTAGACGATAGGCAAAGGATTTGCCTGATGTGGTCACAGGTACTATTTCACTAAACGACCATGCTGCTTATGCTTTATTTGATTATAGAGCTACTCATTCATTTATAGCTAAACAATTCGTTAAGTTGGTAGAATTGAGTCCTGAATTGTTGGAGTTACTGGTTAGTATATGTACACCATTAAAGGATAAGGTGTTGTCTACAGTGGGCTGTCCTAGGTGCAAGTTAGTTATTGGTGAGTGAGAGGGAAAGATAGATTTGATAGTCCTAGCCATGTATGATTTTGATGTGATAATTAGCGGGTGAAAGTTTCGAGTTTGTTCAGTGTCGAGGAGGACCCTCAATTACCTTAATCTTGTCACTTGAGGCAACTCGTTTATTAGATGAGGTTGCCAAGTTTACTTGGCAACTATCATGGATACAACAGTTGAGGAGCCCAAGATTGAGGACATCGCTATGGTACAGGAGTTTCCAGATGTGTTTCTGGAAGAATTGTTGGGTTTGCCGCTAGGAAGGGAGATAGAGTTCATAATCAAGTGGGCCCCCAGGATGAAGCCAATCTCTAAGGCTCTTTACCGGATGGCATTGTCAAAACTGAAGGAATTGAAGGTGCAGATGTAGGAGTTATTAGATAAGGGATTCATATGTCCCAGTGCATCACCTTGGGGAGCACCAGTCCTATTCGTGAAGAAGAAAGATGGTTCGTTGTGTCTGTGCATCGACTATCGACAACTCAATCAGGTGACGATCAAGAACAAGTACCCGCTATCAAGGATTGACGACTTGTTTGACCAATTGCAAAGAGCATCGATATTTTCTAAGATCGACTTGAAGACAGGGTATCATCAGCTGAGCATCAGAAAGGAAGATATACCAAAGATGGCATTTTGTACTCGATATGGCCATTATGAGTTTACTGTAATGCCGTTTGGGTTGACAAACGCCCCAGCTGCTTTCATGGATCTAATGAATTGTGTATTCAAAGAGTATTTGGATCAGTTTGTAATCATGTTCATCGACGATATGCTAGTGTACTCGAGAAGTCCTGAGGAGCACGAAAGACAGTTAAGGATAGTGCTTCAGACTCTGCTAGATCATGGATTGTACACCAAGTACAGTAAGTGCAAGTTTTGGTTAACTCATGTCACGTTCCTAGGTCACGTGATCTCAGGAGAAGGAATTTTCGTGGACTCAACCAAGATTGAAGCCGTGATCAACTAGCCAAGACCGACAACTGTGACAGAGATCATAAGCTTTTTGGGATTGGCAAGTTATTAACAATGGTTCGTGGAAAGATTTTTAGCGTTTGCCTCACCTTTGACTCGACTACTAAAGAAGGAAGAGAAGTTTGTATGGACGAATAAGTGTGAGCGTAGTTTCCAAGAGCTTAAGCACAAGCTGACTACCGCGTCAGTGCAGACAATTTCGTATGGTCTGGGAGGATATGAAATCTACAGTGATGCGTCATTCAGCGGACTGGATTGCGTGTTGATGTAGCATGGCAGGGTTGTTGCATACGCGTCCCGTCAATTGAGACCTCATGAGCTGAATTACCCGATGCATGACGTAGAACTCGCAGCGATTATTTTCGCTCTGAAGATTTGGAGACATTATTTGTGTTTACAAAGATTCCGGATCTTTATGGATCATCAAAATCTCAAGTATTTATTCTCTTAGAAGGAGTTGAATATGAGACAGTATTGCTGGGTGGAACTTCTTAAGGATTATGATTGTGACATCTTGTACCATCCTGGAAAAGCTAACAAAGTTGCAGATGCGTTGAGTCGAAAGTTTTCGATTGCGCAGATGGTGATCTAGGAGTGGATTTTACTTGAGAGAGCTCGAGATTCGATTTTCAAATTTGAGGTAGGCCACCTTTCAAATCTTATGGCCACCCTCAAAATTGAACCGAAAGTGCATATCAAAATCAAGACGCTATAGATGACAAATCATGAGATCAAGAAGATTCTGCAGGAAGATATTGAAAAGAGAAGGGCAGACTTTCAAATTTTTGAGGATGGAACATTGAAGTTTCGTGGACGATTGTGTGTACCTGACGATGCAGAGCGTAAAGAAGAGATCTTATCAGGAGCTCATCGTAGTAGTTACATCATTCATCCAGGTAGTACAAAGATGTATCAGAATCTACGTCAACACTACTGGTGGACCGATATAAAGACAGATATTGCCAAGCATGTCACCAATTGTTTGACGAATCAGCAAGTGAAAGCACAACACTGTAAGGTAAGAGAACTTCTACAACCTCTCGAGATTCCTGGGTGGAAATGGGAACGCATCATAATGGACTTTGTGATGGGCTTACCAAAGAGTCAAAAGGGTAATGATTCCATTTGGGTTGTGGTTGATAGATTGACAAAGTCTCCTCACTTCATCGTCGTATGAAAAGACTTTGCATTGGATAAATATGCATAGTTGTGCATGCATCAAATAGTTCGTCTGCATGGAGTGCCAGTGACGATTACATCTGATTGAGACCCGAAGTTCACAACAGCCTTTTGAAAAAGCTTACAAATTGCCTTAGGAACGAAGCCGTAGTACAGTACAGCTTGTCATCCTTAAACGGATGGCCAATCTGAGAGGACGATTCAGACCCTCGAGGACATGCTGCGAGCTTGCGTGTTGGATTTCAAGGGAAGCTGGGAGGAGCAACTTCATCTTGTCGAGTTTGCCTACAACAACAACTACCAGCAGAGCATTTATATGGCACCGTTTGAAGTGTTGTATAGCAGAGTATGCAGAACTCCAGTTTGTTAGGATGAAGTTAGAGAACGGAAGATTACTAGCCCAGAGTTAGTTCAGCAGTCAGTGGATGTAGTTGTTGTTATCTAGGAAAGACTGAAGACCGCTCAAAGTCATCGGAAAAACTATGCAGATAAGCGTCGAAGACCATTGGAATTCCATATTGGTGAGCACATCTTTCTGAAGGTGTCACCGATGAGGGGTACGTTGCGCTTCGGCAAGAAAGGAAACTTGAGTTCGAGGTACGTCGGTCCATTTGAAATTCTAGAAAGAATAGAGACTTTGGCATATCATCTTGTTTTGGCGCCAAGACTAGCTCAAGTGCACGACGTATTCCATGTGTCGATGTTGAGAAAATATGAACCTGACCCGACCCACGTGCTCAATTTCGAAGAGTTAGACATGGACGACAAAGTGTCGTACGTGGAGAGACCAATTCAGATTGTGGATCGCAAAGAGTAGATTTTGCATACTAAGACGATCTCGTTAGTCAAAGTGGTCTAGCAACACCACAGGACAGAGGGAGCAACGTGGGAAAGTGAAGACTCGATGAGACAACAATATCCCCACCTTTTTGTTTAAGATTTATAATGGTTTAAATTTCGAGAACGAAATATTTATAAGAGGGGAAGAGTTATGACATCCTGATTTTCAACCTTGTTTTCGATTGAATGAATTGGGCTTTTCAACAACTCATATATAGTTCTTTTCTCTGAGTTGATCACTCACGAGATAACTAATCTATCAGGTGAGGCCGTTAAGGAATTTAAACGCGATCGACTTGAGAATTCGACCAGAAATCGACTGCTCGACCGTGCTAATTTACAAAGGTCATTATGGCACCATTAAAAATCGATTAGAGACTAAAGATAGGTTGACTCGACAGAGGCATGTAATTAAATGGTGGGTGATTCCACCTAATTGCAAAATTCTTATCAAACGGTACTAGACCAATTTTTGTGTCGTTTTTGTACATTATATCCGTATTTGAAACTTCAAGATTTTTACGAAAACCGAGAGTCGCCAATGTGTCGAAGATGTATAATGTGGATTAAAAATAATCGACCACGAGTCAAATGTGCTAAAAATTCCTAAAAGCTACCCAGTAGGTTAGATCACGCTAAAATCGCTTCCGGTGGAAATTAATCATGAATCGAACCCGATTTCAAAAATTGAAAGTTTTGTTATGTCACGATCTATTTTAGGAATGTCGACTCATCCTTTGAAGAATTTTTAGCAAGTTCTGATTTTCAGCGAAAAATCAAGATTTGGCGAAATTGGTTCAAGAATTTGGATGGGCTAAATTGAGTACACTTTTGGCCTTCAAGTGGGATCAATAGGTGAGGAAAATCATGGAATTAATGTGGATACCTTAATTGGAAATTTTGGGCACCAATTGGGATTGAATTGGAGTGAAATTGAATTGAAATTGAAGTTGGAAGCTTGAAATTCGTAGCCTTGGTGGGGTACAACATTTGGGCAGCATCCCTTGGCTTCTTGAGGAAGATTTGGAGGGGATAAGGAAGCTGGGCACAGCTGTGGACCTTGGGGGCCTACACTTGAGTGTTTGAGATATTTAGAGAAGACTTTGGTGGTCATTTGTCCCCCTCAAGCCAACAGTAACCCTTCTTCTTCCTTCTTGCTTCCTTAGCTTCCATTGTTGCTGCAGCACAAGCCAAAGAACAGGAGAAACCAGCCAGTACCTCCCTGCATTCGTTGACTACTCTTCAGCCCCCGTCCAAGCTGCCGCCAAAGCCGAGCAGCTTGCATGCCCGCAGTTCCACACTTGCGAGCCCGTCCGCGCCTCCCCGCCATCCAGCGCCCATCATCCGCACCCTTGGCTACACGTCACAATTCTGCCTGAGCTCCTCTAGCCACCAACCATCGCCCCCTAGCCATCTCCACTGTCCCCGCTACCGTCCGCCACCCGCTAGCCCATCCTAGCCACTCGGTCCAGCTCCTTCGGCCAGCAAGCAGAACCAAAACTCACAGTTGGGCTATGAGCTTTGTGGCCCGTTTCCGACCCTTTCTGGACCTCCTTTGGTGTCGCTCTAGGCTCGAGTCTTGCTCGCCTCCGCGTTGCCATCGCCGTGAACTCATCGGCTCGCTAATCCAGTGAGTTTACTTGCTAAACCTTGCTTAGGAGGTTAATGATGCTTATGGAGGGGTTAGATTAATTTAAGTTAGATTAGTGTAATTAATAGCTTGTTCCGTTAAATTAGATTAGTTAAATAAGTCAATTAGGTGGTTAGTGAATGTAGTTAGTTAGTTCAGTATGTTGTTATGTAGCTAGGTTGGTTAGATTAATTTAATTAGTCAATTAGGTGGTTAGATTAGTGTTTATAGCTTAATTAGTCATTTATTTATTTATTTTGCATTTATTTAATTATTTTGTAATTTATTTAATTATTTATTATTTTCCGGAAATTATACTGGGATAGCCGGTTGTCAGAATTTCGTGTTGATTATCGTGGTGCAATTGGTTTGTGCAAATTGAGTGATGATTGATGAATTTTGATTTATTACTTCAAAAATATGGATTTGTGGTATTTAATTAGAAAATTACCAGATGTCGATTTTTTATGCCAAAAATATTTTTAAGTACTATATCAAATAGTGAGATTTTTAAAAGTGAGGATATTGCATTTTATGACTCGAGCTGACTATGTACCCACACACGATTATTTTACTGGGTGTTTTTAATATGAAGAAAATAGGTCAAGTTCATTATTTTAATCGAGGCATTTGAGTGCAAAGCACGATGTCCTTGGCCGGGATTCGATGTGTGTGTGTGATCGATATAAGAACCCATCACGAGCTGTTATGCCGGACAATGCTCCTTTGAGAATGTCCCAAGTGTACGGATGCCAGTAGTAGTGGAAGTTGGACCAATGCTCCTATGTGGAATGCCGACTAGATGTAGACGTTGCCATGCTCGATGGTGCGAGACGATGTCGGTTATGCTAGAAGACCACTAACTGTTGAGTCGGCCGTGGCCATTGGGTCGTAATCAATTGGGCATGAATGATTGAATTGACACGCCTGATTATGGGACAAAATTGTGTGGCACATAATAAGACGTGTCATAACAATTTGGCCTTATAATCGGGACCCCTGTGATTTATTGAGAAGTGAAGTGAGGCCTTCCAATTGTTGAGTGCGATTATAGTATATATCCATTATATGAACTATACTGATGTGCAGGAAAGAACTGAGGCGATGTGAGTCTCGTTGGTTGTGTGATTAGGCTGCCTCTAGACGTATTTCCTTCCTAATCGGGGTTTAGGGCGTAGACTTGCTTAGACATTGTCTGACCCCATTGTGGGTTTAATCTTTTCAGGTCCTTAGACGGAGGTGAGACCCGTTCATTTTGGGTGGTTGCGAGAGGCCAAGACCGAGCGCACCGTGCTCCCTATCCACGGGAACCCCGATTGGACCTGTGAACTTGTGGTTACTACTATTTGGGTCGATGAGGGCCTAACTTAGTTGGTACCTCCGATTCAAGGCGTGGTTTCATCACGAGCCCAATGGTGTTTGGGAGGGCCCCTGGGATGGCTTCGACAGACCTGCTGTTGAGGACGAGTATCTGGTGGATCTTGACCCTGTGCATGACGTCGATATCATAGCTGAGATCGAGGTAGACCAGGGACTTGAGGGTGAGGTGCCTGCAATAGGGGTAGCTGAGCCTCTAGACATCGACATCCCTGACGGTGTCGTGATAGACCCAGATCCCAAGTAGATAGGGTCTAGGGTAAGGCAGCCTGGTAGCCTCTTCTGGTTTAGACTTATGTATATAAACTCGATGTGTTTATAAAAGTGTGGTTGGTTTTACATGGTTGTCCTACTTTTCTATCCCATGTTGATTGTTCTCTAGAGTTATAGTTCGCTTCCGCATATGCATGAATCGTTTGGGTCGATAACGCGTCATGGAAATGTTGCAATTTGATCAACCATCGAGGGATGTGCACGCGCTCAAGGTTCAGGATGTGACAGTACTGAGTGAATCTCCATACTACGAACTTGAAAGTATTTTGACAACGATGGGGTGAGATAAAACCTCAATGACTTAAAATCCCTAAGCCTCGATTAGGACGCAAATTCGCCTCGAAGGCAGTCTAAGCACACGCCAAACAAAAACTCACCTCACCTCGGTACACCCTTGTATTTAGAACGTCTCGTATAGCATAAATAGTATAACGTGCATCAATAATAATAAGAACACACACGAGAATTTCACACGCATTGTCGACGCACGTGTTCCAATTATTACAACCCCTCGGGCCATGGCCAACACAAGTGTTAGCAGTCTTCCGACGTAGCTGGGCATCGTTCTGCCCCGTCAGGCATCGCATCGTCTAGGACTCCTGCCCAAACGGCATTTCATAAAGGAGCTTTGGTTCGGCCTCAGCCGTGACTCAGCATCCGGACCCCCACTAGGCATCCGATAAACTCGGGCATCGTCCCTAATCTTCGGTTGGTGATGGGTTCAATTAAGTGACCACTCATGCACGTCATCAATCAAGCCCACTTTAATTGCCACAATATAACCAAGATCACAACACTTCATTTTTAAATAATAAACTTGGCAATATTTTCATATTTAAAACCCCGGTAAAATAATTGTGCGTGGTCACATATTTAAAATTGAACCGTCAAACTTAGTACACTCACATTTTAAAACTCCATGGTTTTACCTAGCATGTAAGATTTGGCGTCCAGACCCGACACCTCGCATTTTTCCATTTAATTGTCCATAAAACCATCTTTTTGCAAGAGTAATAGACAATTATCATAGAACAACCAATCACATGATATCATACGTGCAAGCACTCAAATTCACACATAATTTCATCCAATAAATTGAGTGTAAAATTCTACGTAACGACCTAATCCGTCACTAATTATGCTAATTGCAATTAAGTAAATAAATGACGATTAAATAAATAAATTATGATTAATTAAAGTAAACTCAATTAATTAATCTGACAATGATTACTTAATCAAATCATAATTACTTAAACTAATTGCAATTAAAATTAATATAAATCATTCTTAATCTCAATTAAACTAAAACCAAGGTTAATTAAGACTAACCACTATTAGTGCTAATCTAATCACCCCTTAGAGAGTTAACTCATGGGTTTTCGATGGCGGCGAGCTCGCGGCGACGGCGATGACGACGTGCCATTCAAGGATCAAACAAGGCTCAATGGCGGCAGTGGCAATCCTTCCAAGCTCTTAGCCAAAGGGGGGGAGGCTCGGCTTGGGGGCTGGTCTCGGTGGAGGTGGCGGAAGACGCGGGTGTTGGTGGTCGGTGGAGGTGCTACTAGCGATGGCGTGAAGTGCTGGCGGTGGCGGTTGGGCGTGGAGATGAAGCTGCAGCAGCTGCGTAAGGGTCAAGTGGCGGTGGAAATGAACATTGGGTGGTGGCGTTCCGGTGGCGCTGGCGGTTGAAGTTGGTGGCAGTGGTGGCTGCTAGGTGGTGCTGGACGTGAATGGTGGGTGGAGCGGTGATGGTGAGGTGGTGAGGCGGTGATGCTGCTGGGCGTGAGGTGCTAGAATACGAGCGGGTGGTGCGGCAACAGAATGGAGGGCAGAAGGCTAGCGTGGACGCAGGAGTGCTCAAAGGCGAGCTTGTAGTCCGGGAGGTATTGAGCCCGAGGTTCCTCTGGAGCTTGTCCAAGACGGTCTTGCTGGCGGCGTGGGAAGGAAAAAGGAGGGGAGAGAAGAGATGAGGCTGAAGGAGGAAGATGGGAAGAAGTGAAATCAGCAAAAGAGAGGGAGGGCTTCTTGCGTGTGTGAGAGAGAGAGGGTGAAGAATGGGAGAGAGAGAGAGAGAATAAACAAGAAAATGAAACAACCAATTACAACTCTTAGGAAATATTCAAAATCATAATCACACAAGCCACAAAAGTCTTCTACTCTTATCTATAGTCTCCCAAATACTTTCTTTAGCCTAATTTCTCACAAATAAGGCTTTTTGGGCAGCAAATTTCCAATTTGCTTTCCCCATCCGAATTTCATTTTCTTTTTCTTTTTGTTCGAAAATCAATTTTCCGCAAAATTTCGGACTCGTCGAAAATTCGACAAAAGATGAGATGACATCCAGTAAATAAATCGTGACATGCTTGAACATTTGATTCACGAAATCGAATTAAATTTCGTGATTAAAATCGATCGAACGCGACTTTAGTACGAACTAATTTACTGGGTAGCCTTTAGGGGTTTTAGCGCGTTTGACCCATGGTCGATAATTTTCGATCCACATTTGTGTATCTTCGAATCGTAGACGACCCTTAGTTGTCATGTAATCGCGAGGGTTCAATTACGTATCCTGAATATAATATCGATAGAAAATCGGTTTATTGCCGTTTGACGCGAATATCATAATCATGCGGAACCACCCACAATTTAACTGTGTACTTCCATCGAATCAACTTATATCCATTCGCTAATCGATTTCTAATAGTATCGTATTAACCCTTGCTGATTATTATGGTTGAGCGGTCGGTTTTCTGATCAAATTTTCTAGTTTGTTGCATTTATATCCCTTAACGGTCTCACCTAATAGATTAGTTAATTCGTGAGTGATCAGTTCCGAGTAAAATAATCATAAGCGCGTCGATGAAATAACCATTTCATATATTCAAAACGGGGGCCAAATTTCGGGATGTCACACAAGCAATCTCCAAATAAGCATTATATCTAAACCACTTAGGATATTCATCAAATAAAGGGTTCAAATAATTGGAAAAATAATCCATTGTCTCACAGATTATATTAACAATTATTATAATCCTAAATATCACAACAAGTAAGAAAGTTCAAAATAATTAAAAAGTTGATCCGAAGTCTTACAGATCAAATTAATAATTATAATGATTTGAAAAATTAAAATATCATCAATGTGCCAAAAAAATCAATATAATTAAAAAAAATGATCATTCGTCTTACGGATCAGATTAATAATTATAGTGATTTTTGGGCAACAATATCCTATCAGATAATGCCTAAAGTATCCATGTAATCAACATTGGCATCAAATATTCCGATTAAGGCAATGATATCAAAACTTGATTTAAGAAAATTACCTTGACTGGATTTTTATTTCCAAAATAGGGCTGGCGCCAAGGATTCGCGAATGACGATTTGTGTCAGGGTTGGCTCAATGGCAGCAAGCTCGTGACCAAAGATCCTGCAAGAAAGCTTGTGGAACCAAATCGGTTTGGACACAAGTGGGAATAGCGGGCAGTAGGAATGCAATAGCAGCTCTTGGTCAAGCTCGTCGCGGCTTTGTGGAGGCAGCTCAGGTGCAACAACTCAGGAGGGAGAGCTGGTGGACTCAGCAGAACAGCGAGCGTGACATCTCGAAATTTCGCCCCTGATTCGGATATATGAAATGGTTGTTTCGTCAACATGCTCATGGTTATTTTACTCGGAGCTGGCCACTCGTGAGTTAACTAATCTATTAGGTGAGGCCGTTAAGGGATATAAATGCGATGGACTAGAGAATTCGATCAAAATCGATCACTCGACCATAATAATCGGCAAGGGTAAATACGACACTATTATAATTGATTAGTGAACGGATATAAGTCTATTCGATGGAAGTACGTAGTCGGATTGCGAGTGGTTCCGCACAATTACGATATTCGCATTGAATGGCAATAACCTGATTTTCTATTGATATTATATTCGGGACACGTAATTGAACCCTCACGATTATGTGACAACCGAGGGTCGTCTACGATTCGAAAATTCACAAACGTGGATCGAAAATTATCGACCACGGGTCAAACGCGCTAAAATCCCTAAAAGCTACCCGATAAATTAAGTCGTACTAAAGTTGCGTCCGGTTGATTTTAATCACGAAATTTAATTCGGTTTCGGGAGTCAGATGTTCGAGTGTGTCATGATTCATTTATTGGACGTTGTCTCATCTTTCAACGAATTTTTGTCGAGTCCGAAATTTTGCAGAAAAATGATTTTCGAATAAAAAGGAAAAATTAAAGGAAATCTGGATGGGTAGAGAAAATAGGTTTTTCTACCCAAAAATGGCTTAATTGTGGGAAATCGAGGTAATTTTGTGATTGGATGACCACAAGACTTTAGGGCATGAAGACTTTGGAGGCATGGTGATGATGGGCTTGATATTTTGGCTAGGCTTCTCATTGGTTGTGCCTTTGACTTCCTTGTTCCCTCTCTTTCTCCCATTTCCCTCCCTCTCTTTCCCTCATGCATGCAAATCCCCCAGCAAAACAGCCCTCATTTTCTTTCTTTTCCCTCACACTTCTTCTTCCTATTCCTTCCCCCACGTTCTTCATTCCCTTTCCCGCCGCTGACCCCTACTCTCCCCATTTCCCCTCCATTTTCCTCTCCTTTCTTTACCGCCAAAACAGCTCCATCTCCATCTTCTCTCATCTTGTTGCCGCACCACCGAAGCCAGTAGCTTCACCGAGCACCAACCACAACCAGCTCCAATTGTCCAGCCCTCACCACTGTCCGATGCCCACAGCCGCACCACCACCCGCGACACCACCCAACCACAATAGCCACCACCGTCCATTCCACCACCAACCGGCACAGCTCACCCCGCGTTCAACAGCAGTCCATCCGTCCATCACGCCCAACAAGCAACCCCAACCCGAGCCCTCTTGGCTGAGAGCTTGAGGGGCCGACCCCGTCATCGTCGAGCCTCTATGCGAGCCGTGTTTAGGGGTTAGCTAACCATGGTTAGATTATTGCTAAGATGGATTAGTCTCTTCATCGACCCCATTTCATATTTTCATCGCCATCACCACGAGCCCACCACCGTCGAAAACCATGAGTTAACTCCCTAATCCTTGATTAGGCCGTTAATTACGCTTAGGGGTGTTTAGTTTAGTGCTAATCATGGTTAGATTAGTTTACCTTGGTTAGGTTAGTTAACCATGGTTATGTTAATTAATCGTGGTTAGGTTAATTAATCAGGATTAGCTTAATTAAGTTGGATTAGCTTAACTAATCGCAATTTACTGGACACTCGTTATTTGCTATTTTCGTGGGTTAAAATGTGCTATGATTTTGAGGTTGCTTCCTTCTTGAAAAATGTTCTAAACATCTTCATTTATGACATATATTTTACTCAAGATTTTCTAGATTTAAAAGAACAAGATTTCAGCTTCATTGCATGCAAGGCAAAACCTCGTTTTGTGCTGGAACCCGTGACCTTTTGGTGTTTAAGGGATTTTTATCAACTCTTAGGGTTCGATTTTCGAAAGTTTCTTCACAAAAGTTTTCCATCACATCTTGAAGTTTAACATAGTCAAATTTTAGAGCAAACGGACGAGTTTTGGACCTCAAACCAAACTGGTTTTGGAAAATATAATTTTTGGACACGGACACAGTTTTGGTAACGATTTGAGCGATTTACTGCTCCTATTCTAGAAAGATCTGGGTCGAGGTGTCTCACATAAAGTGTTCTTTTAAGTGTCTTTTATAACATATTTAAATTTGAGGATTTTTTGAACTCGTTTGGTTATGTTTCTGGAATTAATCTTGGAGACATGCGAGTGGACCCGATTTTTGCCGGTGAAGGCTGATCGTGGTCTTGTGGTTGTTCTTGGTGTCTTGCTTGCTGGAAAATGTACATTTTGTGATTTGGTTGATTTTGGCATGCTGAGAACTTATGCATGAATTTGATGGCTTGTATGTCCTATGCTATGTGATTGATTACTTGATGATTGGTTCCGATTTTTATGTCAAAAATGGCTTTATAAGCTTTTAAATGGAAAAAAAAAAATGAGGTGTCGGGTTTGGACACCAAAATTTATGTGCCCAATAAAACAAGGAGGTTTTGAACTAGAGGCGTGCAAAGTTTGATGGGTTGATTTCAAGTACGTGTCCACGTACAAAATTCTTTTCAAAAGTTTTAAAGAAAAAAAGGGGGGGTTACCAAAGATTGTTTCCAAAAAGGGAGTTGGAGAAAGAAATAGAAAAGAAATATGGTGTTGGGTTTGGATGCCAAGTTTTATGTGCTCAATAAAACCTGAGGTTTCAAACTAGATGCGTGCAAAGTTTGTCGGGTTGATTTTAAACACGTGACTCCGTACGAATTTATTTCAGAAAGTTTTGAACAAAAAAAAAAAAAAAAAAAGAGTTGCAAGGTTTATTTTTTGAAAAGAGATTTTTGTGTTCTTGGCTAATGAGAAAGATAACAATGGACTTGAGTGATGGTATGCTCGTGTGATCACCTAAATACCTTGATATGTATGATTATGTGGGACGATGCCCGATTAAGTTCGGATGCCCCCAAGTCAACAAGATGCCGCTCGCGGATGGATTTCGGAACGAAGCTCCTTTGTGGAATGCCGTCTAAGTGGAGGATGCTAGACGTTACCATGTCTGATGGGGCGGGACGATGCCCGGTTATGCCGGATGATCGCCGACTGTTGAGTTGGCCGTGGCCGAGGGGTCATAATAATCGGAACACGCTTGAATGGTTATGATACTTTGCGCCTGATTATGTGGTAAAATTGTTAGGCATGGTATGTGACATGCCATAACGGTTTTACCTTATAATCGTGGCCCATGTAAATGTTTGGATAATGAGAATCTTGTGTTCCGGTTATTAATTATGCTTGTTGTATTTATAATGGCATATGTGATGTGCTACCTGCAAGGGTGTGCCGATGCGAGGTGAGTTTGTTTGTGGTGCCTGTTTAGGTTGCCTTCAAGACAAATTTGCGTCCTAATCGAGGCTTAGGCTTTAACTCGCCTAGATTTTATCTCACCCCATCATGGTTAAACAATTTCAAGGCCGTAGCGTGGAGATCTGCTGAGTGCAGATATGGTGGGTGTGAGATACGACACATTTTGGCTGGCCCTACCATTAGTAGAGTTTAGGTTAACCCTAGTCCCTGAAGGTTTTTGAAAAGGGTCGATAGGAGGTGGCCGTAGAAAAGCTTATAAGTATTAAACTCCTTGGGTTAACCAATTGATAAGGAAATCGTTGTTCTTGGGGAAATTGTTGCTAGTGTTTACTATCCCTATTATTTTTTTGTTGACTAGGGATTTATTTAATTCGCTTCCACATGCGTTTAATCGAAAGAAAAAAAAAAAGAATGGGTCGGCAATGTGTCCTGGGACGTCGCAATTTAATCGACCGCTGAGAGATGTGTGCATACCCGGGGTTCGGGGCATGATAGTGAGCAGGCGGATGTCAGGTTAGTGAGCTCAAGACAGTGGGGATCACAGCTGAGGGTGCTCGGCACGGCTCATCGTGGACCCGGGAGTGGTGATGGGTCATACGTGTTGGGTCGTGGCAGGAGGCGTTGGATGTATGCCCTAAAGCTACTATGTAATAGTTACATATTAGGGATTTCAGTTGTACTTTCATTATTATTATTTAATTAATGGTAATGACGTATCCATTCATTTGCCCAATTATTTTATATTTATGAATGATTCCATAAGATCAGTTGCAACTAGACCTATTCTTGAGACGTCAAGAATATATGTGACGGGTTCATTATTAGACTGAATCTTTAAATTGTTCCCGGTCGATGGGTTATTGAGTGGATATTAATAATCCTGTTGAGACCGGTGTGTTCTTAACTTCGCCATTAAGTATTGGATACTTAAGGGAATGATGAGTTACATGTCATTAGGTATTACGATGCCTGAGTTAGAACACAGGTGTTTGTATTAGACAAATTCATTGAACGTGACGCATATGGAACGATTAATGACATGGAAGCTTTTAGCATGGTCAATGTCTAATTGTTCATGCTTTGGTCGTGTGAAAATAATCCTTAGACCTGAGGCACAGTGTTAACTCGTGTATTAAACAACTATGATTCACGGGTGCACATAATGCTGGGTCGTTGATCCGTCTTTATACCTAATTGTCATAGTTCATTCATATACGAAGTTGCAAGTGTGCGCAATATGGAATCTATCTTCTTGTTACATGCAAGGTATAATAATGATGTCCTATGCGATCTAATTATGACAATGCATTAAAATCCTCAGTCGGGGTTGTAATTGAGAATAAATTGTTTATGTCTCAAATAAAATGTATGTCAATTAGATTTGTGCATATGATCAAATTAATGACTTGACAAATATTCCATGGTCTTTGTTTGATCGAGACATAGTAAGACAGAGGGATTGAGTTACACTGTAGCCAAAGCTGATAGGTTCATTATGTTCTTAAAATATTCACACTATCTGGGCAGCCATGACATATTGTTAGATATCAATCATGGCTTGTAGGACCTAAAAGATTAATCGGGACAATTAATTCTTTTGGGAGTACTAATGTATTAATACAAGTTTTACTACCAGCTTAGTGATGAAGCTAGGGATGTCACACATCATAGACAATTAGGATGACATAGAACTAGAGAGAAATAATGTTGCAAATGTGTTTGCAATTACTGCAATCAAATTGTTGATTTGAAATTAAATTAAATGAGATTTAATTTAATTTATATTATAGTCATGAGCCTACTTGCATATGATGCACATATATGCCCAATGTAAATATATGTTAATGCATTCTCAAATGTACATATAAATAATATGTTCTTTTTATTTTTAAAAGGGATTGATTAATTATTTATTTATTAGTTTAATTAATTAATGCCTTTTAATAACTAAATAATAATAATAAAATTGAGCTTCATGCATGTGCATGAATTCGTGCACATGCACGAAGCAATGATGGTCAGCAGTTGCTGACCATCATGCACGAAGCATGGAAGGTCAGCAACCGCTGACCATCATGCACGATCGTCTGCTACGGACGATCTGTCACGCCCCGATCCTCGGGAACGCACCCATCCTTCTACTTGGTCAATTTTATAATGCGATATCCCAGGACTATGTATTGCCGACCCTTTCATTTATATTTGCACATGCGGAAGCAGTTATAAATCCCTAGATAATAAAACAATGGGATAGAAAAGCAGGCCATATTTTTCATATTAAAATTCACAACCACACTTTTATACACATGCACCTCATAGTATCTTACAATACTATTATCATAGGTCTAATCTAACACCTATCCACAAGTACACAAGGTTCACATAACGGATGGGGTCTCAGTCCTCATCCGGGTCATACTCGGGATCATCATCCCGATCCTCTTGAGACTCTTCTTCACTAAGTTCGTTTTCTTCAAGCTCTTCATCCTCTACTGGCTCGTCATCAGGGTCATCCAACAGATTATCCTCATTTGGTCCCTCTACGGACTTAAAATGGTTAATCAATAACCAATGAGACCACGTCTCAGCGAGTTCTACCCCCTAAGACCTGATTAGTAAACCAATACGCCATATGGTTGCCTAAGCACAACATGAGTCAGAGGACTTACCTTGGCCTTATTTCCAACCTGCAATTCAAGGTTAAACACAGATGCTTCATATATCATATCAAACATTCAATCAATTCACGACAATAGATCAAATCGCTAATCAATTGACTTTGTCGATTACATGTCAGTCGGACCATCTCTAAGTCCTTCCCACTCATACCATGATTCCCAGATAGTGTACTCATTTACCAAATCACATGTGTTTCTTGGGCGTCGTTTTCGCCAATGACATACCGATCACCGACACCATGTGTTCTTTAAGGCGCCGTTTTCACCAGTGATATCCTTGATTACCGAACCATGTGTCCTTTCTAGGGCGCTGTTTTCGCCAAGGTGTCATTCATGTGCATTCTTTAAGGCGCCGTTTTCGCCAGTGATACTTCCAATCACCGAACCACGTATGTCCAATAATATCGTACCTGATTGGTCTTAGCCAATAATATTCTCAGTTAGCTCTCACCATTCTCTCTACTATATAGCCCATCAACGTATAACTGGTGCTATATACTCATACTCGGCCATCTGCCAATCAAATATTCAATTACAAACAATTTAGGACAAATCCTCAAATTTCACAATTTAAATCAATTCCATATAAATTGAAGCTCAATTAAATAAACGGACTGCACCACAACAATCAGCATGAAATTCTGGCCACCGGCCATCCCAATTGAATTTCCAGAGAAATAATTAATTAAATAATTAATTTCGAAAAATAAATAAATAAATATTAAAAATCCAATTTAGGCCCGTATTGCCTGATTGGAGCCTGAAACGGGTCGGGAAAAATCCCGAGATGCATTCAATAAATAACCAAACCTTTCTACTTGCTAGCGATTAAGTCTAACCACCTAACATGCATCATTAAGTCACTAATTTAATTGTTCTAACCTAATCTAACCACCTAAGTACACGTAATTAAATCTAACCAACCCCTAAGCATAATTAACAGACTAAGAAAGCATTAGTGAGTAAAACTCACTTGGCAAAGCGAAGACCGGAACACTGCAATGACGATGCAACAGCGGCGAATTCCAAACTTTCGGCGACATCGATGGACCCTTGGGCTGGGCCCAAAGACCTTGCCTCGCGGCTTGGGCTTCAAAAGAACTTGCTGGACTTCACTGGATTATGGGCTGAATCAAGTGGGCCAAAATGCAACTTCGATGGATTGAGAACGGGCTGAATTTGCTGGCTTCAAAACTGGGCTTGAAGATGACATTCACTTGGGCTGGCTTGCCCTCTTCGCTGGGCTGAAATTGTGGGCTGAAGACTGCTGCAGATGGGCTGCTGCGTGTGGGCTTCTGAACTGGAATTGCTGGACTTTTGGGCAGGATGGACTCAATTCTTTGGGCCTGCGAGACTGAAGGAGCTGGGCCGAAAATCTGAAGACGCTGGGCTGAAGACACGTCGCTGGAGAAGAGGCGCGGACGCAGGCAGGAGCTGGGGAAATCGTGGCTTCACTGGCTTCGGTCTTCATTGCTTCGTGGGTGGACGACAAGCTTCGGTGGAGAGTGGGCGATGGAGTCAACTTCGGTGGCCGCATGAACTGACTTGTTGACCGAGAGTGTTGCAGGGAAATGAAACGTGAAAGTGGAGGAGGACGCTTGCCAGCTTGGAAATGAAACGTGAAACGTGAAACTGGACGGATGACCGGCAAAATGAAGACACGAAGAGGTTGATGGTCTTCGGTTGGCTGAGGAGATGCATGGATCAACGAGCTGCAGGCGTGAAGACCGAAGGGAATAGCAGCTCTGTAGCTTCGTGGGCTTTGCTTCTTCGTGGGGTGTCCTCGAGCTGTTGGAGAAGAGAACGAAGCCAGGATGGACGGCTGGCAGCTTTGAGAAAACTCAGTGGAATTGTGGCTGGTTTGTTGACCGAGAAGGACAGACCATGGACGTGTGGGCCTTGGGTGGATGATGGCAGCTTCGAGCAGGGCGTGGGGGATTTTCTGATGATGCACGTGGACGGTGGGTGACGTCAATCGGTGGAGGAGCAGCTCGATTGTTGCTGCTGGCGGAACACTGAAACAGAAGCGGTCAAAGATGGGGGGAAGGCTTCACGGCAAGGGTTTGACCAAATCAAAGAAATTGTGGCCAAAATGAAAAGCTGATGGGGAGATGGACGTTCATGTATGGGGGAAAGGATGAGTGGCAGAGAGGAACCGAAAGTTGAGGTGCAGAGAAAACGAAAGCTGAAATGAAGGAGAATCAGGATGCGGTAGAAGCAGAGGCGTCGAGGGAGATGGAGGGGAGAGGCAAAGTCTAGCAAAATATCTTCAATTTTCATCATGAATTGGTCCAAATCCCATAAATGCTTGCCCCAAAAGTCTTCAATATTATCTTATATGTCCCCTAATACTTTCCAACTTATAAATTCCCTAAATTAACAAATTTTGAAGCCCCAAAATTGCTGTCCTTGCAAAGCTCCGAATTCTTCAATTGAAGCTTCAATTTATCCACCAAATCTCCAAATTGAAGTCCAATTTCGATGAAGATAAATCCTATAGAATTTTCTGTAAATACCCAACACCCAAAGGCTTGGCTTGAAAGTCCAAACTCGCTTAAATTCGGTCCATACGAATTTCTGTTAATTTTCCGCGACGTCCGAACGATTTTCCGTAAAAATCTCGAAATCTCCGAAAAATCTTCTGAGACTGAGTCGACGTTCCTAAAATAGCTCGTAACACCACAAAACTTTCAATTTTTGAAATTGGACTCGAATTCACAGTTAATTTCCATTCGACGCATTTTTAGCGTGACCTAGGCTATTAAGTAACTTTCAGGCATTTTTAGTGCAACTGACACGTGGTCGATTTTCTTCGAACCACTATGAACCCACTCAACTCATTGGCGACTCTCGATTGTCGTGAAAATCCCGAAGATTCAAATACGGACACATGGTCCCAAAATAATAGGAAAATCAGTCTAGTGCCGGTCGACGAGAATTTTCTAATTTAGTGGTGTCACCCACGATTAGCCACACATCTCAATCGAACTAGTCTATCTTTGATTTCGAATCGATTTTATATTGTGCTGTATTAACCTCTAAAGATAAGCACGGTCGAAAAGCCGATTCCTGGTCGAATTCTCAAGTCTATTTGCTTTAAAATCCTTAATGGCTTCCTCAAGAAGTCTAGTTATCTCGAGAGTGATCAGTTCTGAGAACAGCCCTATAGACGCGTCAATGAAGTGTCTGATTTATTCAATTGAAAACATTATTAAAAATCTGGGATGTCACACGATCAGCAACGGTTGCTGATCGTCCATCGATCATCAACCGCTGCTGGTCGATTTTATTTTCAAAACAATTGAGGGACAAGAGTTAAAGGGCTGCTGAAATAGAAAGAAACGTGTGTGTGTGCGTTTTCTTTTAGAGACATATGAGGGGTTGCTGAAAAAGAGAGAGAAATAGTGCGTGTTCTTGTGTTCTTTGAGAGACGCGAGAAAGTAGAGTGTTTTTCTCGTTCAGGCCGTGACTATAATACATCGAGGATACAGCGGATCATTTCTACAAGATTGCTAGCATGATCATCGTGGTGAATATCCGAAAGTTCTCTCTTCCGTTCGACGTTCGTTGTTGGTGTGTCTGAACTAGAGTTCCGACGCTTGTGGGACTCGAACTGTAGAACATCCAAACCGATTCGTTTCAAAGCGCGCTTCAAGAGGTAATTCATTTAACTTCCTATTTATATTCAGATTTTTGATTAAAATGCACGAACAACGCCTTAGGAGAATCGTGTATAAAATATATCTTTGTTTTCGCTGCGTTCTTTTTATTAATTTTTCTTATACATGATTCATGAAACTCCAATAGTGTTCGTTCTTTTTATTAATTTTTCTTATACATGATTCATGAAACCCCAACAGGAGGACCAACAGCAGGTTGGACGGAGGCGCAGCAATAGTGGTGCTCGCGGCTTCAAGCTGGGCGACAGCAGCAGCGGTGGCGCAACAGTGTGGTGACGGGCAGCTATGGAGATGGGCGGAAGTGTGGCGACAGGCGGAGGCACAACAATGGGTAGATAGAAGCACGGATGCACAAGTTGCAGGCGTTGAGCAAAGGCGCACAGTGGCACTCGCGGCTTTTGAGCTGGGCGACGGTAGTAATGGCAGCACGGGCATCGACTTGGCTGAGGGCTGCAATAGTGACGACATTTAGAGCTCTGGCGACCGCAAAACAGCAACTACGGTGGTGGAGTTATAGGCGTCACTCGAAGGCCCCACCCGAAGAAGACAACCACTTTTTTTTTTTTTTTAAATTTTTTTGTCTCTCACGTTCTTTCCCTCTCTCTATGTACTTTTCAGTAAACATTTTCATTTCTTGCTACCCTCTACTTTCTTTTTCTCTACAGCTTGTCGAGAAGAAAAGAAATGACTACTTTTTCGGCTTCTTGAATGGACGAGAGAGAGAGGTTTTTTTCTTTTCTTTTATTTTTTTTATTTTTTATTTTTTATTTTTTTAACGAATTGTGGCCCCTCCATCCGTGCGGGTCAACCCCTTTTATATGCAACAAAATAGAGCCCCCCATATGAAAGAAACAAAATTTCCTTCTTCTTTTATCGCATCTCACACAACCAAGGCGCAATCTCATTTTATTTTATTTTCTTTCCTCTGTTCATGCCCATCGACGATTGCAAGATCTGGTGTTTCTTTTATTTTGTTAAAATGCATATTGCCCAACGATTAACACCAAATATCTTTACCAAAAAAAAAAAGAACGATTAACACCAAATATATATCCCACCTGAAATATTCCCTAAAAAATCTTCCAATTTTCTGCAAAATATATCCTTCAGTGTGTATACCGCTTGAATATATGAAAGATTTACTAAATAAATCAAATTGTCATTCCTTATCAGAAAATAATGATGCGCCTAAAATTATATGCTATGCAATTTTTTAATTTTTTTAGGGCTTAAAAATTAATCCCTAATTTTCTATGCAATGAATAAATGACTGGGTCATCAAAATTTAGGTGTCAACGGGCTTGTTTTGTTTTTAGTGTAAAGGCGTTCCCCCATTTGCTGTTTAAGTTCTCTTAGAGTGCTTGTGTTTTCAATATTTGGAGTGCAAGGATAGTTGTCAACTCCTCTTTTCTTGTCGGCTCTTCATCAATTCTCGCTCAAACAAGGAGATTGATTAGAGACAAGATTCGCATTTTTTTTAATGTTCAAAGAAAGGTATCTGTAGAAAGGCATAAAACTATGTGTTGCAACTGGGGAATTAATGATTGGGTCTCTTAGTTTGATGATTGTTTTGAGCTTTTAGCACGTTTCCTTGATCTGTTTTGTGATTTTATGTGAATAAAACCAGAATTATCGAAAAGAAAACTCAATAACACTATTATGAAATTATCTTTCAAATTACCAATTTTTTGAAAGAGGTGCAGAGACAAGACTTAACATTTTAGCTGTTGGTTGATTGAGGACTTAAGGTTATATTTGGGTCAATTGAGAATTCAAGGTTTTCGGAAAGCCCCCACCAAGTCTCAAGCTCACCCTTGGTGGAATTTAAGAATTGGAAATGGCACATGGTAAATGACCAAATATTTCACTTGGGAGTCACATTGGATTTCCTATGCTTGGATTCTAGTCCTAGCGAGCTTGAGATTTGAAAAGGGACTTTTTAAAAAAAGGTCTTCGTTTGACCAAAATAAACCTTCTAAGTCTAAAATTGACTAACAACCGAAACTTTAAAGCTTGTTACGGCACTTAATAAATAAGTTCTCGGGGAATGGCGTGAAGTTATTGTTTTTTACAAACAGTTCTAATCAAATTTTTAAGCAATTTATCATTATCGGAAAAAAAAAAAATCTTCCTTGTTCAATTGAATGATAGAACCATCTAACATAGGATCACCAAGAGAGAGGATGCTAAACAATTGTTTAAATTCGATATCATTTATTGGCCAATGTTAAAAAAAAGGAATGAATCTATGATCTAAATTGCAAAATTCTTTAACCTTTAAGTCCAGTTACAGATTCAATTTAGATTATTTCGAAGTTGAACTTAATTTGAATCTATGTACTTGTATGTATTATTAACATTGCTCCTAATTGGTGTGTTATCTCTCTCTAAAATATGATGTTTCACCGAAAAGCGAGTCTAATGATATGGATGACATTAATGGATTTTAAGGGAACAAAAAAGATCTTTTCAAATTTTGAACGGAAAAGTAAATAGCTAAAAAAGTAAAGGAATTGAAAATGCAAGTACATGAATTAAAGATCGAATGAAAGGCAACAGCATTAGAAATTTAAAGTACTGGAAAGGTAAACTTGCAAAAACATAAACATGAGAATAAATTGCAATAACAGGTTTTATTGATTCAGTAAACATTGAGTCCGGGACACCTAGAGTGTCAAAACTTGGCACTAAGGGACATTCAAGTGTCAAAAGTTAGGAAAGTGACACTTAAGTGCCAAAATTAAAGTAAAATGGATAAGTGTCAACGGTGAAAAAATCCAGTCAAACGCTGACATAATGATTTTCTGATGAGCCAAGTGCAAAACGACATTGTTTTGCACGCTAACGTGGCTAGACAAGTGCCCAAACAACGTCGTTTTGCTGCTGATGTGAATAAATAATTAATATAAAATTAATTAAATTTAATTTAAATCCAAATTTTTTATTTTAAAAAAGGAGCTTCAGCCGATGATGGCGAGGGCTTAGCCCCAGCCGCCGACTAAACCTCCTTCTCTCTCTCCCTCTCTCTCTCTCTCTCTCAAATTTCGTTTCAAAGTTAATTTAATTAATTTTTATATTAAAATTGGAATTGTGCCAAAACGACATCATTTTTGTGTTTCTTTATTGAGCCAGCTTTCCGGCGAGCCACGTAAGCAAGCAAAATTAATAAAAAATTGTCACATAGGATTTTTGGCAGAGTTCGTCGGATGTGATACTCAAGTATCCCATTTTTAAAATAAAGTGGCACTTAAGTATCACTTTCCTAATTTTTGGCACTTAAATGTCCCCTTGTGCCAAGTTTTGGCACTTGGGGTGCTCTTTGGCGGGTAAATATTTATAAAGATTTCCACATAGGTACTTATATCCTACCCGCAGTAGTTATTTACAACCGGTTATGAATTTTGAATCTACAAACAACTCCCTAGTACAATTTACGGTCATTGATAAGCAATCACGATCCTAGGCACAACCCATTATAATCTAATAGTGGCTATACTCAACGAGTTACATTTTCCAAGATCACTGGGGTAACCAACGGGCAATCGTGTGTTTGCATCGATCCAGCATTTTTTTTTTTTTTTTTTTTTTTTGCTTTCCTGACCTCCAACACTTTGCGAAAACTACAATAGTTGGCTGTTGACAACACTCTTTGACTGGTGAAGGACCTCGGTCTATAACTTTTGTGATGTCCATCGTCATGACTTCATAAGCGAAGTATCGATTTCCTCCAGGTTATTGGCTGCTTTCTTCATTATTGACCTTCATTTTTATCAAACTTTGCTCTCATCAACTAAACTTACCACTTGTCAATAATTGAATAGTCAATACCTTTTTAGGGTCAACTCATGCTCTAAAAGCGAATTTAGCATCTAAACCATGCATGGACGAGATGACATTGGCGTTACCCAATTTTTTTACTTCTAAAGTTCCAAATTCACTATTAATGTGTTTCCATGAAAGTTATTGACCAATGTCTAATGGAAAATCCTATTGATGTGGATCTGACCAATCACATATTAGATCAATGGGACATGAATCACCCAAATGATCCAGTGAACTATGACAACGAATGGCGGATTCTAGTGTGGTTCAATTGAGAGAATAGAGGGATAAGAGTAGGATCAATGAAAATACATATTCTTGAGCACACAAATGTGGGCGCCCGCACTTTGCCACTTTTTTCTTTCTTCAAATTTTATAGGGAACATATTGAAAGCATACCTCACAGTTGACGTAATGATCACTTATATTCCATATACATGCATAAGTTTTGCCTTTTGTGGAGATCATTTTACACTATTACATCAATTATCATGATGTCCCTATTTACGAAAATGTCATTTGATCTTGAAAATGTTAATTTCCAAATCCTAACTTTTCGCACTAGCGCATAGCACTTAAAATGTTTTCTTTTCAAAAATGCCCATTTACAAATCTTAAATTTTCACGCCACTGCATAGCACTTAAAACGTTCAATTCAAGTGTGTGCTGGCAAAATCCAAAATGGGAGAGTGGACAGCACCCGAAAAGTAATCGGATCCCGAACTTGTCGGTGAAAAACTGTTGATTTGCATGTACCATCGACAGTGCATATAGCCACACATTCTCGACGCATACATCATCTGCACATAGCCATGCGTTGTAGTATTCCCTCAAAGTCAGATGATTTCGATGATCAAAGCTGCACAATTGGAGGATCCCATATCCATAGCAAAACCGCAAAAATCAATTTTCATTTTTCCTTTCCTTTTTGGGTTTTTCAAATTAATGCCATTCGCAACTTTTGCAAAATTTGTTGTGCTGACTCCCAATGCACATGTGACCCAAGGAAGGTAGACGCTTTCAAAGAAGAAGAGAAGGCCTAACATGAACATGAAGAGCACGTCAGATAAGCCAGGATGACTTGCTTGGTGATCATGCAATCGTGTGCATAAATGGACAAGAGTGGCGTTCATAATCGAAGCCTCTTGCACAAAGCAGGCAAGTCATCCTTGGCTGACAAACCAGACTCGTCATCTCATGTAAGGCCTCTCTTCCTCACAAAAACATTCCAATGCCTCTCGATGTGTGATGTGATGAAGAAAAAGAACAGACAAATTTGTATCTTCAAGGAGTAGTTACTTTTACTAGGAAGAAGAAGCCTTACATGAAAGATTAGAGACTTTCTGACTAGCCAAGGAGACTGCCTGGTACCGGGACGAACTACTCGAACACTTAGTTCAGCTCGAATAGAGCAAGTTCGGAGCAGGCAAGTCATCCTTGGCTACCAAAAGAGACTCTTATCTTCATGTTAGCCTCTCTTCTTCTTCTTCTCCTCCTACTCAAGTCTAGTGCTTCAATTTTTTGTTTGCATTTGTATCTTTATTTATAGGGAATGGAAGAGAATATGAGATCAAATCAAAGCCAATTCAGACTTCTATTAGTGGGTTATTTCGAATGTCAATATTTGCAGGACCTCCTTTAGTCAATTTGCCTCATACAAATCTTCTCTTTTAAATTTGTCCCTTTTTTTTTTTTTTGTAAATTATCACTCTCGTAGCTATAATCAAGTTCTCCATATAAGAATATCATCGTTTTAAATGCAGAGGGCTTACAGGTGTGCAACTGCGCAAAAGAGCCAGTCGAAAATTTATGAGAAGATATCGATGGATGGCTCTTAATCACTCATTAATCAGCTTCATCCTGTTACATATTCCTTGCTGTAGCTTGGGTTGGAGTCAATATTCCAGGGCTTTAATTGCATTTTGGTGATAAGTTTGATCCATACAATTCTTTATTGCGTTGCATTTCTAGGACCAACTTGGCAATGAACTATATCAGATGATTTTTTGCCATATTATCCTGAATAAGATGATTAAATGATTTATGATGCAAAGTTCGAACTAAGTATTTATTTCTTTGCGAAAACTGCTTGCCGACGCTAGATATGAGCGGCTGAGCAATAAAATTGACATTTTGCAAAATAAGGCTACTACTTTGGTCCAAAAAGCAAAGCTAGCCATCCAGCTTTTAGCTTGAATACAAAGATAATTTAATTCTCTATACCCACGACTCTTATCCTTAACACTGCATAGGTGTCCCTGTACCCAACCTTCATAATACCTCCACATCGAATGTTTCTGACCTTTCTCCATCAAAAGCAGCACAATAGGATTCTTGACCCGAGTCGAATTCTATTTTAAGCTATCTTCTTTCAGCTCGAGCATTTTTGGCAAGCAGACTATCAAACCTCTTATCCTCTGATTCTTTCTTTTCTTCTTTTGTATACGTACGAGATCCAAATGGCATGGAGACATCAACTTGTGAATGATGCCCTCCCGGGGAAAAGTTAATGACTCTGCCACTAAACAGAGGGTTCTTTTCTGTGTGCCGCTTGACTTTGTGCACTTGGCTGCCATCTTGCACTTTTCTTTGGAATTGATATTCCATTTGTTGCAATCCGTCCAAAAAATACCCTGAGGGGACCAGTTGAATTACATGTCATGGACTGAATATGATCATCAATCGAGGGAGAATATCACCAAAAGAAAAAGAATGCAATGCTTTCAACAGTTGTGATTCTCATTCCCTTCCGAAATCTTCGTTTTCAGAAAGCACGGGGACATTTCCATTCGTAGCTCCACAAGTGCAGCTGTAGTTTAAACCAAGGTTTTTGAATTAAAGGTTGCCAGAGACGTGTGTATGGCTTCCAAACGGAGAGAGAAAGAGAAATGCTTGAAGTAGGGTAGTTCATGGTTGTGATTTGAGGGTGTGCGGTTGAGGGTGTGCATCATGTTAGGATTCAGCACACAATCATAAAGAAATAGAGTATAAAAGCGAGAAAAAAATCAAGACACCAGGTTTTTATCTTGATTCTACCTTGAGTAGGGTAATGTCCAGCAAAGGAATCCATTATAATTAGCACATCTTACATTTCTATTACATCACTCTCAATTACAAGCGAAAGAGATTATATATAGGCAACATAGTAGTTATTCATGAGTGCAAACCCAAAATACCAACAAGAAATGGGTTCAAACTATAATGGCCCTCCATCATCACATGAGCACTACCCCCTATGACCCTCACTACGGCAGCCCCTTTTTTATTAATACAGACTACAAACCACACTCCAACATTCTCCCACTTTGTGAGTACTTCATATGTTAAAACCATTGTAAACCATTCAAATTTTTCTACACTCACTGCATTGATTAAAATAAAATAAAAAATCTACACTACTCACCTGTGTTAACTTTCTCCAACACTGCAATATTTTGTTCCATTTCTCTCGAATAAAGTGATATTTTATGTCACGCCCCAATCCTCCGAGCGCGTACCCATCCCTCGGTGGTCGATTAATTTGCGATGTCCCAGGACGCATCACCGACCCATTCATTTTAATAAACATGTGGAAGCGAATTTACTAATCCCCTCACAACAATAGACATAGGATAGAAAAGCAAGACAACAAATTTCAAATTAAACACATTATTAAAAACCACACTCGGGTTTACAAATAGAGACCAACTCTAGGGTCTAAGTACAAAAGGTTTTTCTTCAAAAGAACTTCTGAACCACCCATGCTCCTGACCCTTCCACCTCTAGCTCCGAGTTATTCACACTAGAGACCTGAAAATGTTAGCCCACGACGGGATGAGACAACGTCTCGGCAAGTTCACCCACTAAACCCCTACTAGGAAGGAAACACGCCCCAAGGCTATCTATGCACGCATAAGACAGAGGACTTACATTTGCCTCAGTTCCTTCTTGCAAGTCAATACAATTCATATAATCATCCAATCATTTCAATTTAGATCAAATATCAATCAGTCAACTTACTCGACTCCATACTATCGATACCATCCACACAATTCGATGAAGTTGAACATTGCCCACCCTAAACTGACAACAAATGGTATAGCTCATCGAAGCTGATCAAGTATACTGCTCATTCTAAGCTGATATATCAAGGCCCTTAGGCTGATATAGTATACTGACAATATTCACCAAAGCTGATAAATAATATAGCTCGCTCTAAGCTGATAAATAATATAGCTCACTCTAAACTAATAAAGTATAGTGCTCGCGCTAAGTTGATATATCAAAGCCATTAGGCTAATATAGTATACTGATAATGCTCACCAAAAGCTGCTAGGGTATACGGCTCACTCTAAGCTGACATATCAAAGCCCTAAGGCTGATATAGTATACCGATATACTAGTCGTGCTAAGCTGATATATCAAAGCCTGTAGACTAATATAGTATACCATCCTGATCATTTGACAATTTCACAACGGGTATAAATAATTGTGTGTCGGTACACAGTTGGTCTTAGCCAAAATACAATATTTTCACTTTAAAAAATCCCACCATTTAATATGGTCCACCTGAATATTTTTGGTATTATAAACCGACGCATGGTGTTTCCCGATTAAATATTTAAAATACTCAATTTTGGTATAAAATCCCAAAATTACAAATTTCACTCAATTAGTATAAAATAGCATTCAATTAAATAAACCAACCACACCATTGCAATCAGCACAAAGTTCCGGTCACCGGCTATCCCAGTCTAATTTCTAGAAAATAATTAATAATTAAATAATTACCAAAGTTAATTAAATAAATACCAATAATTGCCAAAAATACAAACTTAGGCCGGAAAAGCCTAATTAAATGCGGAGACGGGCCCGGAAAATTTCCGAACCTATCTAAGTGTATAATACAACCTATCTACTTGCTAATTGCACTACTTTAACCACCTAACATGTAATATCGAACGATTAAATCACTAATACATTCTAACTAACCACCTAATCCAAGCTTAACCTAAACTAATCAACCCTTAAGCATAATTAACTCCCTAAGCAAAGGTTAGTGAGTAAACTCAATGGTTTAGCGCAAAAACCAGTTCACAGCGACGGCGACGCCAACGGGAGCTCGGACCGGGCTGAAATCAGCCACAAAGCCCACGGTTGGGTTGCCGATTCTTGTCCTGCGCTTGGGTAGGTAACACAGCTGAACGGCGAGGCTGTGCTACTTTCATGGACTGCTGCAGGGGTGAAATAGGAGCTACGGCGTTGATTCGGCGGAAGCAGTAGCGTCTGGTCGAAGATGGGGCAGGAAGGGGGAGACGGCAGCAAGCTGCCTCGGTGGCAGAGGTGGGCAAACGTGCTGGCAGCTGGCGCACGAAGGAATCGCTAGAGTCAACCTTGGCTTGCTGGACGTTGGCGCTGACTCGGCTTCGCTAGAGAGAAAGCTGGCTCGGTGGAGGGAATTCTTTGCAGACATGGGGCTACGGCAGAAAAGGAACGGACAAAAAGGGAGGAGCTTCTTCGGTGGGGGGCAGAGAACATGCAGGGAAAGGAAAAAGTAAAACAAGAAGCAGAAGCAGCCAGGGGGAAGGGAATCGACAAAGCTGGCATGTTCTAACGGAAGACCAAAGGAAAAGGGGAAAAACAAGATAAGAGAGCAAGGGTTGTCAGCTGGGGGGAAAGAAAAACGTGCGAATAAAGAAAGAGAGAGAGAGAGAGAGAGGGTGGAGGAGTTGGGCTGGCAGAACTCAGGGGAAGAAGGGACGTTGGCTGAAGGGAAGAAAATCGTGTGAAAATAAGAAAGAGAGAGAGAGACTGAAGAAGGGGGGAAAAGAAAGTTAAAATAAAATATCCCACATTTATCTATTCTTGGTCCCACAAACTCTCATACAAATCCCTTTTGTCCCCTAAGCCTCCATGCACGTGAAATTCCACAAATAATCCCCTTCGGTGCCAAAAGTTGTAGCCCCCCTACCAACCTTTGAATTTCACAAATTGGACTTCTATTTCTTCGTCAATTTCTCCTATTTGACGTCCAATTTTGCTGAGGAAGAAGCCCACACAAGTTCCATGATTTCCCATCGCCAAATAGCTCGGTTTGGAAGTCAAAGATCCCTTCAATTCGGCCCATCCGAATTTCCATTATTTTCCGAATCGTCCGAATTGATTTTCCATAAAAATCCCAAACTATACGAAATTTCTATGAAAGATGAGTCGATGTTCCTAAAATGAATCATGACATGACAGAACTTTCAATTTCTGAAATCGGGTTTAAATTCGCGGTTAATTTCAATCTGACGCGATTTTAGCGTGACCTAACCCACTGGGTAGCTTTTAGGAATTTTTCGTGCAATTGACCCGTGGTCGATTATTTTCGAGCCACAATGTACATCTTTGACACATTGGCGACTCTCGGTTGTCGTGAAAATCTCAAGGTTTCAAATACGTGCACAGGGACCCAAAACAACAGAAAAATCAGTTTAGTGCCAAGCGATGAGAATTTTGCAATTGGGTGGAATCACCCACACTTAATCACACACCTCTGTTGAATCGACCTATCTCCGATCTCTGATCGATTTTTAATTGTATTGTAATGACCCTTGCATATTAGCACGGTCGAGTAGTCGATTCTTGGTCAAATTCTCATGTTTATTGCGTTAAAATCCCTTAATGGCTTCATCTGATAGGCTAGTTATCTCGTGAGTGGCCGACTCAGAGAAAAGAACTATAGGCGCATTGATGAAACGCCCAACTTATTCGATCAAAAACAGAACCCGAAAATCAGGATGTCACATTGTATGCTGATTTGCTGTGTTCTTACATGAAATTCTGAATTATTAGCCAAGAATATAGTAATTTGGCTATTCCACCTAATCTTTACTCCTTGTGTAAAACCAAGCTCTTTACACAATCTACGCAACCGGATCACTTCCTTAGCAATATGAGTAAAAGTGATGTACTTTGCCTGAATAATAGATAAAGCAACCATGTTCTACATCTTACTCATTCAACTCACAATTATGCCGAATAAGGAAATGATATACTCGCCAGTTGACCCCTTTACCATTAATGTCACCTCCCCAGTTAGCATCCACAAAGCACTTTAGTTATAGCGCTTGCTATCCCTTTGAGCTTTTCATGCTTTCATACCATGACTCAAAGTTAGTTGTAACATGAAAATAACAAAGTACTCTCTTTACTGCCATCCAATACTTTTTCCCATATTGGGCATATATCTACTCAATGCTTTCACTACTTGGACAATATCTGGACGAGTACACACTATGGCATACGTCAAGCTCCCAACTGTGCTTGCATATGGGACCGTTGCCATCTCTTCAGCTTGCTCTTTGCTCTTGGAAAATTCGACGACTAATAATGTGGGGGTTTTTACTTGATTTACAATCTACCATGTTAAACTTCTTTGACACACTTTCAACATATTTTTTCTGACTTAGCCACAACTTCCTATTTTCACGCTCCCTTTTTATTAGTATGCCCAAGATGAAATTTGTTGGGTCTAGATATTTCATCTCAAACTGTTTTGCCAGCAGTCCTTTCACGTTGCTAATCATTCTCAAAATATTTCCTACTAGCAGCATATCATCAACATAAAAGGTTAAGATAACAAAATCATCCTATAACATTTTTACGTAGACATAATGATTAACAAATATGAGTCGAACTTCTAGTATTCTTGGAGATTGTTTCAGGCCCCACAAATACTTATTCAATTTGCAAATGAAATCTTTTTTTTTCTTTGAACCACAGACCCTTCTTGTTGCTCATATAAATATCCTCCCCCAAGTCACTAAGGAAGAATGTTGTCTTCACATCAAATTGTTCTACCTCCAGATTATATGCAGCTGTTACAAATAAGACAAGTCTTATGGAATTCATTTAGAAACAAAAGTAAAAATCTCACCATAATTGGCTTACTTTATCTACGAGTATTCATTTACAACCAAATGAGCTTTGTATCTTCCTATCTCTCCATCTACAAAAATCTTCTTCTTGAGCACTCACTTTCATCTAATTACCTTTTGATCTGTAGCTAATTTTACTAGACTTCAAGTTTTGTTCTTATCCAATGAGTCCATGTCATCCTTCCTTACTTTCTCCCACTGTAGCTAATTTTACTATACCTCTCAAGTGGTCTTTTCAGCCATGTGAACCTTCTTAAGATCGGTTCAGGTGGTACTTCCAACTTCAAACTTAGTTTCAAAATCTACTATGTCTTCCACCCTATCAAGCTCATTAGGTTTAAAATATGAATTTCCTCATCTAGCTTGTGGAACATCTTTCTCTTCCTTCAAATCAACATCTAACTCAACCGTATGTGATTATTTTAGAGCTTGTTAAACAATGTGATTTATCGGTAAATTCTCTGAACACCACATTTCTGTTGTAGATAACAAATTTAGTATCAAGATTATACAACTTATACCCTTTGACACCATCCTTGTACCCAATGAAAATGCACTTCTCTGACTTGTTCTTAAGCTTATTCCTCTTTTCTTCAGCACGTGTACAGACATTTCACAACCAAACACTTTAGAATGGGATATATCTAGCTTCTTCTCGAACAATGCCTCAAATGATGTCTAATCCTTCGAGGCTAATGTGGGAGACTTTTTCTTCAAATAGCACACAGTTGCCACTGCTTCCATCCAAAATTAAATTTTTAAGTCTACATTTTTATCATGCTCCTTACCTTTTCCATAAAAGATCGATTAAGTCTCTCTATTACCCCCATTTTACTAAGGTGAATAGGTCGTTGTCTTCTACCTTACAATGTCACCGGTCACACAAAATTGATCAAATTTTGCTGAAGAGAATTCTCCTCCATTGTCAATCGACAAAATTTTGATTTTTTTCTACCAAACTAATTTTTCAACATAGCTTTGAACTCACAAAAATTTTCAAACACAGCATGTTTCCTATGAAAAAAATTATATCCACACATATCTAGAATAATCATCAATAAAAGAAACATTATACATTAATTTATCAAACAATGCTATAGGTGTAGGGCTGAAAACATCATTGTGGATTAGATTTCGAATCCCTTTCGCTCTTCCTCCTATGTTTCAAAAGATAGCCGATTTTATTTTCCATGTAGACAATGTTTACAAAATCCGAAACTCATAGAATTGCTTGGGATTCCATCCACCATCTTCTTTAAGGTAAGGGTCATCAGCCCTTTCTCATCGCTATGACCTAATCTCTGATGTCATAACATCAAAGAATCTTCTTCTACCTGCTCTAAAATGTTAAACTCACCACCGGTGTCATGCCCCGAATCTCGAGTGCGCAAACATTCCAGTCAATTAAACTGTGACATCCCAGAACGTGTTGCCAATCCATTCTTCTTATCTTTCGATTAAATGCATGCGGAAGCATTTATAACACAACACCCAGTCAATCATAACAAACAGAGATAGTATAAGCACAAAAAAATATTTCCAAAACATTGCTTTTATTTATTTGTTCACTAGCCTGGGGAAGCTTAATATTTTACAAGTCCTTTCATAGCAACTTTCTACCAACTATCTTCAAAAATCAGCAAGGGGTTAGAGTTAGCCTAAACTTCACTAATGTCAGGTGTCAAGCCCCAAACCCCGAGCATGTGAACATCCCACCAAGGTCAATTAAAAATCTGTGACGTCCCAGGACGTGTCGCCAACCCATTCTCTTTTTATCTTTCAATTAAGCACATGCGGAAGCGAATTAAATAAACACTCGGCCAATAAACAAACATAGGGATAGTAGAAACGCAACAAATGTTGCCGAAGACCACGTATTCATTTATTCACTGTTACCCCTAGGAAGTTTAATAGTGCAAGCCTTTCTACGGCCACTTCCCATTGATCCTCTCAAAATCCTCAAGGATCAGGGTCACCCTAAACTTCGCTAACGATAGGGCCAGCTAAAAGGTGTCACATCTCGTGCCCACCACATCCGTACTAAGCAGATCTCCATGCTACGGCCCTAAAAAAGGTTAGCCCATGACGGGGTGAGATAAATCTCAGTGAGTCAAGACCCTAAACCCCGATTATGATGCAAATTCGCCTCGATGGCGATCCTAAACACGCACCATACAAAACTCACCTTGCCTCGGCGTGTCCTTGCATGTTATGTGACACCCCAAATTTTCAATCCTGCTTTCTACTGAATAAATCGGCATTTCATCAACGCGCTTATAGTGTTTTTCTTTGAGATGGCCACTCATGAAATAACTAGATTATTTGAGGAAGCCATTTAGAAATTTTAAGGCAATAGACCTGAGAACTCGACCAAGAATTGGTTTCTCGACCATGCTCATCTTTAGAGGCCATTTCGGCACAGTATAAAATCGATTTGAGATCAGAGATAGGTCAGTTCGAATGAGATATGTGGCTGATTGTGGGTAACGCCACTAAATTGGGAAATTCTCGTCAACTGACACTACTTTGATTTTACTATTGTTTTGGTACCCTGTGTCCATATTTAAGTCATCGAGATTTTCACGACAACTGAGAATCGTCAATGTGTCATGTGGGTTCATTGTGGCTCGAAGAAAATCGACCACGGATCTTTTGCACTAAAAATCTTTGAAAACTACCCGGTAGCCTAGGTCACGCTAAAAACGTGCCGATTGGAAATTAACCGCCAATTTGAGTCCGATTTCAAAAATTGAAGATTTTATCTTGTCACAATAAATTCTAGGACTCATATTCAGTCTCAGAAGATTTTTCTGACAACCGAAACTTTTTTCCCAAAAAGTCGACATAGGACCATTTTTGTTTAATTAAGGTCAGGGATTATTTTTTATCACAAAATTGAGATGCAAGTTGGATTCTTTGGTGAGGAAAAATGCTGAGATGATCGATGGTGGATCGATTGAAATTGTTGAGGCCATACGAGATTGAATCAAGCAAGGATCGGTGTCTAATTGAGAGAAAATGCTTCCAAATTCGTGTGCCTCCACCAACCCACAACCTTTGGACCATTTTGGCTATATAGAAGAGGGCATGGGTGGCTCATTGTGAGCCAAGTAAGGATGCTTGGCGAAGGAGGAACCTTGGAGACCAAGTTGTGGAAAATAAGGCCAAGGAGACCACACCAAGGCTAAGACTTGCCCCTCACTTCTTCCTCTCTCTTTCCCCTTGCCATCCACCCCATTCTCTCCCTCGTCCTTGCCTTGCACAATACACCAGCAGCCAAGGAAGACAGCCACACCGCCATCAGACCATTTTCCTTCCCTATTTTCACTTCTTCCAGTTTCTACTTCAGCCGACCTTTTGCCAAAGATCCGAGTAAAAAGTAGACTTCCTGGATGAATCAGCAAACAACCCACCTATCACCGTGACGAGGACATCCAGACCGTTCCAACGAGCTTGACCTCGCCACAAACGGAGCCATCGACCATCCTGTACAGCCATCGCAAGCTAGTGGTCGCCGGTCCGTCAGTCCGCTTGGCAGCCTACACAGTTTCGCCCGTTTCACGTTTTCTTCGTGTTTTCTCCCATTCCGACCCTTCCTCCACCCATACCAACCACCAGCAGGTCCCCCTTGACCCCTAGGAGCCGCTAGTTGCTGGCCAATCCCTTGCCGGAGCTCCAGCCAAGCCCATTCAGCTCTATTTCTCCTTTGGTGACAAGTTTTTTCAAGTTGCAGAGGAGTCCGAATTTTTGGCTGCTATTTCAGCCTTGGGACCTCCTTGGATCGCTGTGGTTGAGGTTCCCGAGCCTCCTTGCCTCCATCCATCAGCCGTACGCTGTACCCAAGCTGCTAGACCTTCGCCGCTCGTCGTTTCCGCACCAAACCGCCAACGGTTCCAACTGCTCGGCTCAAGAACAGAAACCAAGGACAGCAAGGGTTTTTGGTCTTCGAGGCCCATTTTAGGTGTCTTCCCAGCCTCGCTTGGTGTCGCCGCTTCGAGGTTTATTGACTGCCTTGACGTCGCCTTCACCGTGGACTCACCGAAACACTAAGTTTTGCTCACTAATGCCTCCTTAGTTTGCTAATGATGCTTAATGGTTGATTATATTTAATTAAGTGCAATTAGGTGGTTAGATTAGTTTAGAATAATTTAATTAGTGATTTAATGATGCATGTTAGGTGATTGGTTCGTATAATTAGCAAGTAGAGACGTACTCCTATTTATTGAATGCATCTCAGGATTTTTCCCGATCCATTCTAGCATCCAATTAGGCATTACGGGCCTAAATTAGATTTTTAATATTTATTTATTAATTTTCAAAAATTATTTAATTATTTTCTGGAAATTAGGCAGGGATAGCCGACGACCAGAATTTTATGCTAATTGTCGTGGTGTAGTCCGTTTATTTATTTGAGCTCTACGTTGTGTTAAATTGAATTGATTGTGCAATTTGAGGAATTATTCCTAAATTGAGTGAATTTGAGTACTTGATTGGTAAATGGCCGGGTATAGGTATATAGCGCCAGTAATACTTTGATGGCTATAAAGTGGAGAAAGTCGTGTCAACGAATTAAGTATACTCTTGGCTAAGACCAATCAGGTACGATATTATCAAGTATGTTAAAGTTAAGGGAGAATTAGGTAGCACGTGGCTCGGTGATTAAGTACCTCACCATGGCGAAAACGGCGCCTAAAAGAGAATGCATGTAAATTGTTGAATATATATCATGTAGATGATGCCTATGTGGCGATAATAGATGATGCCTGTGTGGCGATAATTAATCATGCTCGTGTGGTGTAGAACATGCCTGTGTGGCGAAAATAGATCGTGCCTGTGTGGCATAATATCATGCATGTGTGGCATAGAATGTGCTTGTGTGGCGTAATACCAAACCTGTTAGGCTATATTTCTGTGTGTGTTGGGTATCGTGCCTGTGTGACCGAAACTAATTGGAAGGCATGAGTTAAGCACATCATTTATGACGCCTTAGAGAATGCACGAGGTCGGTGATTGGCGAAAACGGTGCCTAAGGGAAAGTACATGGTTCGGGGACTAGGTATATTATATTGGAAATTGTATAGTATGGTTGGAAATGACCAAGAGATGGTCCGGTTGATATGTAATCGACTAGGTTGATTGATCATTACTTTGATATGATGTTGTGAATTGATTGATTGAATGGACCTTGAGATGGTTTGATTGACATGTAATCGACTAGGTCGATTGATCAAGGTATCGATCTATGATTGCTTGGGTGCCTATTAAACTGTGCTAATATGCAGCTGGAATCTGAGGCCAAGGTAAGTCCTTTGACCAGTGTGTGCATAGGCAGCTCGGATAGCGTATTGGTTTACTAATCGAGTCTTAGGGGGTAGAACTTGCTGAGACATAGTCTCATCTTGGTTGTGGGACAACATTGTAGGAGGAACCTGAGGAGGAAGAACTCGAAGAGGAGGACCCTGATGGGGAACTAGAGGAGGAGTCCGAGGAGGATCCCAAGGATGATCCGGAGTATGACCCGGATGAGGACTGAGACCCCACCCTGTTTGGCAAACTCTTAGTTGAGATCTGATGTGTGATAGACCTGACCTATTGTGAATAGTATTGTAAAATATACTATGAGATGTGTTTATATAAAGGTGTGGTTGTGGTTTTTCATGCTCGAAAAATATGACCCTACTTTTCTATCCCATTGTTTTATTGTCTAGGGATTTTTATATGCTTCCTCATGCTTATTTAAAAAAAAAAAAGGGGAGGGGGGGTGGCGATGCGTCCTGGGACATCGCTATTAATCGACCGGGTGAGGGATGAGCACGCGTTCAAGGATCGGAGCGTGACATGTTAGCTCATCACATATGCTATTATCAATGCAGCAAGCGTAATTTAATAATTGGAACACATGTTTCACTCTTCAAACATTCACTTGAGTTCCAATTATAAGGTAAAACTGTTATGATACGTCCCATACTGTGCCACACAATTTTATCCCAAAATCAGGTGCAACTATCACAATCATTCGGGCATGTTCTAGTTATTACGACCCATTGGCCACGGCCAACTTGAAAGTCGGCGATCATCTGGCATAACCGGGCATCGTCCCACCCCGTCGAGCATGTCATCATCCAGAACCCCCGCCTAGACGGCATTCCATAAAGGAGCATCGATCCAGCCTCCACCGCGACTTGGCTTCCGAACCCCCGCCGGGCATCCAATAAAAATCAGACATCATCCCCAAACTCCCGTTGGGTGACGGGTTCCACTTAGTGACCATGCACGCACGTCATCAATCATACCCATTTCTTATCTTCTGTCAATTAGCCCAAAACACCAAAATTCCTTTTTAAACAATAACCTTGTAACTCTTTTGTTTTTTTTGTTCAAAGCTTTCCGAAATAAATTCATAGGTGCCAACGTACACAAAATTAATTCGTCAAAATTTGCATGCACCTAGTTTAAAACCGCATTGTTTTATCGAGCAAATAAGTTTTGGCATCCAAACCCGACACCTCATTGTTTTACTAATTAATTGCCCATAAGGCCATCTTTGTAAAAATAATGAACAATCACCATAGGGAAATAAATCATATATTATCATGTATAAGTTCTAAACATGCCCAAAATTTAACCACATCACCAAATGTACATTATCCAACAAGCAAGACACCAAGAACAGCGACTAAACCACAACCGACCCTAACTAGCAGAAACCGGGTCCATTCATGCGTCTCCAGGATTAATTCTAGAAATATAATCAAACGAGTTTGGAAAATTCTCATATTTTAATTTGTTATAAAAGACACTTAAAAAAACACTTTTCATGAAGACACCTTGATCCAAATATTTCTAGAATAATAGCAGTAAATCGGCAAAACTGTTACAAAAACTGTGTCAGTGTCCAGAAATTATGTTTTCAAAAATCAGTTTGGTTTGAGATCTAAAACTTGTCCGTTTGATCTGAAATTTGACTATGTTAAACTAAAAGATCTAATGAAAAAATTTTGTGATGAAAATATTTCGAAAATCAAACTCTAAGAGTTAATAAAAATCTATTAAATACCAAAAGGTCACTAGCTCCAGCACAAACCGAGATTCTGTTTTGCATGTAACAAAGCTGAAATATTATTCTTTTAAATCCATAAAATCTTAAGTAAAATATATGTCATAACTGAAGATGTCTAAAACATTTTTCAAGAAGGAAGCAACCTCAAAATCATAGCATATTTTTCCCCACAAAAATTGAAAACAGTGAGCGTCCGGTAAACAGATCCGAAGCTAAGCTAATCCAACTTAACACTAATCTAACTAGGCTAATTAATACTAATTAATACTAATCTAACCCCCTAAGAAAAATTAACAACATAATTAAGGATTAGGGAGTTAGTTCATTAGATTAGGACGGTAGCGGGCTCACGGTGACGGCAATGCGACGGCGGTGAGAACCCAAGACTATTGCGTCTCCAACGAAGCACAATGGTGGCTGCTCTAGCCAGGTGAAGCTCACGGTTTGGGTTGCTTATTGGGCAGTGGTGGTGTCACGCTCCGATCCTTGAGCACGTGCCCATCCCTCGGTGGTCGATGAAATTTGTGACATCCCAGAACACATCGCCAACTCATCCATTTTATTACACATGCAGAAGTAAATTAAACACTCCTGACAACAAACAGCATGAGATAGGAAAGCAAGACAATCACATCAAACCAAGCACCTTTATACACAAGCTGAGTTTATAAACAAAGGTCTACAAAAGATCGTCTTTCAAAAAGGAATTGTCCTACGACCTATTAGTCAGACACATTCACTGATCCTTCGGACTCCATCGACTCCGGGGGTACCGGGTCCTCTATAGCTCCATCAGGAGGGTCAGCTGCATCCTCACCAAAAGCAGCATCAATCACCATGGGGATCTCAAAACCCTGGAGGGGACCCATTCGGTATCCATTGGGTCCATGGCGGAACCACACCCTGAATTGATGAGGTACCCTCTCAGGTAAGCCCTCATCGACCCAGACGGTGGTCACGATCAACTCATAGACCTAATGACTACCAGGGATTCGAACATCTATCCCCCGCTCAGTAATAGCCCGTGGCTGTCCAAAACATTCCGGAAGAACTGCCATCTAAGGACCTGAAAATATTGAGCCCACGACGGGGTGAGACAATGTCTTAGCAAGTTCACCCTCTAAACTCCAACTAGGAAGGAAATACGCCTAAGGCGTCCTAACCACACAATCACACAATTATAGAGACTTACCTCGTTTAAGATCCTTCCTGCATGTCAGCACAGTTCATATCATAAACATAACAGTATTCATGCTTAAACAATTGGAACGCCAACACTTTCATCTCCACACCATAAGGAGTTCCGATTATAGGGCCAAATCGTTATGACACGTCCTATTCCGTGCCACACACTTTTGTCCCATAATCTAGCTCATCAATTTCACTCAACATGCATTCTAATTGTTAATCACGGTCACACACGGGCACGGCCTACTCAAAGCTCGGCGGTCTTCTTGCGTAGCTAGGCGCCGTCTCGCCCCATTGAGCACGGCAACGTCACTACATTGACGGCATTCCATTGGTAAGGCATCCCATATAGGGGCACGTCCAGCTCAACAGCTTGGGACGGGTTCTCATAACCATTCATGCACCCATGCAATTCTCGACCAAGACATCGTGCTTTGCACTCAAATGTCCCAATTAAAATAATATACTTGGCCCATTTTCTTTGTATTAAAAACACACGATAAAAATAATCGTGTGTGGATAACGGTCAATTTGAACTAGAAAAACCGATACCCTTCCTTTTCAAATCCCACTATTTGATATAGTAATTAAAACCATTTTCAATGTCAAAATCCGATACCCGGTAATTTCTAAATAATTACCAAAATTCCCAAATTTTGAATTAAATACTCATAATTATAATCACCTCTCAATTTGCACAATTTAACACTCAATTGTAGAAATTAACCACACCATTGTAATTAACACAAAATTCCGGTCATCGGCTATCCCGGTATAATTTCCGAAAAATATTAAATAATTAAATAAATACCAAAATTAATTAAATAATATAATTTAAATGCAATAAATAGCAACTTAGACCGGAAACGCTAATCTAACCATCTAAACGGGCCTAGAAAATTTCTGAACCTATCTAGATAAATAATACGGCTACTTTAGTCCATAATCTATCTGTTCTAACCATCTAACATGCACAAACGGATAATTAAATCACTAATCGATTCTAACTAACAAACTAAACCATAATTGGCCTAAGCTAATCATCCCCTAAACATCATTAGCTCCCTAAGTAGAGTTTAGCAAGTAAACTCACCGGTTTAGCAATCCGATGAGTCCACGACGTAGAGGCGAGTGATAACTAAGCCCATGGTGACACCAACCAAGGCCCAAAAGAGGCTCGAAATGGCCCACGAAGGTTCACAGCCCTTGCTGGCTTCGGCCACTAAACTTGGGCCGAAGGGGCTGCTTGAGCGGCTAAAAGCGACAAGGAGGGGCGGTGATGGCTATAGCGGCTCGAGTGGGGCTTAACGATGGCAGACGACGGCTGAAACGACAACGGCAAAGCTCCGATGGGTTGGACAGAAGCTCGACGATGGCTTGGGCTTGTGGGAGACGGGTGAGACGATGCGAGACGCAAGCGAGGAGGCGGACGGCTCGAGTGCGGCACGCGACTTGCGACCGTGCTAGACGCAAGAACGAAGGGATGGTCGACGGGCAAAGCGTCTCTCTAGTTCTCTCAATCTGGCACACCTGAAACAGCCCCCGATCCATTGGGGTCACCACAGTTAGCTTACCTTTCGCTTGACTTGATAAGTTAGAGCCGAACACTTTTATTTACAAAACTTTGATGGACATCATGAGTCGGTACATCAAAAGGCCAAGGCTTTCCTCAGCTCGGCTATAACCAAAAGTACCCGACTCAACAGCAGTCATGCACATCGATCCATCATTCAGTGTCGGCGATCCAAAAAGAAACTTCATCTCCCATCCATCGTGCTCAATCACACCCAACCCAGTCTATCAGCAGGTGGCAACAGCAGCATCCCTAGCATAATCCCACCGTGGCATACATGTACAGACAAAAACTCCTAAATGACAAGGCCGGCAGGTGATCCAACGTCATACAGAACCAAAACCCGCACACGAACAAAAACTAGCCGCCGTATCTCGGGGTGATGATGCTCCGTACATCTGCACTTGACATTGGTCGGTATGCCATAGAAAGTACCAGGGATGACTGGCAACAGAAACATATCTCCTAGTCTAAAATGTTAGTCCCCAAAAGGGGTGAGTACAACCACTCAGCAGTAAAAGATATACCAAACTACATAATGCAACAAGCAAGACAACCAAGATTTCATACACATAACATCTATGCAACCATGCATATAAATCCATAAGGTTCATCCCATACCTTAATAACCACATTTTCAATGCCAAATAGTACCAACTCAAAATTCATAGACAACTCATGTACCATGCCATATGCACACACATGTACATGATTCATTTCCCATTTTGATATTAAAAAAGATCTCATTTTCCCTGGGGACTAGTGTTTGCATCCCTCCCGGGCTTTCGCATCCAATCCTAGCATCGCGAGACCTCCGGCACACATCTCCGGGCATCCCGCACCCCACTGGCATCACGAGGCCGCCGACACACACCTCCGGGCATCCCGCACCCCATTAGCATCACGAGGCCTCCGACACACACCTCCGGGCATCCGGCACACACCTCCGGGCATCTCGAAACTCCCGAAGACATCCGGCACACACCTCCAGGCATCCAATCGGCGTCGACTCACTCGACCCTATGGGCATCCCAACACTCCCGGGGCATCGTCGACTTAGTCGTCAGACGATATCATCAACATCATGATATATACACGTATATGCTCACTTTGAAAATAACATTTGATGCCATAGAATATGTTAAATGTCACCGCATCCATTGTATAAACAACAACTCAAGACATCACAACTCATAGAGCAATTCAATTGTTCTTGAAATAAAATATTTTTTGAACAAAACAAAATACACTTCACTAATTGAAATCGGTTGAGCAAAGTCGGAGTAAAACAGCTTAAAAACCAGAATGTGCAGTTTTAATGAAAATTTCAGAATAACCGCTAAATGAACTCAGAAAATTCTGAATTTTGGATATGTTATATATAGGACCTAGAGGTAAAATTTTCGTGCAGAACTCTAAGTCAAATTCATTGTATATCAAGAGCTATAATCGCTATAACTCTCCGTAACCCTCTGTAACAATTTCTAGGATTAACATTTCCAATGAAATATCGTTTCACCAACCAATACTTGTCCGTTTCTTCTGAAATTTTAGTATGTTACTCCTCAATATGTCATCTACAACTTTTTTCAAGGACACAAAGTCAAAGTTTAACTAGATAATTTCATAAAATTCACAGAGTCGCGAAAGGTCAAGCTGTTTTTCCATGAAACAGTTTACTAGTCCTAAAAAACTACTTCTGTTCTTTCGAATTCCAGCATCCAACATCAAAGTTCAAGCATCTCCAAATCTATTACACTTCACTAGACAACCTCAGCACGGAAAAATGTAGATCCATGGACTTCACTTGCCTTAAGCCAACGCAACCATAGCAAGCAAAACAGCAACTTGAGGACTTCGGGCGCGGCTCAATCGACGGCGAAGCTAGGCGGCGTCGACGGCGGCAGCAGGCGCACTCACGGCGGGGCTGGTCTCCTTCTTTCCCTTACTGATACACCCTCACAAACTCTCTCTTTCTCTTGGACTTTCTCTCTCTTTCTCTCGGTCACTCTCCCTTTTCTCTCGATCACTCTCTCCCTCGGTCACACCCTCGTTCACTCCGCCCCCTTCTCTTTTCTTTTTGTTTTCTTAATTAGCTAGTAATCATGAGGTTTTGCGTGGGAAACCTCCGGTGAAGCAAGGGGTGGCGACACCTCAAATTTCATGCAATTGATGGCCTCATTCGGCCAGGCCTTGGTCGACCGAATGAAGAGGAAATGTGGGCCGGTTTTGGGCGGTTTTGGGCCTTAAGTATTCAGCCCACATCTACTCCTAATATCTCACTTTAATTTCCACTTATAATTACATAATCACAAATATTTGCATGACCTTATAATAGCATAACATTAATCAAGGGTAATTTGATTCATAGGGTTCACGGCCAAAAATTTCTTATCAACCCATCTTATAGTACAACCTCGGTCTCACATGAGCATATGATACATTTCCAACAAAGCAATAGTCCATTCAATGCTCGGCCATTGTTTAATTGTAATCCATTGATCTAATGACTATAATATAGTCCGATGGCGTTTCCATCACCTATTCATGGGCCGTAGTGTATCTAGGGATCGTCACAAAATTTCGGATGCCACAATTCTCCCCTCCTTAGAGAATTTCATCCTTGAAATTAGACATTACTCATGTCTCTTTAACCAAGTGAGGGTACATTTCCCTCATCTCATTTTCACTTTCCCATGTGGCTTCCTCCACATCGTGATGTCGCCATAATATCTTAACCAATGGAATTTTCTTGGTCCTAAGAATTTGCTCCATTTGATCCAGTACTTGCACAGGCTCCTCAATGTACCTCACTTTCTCATCCACTTTGATGGCTTCATGATCGAGTTTATGTCCTAGATCAGGCTGATACTTCCTGAGCATCGATACGTGAAATACATCATGCAAGTTCTCTAGCTTAGGAGGTAAAGCAAGTCAATAAGCTACATCTCCGATTCTTTCTAATATCTCAAAAGGTCCAATGAACCTAGGGCTCAACTTACCCTTCATTCCAAATGGAGATATTCCTTTCATAGGGGATATTTTAAGGAATACGTAATCCCCCACATTAAACTCTAAAGGCCTTCTACACTTATCTGCATAGTCTTTCTGCCTATTCTGGGCTGTTTTAAGTCTTTTCCTAATAATTTCAACAGTCTCAGTGGTAACTTGTACCAGTTCAGGTCCTGTCAATCTCCTTTTACCTACTTCATTCCAACAGACAGGGGTCCTACACCTTCTTCCATATAATGCTTCATATGGAACCATGCCTATACTTTTCTGAAAACTATTGTTATAGGCGAACTCTATTAAGTGCAACATTTCATCCGAACTTCCCTTAAAATCAATAATACAAGCTCTCAGCATATCTTCCAGAGCCTGGATCACTCTTTTCGTTTGTCCATCTGTTTGAGGATGAAATGCAGTACTAAATTGAAGCTTCGTCCCTAAAGCATTCTGGAGACTTCGCCAAAAATTCAAAGTAAACCTAGAGTCTCGATCGGATGTGATCATTACAGGAATACCATGTAAGCGTATTACCTGGCTTACATATATCTCAGCAAGTTTATCCATTGGATAGTCTACGCGGACTGCTAGGAAATGGGCAGACTTAGTCAAGCAATCTACTATTATCCAGATCGAGTTGTGGCCACTTGATGTCCTTGGTAATCTTCACACAAAGTCCATTGTCACATGCTCCCATTTCCATTCTGGTACATCTAATGGTCTCAATAGTCCTGCAGGTTTACGGTGTTCCGCTTTCACTTGCCGGCATGTTAAACACTGAGAAATGTGTTTAGCTATATCTGTCTTCATGCCATTCCACCAAAACTACTGGCGTAAATTTCTATACATCTTTGTGCTACCTGGATGAATACTATAATTACTCCTATGCACTTCCGACATAATTGCCCTTTTTACTTCTTCATTATCGGGAACATAGAGCCGTCCTTGGCATCTTACCACTCCATCCTTAGAGACTTGAAACTCTAGTCTTTTCCCTAAAGACACAGCGTTTCGTATCTTCACAATCTCCAGATCAAATTCCTGTAGAATCTTAACTTTCTGAATGATTTCGGGCTCAATCCTTAATGCAGTGAGCATACTAGTAAGGTGGTCTATTTCCAACTTGAAGTCTGAATCTGCTATTGACTTTAACAGATTCCACTCTATTATCCTTAGACTAGCCATGTCCATAGCCGACTTTTGACTAAGGGCATCTGCCACCTTATTTGCCTTTCCTGGGTGGTACCGTATTTCACAGTCGTAATCCTTTAATAATTCCATCCACCTTCTTTGTCTCATGTTCAACTCTTTTTGCGAAAACAGATACTTCAAGCTCTTATGATCTGTATAGATTTCAAACTTCTCTCCATACATATAATGTCTCCATATTTTCAAAGCAAATACTATAGCTGCTAATTCTAAATCATGAGTTGGGTAATTTAACTCATGAGGTTTGAACTGCCTCAATGCATAGGCTATGACCTTGCCATGCTACATCAAAACATATCCCAGTCCTTTATAAGATGCATCACTATACACCGTAAATCCATCAGATCCAGATGGTATAGTTAGAATTGGAGCTGTAGTTAACTTCCTTTTAAGTTTCTGAAAACTTCTTTCACATTTTCCACTCCATTCAAACCTCACATTTTTTCCAAGTCAATTTAGTTAAAGGGCCTGCCAGTTGTGAGAATCCATCAATAAACCTCCTATAATAGCTAGCTAACCCTAAGAAACTCCGTATTTCAGTCGGCATTGTCGGCCTCGGCCAGTTCATTACCATCTCAACCTTTGCAGGTTCTACTGCAATTCCATTTCCCAACACCACGTGTCCCAAAAATATTATCTGGTCTAACCAGAATTCACACTTACTTAATTTAGCGTATAATTTATGATCTCTTAATGTTTACAATGCTATCCTTAGGTGTCGTTCATGATCTTCAGGTCCTTTAGAATATATTAGGATATCATCAATGAAGACAGTTACAAACTGATCCAGATAAGGCTTAAATATCCTGTTCATTAAATCCATGAATGCGGCTGCTGCATTCGTTAATTCAAAAGGCATAACTACGAACTCATAATGTCCATAACGAGTCCTAAATGCAGTCTAAGGAAAGTCTTCTTTCTTTATCCTTAACTGATGGTATCTTGACCTTAAGTCAATTTTAGAAAAGACTGAACTTCCTTGCAATTGATCAAATAAATCATCAATTCTAGACAAGGGATACTTATTCTTTACAGTTACCTGGTTCAACTGTCTATAGTCAATACATAAACGCATCGACCCGTCCTTCTTTTTCACAAATAGGACTGGTGCACCCCAAGGTGAAGCACTTGGCCTAATAAATCATTTATCAAGCAACTCTTGTAGTTGTACCTTCAATTCCTTCAACTCCATCAAGGCCATTCAATACGGGGCTTTCGATATTGGTCCCGTTCCAGGCATTAATTCAATTTCAAACTCAATCTCTCGTTCTGGCAGTAATCCAGGCAACTCCATAGGAAACACATCCCGAAATCCTCTGACCATTCGAATCTCATCGATTTTAGTCTCTTTCTTAGTAAGATCTCTTACTACTACTAGGTATCCTTGACATCCTTCATCGAGTAGTTCATGAGCTTCTACCATTGAAATAATGGCTATAGAGGGGTTTGTCTGACCTCCGAAAATCTCAAAACTAGACTAATCAAGTAACATGAACTAGATCACTTTCTTATAGCAATCCACCTTAGCCCAATACTTATGGAGCCAGTCCATTCCTATGATAACATCAAAGTCATACATAGCCATCACCACTATATCTATTTCCATATCCCGCTCTTCCATAGTTATCTTACATTGTGCACATGCCAACGTGGACAATACCATGTTCCTTAAAGGCGTAGAAACACAAAGAGGCGTCTAAAGAGTTGTAGTTTCTATTTTACTCAATTGCCTATATCTTTCAGATACAAATGAATGTGTAGCACCCGTATCAAACAATGCATATGCCTTCTTGCCATTTATGAAAATCGTACTTGAGATAACACTTTTGGAAGCTTCCACTTCCTCTTGGGTGACCGCATACACCCTTCCTTGTGCTAGTGGTCTCTGTGGATTCCTTTGTGGATATGGTCCACCAGTATGTTGTTGTACTCGTCGTATCAGGTTGACATTCGGCTGCAACCTCTCTTGTGGACAATCTTTCTTGAGGTGACCTACCTGTCCACAACCACAACATTTCAGTCGTCCATTGCAAGGTCCCGGGCCATGTTGCCCATCGCATCTTTGACAAACATCATGTTGATAGGGTGCTTTTCCTAAATTCACGCCATCCCTGGCTTTTCCAAAGTTTCCAAAATTACTCTTTTCCTTAGAATCCTAAGTTTAACCTTGACCAGGATAGGGTCTCTTACCCCGTCTGATATCACTAAAGATCAACTGTCTCTTAGACTCTGATTGCTCTCTCATCAATTCTTGTTCCACCAACTGTGCCCTTTCATAAATCTCATTATAATCTCTTATATTCAAAGGCACCAGTTGTTTCCTGATATCAGTCCTCAACCCTTTCAGGAATCTCTTCACTTTTTCTTCTCAATCCTCAATCAGCCTGGGAGGATATCTAGACAATTCATAAAATTTTGCCTCATACTAGTCTACTGTCAGCTCCCTTTATTCCAACTAAAGAAATTCAGTGATCTTCTTGTCCCCAGTGCAGTCAAAGAAATGCTTTCTTTCGAAAGCTCTAACACATTTGTCCCAATTTATATCAGTACCTGGTGGAAAGATCGTGTCTCTTGAAGCTCTCCACCAAAACTTAGCATTACCTTCCAATTGGTACTCTGCCAAAATTATTTTCTCAGCATCATTGCAGTCCAACAATCAGAAAATTCGTTCCATTCCATCTATCCAATGTTCCGCCTCCTCAGGACTTCCTGTTCCACTAAACTTAGGTGGCTTCAGTTTCAGAAATTGTTCCACCAGTCCTTGAGGGCAACCTTCCACTCCGGGTTGTTGCTGCGCTTGTCTTTCCATCAGATTTCCTATATTGGCCAATGCCTACAGGATGTCTTCCATTCGAAGTTCAGCCCTTGTAGCAGAGGCTTCAACCCTCGATGGATGAGAACTTCCAACTTGTACCATGACTTTCCTGCAGTTTCCAAGCATTTGCCTCAGGAATAATCTGTGACTCAATGTCTCCATTCAAAAGCAACTGCAACTATATATAAGTAACATAAACATGTTACTGGCACCTAAAAGCAACTCATAATAATTACTAGGGATCTACGAGTGAATGCCCATCACCCATTGTTCAAGTTAGTCAACTATCCTAGTTAGTATCCTATGGTGTGCATTGTCATCGTATTCCTCAATTTCCAAATGAGGCTCCGTATCACTCCACATATAACCATTGCTCTAATACCAAAACCGCTGTGGCACCCCCGAAACGGCCCCCGATCCGTTGGGGTCGCCATAGTTAGCTTACCTTTCGCTTGACTTGATAGTCTGTTACACTGATACCATAGAATTATAATGGGTCCATAAGTCCTGGGGGTTTATATCATTTAGATCGATCCTAGTGCAGTTCATATAGTGGAAGCATATTCAAAATCTCCCTATCCCATGCTCTAACAAAATAATGCAAAGCACACCAACTACATATCTTATATAAGTTAGAGCCGAACACTTTTCTTTACATAATTTTGATGGACATCATAAATTGGTACATCAAAAAGCCAAGGCTTTTCTAAGCTTGGCTATAACCAAAAGTACCCGACTCCACAGCAGTCATGCACATCGGTCCATCATTCAGTGTCGGCGATCCAAAAAGAAACTTCGTCTCCCATCCATCGCGCTCGGTCACACCCAACCCGGTCCCTCAGCAGGTGGCGACGGCAGCATCCCCAGCATAATCCCACCGCGGCGTACATGTACAGACAAAAACTCCTGAATAACAGGGCCGGCGGGTGATCCAACGTTGTACAAAACAAAACCGCACACGAACAAAAACTAGCCGCCGTATCTCGGGGTGATGATGCTCCGTACATCCGCACTCAACATCGGTCGGTATGCCATAGAAAGTACTGGGGGTGACTGGCGACAAAGACATATCTCCTAGTCTGAAATGTTAGTCCCCAAAAGGGGTGAGTACAACCACTCAGCAGTAAAAGATCCACCAAACTACATAATGCAACAAGCAAGACAACCAAGATTTCATACACATAACATCTATGCAACCATGCATATAAATCCATGAGGTTCATCCCATACCTTAATAACCACATTTTCAATGCCAAATAGTACCAACTCAAAATTCATAGACAACTCATGTACCATGCCATATGCACACACATGTACAAGATTCATTTCTCATTTTGATATTAAAAAAGATCTCATTTTCCCCGGGGACCAGTGTTTGCATCCCTCTCAGGCTTTCGCATCTAATCCTGGCATCGCGATACCTCCGGCACACACCTCCGAGCATCCCGCATCCCACTGGCATCACGAGGCCTCCGGCACACACCTCTGGGCATTTGGCACACACCTCCGGGCATCTCGAAACTACCGAGGACATCTGGCACACACCTCCGAGCATCCAATCGGCGTCGACTCGCTCGACCCTATGGGCATCCCAACACTCCCGGGGCATCGTCGACTCAATCGTCCGATGGTATCATCAACATCATGATATATACACGTATATGTCTCACTTTGAAAATAACATTTGATGCCATACGATATGTCAAATGTCATCGCATCCATTGTATAAACAACAACTCAAGACATCACAACTCATAGAGCAATTCAATTGTTCTTGAAATAAAACAGTTTTCGAACAAAACAGAATACACTTCACTAATTGAAATTGGTTGAGCAAAGTTGGAGTAAAACAGCTTAAAAACCAGAATGTGCAATTTTAATGAAAATTTCGGAATAACCCCTAAATGAACTCAGAAAATTCTGAATTTTGGATAGGTTATATTTTGACCTAGAGGTAAAATTTTTGTGAAGAACTCTAAGTGAAATTCATTGTATATCAAGATTAACATTTCCACGATTTTCGTGAAGAACTCTAACCCCTAAGTGAACTCTAAGTAAAATTTTCCAGGATTAACATTTCCAAAGAAAAATCATTTCACCGACCAATACTTGTCCATTTCTTCTGAAATTTTAGTATGTTACTCCTCAATATGTCATCTACAACTTATATCAAGGACACGAAGTCAAATTTCAACTAGATAATTTCATCAAATTCACGGAGTTGCGAAAGGTCAAGCTATTTTTCCATGAAACAGTTTACTAGTCTTAAAGAACTACTTCTGTTCTTTCGAATTCCAGCATCCAGCATTAAAGTTCAAGCATCTCCAAATCTATTACACTTCACCAGACAACCACAGCACGGCAAAATGTAGATCAATGGACTTCACTTGCCTTAAGCCAACGCAACCACAGCAAGCAAAACGGCAACTTGAGGACTTCGGGCGCGGCTCAATCGACGGTGAAGCTAGGCGGCATCGACGGCGGTAGCAGGCACACTCACAACGGGGCTAGTCTCCTTATTCCCTCAATGATACACCCTCACAAACTCTCTCTTTCTCTCGGTCACTCTCCCTTTTCTCTCTATCACTCTCTCCCTCGGTCACTCCCTCGTTCACTCCGCCCCCTTCTCTTTTCTTTTTGTTTTCTTAATTAGCTAGTAATCATGAGGTTTTGCATGGGAAACCTCCGGTGAAGCAAGGGGCGGCGACACCTCATGCAGTCCCTCTTGCCACTTGTCGAATTTCATGCAATTGATGGCCTCATTCGGCCAGGCCTTGGTCGAACGAATGAAGAGGAAATGTGGGCCGGTTTTGGGCGGTTTTGGGCCTTAAGTATTCTGCCCACATCTACTCCTAATATCTCACTTTAATTTTCACTTATAATTACATAATCACAAATATTCGCATGACCATATAATATCATAACATTAATCAAGGGTAATTCGATTCATAGGGTTCACGGCCAAAAATTTCTTATCAACCCATCTTATAGTACAACCTCGGTCTCACATGAGCATATGATACATTTCCAACAAAGCAATAGTCCATTCAATGCTCGGCCATTGTTTAATTGTAATCCATTGGTGTAATGACTATAATATAGTCCAATAGCACTTCCATCACCTATTCATGGGCTGTAGTGTATCTAGGGATCGTCACAAAATTTCGGATGCCACACTCAAGCTGACAAACAGCACACAACTAGAGAAAGTGAGCTACAAGGAGGAAGAAGAAGAGAGCTCAGCTGAAGAGGGGTCCCATTTGGCAATAAAATATCAATTTTCATCATCACACATGCCCTACCAGCTGCTGTCTTCCATCCTCAGCCATTTGCAGCAGCCAAGCTTCCTCAACACACTTCCCAAATGGACCAAAATGTTGTAGCACCCCCTAGCTACAAATTTTGGATCTTACCCCTCCAAATTGAATTCAATTTCCACTCAAATCTAGCCAAATTGATGCCCATAAATTCAACCAAGGTGTCCACACTCAAATTCACATTTTTTTCTCATCAATTGAACCAACTTGAATTCCAAAAACGTGACTAAAAACGGTCCCTTGAATTTTCCGGTCCAAAACGGCCCTACTTTGAATTTTCGCAAAAATCCCGGTTTGTAGAAAAATCTTCGAAAGGTGAGTCGACGGTCCTAAAATGAATTGTGACATGACAGAACTTTTAATTTCTGAAATCAGGTTCAAATTCGTGGTTAATTTCAATTTTGCGTGATTTTAACGTGACCTAACCTACCGGGTAGCTTTTAGGAATTTTTAGCTCATTTGACCCGTGGTTGATTATTTCCAAGCCATATTATGCATTTTCGATGCATTGGCGACTCTCAATTGTCATGAAAATCTCGATTCAAATATGAGCACATGATACATAAATGACAGAAAAATCGGTCTAATGCTATTCAACGAGAATTTTGTAATTAGGTGGAATCACTAACACACTAATCACATACCTCTATCTAAGTGACCTATCTCCGATCTTTGATCGATTTTGACAGTATTGAAATGACCTTTGTAGATTAGCACGGCCGAGCAGTCGCTGGCCCGTCGAATTCTCAAGTCTATTGTGATTAGATTCCTTAACGGCTTCAGCTGACAAACTAGTTATCTCGAGAGTAGCCAACTCAAGGAAAAGGATTATAGGTGCGTCGATGAAAAGCCCAACTTATTCAATTGAAAACAGAACTTGAAAATCAGGATGTTACAGGTGGACGGCAGCTGCTGGACGGGAGGGCCTAGGTGGATGTGGCGGTTGGGGTGACGCTGGACTGACGGAGTTGTGGGCTGGACGCGATTGAGGTTGCTGAGTGGACGATGAGGAGGTGAGCTGCTCGACGTGAAAATGGTGCTACTAGAAGATGGTGGACGTGTTGTTGGGCTAATGGGGGCTGGTTGGACATGTTGGTGGGTGGGGATGATGGGAGCTGCTGATCGAGGCTGTGGGAGATGGACGGTGAAGTGGAGATGGCAAGGTTGAGACGTGAAAATGGACACTGGCAGAGGATGAAGCAGCAGCAAAGCAAAAGGAAATAGAGAACAAAATCAAAAGGAAATGGGGGCTGGTGGCAAAAGTAAGAGATGAGGAAATGTGGGGAAGAAAGGGACGCGTGTGAGAGAGGGGGAAAGGGGTTGGTCGGCCGAGGCAGGGGAAAAAAAGGAAGGCACGCATGAGAGGCAAAGAGGAAAGAGAGAAGGGAGAGGGAGGGAAAATAAGTCAAAGCCTCAACCAATTAGAAGCCTCATTACCTTTGGCCCCAAAGTCTTCATGCCAATTTAGTCAAGGGCCCCTCCAATGAGAATTTAGCTTCAAAATCCGCCAATTAAACCATTTTGGAGGTAGAAACAATCCCATATTTTAGCCATCCGAATTTCCTTTATTTTCTTTTTTTTTTGCCGAAAATCGATTTTTTCGCAAAATTCCGGACTCGACAAAATTTCTCCAAAAGATGAGACGACATCTTAAAAATGAATCTGAACATGCTCAAACGTCTGATTCCCGAAATTGAATTGAATTTAATGGTTAAAATCGACCGAATGCGATTTTAGTACGATCTAACCTATCGAGTAGCTTTTAAGGATTTTAGCGCATTCAACCCGTGGTCGATAATTTTCAATCCACATTTGTACATCCCCGAATCGTAGACGACTCTCTGTTGTCATAAAATCACGAAGTTCCAATTACGTGTCCTGAGTGCACTATCGATAGAAAATCAGGTTATAATTGTTCGACGCGAATATTGCAATCGTATAGAACCACTCGAAATTCGACTACGTGTTTCCATTGAATCGACTTATATCCGATCACAATTCGATTATAATGGTGTCGTATTGACCCTTGCCGATTATTATGGTCGAGTAGTCGATTTCCGATCAAATTCTCTAGTCTGTCGTATTTATATCCCTTAACGGCTTCACCTAATAGATTAGTTAACTCGTGAGGGGCCAGCTCAAAGTAAAATAACCATAGGCACATCGACGAAACAACCATTTCATATGTTCGAGAGGGGGTCGAATTTTAGGATGTTACATCAGGTCAATCCCTTGCCTCCAAAGGGATCCCGAACCGGACGTGCTCATTCTCCAAACTATGGGCTTGAAAATAACAAACAATAAAATGGTGAGATATAAATCTTAGTAAGTTAACAACCCAAGCCTCGATTAGGACGCAAATTCATCTCGGAGACAGCCTAAACACGAAATGGCATAAAATCTTACCTCGCCTTAGCACACCCCTACACATTAGTACATCTCATAGGCCAATATCAATGTAATAGGCATAATCAATCATCAGAATACATGAGTCTCATACACCAAGCATTCACATGAGTCCTAATTATACGATAAAACCGGCTTGGCCCGTCCCATACCATGCTTTACAATTTTTACGTGGTGCATCACAATCATTCACATGTGTTCTGATTATTATGACCTCTCAGGCCACAGCGAACACGCGAGTCAACAGTCTTCCAGCATAACTAGGCATCGTGCCACTCCATCGAACACGACATCATCTAGAACTCTTGCCTAGATGGCATTCCATAAAGGAGCATCGGTCCGGCCTTAAATGTCACTCAGCATCCGAACATCTGATAAATAGTGGGCATCATCTCCAAACTCTGTTAGGTAACGGGATCAATTTAGTGGCCACTCAAACCAATTTTATTTGCCATTAATTAGCTTAGTACAAAAGAGTTTGTGCTCAAATAACAAACTTTGGCAAATTTTTCATGCTTAAAATTCCAGAAAAATATGTATACGTGGTCGCATACTTAAAACTAACCGGCCAAATTTTGAACGCTTTCATTTCAAAACCTCATTTTCTCATTTAACACATAAAACTTGGTGTCCAAACCTGATACCTTAAATTTGGGATAAGTACACTAATGGTGCCATAAGTTGTGTACGGCGCTTACTTTGGTACCAAAAGTTTCCGTCGGATCACTTAAGTGCCAAAAAATTTGAAAAACGCTCACTTTGGTGCCAATGCCAACGAAATTGGCCGGAAATCCGACGTGGCCTTTTTTTTATTAATTTTTGAAGCCGACGTGGCTCGTCGAAGAGTTGAGTCAGCATCCAAACACCAAAACGACGCCGTTTGGCATCTTTCCCTCAACTTTGAAACCCTAATCCCCAAATTGAGAGAGCGGGGAGGCTTGTCTTCGTGTCTTCTTCTTCCTCGAAGACCCACACCAACAACGGCACCAGCAACAGCACCGGCAGCACACCAGCAGCGACACCAGCAACGCACCAGCAGCACCTTCGACCCATCTTCTTCCTCCTCCTCCTCCGCCCTCGCCTTCGATTTTTCCTGCAACAATCTCAATCTCTCCTTGCTCACCTGGTTGAGCAACTACAATGGTGGCTGAGCGACGGTGGCTGAGCAGCGATGGTGGCCGAGCGACGGCGAGCGAACGACGGTGGCCAAGCGGCGAAAACCCTAATTTCAATCCCCATGTGAGCTAAACGGCGTCGTTTCCGTGAATCCATCCATGTAGGACGGCAAAATGACGTCGTTTTCTTAAGGAGGACCGAAAACGACATCATTTAAAGGCCTATCGATTTTTTTTTTAAAAGCCACGTATTAATTTTGGTCGGAATCTTTCACCGGTGGCCGGAATCTTTCGCCGGTGGCACCAAAGTGATCGTTTTTCCTCCGATTTGGCACTTAAGTGATCCGACAGAAACTTTTCGCACCAAAGTGAGCGCCGTACATAACTTATGGCACAATTAGTGTGCTTATCCCCTTAAATTTTGCCATTTTCTTGCCCATAAAACTTTCTTTAGGAATAGTAAATAGGGATTATACATTGAACAATCAATAACACAACATAACAAGTTCAAACAATCGGAATTAAGCATAATTTCATCTTGTAAAACAGGCATAAAATTCTAATCAATGACTAATTTGTCATTAATTTGCACTAATCGTGATCAATTAAGGTAATCACAATTAATTAAGACTAAATGTGATTAATTAAGAATAAATATCATTAATTAATATAATTATGATTAATCAAGCTAATTGCGACTAATTAAACTAACCATTGTTAATTAATCTAACCACGTGTAATTAATCTAACCAAGATTACTTAAAGTAACTACGGTTAATTAACCTAACCAAGGTTGCTTTAAGTAACTACGGTTAATTAACCTAGCCACGGTTACTTAAACTAACCACGGTTACTTAAACTGATCATCCTTAATTAAGACTTATTTCCATTAGCCTTAATCTAATCCATACTTAACTATGATTAACTAATACTAACCGTCATTAATCATAATCAGTGGGCTCGCAATGATGGCGACATGAAGGCATCTAGAACGCGACGCTCGCAGCTCGAATGAATACCCAACGGCAGAGGCAAAGCCCTTGAGGCTCACAACCTCTTGGCTTGGGAAGGCTCAATTGAGACGAGCCGGCGGCTTGGCGGCGTAATGACGACGGCGAACAATTCAAGTGGCGGTGGCACGAGCGGCTCAAGTGGCAGCAAAGTGGTGGTGAGGTGCGGTGGTCAAACAGTGATGGAGATGGTGGTGGTGTAGGTGGCGATGAGTGGTGGGTTCAATGGTATGGCCAGCTATGACGTGGGTGGTGGTGAGGAGGTGGGTGATGATGATGGTGATGGGTGGTGGATGATGAGGATGGTGAGGGGTGGCGAATGGGAAGGTTGGTGAGGAAATGGCATGACTTGCAGCAACAAAGAAGGGAATGAAATGAAGAAGGGTGAAGATGAGGAAGTTGAGGAGAAATGAAGCAAAATGGAGGGGGGAAGGATTTGGCAGAGGAAAAAATGGAAATGGAGGGGAGGTGTCACGCCCCGAACCTCGAGTGCGTGCACATCCCTCGGTGGTCAATAAAACTTGCGACGTCCCAGGTGGCATCGCCGACCCATTCATTTTATTGCACATGCGGAAGCATACAATAAATCCCCAGACAACATAGATATAGGATAGAAAAGCAGGATAAAATTTTCATAAAACACTTTTTATAAAGACACTGGGTTTATATACAAAAGTCTACAAAAAGATCGGCTTTCAAAAAGAAGCTATCCTATAACCTACTAATCGGACACATTTGCCGATTCTTTGGACTCCACCTCCACAAGCTCCAGGGGCTTCGGGTCCTCCATAACTCCATCAAGAGGGTCAGCTGCACCCTCGCCTAGAGCAGCGTTGACCACAACGGCGGGAATATCAAAACCCTAAAGGGGAATTACTCTATACCCATTAAGTCCATGGCAAAACCACACTCTGAATCGATGAGGACCCTCTGAGGTAGGCCCTCATCGACCCAGACAGTGGTCACAACAAGCTCATAGACCCAATAACTCCCAAGGACAGGGACATCTATGCTCCACTCGGTAACCCCCCGAGGCTAACCAAAATGTTTTGGAGGGACTGCCATCTAAGGACCTGAAAAGTTAAAACCACAACGAGGTGAGACAATGTCTCAGCAAGTTCACCTCCTAAACCCCGACTAGGAAGGAAATACGCCTAGGGACGGCCTAATCATACAACCACACAACCACAGAGACTCACCTCATCTCAAATCCTCCCTACATGTCAGTACGGTTCATATCACAGACATAAGCAGTAATAAAACTCAATCAATTGGAACGCCTCAACTTATTTCTCAATAAATACAAAGGATCCTGATTATAAGGCCAAATCATTATGACATGTCCGATACCGTGCCACACAATTTTGTCCCATAATTAGGCACATCAATTTCACTCATTTATGTGTCCCAATTGATTACGACCCAACGGCCACGGCCGACTCAACAGTCAACGGTCTTCCGGCGTAGCTGGGACACCATCGAGCACGGCAACGTCTACATCTAGACGGCATCCACTAGGGAGTATTGGTTCAACGTCACTACGACCGACATCTGTTGACTTGGGGCATCTCATATAGGGGCATCATTCGGCCTAATAGCTCGTGACGGATTCTCATAGCCATCACATGATCATTCAATCCTAGCCAAGGACACCGTGCATTGCACTCAAATGTCTCAATTAAAATAGTGAATTTGGCCTATTTTCTTCATATTAAAAACACCCGGTAAAATAATCATGTGTGGGTACACGATCAGATTGAACTAGAAAAATTGATATCCTCCCTTTTAAAATTCCTCTAGTTGATATAGTATCTAAAAACATTTTCAGTGTTAAAACTCGACACTCGGTATTTTCTAATTAAATACCAAAATTTCATAATTTTGAAATAAATACTCAAAATCACAATTACCACTCAATTTGCACAAATTAACATTCAATTATATAAACTAAGCACACCACTACAATCAGCACAAAATTCCGGTTATTGGCTATCCCGATATAATTTTCAAAAGATATTAAATTATTAAATAATTAGCAAAATTAATTAAATAAATGCAAATAAATCCAATAAATGTAAACCTAGGCCGGAAATGCTAATTTAGCCACATAAACGGACCTAGCAAATTAATGCACCAATCCACATAAATAGTACAATATGTCTAGCCCTTAATTAATCTAATTTAACCACCTAACAATCCTAATTAACCAACTAAATCACTAATTAAAACAAACTAACCACCTCAACCATACTTAGCCTAATCTAATTACCTACTAAACATCATTAACTCCCTAAGCAAAGTTTAGCAAGTAAACTCACCAGATTAGCGAGCCGGTGAGTCCACGACAAGGGCGACGCGGAGACAAGCGAGACACAAGCCTGCGGCGACACCAAGTGAGGTCCAGACAGGCCCGGAAAAGCCCATGAAGCTCACAGCTGGGCTATGAGGTTTGGCTCTGGTCGCGACTGAAGGGATCGGTTCGAGCGGTCGGCTGGTGCGAAAAGGGGCATGGTGGTCGATGGTGCAGGGGGCTTGGCTGGCTATTGGCCGGCTTTCTCTAGATTTCTTAAGCTCAAATAACCTCAACAATGGATAAAGCACGCCAAGGAAGAAGAAGAAGACAGCTACTGAAGTGGGGGCCATAAAATATCCTAAACACTTGAGTTCCATGCCCCACCAGCCCACATATGCCATCCTCAGCCAAAAACCTTCCTCAAGCTTCCCAAACAAGTCTTCCAAAGTGTCCAAAATGTTGCTCCCCCCTTGGCTACGAATTTTGGACATTCCCCATCCAATTTGAGCTCAATTCCTCTCCAAATTAATCCAATTGATCTCCCAAAAATTCAGCCAAGGTGTCCACACTTAAATCCACATTTTTTCTCATCAATTGAACCAACTTGACGGCCAAAAGTGCAACCAAAAACGGCCCTTTAATTTTCCTGGTCCAAAATAACGCAACTTTCAATTTCGCCGAAAACTCAAGTTTGCAGAAAAATTTTCGGAGGATGAGTCGACGTTCCTAAAATAAATTGTGACATGACAGAACTGTTGATTTCTGAAATCGGGTTCAATTTCACAGTTAATTTCAATCGAACGCGATTTTAGGTTAACCTAACCTACCGGGTAGCTTTTAGAAATTTCTAGCGCATTTGACCCGTGGTCGATTATTTTCGAGTCACATTGTCCATCTTTGACTCATTGGCAACTCTCGGTTGTTGTGAAAATCTCGAGGTTTCAAATACGGGCACAAGATACATAAATGACAGAAAAATCGATTTAGTGCCATTTGACAAAAATTTTGCAATCAAGTGGAATCACCCACACTTTAATGACATACCTCTATCAAATCAACCTATCTCCGATCTCTGAACGATTTTGAAGGCGTTGTATTGATCCTTGCAGATTAGCACGATCAAGCAGTAGATTTCTGGTCGAATTCTCAAGTCTATTACGTTTAGATTCCTTAACGACTTCACCTAATAAACTAGTTATCCCGTGAGTGATCAACTTAGGGAAAAAGAACAATAGACGCGTCAATAACAAGCCCAACTCATTTAATCGAAAATAGAGTAAAAAATCAGGATGTCACGGGAGGGGGAAATGAACATAAGAGAAAGAGAGAGGGGTAGAGAGAGAGAGAGATTCAAAGGTTTTCTTCCAAAACCATTATTTCCCTCACTAACTCGCCATAAAATCATCAATGCCAAGTATTTTGTCCCCTCAATATCTTCTTATTTTTCCTTTTTCCTTTAAAACCAAAATTTTGGCCAACAAATCACAACTTTGCCGTTAGGTATAATTTCCTTTCCGATTTCCAATTTTCGTCCGATTATTCCTTTTTCAAAATTTCAAACTTCCCTATAATTCAACGAACAATGAGGTGACGTCCACTAAATTAGTCTTGAAATCCTCAAAAGTTCAATATCCAAAATCGAATTAAAATTTATGATTAAAAACCGATCGACTACGACCTCAGTACAACCTAAACTATCAAGTGGCTTTTAGAGGTTCTTGTGCAATTTACCTATGATATCCTGGATTTTACAGTTCTTCTTTCAATTAAATTAATCAGGTATTTCATCGACGTGCCTATAGTGTTACTCTCAGAGCTTATCACTCCTGAGATAACAAAACTATCTGAGGAAGTCATTAAGGGATTTTAATGCGATAGATTTGAAAATTCGACCAGAATCGACTACTCGACCGTGTTCATCTGCAAAGATCATTATGTCACAGTTAAAAATCGCTTAGAGATCAGAGATAGGTCGGTTCGACTGAGATGTGTCGCTAAACGTGGGTGATTCCACCAAATTGATAAATTCTCGTCGATCGGCAATAGATTGATTTTTCTGTCATTTTGGTACCTTGTGTCCGTATTTGAATCATTAAGATTTTCACAACAACCGAGAGTCGCCAATGTGTTGATTAGATTCATTGTGGCTCAAAGAAAATCGACCACGGGTTATTTACACTAACAAGTTCTGAAAGTTACCCGGTAGCCTAGGTCACGCTAAAAATGCACCAGAGTGAAGTTAACCACGAATTTGAATTCGATTTCAGAAATTGAAAGTTCTGTTATGGTACAAATAATTTTAGGAACGTCCACCTGCCTTCAGAAGATTTTTCTACAAACCAAGACTTTTTGGGAAAAAGCCGTCGTAGGGTCGCTTTTGTCCAGGAATTGTCACCGACCGTTTTTGATCGCGTATTTGGGATGCAAGCAAGATCAATTGGTGAGGAAAAATGCCAATTTGATCGAGGGTATGTTGGTTTAATTTTTAGAAGTCAAATTGATGTTGATTTAAGAAGTATTTAGTGTCCAATTGGAGGAAGACCTATGCAAATTCGTAACACCCCATGGACCCAACATTTTGGACCACCTAAAGGCTTCTAGAAGGGGTAAATTGGTATTGGAAGTGAGCTGAAGGGCCAGCTGGGTGTGGGGACCGGTCAAGGGAACAAATAAGTGTGGAGACCAAGTTTGTTCCCCCCTTGCCCCCTCCTTCCTCTCTCTCCTCTCACTCGTTGAGCACTCCCTCCTCTCCCTCTCCATTTTGCCGTTTCCAGCTCAAAAATCCAGAAGCAGCAGCCGAAGTAGTCGCAGCCACCGCTGGAGCCAGGAACGTCGCCACCGCACGCTGCTCGCTACTCCGCGTGCTCGCTAGCCCGTCGCACCTCACTGCTGTCCAACCGCGTTATCTCTGCTCCTCGCCTCCGGCCTCCAAAGGCCGCCGAGGATGCCTAAGCCACCGCCGGCTCGGCGGAGCTTCCGTCGCCACCGCCTAGACCTAGTTCAGCCCCTTCAATCCATCTTAGTCCATCCTTGCTGCAACCGAACCTTTAGCCAGTTGTTTCAGCCACCGAACAGAACGGAAACCAGTGGGTATTCCAGCTACTATCGAGCCTGTTTTCAAGGTCTTTCCCGACCCCGAAAGGCAAGCTCGCTTTGGAGTTTGTTGAGCTCCTCCGTGTCCCCATCGTTTCGAACCGAGCGGTTCGTCGATCAAGTGGGTTTAACTCACTAATCCTCGCTTAGTAGGTTAATGACGTTTAAGCGTTGATTAGTTTAGTGAATTAGTTATTTACCGATGTATGTTAAGTGGTTAGTTTTGTGTAATTAGCAAGTAGATAGGCTCTAATATTTATTTAACGAGTCTCAAAATTTTTCCAGGCCCGTTTCGGCATATAATTACACTTTATGGGCTTAAGTATGCATTTTTGTTATTTATTGGCATTTATTTATTATTTTTCGTAATTATTTAATTATTTATTTATTTCCAAAAATTAGACCAGGATAACTGGTGACCGGAATTTTGTGTTAATTGCAATGGTGTGATCTTTTTATTTGATTGAGCTTTAATTTGTACTAATTGTGTATGATTTGTACTTTAGGAATTTATTCCTAAATTTCTTTAATTTCAGTAATTAATTAGGAAATTACCGGGCCTCGGTCTATAGCGCGAAAAATATACTTTGGAACTGCTTAAACTAGTGGGATGTTCAAAAGTGTGAAAATGTTGTATTTTTTGCTAAAGCCGACCGTGTACCCACACACGAATATTTTTTTCAAGAAGGATAAAAATGGTGATTTGATTAAATTACTATTTTTAGCATACTATGAAAGTATGGCTGGCAGCTTTTGGCGAGCATAAATAGTATACTATCAGTTTATCTGGCAACTTATGTCGAGCATACATTTAGTATACTATATCGATATATCCGGCAGCTTCTGGCGAGCTATACTACCTATTATCGGCTTATAATAAGCAGTCCTGCGTTTGATTAGACTTATAGGTAGTATTGATTGAGATGACCGGAGAATGGTCTTGTTGACATGAAATTGACTAGTTCGATTGATCGATGATTCGATTTGTCTTAATGTATTGAAATGATTGGTTGAAAATGTCGATTGTACTGACTTGCAGGAAAGAACAGAAGCAAAGGTAAGACCTTTGACTTGTGCTTGTGCTTAAGCAACCCTCAGGGCATATTTTCTTCCTAATCGAGTCTTTGGGGGTAGAACTCGTTGAGACGTCGTCTCACCCCATTGTGAGATAGCATTTCATGTCCTTAGATGACAGCTCGAGAGTTTTTTTGGACGGTCTAAAAGGATTACAGAGCATATATCTTTTATTCCTTTACTTGGGAGCCCCAAAGGCTGGACCTATGAGCTAGTGAGGTCCACAGTCTAGGTTAATGCGAGTCTCACCCATAAGGTGCCCCACCGATATAGATCGTGGTACCGCCATGCTCAAGATGGCCAGAGAGAGGGTCCCATACAGGAGTCTTAGATTCCTCTATACGTTCTGGAGGTCGCCTTTGGGAAGGGTACTATGGATCCCCGACAAGGTTCGATCGTAGACGCTACAGACCCGAATCTTGAAGTCTCGACATCCCCAATGCATTCTGCTCAAGGCTCCAGCTAGAGTGTGGAAAAGGTTGAAATTGCGGATGATAGAGAGGACGACGAGGACCCGTAGTTTGTGAAGCCCCCACCCCTGTTTTGTAGACGTTTTAAATAGACCAACTTGTATTATATATGACATGGTTTGCTATGTGTGTGTATATTAGGGGTGTCAACGGTTCGATTCGGTTCGGTTTTTTTGAAAAACTGAACGGAACCGAACCGTTAGAAAAATCCTCCGAACCGAACCGAACCAAATACGAACCGAACCGAAATTTCAGTTCGGTTTGGTTCAATTCGGTTCGGTTTATCGGTTTTCAACTTTTGGTTTTCGGTTTTCGGTTTTTGGTTTTCTTTTTTTTTATCTATAAACTCAAAATATTGAGAACTTGCCTCAACATTTCATAGCACCAACTTTTTCTTAGATTCAACCAGAGTCTAGCTCAACATAGAAACCTCGATTTTTAATTTGAAGAGAGAAGACCTTCATGCTTTTCTTCTCCATCATAATCATAGAAGAGGAAAAAGGCATGTCGATCGACATCTTTCCAGAGCACGATATCAAAGCATAAGAAAGCAAAAGGTGTTCAAAAGGGGAACACCCAAAAAAGTTCAATGAGGGAAAAGTGAAAAGAGCATGTGGAAGAACTAGCTTCACTTGGGTTATCATTTCAACCAACTACGAAGATAAAAAGAATCATCTCGATGCAAAACCACAAGACCCATCGTTGAACTCCCGCGAAGAAGACAGGGACCAAACCAAACGAGTAAGAAAGCTCTCCGCCACAAAGAAAAGCAAGAGAAAGCTCTCCACCACAAAGAACAAGCAAGACCCTTCTCGGAATTTCATCAAGCACACAGGTGTGCAACATGCGGTGATCAATTTCCTTCCCTTGGGTGACGTTTCGTGGTCACAACATGAAAGACCCAAGTTCTAATTTCAACCAGTATCAACCCATCTTTCACTTTTTTCCCATCCCAATGCAAAAAGAAATGACAACAATGATCGCGCATGCGTGTCGAGTGTGAGAAAACGCAATACCTGAGTTGGATGAAATGGCGCTCCAGTTGATTTGGCACTCCACTATCGCCAAAGTGTAGCTGCACAAACATCATGGATATATTCAAAGAAAACTCAATGTCTCTGGTTCTTTGTTTAACAGAGTAAACTATATATGATTGTCCTTGAAATCATCAAAGACTAGCATGACTAGAAAAACATATTCTTGATTCACAACCTACTCCGCAATATCTAGAACTTAAAGCTCAATTATGGCTCTTTCCACTAGGGGAAAAATAATCACAACATTAAAAGCTGCTATATAGATAATCTAGCATCTCAATCAGCCATTTTAGCTGAGATGAAAGAATCAAGGCAACATTTCGACGGCCGTAATAAATAAAACACGCAAAACCCAACCGAAGTTTCACACAAAGAACTCAATTTACGACACACCATACACTACCTTGAAATCAATAACGAAAAAACCAACACTTTTCGCTTCCCACACTAGAATCGACCAAGCAAGAGATCATCGACACCGGATACAAGCATAGCCAGCATACTCAAATCCCATAATTCCAAAATCAACTCCCGCCCAAGGGACCAAAAAGCAATTTTTACAAAACGAAAGTAGAGCCCAGTTCATCCGATCGGTCACCAATGTCAAGCCAAACTTCACCCACAAAATTCATCAATCTAATGACCTTCTGACACACCCGATGCGCATGAATTGCACGCGAGAATCACCATCAACCAAGATTCGAGAGAAAAGCAGTCACCTTTATGAAAGAAAGAGAGAGAGGGGGGGTCGCGCTGCGGTTTCTCGAGGTAGCAGAAGACGAGGAGGAGGAGGTTTTTGTCTCCTGGGGTGTATAAGGCTAAAACGACGAGAAATTTGCTTCGGACCGTGATTCCTTGTCTAGCCTTAGCCAAACAGCGTGTAAAGTGATGAAGGAGAGACTTTGGATGCCCCCCAGTCCAGAGTAGAGTGCGCCTTTGTCGCAAAAGGAAGAGGGGCTCTGTCCCTCAATCTGTCGCCGTCGCCGTCCCCTACCGCCGTCGCCGTCCACGCCACCGTCGCCGTTGCACCTCTAAGCCAACCAAGATGAGACACGAGACGAGAAGAGAGGGCCAAAGTCGGGAGAGAATAAATCGAACCGATAGAGATTTTATCGGTTCATGGTTCGATTCGATTCGGTTAACCGATAAAGACCGAACCGATAAAAGAGATTTCGGTTTTTAATGAGAACCAAACCAAAAACCGAACCGAACCGAAAAAGCTGATTTTTTCGGTTCGGTTAGGTTCAATTTTCGGTTCGGTTTTTTACACCCCTAGTGTGTGTGTGTGTGTGTGTGTGTGTGTGTGTATATATAAGTGTGATGTTAGCTTTTCAAAATGATGGCCCTACTTTGCTATCCCATTGTGTTGTTGTTTGGAGATTATTTATTTGCTTCCGCATGTGCATTAAAATGAATGGGTCGGCCGATGCATCTTGGGACGTCGCTATTTAATCGACCAGTGAGGGATGGGCACACGCTCGAGGATTGGGGCGTGACATCCCTGTTTAATGGTATCAGAGCAAATTTTAGTGATTGGAGTGATAAGGTATGATGGTTCATGTGATAGTCAGTAGGAATGGCCTTTAATTTCATGTTGACGCATGTCTGTGATAGCTGATTGGTAAAATTGATTGCTTTGGTGGATCGCTTAGCTTTTAATTCGATGTGGAACTGGAATCAGGTTTCTGTAAAGAACCATTGAGATGAGTGATTAGGAGCAGAGGACTCCTAGGAAGAGTACTATCAGGGCTGTAACTCGGGGTAGGACACCGACGAGGGTCGGTACCCAAGGAGGCCAAGGTAGAGCACCAGCGCAGGCTAGCACTAGTGAAGTAGCACCACCTTGGCTACGAATTTTGGACATTCCCCATCCAATTTGAGCTCAATTCCTCTCCAAATTAATCCAATTGATCTCCCAAAAATTCAGCCAAGGTGTCCACACTTAAATCCACATTTTTCTCATCAATTGAACCAACTTGACGGCCAAAAGTGCAACCAAAAACGGCCCTTTAATTTTCTGGTCCAAAATAACGCAACTTTCAATTTCGCCGAAAACTCAAGTTTGCAGAAAAATTTTCGGAGGATGAGTCGACGTTCCTAAAATAAATTGTGACATGACCAACGTTGATTTCTGAAATCGGGTTCAATTTCACGATTAATTTCAATCGAACGCGATTTTAGGTTAACCTAACCTACCGGGTAGCTTTTAGAAATTTCTAGCGCATTTGACCCGTGGTCGATTATTTTCGAGTCACATTGTCCATCTTTGACTCATTGGCAACTCTCGGTTGTTGTGAAAATCTCGAGGTTTCAAATACGGGCACAAGATACATAAATGACAGAAAAATCGATTTAGTGCCATTTGACAAAAATTTTGCAATCAAGTGGAATCACCCACACTTTAATGACATACCTCTATCAAATCAACCTATCTCCGATCTCCGAACGATTTTGAAGGCGTTGTATTGATCCTTGCGATTAGCACGATCAAGCGGTAGATTTCTGGTCGAATTCTCAAGTCTATTACGTTTAGATTCCTTAACGACTTCACCTAATAAACTAGTTATCCCGTGAGTGATCAACTTAGGGAAAAAGAACAATAGACGCGTCAATAACAAGCCCAACTCATTTAATCGAAAATAGAGTAAAAAAATCAGGATGTCACAGGAGGGGGAAATGAACATAAGAGAAAGAGAGAGGGGTAGAGAGAGAGAGAGATTCAAAGGTTTTCTTCCAAAAACCATTATTTCCCCTCACTAACTCGCCATAAAATCATCAATGCCAAGTATTTTGTCCCCTCAATATCTTCTTATTTTTCCTTTTTCCTTTAAAACCAAAATTTTGGCCAACAAATCACAACTTTGCCGTTAGGTATAATTTCCTTTCCGATTTCCAATTTTCGTCCGATTATTCCTTTTTCAAAAATTTCAAACTTCCCTATAATTCAACGAACAATGAGGTGACGTCCACTAAATTAGTCTTGAAATCCTCAAAAGTTCAATATCCAAAATCGAATTAAAATTTATGATTAAAAACCGATCGACTACGACCTCAGTACAACCTAAACTATCAAGTGGCTTTTAGAGGTTCTTGTGCAATTTACCTATGATATCCTGGATTTTACAGTTCTTCTTTCAATTAAATTAATCAGGTATTTCATCGACGTGCCTATAGTGTTACTCTCAGAGCTTATCACTCCTGAGATAACAAAACTATCTGAGGAAGTCATTAAGGGATTTTAATGCGATAGATTTGAAAATTCGACCAGGAATCGACTACTCGACCGTGTTCATCTGCAAAGATCATTATGTCACAGTTAAAAATCGCTTAGAGATCAGAGATAGGTCGGTTCGGCGAGATGTGTCGCTAAACGTGGGTGATTCCACCAAATTGATAAATTCTCGTCGATCGGCAATAGATTGATTTTTCTGTCATTTTGGTACCTTGTGTCCGTATTTGAATCATTAAGATTTTCACAACAACCGAGAGTCGCCAATGTGTTGATTAGATTCATTGTGGCTCAAAGAAAATCGACCACGGGTTATTTACACTAACAAGTTCTGAAAGTTACCCGGTAGCCTAGGTCACGCTAAAAATGCACCAGAGTGAAGTTAACCACGAATTTGAATTCGATTTCAGAAATTGAAAGTTACATTATGGTACAAATAATTTTAGGAACGTCCACCTGCCTTGGAAGATTTTTCTACAAACCAAGACTTTTTGGGAAAAAGCCGTCGTAGGGTCGCTTTTGTCCAGGAATTGTCACCGACCGTTTTTGATCGCGTATTTGGGATGCAAGCAAGATCAATTGGTGAGGAAAAATGCCAATTTGATCGAGGGTATGTTGGTTTAATTTTTAGAAGTCAAATTGATGTTGATTTAAGAAGTATTTAGTGTCCAATTGGAGGAAGACCTATGCAAATTCGTAACACCCCATGGACCCAACATTTTGGACCACCTAAAGGCTTCTAGAAGGGGTAAATTGGTATTGGAAGTGAGCTGAAGGGCCAGCTGGTGTGGGGACCGGTCAAGGGAACAAATAAGTGTGGAGACCAAGTTTGTTCCCCCTTGCCCCCTCCTTCCTCTCTCTCCTCTCACTCGTTGAGCACTCCCTCCTCTCCCTCTCCATTTTGCCGTTTCCAGCTCAAAAATCGGCGGAAGCGGCGGCGAAGTAGTCGCAGCCACCGCTGGAGCCAGGAACGTCGCCACCGCACGCTGCTCGCTACTCCGCGTGCTCGCTAGCCCGTCGCACCTCACTGCTGTCCAACCGCGTTATCTCTGCTGTCCTCGCCTCCAGCAAGCTGCCGAGGATGCCTAAGCCACCGCCGAAGCTCGCTGGAGCTTCCGTCGCCACCGCCTAGACCTAGTTCAGCCCCTTCAATCCATCTTAGTCCATCCTTGCCAGCAACCGAACCTTTAGCCGGTTGTTTCAGCCACCGAACAACGGAAACCGGTGGGTATTCCGGCTACTATCGAGCTGTTTTCAAGGTCTTTCCCAGGCCCGAAAGGCAAGCTCGCTTTGGAGTTTGTTGAGCTCCTACGCGTCCCCGTCAGTTTGAACCGAGCGATTCGTCGATCAAGTGAGTTTAACTTACTAATCTTCGCTTAGCAAGTTAATGACGTTTAGCGTTGATTAGTTTAGTGAATTAGTTATTTACCGATGTATGTTAAGTGGTTAGTTTTGTGTAATTAGCAAGTAGATAGGCTCTAATATTTATTTAACGAGTCTCAAAATTTTTCCAGGCCCGTTTCGGCATATAATTACACTTTATGGGCTTAAGTATGCATTTTTGTTATTTATTGGCATTTATTTATTATTTTTCGTAATTATTTAATTATTTATTTATTTCCAAAAATTAGACCGGGATAACGGTGACCGGAATTTTGTGTTAATTGCAATGGTGTGATCTTTTTATTTGATTGAGCTTTAATTTGTACTAATTGTGTATGATTTGTACTTTAGGAATTTATTCCTAAATTTCTTTAATTTCAGTAATTAATTAGGAAATTACCGGGCCTCGGTCTATAGCGCGAAAAATATACTTTGGAACTGGCAAACTAGTGGGATGTTCAAAAGTGTGAAAATGTTGTATTTTTGCTAAAGCCGACCGTGTACCCACACACGAATATTTTTTTCAAGAAGGATAAAAATGGTGATTTGATTAAATTACTATTTTTAGCATACTATGAAAGTATGGCTGGCAGCTTTTGGCGAGCATAAATAGTATACTATCGGTTTATCGGCAACTTATGTCGAGCATACATTTAGTATACTATATCGATATATCAGAGGCAGCTTACGAGCTATACTACCTATTATCGGCTTATAATAAGCGATCCTGCGTTTGATTAGACTTATAGGTAGTATTGATTGAATGACCGGAGAATGGTCTTGTTGACATGAAATTGACTAGTTCGATTGATCGATGATTCGATTTGTCTTAATGTATTGAAATGATTGGTTGAAAATGTCGATTATGCGGCTTGCAGGAAAGAACAGAAGCAAAGGTAAGACCTTTGACTTGTGCTTGTGCTTAAGCAACCCTCAGGGCATATTTTCTTCCTAATCGAGTCTTTGGGGGTAGAACTCGTTGAGACGTCGTCTCACCCCATTGTGAGATAGCATTTCATGTCCTTAGATGACAGCTCGAGAGTTTTGGACGGTCTAAAAGGATTACGAGCATATATCTTTTATTCCTTTACTTGGGAGCCCCAAAGGCTGGACCTATGAGCTAGTGAGGTCCACGGTCTAGGTTAATGCGAGTCTCACCCATAAGGTGCCCCACCGATATAGATCGTGGTACCGCCATGCTCAAGATGGCCAGAGAGAGGGTCCCATACAGGAGTCTTAGATTCCTCTATACGTTCTGGAGGTCGCCTTTGGGAAGGGTACTATGGATCCCCGACAAGGTTCGATCGTAGACGCTACAGACCCGAATCTTGAAGTCTCGACATCCCCAATGCATTCGCTCAAGGCTCCGGCTAGAGTGTGGAAAAGGTTGAAATTGCGGATGATAGAGAGGACGACGAGGACCCGTAGTTTGTGAAGCCCCCACCCCTGTTTTGTAGACGTTTTAAATAGACCAACTTGTATTATATATGACATGGTTTGCTATGTGTGTGTATATTAGGGGTGTCAACGGTTCGATTCGGTTCGGTTTTTTTGAAAAACTGAACGGAACCCGAACCGTTAGAAAATCCTCCGAACCGAACCGAACCAAATACGAACCGAACCGAAATTTCAGTTCGGTTTGGTTCAATTGGTTCGGTTTATCATTTTCAACTTTTGGTTTTCGGTTTTCGGTTTTTGGTTTTCTTTTTTTTTTATCTATAAACTCAAAATATTGAGAACTTGCCTCAACATTTCATAGCACCAACTTTTTCTTAGATTCAACGAGTCTAGCTCAACATAGAAACCTCGATTTTTAATTTGAAGAGAGAGACCTTCATGCTTTTCTTCTCCATCATAATCATAGAAGAGGAAAAAGGCATGTCGATCGACATCTTTCGGAGCACGATATCAAAGCATAAGAAAGCAAAAGGTGTTCAAAGGGAACACCCAAAAAGTTCAATGAGGGAAAAGTGAAAAGAGCATGTGGAAGAACTAGCTTCACTTGGGTTATCATTTCAACCAACTACGAAGATAAAAAGAATCATCTCGATGCAGAAACCACAAGACCCATCGTTGAACTCCTGCGAAGAAGACAGGGGACCAAACCAAACGAGTAAGAAAGCTCTCCGCCACAAAGAAAAGCAAGAGAAAGCTCTCCACCACAAAGAACAGCAAGACCCTTCTCGGGAATTTCATCAAGCACCTGGTGTGCAACATGCGGTGATCAATTTCCTTCCCTTGGGTGACGTTTCGTGGTCACAACATGAAAGACCCAAGTTCTAATTTCAACCAGTATCAACCCATCTTTCACTTTTTTTCCCATCCCAATGCAAAAAGAAATGACAACAATGATCGCGCATGCGTGTCGAGTGTGAGAAAACGCAATACCTGAGTTGGATGAAATGGCGCTCCAGTTGATTTGGCACTCCACTATCGCCAAAGTGTAGCTGCACAAACATCATGGATATATTCAAAGAAAACTCAATGTCTCCGGTTCTTTGTTTAACGAGTAAACTATATATGATTGTCCTTGAAATCATCAAAGACTAGCATGACTAGAAAAACATATTCTTGATTCACAACCTACTCCGCAATATCTAGAACTTAAAGCTCAATTATGGCTCTTTCCACTAGGGGAAAAATAATCACAACATTAAAAGCTGCTATATAGATAATCTAGCATCTCAATCAGCCATTTTAGCTGAGATGAAAGAATCAAGGCAACATTTCGACGGCCGTAATAAATAAAACACGCAAAACCCAACTGAAGTTTCACACAGCAACTCAATTTACAGACACCATACACTACCTTGAAATCAATAACGAGAAAAACCAACACTTTTCGCTTCCCACACTAGAATCGACCAAGCAAGAGATCATCGACACCGGATACAAGCATAGCCAGCATACTCAAATCCCATAATTCCAAAATCAACTCCCCGCCCAAGGGACCAAAAAGCAATTTTTACAAAACGAAAGTAGAGCCCAGTTCATCCGATCAGTCCAGCTGAATGTCAAGCCAAACTTCACCCACAAAATTCATCAATCTAATGACCTTCTGACACACCCGATGCGCATGAATTGCACGCGAGAATCACCATCAACCAAGATTCGAGAGAAAAGCAGTCACCTTTATGAAAGAAAGAGAGAGAGGGGGGTCGCGCTGCGGTTTCTCGAGGTAGCAGAAGACGAGGAGGAGGAGGTTTTTGTCTCCTGGGGTGTATAAGGCTAAAACGACGAGAAATTTGCTTCGGACCGTGATTCCTTGTCTAGCCTTAGCCAAACAGCGTGTAAAGTGACGAAGGAGAGACTTTGGATGCCCCCCAGTCCAGAGTAGAGTGCGCACTGTCGCAAAAGGAAGAGGGGCTCTGTCCCTCAATCTGTCGCCGTCGCCGTCCCTACCGCCGTCGCCGTCCCTGCCACCGTCGCCGTTGCACCTCTAAGCCAACCAAGATGAGACACGAGACGAGAAGAGAGGGCCAAAGTCGGGAGAGAATAAATCGAACCGATAGAGATTTTATCGGTTCATGGTTCGATTCGATTCGGTTAACCGATAAAGACCGAACCGATAAAAGAGATTTCGGTTTTTAATGAGAACCAAACCAAAAACCGAACCGAACCGAAAAAGCTGATTTTTTCGGTTCGGTTAGGTTCAATTTTCGGTTCGGTTTTTTACACCCCTAGTGTGTGTGTGTGTGTGTGTGTGTGTGTGTGTATATATAAGTGTGATGTTAGCTTTTCAAAATGATGGCCCTACTTTGCTATCCCATTGTGTTGTTGTTTGGAGATTATTTATTTGCTTCCGCATGTGCATTAAAATGAATGGGTCAGCGATGCATCTTGGGACGTCGCTATTTAATCGACCAGTGAGGGATGGGCACACGCTCGAGGATTGGGGCGTGACATCCCTGTTTAATGGTATCAGAGCAAATTTTAGTGATTGGAGTGATAAGGTATGATGGTTCATGTGATAGTCGGTAGGAATGGCCTTTAATTTCATGTTGACGCATGTCCGTGATAGCGATTGGTAAAATTGATTGCTTTGGTGGATCGCTTAGCTTTTAATTCGATGTGGAACTGGAATCGGGTTTCGTAAAGAACCATTGAGATGAGTGATTAGGAGCGAGAGGACTCCTAGGAAGAGTACTATCGGGGCTGAACTCGGGGTAGGACACCGACGAGGGTCGGTACCCAAGGAGGCCAAGGTAGAGCACCAGCGCAGGCTAGCACTAGTGAAGTAGCACCACCTCCCGTTGGTGCTGGGTTGCAGCCTCAGGTGATCTGGGATCAGTCGGGATCACGCAAGCCCTGGATGCGATGAGAGAGATGATGGGGCAGCAGGCCCAGAATCAAGCTGCCGCCTTTACCACCGCCATTGCAGTTGCCGCTCAAGCTGCCATTACTACTGCCGTAACCGCTGCTGCTGGAGCCGCAGTCGCCACCGCACCTGTCACCACACCTGCCGAAGTTCCAGCTGGGAACATAGTTGGAGATAGGGAGAGACCAATCCACAAGCTAGTGGAGCAATTTTTGAAGCTGAACCTGCCAAGGTTCACAGGTACCGGAGATCCAAAGATTGCCTCTCTTTGGATTCAGGATTTGGATAAGGCGTTTGCACTTCTGAGGTGCAATGAAGAGGAGAAAGTAACCCTAGCAGTCTATCAACTGCAAGGCAACGCCAATACCTGGTGGAGAGCTGTCAGAGAGACCTTATTTCCGGAAGGAGTAGTTTCGCTGTGGGACGCCTTCCTTAGGGCGTTCAATGAGCAGTATTTCTCAAGGAGCGCCAAAGAGCAAAAAATGGAAGAGTTCTAGCGTCTTCGCCAAGGGACAATGACTATTGACCAGTATGGGGTCAAGTTTGCGGAGCTTTCTCAATATGCACCAAGGTTGATAGAAGACCCTAAAGATAAATCTCGAAGGTTTAAGAATGGCCTTTCGACCAAAGCTGAAACAACCGTTGGTGCCGTTTGACCTTAACGACTATCGAGAAGCTTACCGTTGAGCCCAGTTGTTAGAGAGAAGTCTGAACGAGCAAGCAACCTCATCTAGATCGAGGTTTAATTCAAGCATAGAAGGGATCCAATAAGGAAAGAGGGCCCATGTTTGGAGGAAGGTTTCAAGTTCTGCCCAACGGGAAGGGTGGAATCGGGAAGTCAGGGCCAAGTCAGAATGGCCTGTGTCGCTCTTGTGGAAGGTGACATGGTACAACCCCATGCCCTCAAATGGGCGCTTGTTTTGAATGTGGCCAGTAGGGTCACCTAACCAAAGATTGTCCGAGGAGACCAAAAGGGCAACCGTAGTTACCACCGCCACCACCGTTAGGTCAAATTAAAGGGTATGTGCCTCAGAACGCACCGCATGATGGACAGATGAGACCCCCAGCTCAAGGAACAGTGTACGCCATCACGAGAGGTCAGGCTGAAGATGCGCCTGATGTGATTACAAATACGGTTTTGCTGAACAACCATGCTACTTATGCTTTATTCGACCCTGGAGCGACTCATTCTTTTATTGCTGAGCAATTTGTTAAGCTGATAGGATTAAGTCCTGAGTTGCTGGAGTCAGTGGTTAGCATATCTACACCGTTAAAGGATAAGGTGTTGTCTGCATTTGGTTGTTCTGGTTGCAAGTTAGCAATTGGTGAGTGAGAGGGGAAAATAGATCTATTAGTCCTAGCCATGTATGACTTTGATTTGATAATTGGCATGGACTGGCTCATCAAGCAACGAGCTAAGATGGACTGTTATCGTAAGCGATTCATTTTAACCTGTTAGAGGGTAGAAATTTCGAGTTTGTTGGAAGTCAAGGAAGACCCTTGATTACATTAATCTCATCGCTTGAAGCAACCCGTTTGTTAGACGAGGGTTGTCAAAGTTACCTAGCGACTGTTGTGAATACAACAGTTGAAGAGTTGAAGATCGAATATATCGTAGTGGTGCAAGAATTTCCATATGTGTTTCCGAAGGAATTGCCAGGTCTACCACCAGAGAGAGAGAGAGAGAGATTGAATTTGTGATTGAGTTAGCACCCGGGACAAAGCCAATCTCTAAGGCTCCTTATCGAATGGCTTTATTTGAGTTGAACGAATTGAAGGTGTAGATGAAGGAGTTGTTAGATAAAGGATTCATCAATCCCAGTGCATCACCTTGGGGAGCACCAGTTTTGTTCGTTAAGAAGAAGGATGGTTCGTTGTGTCTATGCATCGACTATCGTCAACTCAATCAAGTGACGATCAAGAACAAGTATCCACTCCCGAGGATCGATGACTTGTTTGATCAATTACAAAGGGCATCGATCTTCTCCAAAATCGACTTGAGGATAGGGTATCATCAGCTGATTAGTTCACTCAATCAGGATTACCGAAGTCAGCATTTTGTACTTGGTATGGTCATTATGAGTTCACTATAATGCCATTCGGGTTGACGAATGCTCTAGTTGCTTTTATAGATTTGATGAATTGAGTGTTCAGGGAATATCTAGATTAGTTTGTGATCGTGTTCATCGATGATATTTTGGTGTATTTGAGGAGTGAGGAAGAGCATGAGAGTCATCTGAGAATGGTACTGCAAACTCTGAGAGTTCATTAGTTGTACACCAAGTTCAGTAAGTGCGAGTTTTGGTTGACTCGTGTTGCTTTCTTAGGTCACATGATTTCAGGCGAAGGAATCTCCATGGACCTGTTCAAGATTGAAGCAGTGATCAACTGGCCGAGACCGACTACCGTGACAGAGATAGACGGCTCGTAGAAGGGGTTTCAGCTTTAGCATCGCCGTTGACTAAACTCCTGAAGAAAGAAGAGAAGTTCATGTGGACAGACAAATGCGAAAGTAATTTTCAAGAGCTTAAGCATAAGCTGACTACCGCACCTATACTGACCATTCCATCCGGTCCTAGAGGATACGAGATCTATAGTAATGCATCATTCAAAGGATTGGATTGTGTGTTGATGCAACATGGTAGAGTGGTTACATACGCCTCCTGTCAGTTGAGGCCTCATAAGCAGAATTATCTGACGCATGACTTGGAACTCACGGCAATAATTTTCACTCTGAAGATTTGGAGACATTACTTATGTGGAGAAAGATTCCAGATCTTCATTGACCATCAAAGTCTCAAGTATATATTCTCTCAGAAGGAGTTGAATATGAGACAGCACCGATGGATGAAGCTCCTAAAGGACTATGACTGTGATATCCTATATCACCCTGGAAAGGCAAATAAGGTCGTTGACACTTTGAGTCAGAAGTCATTAGTCGCTCATCTGCCGGTTATGGAGTAGAATTTAATCGAGAGAGCTTGAGATTCGGTATTCAAGTTTGAGGTAGGCCACATTTCGAATCTTATGGCCACCCTTAGAATTGAGCCGGACATTTAGATCAGAATCAAGTTACTTCAGCCGAAAAACCCAAATGTTCAGAAGATTTTACATGATGATACTGATAAAAGAAAGGTGACTTTCAGATTTCTGAAGATGGAACACTGAGGTTCCGAGGACGATTGGTTGTACCTGACGATGTGGAGCTTAAAGAGGGGATCTTATCATAAGCTCATCGTAGCAGTTACAGCATTCATCCTGGTAGTACCAAGATGTATTGGAATCTACGTCAACACTATTGGCGGTCTGGTATGAAAGCGGACATTGCCAAGCATGTCACCAAGTGTTTGACATGTCAGTAGGTCAAAGCTCAGCATTGCAAGCCGGGAGGACTTCTGCAACATCTCGAGATCCCAGAGTGGAAATGGGAGCATATCACGATGGATTTCGTGATTGGTCTACCAAGGAGTCAAAGAGGTAACGATTCTATTTGGGTAGTGGTTGACAGGTTGACAAAATCGGCTCATTTCATTGCAGTATGAAAGGACCTCAGTTTAGATAGGCACGCAGATCTGTACATGCGTCAGATAGTTCATCTGCATGGAGTGCCGGTTACAATTACCTCAGACCGAGACCCGAGATTCACAGCTGCTTTTGGGAAGAGCTTGCAGAGTGCTTTAGGTACAAAGCTGCAGTATAGTACGGCATATCATCCTCAGACGGATGGCCAATCTGAGAGGGCGATTCAAACCCTCGAGGACATGCTGCAAGCTTGCGTACTGGATTTCAAGGGAAGTTGGGAAGAACAGCTTCATCTGGTCGAGTTTGCCTACAATAACAATAATCAGCAGAGCATTCAAATAGCTCCTTTTGAAACGTTGTATGGCAGAGCGTGCAAAACACCAGTGTGTTAGGATGAAGTCGGGGAAAGAAAGATTACAGGCCCAGAGTTGGTTCAGCATTCAGTGGATGCAGTTGCAGTGATGAGAGGCAGACTAAAGATCGCTCAGAGTTGTTAGAAGAGTTACGTAGATAAGTGTCAAAGGTTTTTGGAATTCCAAATTGATGATCACATTTTTCTGAAGGTGTCACCAATGAGGGGAACTTTGCGCTTTGGCAAGAAGGGAAAACTGAGTTCGAGGTACGTAGATCTATTTGAAATTCTTGAGAGAATCGGAACGCTTGCGTATCATCTTGCGTTGCCGCCGAGATTGGCGCAAGTGCATGACGTCTTTCGCGTGTCGATGTTGAGAAAGTATGAGCCTAACCCGACCCACGTGCTTAATTTCAAAGAATTGGATGTGGACGACCGTGTGTCGTATGTTGAAAGCCCAGTTCAGATCATGGATCGAAAAGAGCAAGCTCTGCGTGCAAAGACCATTCCGTTGGTCAAAGTGGTCTGACAACACCACGACACTAAAAGAGCAACCTGGGAGAGCAAAGAGTCGATGAGACAGTTGTACCCCCACCTTTTTGTTTAAAGTGTTGTAATGGTTTAAATTTCGAGGACGAAATTTTTATACGGGGGGAAGAGTTATGACATCCTGGATTTTACAGTTCTACTTTCAATTAAATTTATCAAGCATTTCATCGACGCGCCTATAGTATTATTCTCAACGCTGATCACTCCTGAGATAACTAGACTATTTGGGGAAGTCATTAAGGGATTTTAATGCGATAAACTTGAGAACTCGACCAGGAATCAACTACTCAATCATATTCATCTGCAGAGATCATTACGGCACAGTTAAAAATCACTTAGAAATAAGAGATAAGTCAGTTTGACAGAGATGTGTGGTTAAACGTGGGTGATTCCACCAAATTGATAAATTATTGTCGATCGGCACTAGACTGATTTTTTTGTCATTTTAATACCCCGTATTTGAATCCTCGAGATTTTCACGACAACCAAGAGTCAACAATGTGTTGATTAGATTCATTGTAGCTCGAAGAAAATCAACCACGGGTTATTTGCACTAACAAGTTCTGAAAGTTACCCGGTAACCTAGGTCACGCTAAAAATGCGCTAGAGTGAAGTTAACCACGAATTTGAATTCGATTTTAGAAATTGAAAGTTTTGTCATAACATAAATAATTTTAGGAACGTTAACCCGCCTTCAGAAGATTTTTCTACAAACTGACCTTTTGGGAAAAACTCGTCGTAAGGTCGCTTTTGTCCAGGAATTGTCAGAGACTGTTTTTGATCGCGTATTAGGGATGCAAGCAAGATCAATTGGTGAGGAAAAATGCCAATTTGATCGAGGGTATGTTGGTTTAATTTTTAGAAGTCAAATTGATGCTGATTGGAGAAGTATTTAGTGTCCAATTGGAGGAAGACCTATGCAAATTCGTAACATCCCATGGACCCAACATTTTGGACCACCTAAAGGCTTCTAGAGGGGGTAAATTGGTCTTGGAAGTGAGCTGAAGGGCCAATTGGGTGTGGGGACCAGTCAAGGGAACAAAGAAGCGTGGAGACCAAGTTTGTTCCCCCCTTGCCCCCTCCTTCCTCTCTCTGCTCTCACCCGTCGAGTACTCCATCCTCTCCCTCTCCATTTTGCCGTTTCCAGCTCAAAAATCTAGAAGCCATAGCCGAAGTCGGCGTAGCCACCGCTGGAGCCAAATACGTCGCCTCCGCACACCGCTCGCTGCCCCACGCGCTCGCCAGCCCATCGTGCCTCAGCACCGTCCAGCCACGACGTCTCCGCTGTCCTCGCCTCCGACAAGCTGTCGAGGATGCCTAAGCCACCACCAAAGCTCGCCGGAGCTTTCGTCACCACCGCATGGACTCGGTTCAGCCCCCTCAGTCCATCTCGGTCCATCCCCGCCTCAACCGAACCTTTACCCAGCCATTTCAGCCATCGAACAGAGCAAAAATTAGTGGGTATTCCAGCTGCTGTCGGGCCGGTTTTCAAGGTTGTTCTCGACCCCAAAAGGCAAGCCCGCTTTGGAGTTTGTTAAGCCCCTTCGTGTCCCCATCGTTTCGAACCGAGAGGTTTGTCGATCAAGTAAGTTTAACTCACGAATCCTCGCTTAGTAGGTTAATAACGTTTAAGAGTTGATTAGTTTAAACTAAGCTAGGATTAGGTGGATAGTTTGAATGGTTTAGTGAATTAGTCATTTACCGATGCATGTTAGGTGGTTAGTTTTGTGTAATTAGCAAGTAGATAGGCTCTAATATTTATTTAACGAGTCTCAGAATTTTTCCAAGCCTATTCCGACATATAATTAGGCTTTACAGGCCTAAGTATGCATTTTTGTTATTTATTGGCATTTATTTATTATTTTTAGTAATTATTTATTTATTTATTTATTTCCAAAAATTAGACCGCGATAGCCGGTAACTGGAATTTTGTGCTGATTGCAATGGTGTGATATGTTTATTTAATTGAGCTTTAATTTGTGCTGATTGTGTATGATTTGTACTTTAGGAATTTATTCCTAAATTTCTTTAATTTCGGTAATTAATTGGGAAATTACCAGGCGTCGGTCTATAGTGCCAAAAATATACTTTAGAACTGCTGAAAATATTGTACTAGTGGGATGTTCAAAAGTGTGAAAATATTGTATTTTTGGCTAAAACCGACTGTGTACCCACACACGAATATTTTTTTCGAGATTGATAAAAATGGTGATTTGATTAAATTAGTATTTTTAGCATACTATGAAAGTATGGCTAGCAACTTCTGGCAAGCATATATAATTTTCAGCATACTATGAGCAAGTGAAGTCCACAATCTAGGTTAATGCTAGTCTCACCCATAAGATACCCCACCGATACAGATCGTGGTACTGCCATGCTCAGGATGGCTAGAGAGAGGGTCCCATACAGGATTTTTAGATTCCTCTATACGTTCTGGAGGTCGCCTTTAGGAAGGGTACTGCGGATCCCCATGGAGGTTCAGTCGTAGACGCTGCAGACCCGAATCTTAAAGTTCCGATGCAGACCCGAATCTTAAAGTTCCGATGCAGACCCGAATCTTAAAGTTTCGGTGCAGACCCGAATCTTAAAGTTCCAGCGTCCCCAGTGCATTCTGCTGAAGGCAACAGCTGGAGTGTGGAAGAGGGTGAAATCGTGGATGATAGAGAGGACGATGAGGACCCGTAGTTTGTGAAGCCCCCACCCCTGTTTTGTAGACATTTTAAATAGATCAACTTGTATTATATATGACACAGTTTGCTATGTATGTATGTGTATATATATATATATATATATATATATATATATATATATATATATATATATATAAGTGTGATGTTAGTTTGTCAAAATGATGGCCCTACTTTCCTATCCCATTGTGTTGTTGTCTAGGGATTATTTATCTGCTTCCGCATGTGCATTAAAATGAATGGGCCGGCGATATGTCCTAGAACGTTGCTATTTAATCGACCAGTGAGAGATGAGTGCGTGCTCGAGGATCGGGGCATGACACGACCCATGGTCGATAATATTTGATCCACGTATGTGCCTCTTCGAATAGGGGCCGACCCTCAGTTGTCATGTAATCATGAAGATTCAATTACGTACCCTGTGTACAATATTAATAGAAATTCAGTTTATCTTCGTTCAACGCAAATATCGTAATCGTGTGGAATCACCCGCAAACCAATTACATACTTCCATCAAATCAATTTATATCCATTCGCTAATTGACTTACAACAGCATAATATTGACCCTTATCGATCCTTATCGAATGGTCGATCCCTGATTGAATTCTCCGATCTTTCGCTTTTAACCCTTTAGGCCTCACCCAATAGATTAGTTAACTCGTGAGTGATCAATTTAGAGTAAAATAACCACAAGTGCATCGATGAAATAACCATCCCATATATTTCGAAATAGGGACTAAATTTTGGAATATCACAACTAATCATTGTGCTTCCTAATAACTCTTATAGTTTTCTATATCGTTTGCATGTGGCAATCACCATTGGTCTATGAGTTAACTTGCATGAATACTTGTCGCTGGTAAAAGTAATGCCATCATCTACCATAGTTCTCACAAAAATAAGATTCTTAGTAAGAATAGGAATATGCATTACATTTAGACGATTCTTGATTATCCCATCTTTCATCTTCAACTTTATTTTTCCCTGACAAATAATATCACACATCGTGCCATCTCTCATTCGCATTTTGCCTCCCTAATGTGACTCATAACAGTAGAACCAATGTGACTCATAATAGTAGAACCAATCTCTATGAGGCATCATGTGGAAAGACGCTCCAGTATTAATTAGCCATGCACTGGGGTCACCCACAAATGAGTTGTAGATGAGATACATGTCTCCCGTATTATTGTCATCATCCTTCATTCATCTCGCTTCTCTAAATCTACACTTTTGCTTTCGCAATCCTCCTTCAAATGTCCAGCCCTTTTGCACTTCCAACACATTACTCCTGATCGATCTCTACTTTATTCTTACCACCAAATTTGGATTTTGGATCCTTTACTATTCCTTCCCCTTATGAAAAAACCCTCATATGTTACACTATCAAAATCTACTCTTCTCATCTCCTTAGATAATAAAGTAGCTACAATGCCCTCAAATGATGATACACTAACACCAGTGTCAATCAAAACAATTTTCCTGAATTCGGCCATGGACACAGCAAAGTACATGCTTTGTCTTTCTCATCCAATTTAACATCAATAGATGCAAGTTGCCCACAAATAGTATTAAAGTCGTTTAAGTGTGCAAAAAAGGAATCATTTTCACTCATCCGAAGCTTATACGATCACTTCCATAGAAACAATCTGTTCACGAGCAACTTGCTCTGATAAAGACATACTAGCTTCGTCCAAGATACTCCATCGTCTTCTTAGAGGTCACGTTCACTAGACATTATTGTTGGAGAAAACTTCCTTGAATGTTTTGAAGCTGACAAAACGTTTCCATCAGTCTAGTCTAAAGACTTGCAGACTCTTTCATCAAAGTCTGAAGACCACCGAATTGCCAGACTCAAGGCTCAAAGTCTATCCTCATTGATAGTTTCTAGACCATCGAAGAAGGCTTATCTAGAACTGGAGGTTTCGTTAAGGATTTGACTGACTAGAGTAGATCTCCTGGCTGGATATAGCATGTCAGAATCCATTATTCAAATCAAGATTAATTCAGGGATTTAGATCCGTTGATTGGCGAAGTATACTTGGAAGGTTCTACTTATGGAAACCTAGATCCTGATTGTATGAGCGAGCAGGATTGATGGACTATCGTCATGTTCCTTAAATAGCTCGAATATCTTCCTAATCGATTCTGTCCAACGGGTAGATTGGAAGAATTCCTTTGGTAAGTGCCAGCGGGTATGATGGCATAAAGGAGTATATAAGGAACACGTTCCAGTTGTTTGAGTGTGTGCGCGATAGAAGAATTCCAAAGTCTGAAGCTCCTTATTCTTAGTCAATTAAACTGTTGAGTGAAATCTTGTATGCAAAAGAGAGTTTATATCTTTGAGAGACCTTGAGGAAGTGTAATAGAGTCTCTACACTGTGGAATCAAGGAAGAGCTTTACTGTAACAACTCTTTTGTTCATAGTGAAATCCAGCCGGTGGGCTATCAGTGCGGAATAGTGGACGTAGGCTTGGATTAAGCTGAACCACTATAATCTATGTGTTTATATTCTCTTCCCTACGCTCTTTTACTTTGATCGTAATTCGTTTTGTTTACAAGAGACAAATTTCCTTTTCATAATCTATTGTTGAGTAGTGCTTCACATTTATTTCATAAAATTGTTTTTACACCTATTCACCCCCTCTAGGTGCTCGTACTAGCTTTCACAATTAGTATCAGAGCCAGTGTACTCACTTAAATTGAAGTGTTTTACTTCAGAGTTAAAGATCCATGGCTAGTATGTTGGCTCCAAGACTGGTTGAAGGGCAAAGCAATACCATACCGCTTTATTTTGATGGGAAGGAATACAACATATGGAAAAACAAGATGAAGGCATTCTTAAGATCAAAGGATCCTCTGGAATGGGATGTGGTAGAAAAAGGAATCATTCCTAAAGCTACACCTATCTCAAAAAGAGGAAAAGAAGCCGTTGAGTTGAACGAGATGACTCAAGAAGAAATAACCAAGAGACAAGCTCTTGATGCAAAAGCAATTTATTCTTTATATTGTGCATTATCACCTACTGAATATAACAGAATATCTTCTTGTGTTATAGCTAAAGAAGTCTGGGATAGATTACACATCACCTATGAAGGAATTGATCGAGTGAAAGAAACCATAATCAACATTCTGCTCGGTCAATACGAAGCATTCAAAATGAAATCAGGAGAATCTATCACTGACATGTTTAGTTGTTTTACAGAAATCGTGAATGGCCTTGAAAACCAAGGTCAACCAATTTCTAATCCTATGAAAGTAAACAAGCTTCTGCGTGGACTCTCCAAGGACTGGAATCATATAAAGACCTCAATAAGGGAGACACAAAGAATTATGCCACTTTCTGTCGATGAATTGGTTGGGACAATTCAGTCTTATGAAGTGGAGCGAATCAACGAAGATGAAGATCCTAAAGGTAAGAAATCTATTGCATTAAAATCTAATGATGATTCTGATGTCACAGATTCTGAAGACGATATGAATGATGAAGAGCTTGCTCTCATGATAAGAAGATTCAGAAAGCTAAACAGAAAGGGAAGAAGATTTAATCCAATGAAACAAAGTTTTCAAAAGCAACAGAGTAAGTCTGTTGAAGATGATGAATCCAATAGAGATGTAGTCTGTTTTAAATGTAAGAAAAATGGATATATCAGACCCAACTGTCCCCTTCTGAGGAAAAAGAAAGGAAAAGCTGAGAAATATCGAAAGACACTCAAAGCAGAAACATGAAGTGACATAGAATGTGAAGAAAGTGATGATGATTATACCAATATTTGTCTCATGGCACAATCAAACTCAGAGTCAGACTGCGAGACAGACTCAGATTCACACAGTGAAATCAAGGTAAGTAATTTGAAAATCCCTACTAAAGTCTCTAGATACATTGATGAATTGTGTATTAGTCTCAAAACTTCTCTTAAAAGGATTTCCGAACTTAAAAGAGAAAATTCTGCACTAAAACAACAGGAAAATGTTTTGAAAGAAAATGCCAAAAGTTTAGACAAAAGTGTTTCTGCCTTGAAAGAAAATGAAGACAATCTTTCAAAAGAAAATGCATTCTTGAAAAATGACATCTCAAATATTTCTAAAAGATTTTCTATAGGATCTGAGAAACTTGAAAAAATTCTTTCAGCACAAAGACCTTACTTCAAGAAATCAGGTTTAGGAATGACTGCTGAAACCATTCCTTTAATTGATTTTCCTAAAGTAAAAGATAGAATTAAGCAAAGACTTACAAAAGATGCTTACAAAAATCATTTCCAAAAAGTTTTTCTAAAACCAGTAGGTCGCAGTGCCCTTAGATGTTCTAAGTGTAATAGCTCAAATCATTTTGAGAAAGAATGTTCTATGGTTTGGAAACCTGTTAAGAAAGTATGGGCAAAGACCGTATATCATACTAACACCAATGGACCCAAGAAAATATGGGTAACAAAGAAAGCTTGAGTCTCTTTTCTAAATGTAGGTCACTATCAAGAAAAAGGTTAAATGGTACCTGGATAGTGGATGCTCAAGGCATATGACAGGAGATTCAAATTGCTTCATAAAGCTTGTTCAAGTTAATGGTGGAAAAGTTTCATTTGGAGGAAACAGCAAAGGAAAAATTATGGGATTCGGAACTGTAAAGATGGGAAGCCTCACGATCAGTAATGTTTCCTTAGTGGAAGGACTCAACTACAATTTGCTAAGTATTAGTCAGCTGTGTGACACCGGTTTCAAAATCAACTTTCAAGAAAGAATATATTCAGGAACCAGTAAATACTCCTCTCAGTCTTTCACGGGTCGAAGACATGGAAATATCTACCTTTTGGATGTCAAACCGAATGAAACTTAATGTATAATCTCAATTCAAGAAGAAGCAAACTTATGGCACAGAAAACTTGGGCACATCAACATGAAGCAAATAGCCAAAATTTCAGCAAAGAAACTTGTTCGTGGTCTACCCAATCTGTCATACCAAAAGGCTGATCTATGCACACCATGCATGTTGGGAAAACAGGTAAGAAACTCATTCAAACCAATAAATCAAATTTCCACTAATCGTGTACTACAGCTTCTGCATATGGATCTCTTTGGATCAACCAAAACTCAGAGCATTGGAGGTAAGAAATATTGCCTAGTAATTGTGGATGACTACTCACGATTCACTTGAGTATATTTTCTGGTAAGTAAGTCTGAAACCTTTTCTTACTTCAAAAAGTTTGCTAAAAATGTACAAAATGAAAAAGGGTATGTTATTTCAAGTATATGGACTGACCATGGAGGCAAATTTGAAAATCAAGACTTTACAAGATTTTGCGATGAATCTGCTTTTCAGCATGTGTTCTCTTCTCCATATACTCCAGAGCAAAATGGAGTCGTGAAAAGAAAAAATAGATCACTTCAGGAAATGGCTAGAACTCTTTTAATTGAAAGTAACATATCTTCACGTTTTTGGGCTGAAGCAGTTTCTACAGCATGCTATATTATTAATAGAGTTTTTCTAAGGCCTATTCTGAAGAAAACTCCCTATGAGTTATTTAAAGAAAAGAAGCCCATTGTTTCATATTTTCATGTGTTTGGATGTAAATGTTTTATATTGAAAAATGCAAATGATCGAGTTGGTAAGTTTGAAGAAAAATCAGATGAAGGTATTTTCCTTGGTTATTCTATCACAAGCAAAGCTTACAGAGCATACAATAAAAAGACTCAATTTGTGGAGAAATCAATGAATGTCAAATTTCAAGACTATGCAAAATGAAGCGATTCAAACTCAACTTGAAGAATCTAAACCTGCTCCAGACTCTACAAAGTCTAAATCTTCAGAAGCAGCTCAAACTTCAGAAGACCAACAACAAATGATCGTCAAAGATTCAAATGAGGAAAAAGATCAACAGTCTGACAAATCAACCAGCAATTGAAAGCATAAGTCCAGTCATCCCAAAGATCTCATCATTGGTGATATTAATGAAAGAATCCGCATAAGATCCAAAAGGCGCGAAGAATCTAGTGCTGTGGCTCTTATTTCTGAAATAGAACCCAAGAACATAGAAGAAGCTTTAACTAATGAAAGCTGGATTGAAGCTATGCAAGAAGAACTCAAGCAATTCAGCATTAATGATGTCTAGGAATTGACTCCTAAATCGAAAGGTAAGTCTATTATTGGAGCTAAATAGGTTTTCAGGAACAAGATGAACGAGAAAGGAAAGGTCGTAAGAAACAAAGCAAGACTCGTGGTCAACGGATATACGCAAGAAGAAGGGATAGACTATGATGAGATTTACGCGCCAGTAGCAAGGTTAGAAGCAATTAGATTATTACTTGCTTTTGCTTGTCATAAGAATTTCAGGTTATTCCAAATGGACGTCAAAAGTGCTTTCCTAAATGGATTTATCCAAGAGGAAGTCTATGTAGAACAACCACCCGTTTTTGAAGACCCAAGGAAACCAGACTCTGTATTCAGACTGAAAAAGGCTCTATATGGTTTAAAGCAAGCACCTTGAACTTGGTACGACAGACTAAGTAAGTTTTTAATTCAAAATGACTTTGTCAAAGGTAAAGTAGATACTACATTGTTTATCAAAAGAGAAAGCAAAAGTTTTCTACTTGTTCAAATTTATGTTGATGATATTATTTTTGGATCTTCTAATGAAAGTCTCAGTGCAAAAATTCTCTAAGTCTATGCGGGATGAATTTGAAATGAGCATGATGGGTGAACTAACCTTCTTTCTCGGGCTTCAAGTGAATCAACTGAAGGAATGAACTTTTATTCATCAAGAAAAATATGCCAACGATCTTGTCAAAAAGTTTGGGTGGAGAATTGCAAAAAGATCGATATACCAATGTCAAATTCCTTGAAGTTGGACAAAGATGAAGGAGGAAAGAAAGTTGACCGAAGCTATACGGGAGTATCATTGGTTCACTTCTTTATCTTACTGCTTCTAGACTTGACATTTTGTTTAGTGTTTGCATTTGTGCCAGGTTTCAATCAGACCCTAGAGAATCTCATTTAAGTGCTGCAAAGCGTATTATCAAATACATTGCCTCCACTTCAAACTTGGGTCTTTGATATCCTAAATAATGAGACTTTACTCTTCTTGGATACTCAGACGTAGACCTACTTGGAAGTAGGACAGTGTCTTGGTTTTTGAGGAAGCAAAGTACAGTAGCTCTTTCTACAGCAGAAGCAGAATATGTAGCTCTTAGAAGTTGTTGTTCACAAATTCTGTGGATAAAACAACAGTTAAGAGACTTTAGAATTGAAGATTCATGCACTGAAATCAAATGTGACAACACCAGCGCAATCAATCTCGCCAAGAATCTAATTCTTCACTCAAGGGCAAAACATATAGAGACTCGACATCACTTCATTAGAGATCATGTTCAAAATGGAGAAGTTTCGATTCAGTTTATTGACTCAAAGAATCAACCAGCGGATATATTTACAAAGCCTTTGGAGAAAAATCAATTTGAAGTTATTCGTTCCGGACTTAATATCTTAAAGTCTAAGGAAGTTCAGACTCAGCACTGAAAGTCTAAAGGCTCTCAGTCTCGAACAATCAAGATCTACGACTGTAAGTTATTTCTATTTTAGAAATTTATTTCTCGATCAAATCTTGAAAAGGTACGATCATTCGAAATTGACTGGTGTTATTTCCCAGTTTTCGTAATTATTACAAACCTACCTTTTCGGAAAAGAAGTAATTTTTGAAATGACAGTTATCTAAAAGGCAGTTATTTGTTTTTAAAAGGTATTTTTATATTTCCTCTTTTACAACAGTTCGTATGCCTCGCTTTGAACTGCTTTATATACTGTTGATTCCTCTTCGTTTTTACTCACAAAAACCCTAAAGAGAGCACCGATCTTCCACTTTTGTCTTCTTCTCTTGTTTAATCCTCGAAAAAGTTTTCATTTTTCTTGGGAAACAAGCTTGGAATCTCTCAAAGACTGTGAAAGATGTCGTCTCAAAGGAAGTCTTCAAGGATCGCGAACAGGGGACCACAACAAATGCGTGAGGGGCCTACGCACTTTGATCTCACCAAAGAAGAAGAATCTCCTTGACAGCAACAGAGCCCACAACATTCTCAACAGTGTCCATCTCCTCCATCTAGACCTCAGGATGTTGCACATCGAGAAGAGGAGGAAATCATCGAAGACGCGGAGCCTGTAAGAACTCATAAGCCCTCGTTTACTTATAAGCTATATCGTGCTTTGAAGAGGAGTGGTACTCCGTTGAACTACATTGATGAATTTCTTAAGGACAAAGGGTATAGAAATGAAACTTTCTTTTTATGCACAATGGAACGATTGGGAATTGCCCCTGCTGGGTCGACGGAAGAGGCATTGGCAAATATCTCGAGCGATCCACGTGTTGGAGAGTTGAGTCAGCTAGATGGGAATGACGATGATAGGATGTACAGTCAGTTTAAACCTAGAATGGGTGTTGCAGCGAAAATCCGAAGCAAAATGACGGATTTATTTCAATCGGAGGAACACAAGCAACTGTACTCTAAATTGCTGAAGCGTGGGGTGATAAACCCTAGAAGTATGGACTTTGATTTTCTTGACTCTGTGAATGTTAATCTGCGGGAAAAATTCAGTCTTCTTCAACTCGAACAGTTTTGTTCTGAATCTACAGAAGCTTATGCTGAACTTACTGCTTATTTCTATTCGAATCTCAGTTTCTTGGATGCGAATAAGTATTCGAGATCAGGACTATGTGGTTGACATGAATACATTGGCTGATGTGATTGGGGTTGAAAGAGGGAGATATCAACCTATCAGTGTGTTTATTGCTCGTGCAACGTTGGAGCTTGTTAAGGATAGAAGGACAGAAGGAAAAATTTCCTATTTGAGGATGAATGCGTCCAACATTTTGCTTCACAAGATAGTGATTAACTGTCTTAGACCAAAATCAATCTCAAAGACCGATGTTTCAAACTCGGAGGCAAAGTTGATGTATGCCATCAATGCTAGTAAAATGTTCTCTCTTCCACACACTATTATGTTCCACATGTACAAGGCAGTGGTGAAGGACAATGGTCAACTTCCTTACTTAGCACTTATGACCAAGTTATTCAGACATTTGAACGTTCAGCCTCCCCGGATTCTTTGTGTTCAAACGTGCGATCAAATGGTGGTAGGACTGAAAATGGCCTCTAAAATGCGTCTGAAGGAACTCAACAAGGCATTGAAGCAATTCAAGGAGAAAACCCCTGTCAAGGCTCATCAAATCTCTTCGGCTACAAAGAGGAAAGGGAAGGAGCCCATGGTTGCTCCATCTAAGAAAAGAAGAGCACTCATCATTGATGACGAAGAGGATGAGGATGATATCACCATTTCTGCAATGGCATTGAAGAACTTGAGTCATTCTGTTCCAAAATCAACGGAGAGACAAGAAAAAGATACGGATGAGACAGAACAAAGGACTGGAGAGAGAGAAGACTTGGAGAAAGAAGCAGAGGAGGAAAGAATTAAGGAAGAAGAAGAAGAGGAGAGAGGAGACCAAGCGGAAGCAGAGCATGAGGAACACTTTTCTCCAACTGAAGGCATGGAAACAAGGGGAGATCCTGAGAAAAGAGAAACGTCCTCATTCCCTGCCACCAGTGAAGGACTAAGTCGTTCTCCAGCAGATCCAGAGGACATCTATGCCACTCAATTTCCTGAAGAAGGACATGAGATTTCATCGCCCAATCTGCGTGATCGTGCTGAAATGCCATCATTTGCCAATACTTCGTCTGATCGTGCAGAAGCAAGTACTCAACAGACAATTCGGCTGACTTTCGCAGAATTCTTGATGTTCTTTCGGAGATGAGAGGCCAGATTTATACTCTAGGATGCGAAGTACAAAACTTGCAAAATGCAGGTCAATCTTCTTCAGTTTTTTTGCATGATCAAATTCATGCCCTTGCTCTTCAAGTTCAAACCAATGCCAAGGGCGAAGATGTGGCGCAACTGAAGGAGGATTTGAAAAAGCTGGAAGGGATTGTCTAGTCAATGAGAGATTTCTAGCTTGTTCGTGTTCCCAAGCCATCTTAATTCCGTTCTCTTTTCATCACTACCTTTTTAATGTTGACAAAAAGGGGGAGAGAGGTGGTGCAGATTTGATTAGAACTTTGAAACTTTTTGAACTTTTGTGTGATTATGTTTGATTGACTTAACTTTTGTGTTTGGCTGTTTGGATTTGGACTATATTTGGATTTGACTGTTTGAACATTTATTTATCTTAAGTACTATTGATATCTCATGGCTTTGTTCATTTACAAGACTATCCTACTTTCTGTGGATGCAGATTCTAGTGTTATTACTAAGCCATTTATCTTTGTGAGATATCCATATTTGCTTGAGTAATGTTTTGCAGGTCAAAGTTATCCAAATCTGTAGGAAAGTTTTGTCACCATCAAAAAGGGGGAGATTGTTGGAGAAAACTTCCTTGAATGTTTTGAATCTGATAAAACGTTTCCATCAATCTAGTCTGAAGACTTGCAGACTCTTTCATCAAAGTCTGAAGACCACCGGATTGCCAGACTCAAGACTCAAAGTCTATCCTCATTGACAGTTTCTAGACCATCGAAGAAGGCTTATCCAGAACTGGATGTTTCGTTAAGGATTTGACTTTATTGACTGGAGTAGATCTCCTAGCTAGATATAGCATGTCGGAATCCATTATTCAAATCAAGATTGATTCAGGGATTTGGATCCGTTGATTGGCGAATTATACTTGGAAGGTTCTACTTATGGAAACCTAGATCCTGATTGTATGGGCGAGCAGGATTGATGGGCTATCGTCATGTTCCTTAAATAGCTCGAAGATCTTCCTAATTGATTCTGTCCAACGGGTAGATTGGAAGAATTCCTTTGGTAAGTGCCAACGGGTATAATGGCATAAATGAGTATATAAGGAAGACATTCCAGTTGTTTGAGTGTGTGCGAGATAGAAGAATTCCAAAGTCTAAAGCTCCTTGTTCTTGGTCAATTAAAATGTTGAGCGAAATCTTGTACGCAAAAAAGAGTCTATCTCTTTGAGAGACCTTGAGGAAGTGTAGTAGAGTCTCTACAATGTGGAATCAAGGAAGAGCTTTACTGTAACAACTCTTTTGTTCATAGTGAAATCTAGCCGGTGGGCTGTCAGTGCGGAAGAGTGGACGTAGGCTTGGATTAAGCCGAACCACTATAATCTCTGTGTTCATATTCTCTTCCCTGCGCTCTTTTACTTTGATCGTAATTCGTTTTGTTTACAATAGACAAATTTCCTTTTCATAATCTATTGTTGAGTAGTGCTTCACATTTATTTCATAAAATTGTTTTTACACCTATTCACCCCCTCTAGGTGCTCATACTAGCTTACGATTATTAACAAGACATAATCAGATCAAGCTATGCCTTACGATCGTTGCTATTCCACTTCTTCGATTTAGTGGACATGGACTATTTCAATTACTCATTAGGACTCCTTAGGTTTATCATCTTCGATCACGTGCCATAGATCTCTATCCAAGAGCACGGCCTCCATCTTCAATTTTGATAACTTGAAACCTTTTCTCCGAACTTCGCTACTTCAATCTGTGATTGACTAGCTGACATCTTCCTAATATTAGATATTTTTTAGATCTCAATAGATTTGCAACATCCAAGTACAATGTCAGTGAGGAAAATGAATTAGCAAAATGAATTTAGTGCTCTCAACTTTAGTTTATTTAAATCAATAAATATTTTCCAGTGATGAAGTTGAAAGACATATGACATAAGATTTATCAGTGGTGATTGATATTCCAAATAGGGGTTATCAAAAGTAAAAGTGGTAATCCACAAGCCATTATAATTATCACCAGTCAACAAATACTTTCTATTGGAGAGAACTTCCCTATTTGTTTTGAAGTTGACAAAACGTTTCCATCGGTTTAGTCTGAAGACTTGCAGACTCTACCGTCAAAGTTTGAAGACCTCCAGACTCAAGATTTAAAGCCTACCCTCATTAACAATTTCCAGACCAACGAAGAGAAGTATTATCCGTTGAAGAAGACTTATCCGGATGTGAGTATATCTTTAAGGATTTAATTCGTATGGTTGAAAAAGATCTCATGGCTGGAGATGGCACCTCTAGATCTATTATTCGTATTGAAATTAATTCGAGTAATTTAGATCCGTTGATTAGCGAAGTATACTTGAAGGGTTCTACTTATGGAAACCTAGATCCTGATTGTATGAACGAGCAAAATTGGTGGGCTATCATCATATTCCTTAAATAACTCGAGATTTTCCTAATTGATTCTATCCAACAGGTTGATTGGAAGAACTCCTTTGGAAGGTGCCAACAGTTATGAAGGCATGGAGGAGTATATAAGGAAGACGCTCTAGTTATTCGAGTGTATGCGTGATAAAAAATTCCAAAGTCTGAAGCTCCTTGTTCTTTGCTATTTCAATTATTGAGCTTAAATTTGTACTCAAAAGAGAGATTAGACACTTGTGAGACCTTGAGAAAGTGTAGCAGAGTCTCTACACTATGGAATCAAGGACGTGAGGCTGTAAATTCTCTTTTGGTTCTTAGTGGAATCCAGCCAGTGGGCTATCAATGCGGGAGAGTAGACGTAGGCTTGGTCTAAGCCGAACCACTATAAACCTTGTGTTTTGATTCTCTATCCCTAATCTCTTTACTTCAATTCGTAGCTCTATATAATTGTCTATAGTCTTTTATATTTTCATTCTATTACTCTTAAAAGTCAAATTAATTTGTTAAGTTTTGTAAAAACATCTTTGATCACCTATTCACCCCCCTCTAAGTGCTCCTACTAGCCCTTTCAATTGGCATCAAAGCCTATGTATTCATTTAATTGAAGTGTTTTTACTTCTGAATTAAAAATCTATAGCTAGTATGTTGGCTCTAGGTTTGGTTGAAGGTCAAAGCAACACCAGACCACCTTACTTTGATGGAAATGAATACAACATATGGAAAAACAATATGAAGGCATTCCTAAGATCGAAAGATCCTCTAGAATGGGATGTGGTAGAAAAAGGAATCATTCCTAAAGTTACATCAATCTCAGAGAGGGGAAAAGAAGTTGCAGAAGCTAGAGAGATAACTAAGAAACAAGCCCTTGATGCAAAAGCAATTTACTCTTTATACTGTGCGCTATCTCCTATTAAATATAATAGAATATCTTCTTGTGAAACAGCCAAAGAAATCTGTGATAGACTGCACATTACCTATGAAAGAACTAATTGAGTGAAAGAAACAAGGATCAATATTCTACTCGGACAGTGTGAAGCCTTCAAGATAAAGCCAAGAGAATCTATCATTGATATATTTAGTCGCTTCACTGAAATTGTAAATGGTATAGAATATCAGGGACAGCCAATCTCAGGACCCATGAAGGTTAACAAATTGCTACGTGAACTCTCCAAAGACTAGAATCACATAAAGACTTCAATAAGGGAAACTCAAAGGATCATGCCACTCTTCGTAGACGAACTGGTTGGCACACTTCAATCCTATGAAGTGGAGCAAATCAATGATGAAGAAGATCCCAAAGGTAAGAAGTCTATTGCTTTAAAATCTAACGATGATTCTGATGTTACAGACTCTAAAGAAGATTTGGACAATGAAGAGCTAGCACTTATGATAAGAAGGTTCAGGAAACTGAACAAAAAGGGAAGAAGATTCAATTGGAAGAAACAAAACACTCAAAAGTTTCAAAACAAATCAACTGAGGATGATGAATCCAATAAAGATGTGATTTGCTTTGGATGCAAAAAAAAATAGACACATCAGACCCAACTGTCCTTTATTGAAGAAAAAGAAAGGAAAAGCTGAGAAATACATAAAGGCTCTCAAAGCAGAAACATGAAATGATACTGAATGTGAAGAAAGTGATGATGATTATGCCAATATTTGTTTAATGGCAAAATCAGAATCAGACTCAGACTTTGAAACAGATACAGACTCAGACTCAAACAGTGAAATTGAGGTAAGCAATTTAAAAATTCCTACTAAAGTCTCGAAATATATTGATGAACTTTGTCTTAACCTCAAAACTTCTCTTAAGAGGATTTCTGAGCTAAAAATGGAGAATTCTACACTAAAGCAACAGGAAAACTCTTGGAAAGAAAAGTTTGAAAATTTAGACAAAAGTTTTGTCATTTTGAAAGAAAATGCAGACTCTCTTTCAAAAGAAAATACATGTTTGAAAAATGACATTTCAAACATTTCAAAAAGGTTTTCAATAGGATCCGAGAAGTTGGAAAAGATTCTTTCGATACAAAGACCTTACTTTAACAAATCAAGTTTGGGAATGATTTCTAAAATCATTCCTCTAATTGATTTTTCGAAAGTAAAGGAAAGAATTAAACAGAGACCTACAAAAGCCTTTTATAGAAATCATTTTCAAAAAGTCTTTGTAAAACCTGTTGACCGAAGTGCTCTCAAATGTTCTAAGTGTTACAACTCAGAACATTTGAGAAAGAATGTCTTATGGTTTGGTGACCTATTAAGAAGGATTGGGCAAAGATTGTATATTGCACTAACTCCACTAGACCCAAGAAAATGTGGGTACCAAAGAAAGCTTGAGTTTCTTTTTTAATTGCAGGTCACTATCAAGAAAAATGTTAAATAATATTTGGATAGTGGCTGTTCAAGACACATGACAGGAGATTCAAGTTGTTTTATAAAGCTTGTTCAAACAAATGGAGGAAAAGTCTCTTTTGGTGGAAATAGCAAATGAAGAATTGTTGGATGCGGAACAGTAAAGATTGGAGGTCTCACAATCAATAATGTCTCCTTAGTGGAAGGACTAAATGACAATCTACTCAGGATAAGCCAACTATGCGACACTGGGTTCAAAATCAATTTCAAGGAAGGGACATGTTCAGGAACTAGTAAAGATCTCTCTCAATCTTTTACTGGGCGTAGATATGGGAATATTTATCTTCTGGATATAAAACCAGAAAGATCTCAATGCCTGATATCAATACAAGATGAAGCGAATCTCTGGCATCGAAAGGTTGGCCATATCAACATGAAGCAAATTGCCAAAATCTCTCCAAGAAGCTTGTTCGTGGACTACCCAACCTGAAGTACCAAAAATTTGACTTATACACACCATGTGTGTTGGGAAAACAGGTTAGAAGTTCTTTTAAACCAATAAATCAAGTTTCCACTAATCGTGTGCTGCAGCTCCTGCATATGGATCTCTTTGGACCAACTAGAACTCAAAGGATTGGTGGAAAGAGATATTGCCTAGTAATAGTGGATGATTATTCACGATTTACTTGGGTCTACTTTCTGGCAAATAAGTCTGAAACCTTCTCTCATTTTTCAAAGTTTGCCAAGAAAGTGCAAAATGAGAAAGGATATGCAGTTTCAAGCATACGACAGACCATGGAGGTGAGTTTGAAAATCGAAACTTTGCTAAATTCTGTGATAAATCTGGTTTTCAGCATATGTTCTCATCTTCGTACACTCCTGGGCAGAATAGAGTTGTGGAAAGGAAGAATAGATCTTTGCAAGAAATGGCAAGAACTCTTTTCATTGAAAGTAATATTTCTTTTCGTTTTTGGGCTGAAGTAGCTTCCACAGCATGTTATATTATTAACAGAGTATTCTTAATGCCTATTCTGGAGAAAACTCCCTATGAGTTATTCAAAGGAAAGAAACCAATTGTTTCTTATTTTCATGTGTTTGGTTGCAAATGTTTTGTCTTGAAAAATGCAAATGATCGAGTTGGTAAGTTTGAAGAAAAATCAGACGAATAAATCTTCCTTGGATATTCAACCTCCAGCAAAGCCTATAGAGTATTCAACAAGAAGACTCAGTCTGTGGAAGAGTCGATGAATGTCAAATTTCAAGACTCTTTGCAAAATAATCGATTCAGACTCAACTTGAAGAATCTAAACCTGCTCCAGACTCTACAAAGTCTACCTCCCCTGAAGCTACTCAGACTTCAGAAGAACAACAACAAATGGGTGTTGAAGAATCAACCGAAGAAAAAGATTAACAATCTGTCAGACTAACCAGTAGCTGGAAGCACAAGTCTAATCATCCCAAAGAATTCATCATTGGTGATATTGATGAAGGGATTCGTACCAGATCCAAAAGGTAAGAAGAGTCTAGTGCTGTGGTACTTATTTCTGAAATCGAACCCAAAAGCATCGAAGAAGCTTTAACTAACGAAAGCTAAATTGAAGCAATGCAAGAAGAGCTCAGGCAGTTCAGCGTTAATGATGTTTGGGAATTAACTCCTAAACCAAAAGACAAATCTTTTGTTGGAGCTAAATGGGTTTTCAAGAACAAGATGGACGAAAAAGGAAAAGTGGTAAGGAACAAAGCAAGACTCGTGGCCAAATGATATACACAAGAATAAGGGATAGACTATGATGAGACCTACGCTCCAGTAGCAAGGTTAGAAGTAATTAGATTATTACTTATTTTTGCTTGTTATAAGAATTTCATGTTATTCCAAATGGACGTCAAAAATGCATTTCTGAACGGATTTATCCAAGAAGAAGTCTATGTGGAACAACCTCTCGGTTTTGAAGACCCAAGGAAACCAAACTCAGTATTCAGACTAAAAAAGGCTCTATATGGATTAAAGCAAGCACCTCAAGCTTGATACGACAGGTTAAGTAAGTTTTTAATTCAAAATGATTTTATCAAAGGAAAAGTAGACACTACCTTGTTCATTAAAAGAGAAGGTAAAAACTTCCTACTTGTTCAAATCAATGTTGATGATATTATATTTGGTTCACCTAAGGAAAACCTGTACAAGAAGTTCTCTAAGTCTATGCAGGATGAATTCGAGATGAGCATGATAGGTGACCTATCCTTCTTTGTCGGACTACAAGTGAAACAATTTAAGGAATGAATTTTCATTCACTAAGAAAAATATGCTAAAGAACTTGTTAAAAAGTTCGGATTGGAGAATTGCGAAAGACTGATATACCAATGTCAAGTTCTTCAAAGCTGGACAAAGATGGAGAAAAGAAAGTTGACCAAAAGTTATACAGGAGTATCATTGGTTCACTTCTTTATCTTACTGCTTCTAGACCTGACATTTTGTTTAGTGTTTGCATTTGTGCCAGATTTCAATCAGATCCCAAAGAATCTCATCTAAGTGCTCCGAAACGCACCATCAAATACGTTGCAACAACTTCTAAGTTAGGTCTATGGTATCCCAAAGAATGAGACTTGACTCTCCTTGGATATCCAGACGCAGATCTAGTAGGTTGCAAAGTTGATAGAAAGAGCACTTCCGGCATTTGTCAATTACTTGGTAACAGGACAGTATCTTGGTTTTTAAGGAAGCAAAGTACTGTAGCTCTTTTAACAGCAGAAACAGAGTATGTGGCTCCTAGAAGTTGTTGTTCTCAAATCTTATGGATAAAACAACAACTAAACGACTTTGGAATCGAAGACTCATGCACCGAGATCAAATGTGACAACACCAGCACGATTAATCTCACAAAGAATTCAATTCTTCATTCAAGAGCAAAGCACATAGAGATTCGACACCATTTTATTAGAGATCATGTTCAAAATGGAGAAGTTATAATCCAATTCATTGAGTCAAAGAATCAGCTAGAGGACATATTTACAAAACCTCTAGAGAAAAGTCTTTTTGAGTCTATTCGCTCCAGACTTAACATCTTATCTCTTAAAGTCTCGAAGAAGCTCGGACTCGGGGATAAAGTCGAAGATGCTCATAATCAAAAGACCAAGAGTTACGACCGTAAGTTATTTCAGTTCTAGCAATTTAACTTTCGGATAAAAAAAAAAAAAAAAACTCGAAGAGGTACTATTGCTTATTAATCACCAATTGATTGATGTTATCTTTCCAAGTTTTTGAAGTTGTAGCAATTATTCTTTTTTCAAAAAGGAAGTTATCATTTTTGAAAAGACGGTTATCTATTTTCAAAAATGTAGTTATTCATTTTTGAAAAGGCATTTTTATTTTTCCTTTTATGACGATCCGCATACCTCGTTTTGACGCTTTATATACTGTCTTTCTTCTTCGTTTTTACTCACAAACCCTAGAGCACAGAACTTCACTTTCTTACTTTTTCTCTCTAGTTTAATCCATAAAGTTTTCATCTTTCTCACGAATCGAGTTCAAAAAATCTCTCAAAGACTGTAATAATGTCTTCTCAAAGAAAGTCCTCAAGGATTGCAAGCAGGGGACCACAGCATTTGCGTGAGGGTCCTATGCACTTCGATCTGACTGAGGAAGAAGACTCTACAAGGCAGCAGCAAAGTCAACAACAACATTCTCAACCGCGCCATTCTTCTCAGGCTAGACCACAAGAGCCTCAGCAACAACAAGCAGAGGAAGAAATTATTGAGGATGTCGAACCTATAAGGACTCTTAAGCCGGCATTTACTTTCAAACTCTACACTGCCTTGAAGGAAGGTGGTTCTGCAATGACCTTTATTGATGAATTTTTGAGAGAAAAGGGGTACCGAAATGAAACCGATTTTTTAAGAACGATGGAACGTTTGGGAATTGCTCCTGTTGGTTCGGCAGAAAGGGCTTTTGCGAATTTCTCAAGTGATCCATGTTTTGGAAAAGTTAATCAACCTAAGGGAAAAGATGACGATGAAAAGATGTTCACTCATTTTAAGCCTAGGATGGGTGTTGCTGCAAACATTCGAGGAAGAAGAGCGAATCTGTTTCATTTGGAGCGACACGAGCGAGTCTATTCTAAACTGCTGAAGCGAGGGGTGATGAACTCAAGAAGTGTGGATTTTGATTTTCTCGATTCATTGAACGTAAAGTTACGGGAGAAGTTTACTTTACTTCAACTTGAACGATTTTGCTCTAAGACATGTATAGCTCATCCGAAACTTACTGCGTATTTCTATTCCAATCTAAGCTTTTTAGATGCGAATAGATTTTCCTTCAGGGTTAGATACTAGGATTATGTGGTTGATATGGACACTCTGGCTGATGTGATTGGAGTGGAAAGAGGGATTTTCCAATCAATTAGCGTGTCTATTAGTCATGCCACTATGGAGCTTGTTCGAGATAGAATTGCAGAAGGCCGGATTTCGTATTTGAGGATGAGTACCTCTAATATCTTGCTCAATAAGATTGTGATTAATTGTCGCAGACCCAAATCCACATCAAAGACTAATGTCTCCAATTCTGAAGCAAAGTTGATGTACGCCATCAACGTTGGTTACAAGTTCTCTCTGCCTCACATTATCATGTTTCACATGTATAGGTCAATGGTAAAGGACAAGGGACAGCTCCCTTATTCTGCTCTTGTTACTCATCTGTTTAGACATCTTAACATTCAGCCTCCCAAAATTCTGTGTCTTCGAACCATTGATCCAATGGTGGTGGGACTGAAGATGGTTTCAAAGATGCGTCTGAAGGAGCTAAACAAGGCTCTAGAGAGATTTAAGGTGAAGACCCTTGTTAAGACTCGACGAGACCCTATGGCTGCAAAAAAGAAAGGCAATGAGCCCATAATAGCTCCATCTAAGAAGAGGAGAGCACTCATTTTGCAGGATGAAGAAAATGAGGATGACATCACTATTTCCACTCTTGCCTTAAAGAACTTACAGCGTCTTGTTCCAGAGACAGAGGATCGAGAGAACCAAGATAGAGAGGAGACAGAGCAGAGGAGTGAAGAGAGGGAATCAATGAGGAAAGAAGAAGAAGAAGGAAGAATAGAAGAAGAAGAAGAGCAAAGAGGAGAACAAACATAATGAGAAAGTCATGGTGATTCTCCAGCAGAGAAAGAAGGACAAGATCATCGTGAGATTGAAGAAGAGCCAGAGCGAGAAGAGTACTTCTCTCCACCTGAAGGCACTGAAATAGGGGGAGCTGCTAATAAAAGAGGTACTCCTTCACTTGCTTTTACTAGTGATGATGTTAGTCGTTCTCCTGCCGATCCAGAGGATGTGTATGTCTCTCACTTTCCTGAAGAAGGTAATGAGGCTTCATCTCCAAGTCTAGATGTTCGTGCTGAAGTTGCATCATCCGGCAACACTCCACAAACTGATCATGCTGAAGCAAGCACTCAAACTGACAACTCGGCAGACTTTAAATGATTGCTTGAACTTCTTCTGGAGATCAAAGGTCAGGTTTATGCCTTGGGATGTGAATTTCAGAACGTGCAGAATGCTCATCAAGCCACCTCAGTTTCTTTGCATGACCAAGTTCAAGCCCTTAATTTTCAACTTCAAGCAAATGCAAATGGTAAGGATTTAGCGCAACTGAAGGAGGATCTGAGAAAGCTGGAGAAGACTGTCAAGTCTAAGGGAGATTTCCAGCTCGTTCACATTCCCAAACAATCCCAATTCTCTTTATATTCTCTACTTTTTGCTGTTGACAAAAAGGGGGAGAAGTTGGTGCAGATTTGACTCTAATTTTGATTGGTTTTTGATTGGTTGGTTTTGATTTTTTAGTTTGGATGGACTGGTTTGGACTGTGTTGACCTTTTAATGCTTGCAGTACCTTAAGCTATATTGATGATTGTAGTAAAGATAGTTGTTTTTACAGGTTTAACTTATTTTCTGTTGATGCAGAATCGCTACTATCCTTATCCTAATCTACTTATCTTTTATGAGATATCTTTGTTTGCTTAAGTGTTGTCTTGCAGGTCAAAAGTATCCAAATCTACACGAAAGTTTTGTCACCATCAAAAGAAGGAGATTGTTGGAGAAAACTTTCCTATTTGTTTTGAAGTTGACAAAATGTTTCCATCAGTCTAGTCTGAAGACTTGCAAACCCTACTATCAAAGTCTGAAGACCTCTAGACTCAAGATTCCTCTAGACTCAAGATTTAAAGTCTGCCATCGTTGACAATTTCCAGACCGACGATGAGAAGTACTATCCATTGAAGAAGACTTATCCAGATGTGAGTATATCTTTAAGGATTTAATTCGTATGGTTGAAGAAGATCTCACGGCTGGAGATGGCACCTTGAGATCTATTATTCGTATTGAAATTAATTCGAGTAATTTAGATCCGTTGGTTGGCAAAGTATACTTGGAAGGTTCTACTTATGGAAACCTAGATCCTGATTGTATGGGCAAGCAGGATTGGTGGGCTATCATCATATTCCTTAAATAACTCGAGATTTCCCTAATTGATTCTATCCAATAGGTTGATTGGAAGAACTCCTTTGGAAGGTGCCAACAGTTATGAAGGCATGGAGGAGTATATAAGGAAGACGCTATAGTTATTCGAGTATATGCATGATAGAAAAATTCCAAAGTCTGAAGCTCCTTGTTCTTTGTGTTTCAATTATTGAGCTTAAATTTGTACTCAAAAGAGAGATTAGATACTTGTGAGATCTTGAGGAAGTGTAGCAGAGTCTCTACACTATGGAATCAAGGACGTGAGGCTGTAAATTCTCTTTTGGTTCTTAGTGGAATCCAGCCAGTGGGCTGTCAATGCGGGAGAGTAGACGTAGGCTTGGTCTAAGCCGAACCATTATAAACCTTGTGTTTTGATTCTCTATCCCTGATCTCTTTACTTCAATTCGCAGCTCTATATAATTGTCTATAGTCTTTTATATTTTCAGTCTATCACTCTTAAAAGTCAAATTAATTTGTTAAGTTTTGTAAAAACATCTTTGATCACCTATTCACCCCCCAGGTGCTCCTACTAGCCCTTTCACTTTCTAACTTATCAGTGCTTTGAACGGATATTGATTTCTACCTAATTGATTTTTTAGCCTTAAATTTTGACCACCAATCTTGCATTATACATGAAATCAACATTGTATTATGCCATGCATGATATAACAATTTTTTTCCTTGACAATTAATGTTTAATAGCCTAAATCATTTCAATCCATTTTTTCGCCCTTGTGGCCCTACATGTTTTTTCTCTCTCTGAATTTCTCCCTAAAACCAAATAAAAATCCCTTATAGGTTACTAACCGCAAGGAAACTAAGGTGGAGCAAGAGAGAGTTTAGTCCTCGATTTAAATTTAGTTTTAAAGGCAAAACCCTAACAGAAGTATCATCCCTCTTTACAACCTCTTAGGGAGGAGTTCGCCCGATATCACTGAGATAAGATGGTTCCTGGAAAGTGTATGCTTTGATGGTCTGTGTAGAGCTTATGGTGAAAACACATTGTCCTTTTTTTCCATTCTAATAAGAGGGGGGAAGATAGTGGAGTTATTTTTCATAAATCATTTTGTATTAGCTCAGGCGTCATAGTAAATCCGTACATGTGCGCAGCTAAGCATGCATTGACCTTATTAAAGTTTGATCAAGACAATCAAGGACGATATGCAGTCCTAAATAGAAAAATTAAACATGCCAACCCAACTTGTTTTTTCAGTTCTGATTCTCTAGGGGTCGGATTTGGAGTTGGGTTACAAAACAAACCTATACCCTTCATATCTAGATTAGGTCAGGTATCAATTGTGACCCGAACTGGATCAGTCCATTCACACCCCTAGTCAACTATGACTGGTTTTTCAAGTTCTCTTAAGAACCAATTGGGACCCAACTTGTTTTTTAAGTTCTCTTAGTGTGTGTTTTTATTTTATATTCTCTCTTTCCAAGTTTGGAGGGCCATTTTGCAACTTTATCTTGTTGATAGAGCTCATGGAGATTGGGAGATAAAAGTTACCTAGGCTTGTTCTGTTTTTAAAGGAAATGCATTCCCCCATTTGTTGTTAAAGTTCTCTTAGTGTGTTTTTCTTTACTATAATTGGAGTGTGAGGAATAGTTGTTAACTCCTCTTTTTTTGTCAGCTCTTCCTTAACTCCTTTTCTAGAGTGCGAGGAATAGAGATAATTTGCATTTTTTTCAATGTGCAGAGAAAGGTATCTATAGAAAGGCAGAAAACTATGTGTTGCAACCGCAGAATTGATGATTGGGTCTCTTAGATTGATAATTGTATCGAGCTTGTAGCACGTTTGCTTAACCTGCTTTGTGATTTGTTGTGAATAAAATCTAAATTACTGAAACGAAAACTTATTGACATTGTTATGAAATTATCTTTCAAATTAGCAATTTTTCGAAATAATGTAGAAACAAGACTAAACGTTTCAGCTATTGGTTGATTGAGAACTTAAGCTTTTATTTTTGTCAAATGAGAATTTAAGGTTTCAAAAAGCCTCAATCAAGTCTCAAGCTCACTTCGATGGAATCCAACAATTGGAAATGGCACATGGCAAGTCACCAACTATTCCACATGGAAGCCACGTTGGATTTCCCACGCTTCAATTTTACTGGTAGTGAGCACATGATTTGATTGGGACTTCTTAGACAAGTCTTCTGTTGATAGAGCTCATGGAGATTGGGAGATAAAAGTTACCTAGGCTTGTTCGGTTTTTAAAGGAAATGCATTCCCCATTTGCTGTTAAAGTTCTCTTAGTGTGTTTTTCTTTACTATAATTGGAGTGCGAGGAATAGTTGTTAACTCCTCTTTTTTTTGTCAGCTCTTCCTTAACTCCTTTTCTAGAGTGCGAGGAATAGAGATAATTTGCATTTTTTCAATGTGCAGAGAAAGGTATCTATAGAAAGGCAGAAAACTATGTGTTGCAACCGCAGAATTGATGATTGGGTCTCTTAGATTGATAATTGTATCGAGCTTGTAGCACGTTTGCTTAACCTGCTTTGTGATTTGTTGTGAATAAAATCTAAATTACTGAAAAGAAAACTTACTGACATTGTTATGAAATTATCTTTCAAATTAGCAATTTTTCGAAATAATGTAGAAACAAGACTAAACGTTTTAGCTTTTGGTTGATTGAGAACTTAAGCTTTTATTTTTGTCAAATGAGAATTTAAGGTTTCAAAAAAGCCTCAATCAAGTCTCAAGCTCACTTCTGATGGAATCCAACAATTGGAAATGGCACATGGCAAGTCACCAACTCTTCCACATGGAAGCCACGTTGGATTTCCCACGCTTCAATTTTACTGGTAGTGAGCACATGATTTGATTGGGACTTCTTAGACAAGTCTTCTGTTGATAGAGCTCATGGAGATTGGGAGATAAAAGTTACCTAGGCTTGTTCTGTTTTTAAAGGAAATGCATTCCCCCATTTGCTGTTAAAGTTCTCTTAGTGTGTTTTTCTTTACTATAATTGGAGTGCGAGGAATAGTTGTTAACTCCTCTTTTTTTGTCAGCTCTTCCTTAACTCCTTTTCTAGAGTGCGAGGAATAGAGATAATTTGCATTTTTTTCAATGTGCAGAGAAAGGTATCTATAGAAAGGCAGAAAACCATGTGTTGCAACCGCAGAATTGATGATTGGGTCTCTTAGATTGATAATTGTATCGAGCTTGTAGCACGTTTGCTTAACCTGCTTTGTGATTTGTTGTGAATAAAATCTAAATTACTGAAAAGAAAACTTACTGACATTGTTATGAAATTATCTTTCAAATTAGCAATTTTTCGAAATAATGTAGAAACAAGACTAAACGTTTCAGCTATTGGTTGATTGAGAACTTAAGCTTTTATTTTTGTCAAATGAGAATTTAAGGTTTCAAAAAAGCCTCAATCAAGTCTCAAGCTCACTTCTGATGGAATCCAACAATTGAAAATGGCACATGGCAAGTCACCAACTATTCCACATGGAAGCCACGTTGGATTTCCCACGCTTCAATTTTACTGGTAGTGAGCACATGATTTGATTGGGACTTCTTAGACAAGTCTTCTGTTGACCAAACTAAAACTTTCAAGTCTAAAATTGACTAAAAAACGGAAACTTTAAAACTTGTTTCAGCAATTACCAATATGTATTCAGGAATGAGATAAAGTTAATACTTTTTGCCAATAGCTTTTTGACACCTATAAACTCTTTCAATAATTTATCAATATGGAAAAAATTCTTCTTCTTTTTCTATTGAACAATAGAATTGCCGGTTAGAGAATCATCAAGAGAGATGATTTTAAACAACTGTTTAAATTGGATATCATTACTTGGCCTAAGCTTAAAAAAGTGAATGAAGTATATGATCTAAATTGCAAAAACCTTTAAGCTTGAAGCGCAGTTACATATTGAATTTAGATTATTTTGAGTTGAACTTAACTTGAATATGTGTGTGTGTGTGTGTGTGTGTGTGTGTGTGTGTGTGTTTGTAACCAACGTCTCTCCTAATTGGTCTATTATCTCACTCTAAAATGTGATGTTTCACCAAAAAGTGTAAATCTAATAATTTGTAAGAAATTCCAGGTTTTTAAGGGTAAAAAAAAATTATTTTTGTTGATTTTGGATGGGAAAGTGAATAGCTGAAAAAGTAAAGGAATTGAAAAATGCAAGTACTAGAATTAAAGATTGCAAGAAGGTCCCTGGCACAAAATTTTTTAAAAGTACTGGAAAGGTAAATGCGCAAAGCTTAAAGATGAGAATATATTGCAATGTCAGGCATTTTGTCATTGGTTGAGCGAACATCGATAAAGATTACCATGTAGGTACCTATGTCCTACCAGCAGCAGCAGGTATTTACAAATGGTTTTGAATTTTGAACCTATAAATAAATCTCTTGTACTATTTACTGTTATTGATAAGCAATCATGATCCTACGCACAATCCTTTATAATCAAATAGTCGCTATTCGCAAGGAGTTACCCGTTCAAAGATCATAGGGATAACAAACAGGCAATCATGTGCTTGCATCGATCCATCCTTTTTCTTCTTTTTCAAGCTTCCAACACCTGGCAAAATCTACAATAGTTTGTTGTCAATGACACTTGTTTACTGGTGAAGGACCTCGGCCTATAATTTCTGTGATGTTGGCGGTCAATGACTTTATTAGTGAGTTATCGATTTTTTATTTTTAAGCTATTGACTTAGGCTGCGTTTGTTTGTATTCTTTTTTTTTTTTTTTAAACACTTTTTCTGTTTTTTGTTCCTGGGAACAAAAAGGAACAGAAACGCGTTTGGGTGCGTTTCTGTTCCTTTATTGTTCTTTTTTGTTCCCAGGAACAAAAAGAAACAGAAACAAGAAACACAAATTTTGTGTTTCTTGTTTCAAACACTTTTGAGAAACACTTTTTTTTTCTTATTTTCTTGTTCTTTTTCTTTTTTGGCCGGTCGCCGGCCTCGGCCATGGCCGGCGACCGGCCGACGAGGGCGGCGGCCTCGCCCGGCCACGGCGAGGCTCGCCGGCCCCCGCGAGGCCGACGCTCGCCGTCCCCGGCGAGGCCGAGGCTCGCCGTAGCCGGGCGAGGGTCGGCCTCGCCATGGCCGGGCGAGCTCGAGCTCGCCCGGATCCGGCGAGGCCGAGGCTCGCCGGCCCGGGGCGAGGTCGGCCTCGCCGGATGCGGGCGAGCTCGAGCTCGCCCAGCCATGGCAAGGCCGACCTCGCGCCGGCCTGGGCGAGCTCGATCTCGCCCAGATCCGGCGAGGCCGACCTCGCGCCGGCCCGGCGAGCTCGATCTCGTCCCGATCCGGCGAGGCCGCGCCGCCCGCCGCTGGGCGAGCTCGGCCTCGCCGGATCAAGGCGAGGCCGACCTCGCGCCGACACAGGCGAGCTCGATCTCGCCCGGATCCGGCGAGGCCGAGCTCGCCCGGCGGCCGGCGAGCCTCGGCCTCGCCGGCGGTGGCCCGGCAAGGCCGCGCCTCCCGCCGGGCGAGCTCGGCCTCGCCGGATCAAGGCGAGCCGACCCTCGCCGGCCAAAAGAAAAAAAAAAAAAAAAAAAAAAAGAAAAAGGCGAGGCCGACCCGCCCGCCGGTCGCCGGCCAAAAGAAGAAAAAAAATAAAAAAGAAAAAAGAAAAAAAGGAAAAATAAGAAAAAATAGAAAAAATAAAAGAAATAAAAAAATTATCCAAATTTACCAAACATGTTTCTATTTATTTTTTATTCCCGAACAAGTTTACCAAACGCGTTTTTTGTTCAAAAATTGTTCTGAATGAAACACTTTTTCTATTTCTGTTCCTAGAACAATTTTTAAACAAAACACAAACAAACGCTCCCTTACTAGCGAGTTATCGATTTTCTTTAAGTCATTGACTGCTTTGTTCATTGATGATAACAAACTTGCTCTCGTTGACTAAACTTGCCATTTGATGATAATCAAAAAGTTAATCATATTTTTAGTGTCAACACATGCCCTTAAAGCAAATTTAGCATCTATTCCACGCATGGACATGGCAACATTGTCATTACCCAAATGTTTTTCTTTTAGAGTTCCAAATTCACTACGAATGCGTTTCCACGAAAGTTATCAACCAATGTCTCATAGAAAATTTCATGTTTAAACTAGCAGCATATCATATTCAAGTGGATTTTACCAATCACATAGACGATCAATTAGGCATGGATCACTAGTATGATCTAGTGAACTACGACAATCAATTAAAGTACCATTTCATCGAGAGAGTAGAGCGATGAGATAGGATCGATGGAGATACAAATTCTTGAGCACACACATACACTCACAAGCATTTTGCCACTCTTTTCTTTTTACTAATTTTCGAAAAAAAAAAAAAAACAAACAAACAAAAGCATACACCTCACATTTCACGTAATGATCACTTACGTACCACATATATGTACAAGTTTTGCCTTCGGTGGAGATCATTTTGCACTTTTACATTAATTATCATTCAGTCCTATTTACAAATATGTCATTTTCTTTTCAAAATGTCCATCTCAAAATGGTTTCGATAATCAAACCTGCACAATTAAAATGTTCCTTTCCATAGCAAAATTGCAAAAATCAATTTTCATTTTCCTTTCCTTTTCAGCTTTCTATGTTAATAGAAGCCGCCATTCGCAACTTTCAAAGACCTTATGCTGATTTCCAGTGCACTTGTGGCCCAAGGAAGGTAGGCACTTTCAAAGAAGAATAGAAGACCTAACATAAATGTGAAGAGCACGTCAAACAAGCCAAGATGATCAATGAGAATGGCGTTCATAATTGAAGCCTCTTGCACGAAGCAGGCAAGTCATCCTTGGCCAACAAACCAGACTCATCATGTCACGTAAGGCCTCTCTTCCTCAAAAAAAAAAACATTCCAATGACTCTTGGAGTGTGATGTGATGAAGAAAAAGAATAGACAAATTTGTATCTTCAAGTAGTTGCTTTCAGAAGGAAGAAGAAGCCTGACATGAAAGATTAGAGACTTTCTGACTAGCCAAGGAGATTGCCTGATACCGGGACGAACTACTCGAACACTTAGTTCAGCTCCAATAAAGCAAGTAGCAGGCAAGTCACCTTGGCTACCAAATGAGACTCTTATCTCCATGTTTGTGACATCCTGATTTTCAGGTTCTAATTTCAATCGGATAAGTTAGGCTTTTCATCGATGTGACTATAATGCTTTTTTCGGAGTTGGCCACTCACGACATAACTAGACTAACTGGGGAAGTCATTCAGAGATTTTAAGACAAATAGACTTGAGAGTTCGACCAGAAATCGGCTTCTCGACCGTGCTCATCTTTAGAGGCCATTACGGCACAGTATAAAACCGATTTGAGATCAGAGATAGATCGGTTCGACTGAGATGTGTGGCCGATCGTGGGTGACTATACTAAATTGGAAAATTCTCGTCGACCAATACTAGTTTGATTTTACTATCGTTTTCATACCCTGTGTCCATATTTAGATGCTCGAGATTTTCATGACAACCGAGAGTCGCTAATGAGTCGAGTGGGTTTATTGTGGCTCGAAGAAAATCGACCACAGGTTATTTGCCTTAAAAAGTTCTGAAAACTACCTAGTAACCTAGGTCACGCTAAAAACGTGTCGGAGTGAAATTAACCGCGAATTTGAACCTGATTTCAGAAATTAAAAGTCTCGTCATGTCACAGGTCATTTTAGGAAAGTCGACTCATTTTTCGAGGATTTTTTGGTGAGTTTGGGATTTTTACGGAAAATCGTTGCAGACGATTCGGAAAACGAATGGAAATTCAGATTGGCCAATTTAAAGGGATTTTTGGCATTTGGTGTGAATGAATTGGTGAATGGAAGTTGTTTGGGCTTTTTCTAAATTCAAATTGGACCTCAACCGGATTTGTTTGTTCAAAAATCATATTCCGTATAGAAAATGAATTAGAATTCGGAATTGAAGGAAATTGCCGTTGTTGTTGCCCAAAACTTGTTGTTTGAGGGAAATTTTGTGCAATAAAGCAAGTGAGGATCAAGTACTCTAGCATGGGGATTTTTTGGGATCAAATTGGACTAAACAAAAGCAAGTGGGACAAGAATTTTCAGTTATAGGAAATCCTTGTTAGTTTTCTTTTATTTTCCTATTTTCTTTTCCCTTTTGGCCGAATTCCCCCCACCGACGTCTTTTTCCTCTCTGCCGTGCCCCATTTTTCTTCCCCTTTTTGTCATGACTTATGAGTCAAATTTGGCTTCTCCCTTACGTTGCCGACACACACCCCCGCCCTCAATCTCTCTCGGTTTCCTCTCTCTCTCTCTCTCTCTCTCTCTCTCTCTCTCTCTCTGCTTCTGTTCGTTTTCATTTCTGCCGAAGCGTTCCATCCCCACGCCGGTTGCTGCCGCCCATCTTTGTTTCTCTCCGTTGGCCGGCTCCGCAAGTTTGTCGCACCGAAGCAGCTCGCTTGAAGCCGCGAGATTCGGCCGTTGTTTCCTCACCGAAATCAGCCCCAAAAGCCAAGGAATCCAGCAGCCCGTGAGGTTTTGCAGGCCAAGTTTCGGGCCCAATTTGTGCCCCGTTGGTGTCGCCGATTTGGAACTTTTCGTTCCTCGTCGCATCCTCGTCAAATTCATCTGAACGGATTGTTAATCAGGTGAATTTTGCTCACTAATCCTTACTTAGTTTGCTAATTATTCTTAAGGGTTGATTAGTGTTAGTTAAGTAGGATTAGGTGGTTAGATTAGAGTAGATTAGTGATTATTAGTTAATTGTAATGCATATTAGGTAATTTAATTGTGCAATTAGTAAATAGACACGTATGTATCTCGGGATTTTTCTTGACCCTTATCCGGCTTCAATTAGGCATTATGAGCCTAAATTGGATTTTTAGTATTTAATTATTTATTTATTTTTTGGAAATAAGGTTAGGATAGCCGATGACCGAAATTTTATGCTGATTGTCATGGTGCAGTCTGTTTATTTAATTGAGTTCTACGTTGTGCTGAATTTATTTAATTGTGGATTTTTAGGGATTATTCCTAAATTGAATTGATTTGAGTAATTGACTGGTGAATAATTGAGTATCAGTTGTCAGTGACAAATGTATTATGGTAGACTACCGGTCATAATGGAAATTGTGGAAATGAAAGTGCATATGTAAGATGTATGCTGACCCGATGACTAGACACGTCATCTAGGAATTTGGGCGTGTGTATAGTGGATCCTCGGTAGGTTACACATCACCTCGAAGAAGGCACGTGGGCTCGGTGAGTTGGTTTATCACTTGGGAGAATGCACATGGGCTTGATGATTAAGTGTGGCATCTTGAAAGAGACACGTGGGCTCAGTAATTTGATGCATTACCTCGGAGAATGCACGTGATCTCAATGAGTACATTTGGCATCTTGAAGAGACACATGGGCTTGGTGACTTGATCCATCGCCTTGGAAAATGCACGTGGGCTCGCGGATTCAATATGGAATTTTAAAGGGCACGTGGGCTCGGTGACTTGATGCATCACCTTAGTGAACTAGTGCCTTAGAAAATGCATGTGAACCCAATGTTTAGGTATATCATTTTGTCGAATAAGTCGCCTTGGAAAATGTATGCGGGCTCAGAGACTTGGTATGTCATCCTAGAGAATGCACGTAAGCTCGATGAATAGATGTTCCATCGTGGAATGGGGAACATATAGTATTGATTGAAATGACATGTAATCGACTAGGTTGATTAATTGAGATATCGATCTATGATGTGATTGCTTAGGTGCCTATTGAACTATGCTAATATGCAGGTGGAATCTGAGGCCAAGGTAAGTCTTCTGACCCGTGCGTGCATAGGCAGCCCGGTTAGCATATTGGTTTACTAATCGAGTCTTAGGGGATAGAACTTGCTGAGACGTAGTCTCATCCCGGTTGTGGGACAACATTTCAAGACCCTGAGGAGAAAGGACTCAAAGAGGAGGACCCTGATGAGGAATCGGAGGAGGAGTCCGAGGAGAATCCCAAGGATGATCCGGAGTATGACCCAGATGAGGACTGAAACCTCACCCCATTTGGCAAACCCTAAGTGAGAACTACTTTGAGTTAGATCAGACTCTTGTTAATAGTATTGTAATTTATACTATGAGGTTTGCCTTGTATATAAGTGAGGTTGTTTTTGAAAGTTCGGAATTTAGTCCTATTTTGCTATCCTATTATTTTATTGTCTGGGGATTATTTTATATGCTTCCGCATGCATGTTAAAAAGAAAGGGTTGGCGATGCATCCTGGGACGTCGGTATTAATCGACCAGGTGAGGGATGGGTACGCGTTCGAGGATCAGGGCGTGACAATGTTAGCCTCTCTTCCTCTTCTCCTACTCAAGTCCAATGCTTCAATTTTTTGTTTGCATTTGCATCTCTATTTATAGGGAATGGAAGAGAATATGAGATCGGATCAAAGCCAATTCAGACTTTATTAGTGGGGTATTTTGAATGTCAATAATTGTAGGAACTCCTTAAGTCAATTTGCCTCACACAAATCTTCTCTTTTAAATTTGTCCCTCTTTTGGGTAAAATCATGTAACAATAGTTATCACTCTCATATGTATAATTAAGCTCCTTATACTAAAAAAATCATCATTTTATATGTGGAGGGCTTATAGGTGAGTAATATATACTGAACTGCGGAAAAGAGCCTGTCGAAAATTTATGAGAAGATATCAATGTATGGCTCTCAATCAGGTATTTATCAGCAATTTATTACATTTTGCTTTCGGCAACCTGGGTTGAAGTCAATATTGCTGGGTTTTAGTTTCATTTCAGTGTTAAGTACGCCTCCGGTTCTGGATTGCATTGCATTCCATGGACCAAAACCCTGCTTGGCAATGAACTATATAAAATTAATTTTTGCCATATTATCCTGAATAAGAGGATTAAATGAGGTCCTTTATGATGAAGAGTTTGAATAAGATGATTAAGTGAAGTCCTTCATTTTTTAGCAAGAACCGCATGAATGTGCCTACGCTAGATATGGGCGGATGAAAAATAAAATTCCAGAAAAAGGCTACTACTTTGGTCCAAAAAGGAAAGCTAGCCATGCAGCTTTTAGCTTGAATTCAGATATAATTTGATTCTCTATACCCACAACTCCTATCCTCAGGACTGGATTTATGGGTATCTGTTCCTGACCTTCACCACTCCTCCACATGGAATGTTTCTGACCTTTCTCCATCAAAAGCAGCACAATATCTAATACAAAAGGTTCCTGTTTCAAAATTGGATTCTTGATTAGAGTTAGATTCTATTTTAAGCTATTTTCTGTTGGCGAGAGAATTCCAGGCGCACGCCACGGTCTCTCATTCCGCTTATCCTTCAAATTCTTTCTTTCCTTTTTTGGTGTACCTACGTGATCCAAATGCAATGGACACAACAACTAGTAAAAGATGCCCTCCAGGATGCCATCCAGGGCAAAAGTCAATGACTCTGCCACTAAGAAGGGTTCTTATTTCTGTGTGCTGATAGACTTTGTTCACTTGGCTTACATCTTGCACTTTTCAATGGGGACGAGTTGAATTACATGTCATGGACCAATAATATCATCATCAATCGATAAGAATACCACCAAAAGAAGACGAAGCATTGCTTTCTACAGTTGTAGCTCTCATTCCCTTCTAAAATTTTCATTTCTGGAAAGCATAGAGATATTTTCACGTGTAGCTACACAAGTGCAGCTGAATTTTAAAAGAAGTGTTTGAATTGAAGTTTGCAAGAGATGTGTTAAATAGCTTCTAAATGGAAAGGGAAAGAGAATTGCTTGAAGTAGGAGTTCAGGGTTGTGATTTGAGGGTGTGCATCAACGCTGAATTAGACTTCATTTCTCTAATTGCTAGCACTAGTGCAGAAATAATTGTCAAAGTGTTGGGATTGTCAGATTCTCAAAATCGGATTTGACACTAAATCGAACCCCTAAACTTGTGCGGAAGACGAACCTGGGAAAAACACATGCATCACCGATCCTAAAGCACACCACGGAATCGAGCGTATCTTGTTAGCCACAAATTAAACACCGATGCCGAGATGAGGAAGAGAAGCCGATCCCGTTCGATCCGATGACGTCAATTGGCCTTGAAGGGAAGATGGCGTCGCCTTTTTGCTTACTGTTTTTCTTTTGGAGGGAGAGAGGGAGGAGGAACGTACGTTATTCCAAAAGGTGCGTTCCTCCCTCTCTTTTCTCCCTTATATACATCCTCTCCAAAAAAGAAACGTGTCCCTTCATCATATCCCTCCATCCATGGGCCCTAATCTTGTGGGTCGGGCTTTTAGGCCCTAATCTTGTGGGTCGGGCTTTTAGGCCCAACATGGGCGAACAGGCCAACTTAGGCCCATCACATTAATAATTAAAACCATCATCTCCCACTCGCACATGGTGGACCGAACAGGATTCTCTTTACCTCTCTTCAGCATTCATACCGGTGAATAATCCGTGCGACCAGCATACTTTGAAAGCTTGTTGCTATACATCTGTTAGGAATATATAGCAGCTCATAATGGGCATCACACTCCAAGTAGATTTAGTATGCAGTACCCTAGATCAATCGATCACATTTATATTTCTCTTGATCTCTTTTAAACAATGATATATATATATATATATATATATATTGTATTCACAATTATGATTATCCCAAAAACAGTCATAATTGATCGACCAGTGAATACAAAACTACAATGTGATTCTCCAAATTCGATCTTCCTCTTTCCTTCAAACTCTCAATTTCAATTTAGCTTGCTTTTCTAGAAATGTCCTATTAGATCAAATCAATTCATGAGCATTGGCAACATCCTAAGATAGCAAACACTAAATAAAAATCTTAAGAATAAGTAAAAGTCATGAGGGCACTAAAATTGAGGAACTCATTTCCTCAAGAGTCTCACACGGCATAAAAGTTGAGATCAAACTTTTGCCACTTTTATTGGTCGTCTCATGCATACGTAGTATGAAATATGTATTATAGTATTAACTCCTTTCCCATTGAGCATATGTCTACACCTTCAATACCGTACAGATGATAGTTCAGACATACCCAATGTCTAACTTGAGTTCACGTATCTACTCATTCACAAAATTCATCAGAACTCACATCTGGCATTATAGACAGATAAAGTAAAATATGTGGATTATTTTACTTTCGGACATAGTAAATATTATGTCATCATCTTAACACCCAGTTAAAGCGACAAATATATTTTTTTAAGCTTGAGCTTTCGATTATCACCTAGATAATAAGCTTAAAAATCGTCTCATCTCTATTTATCACATAGTAAATAGAGACGATTACCCATGTGAGTGGGCCAATCTTATATCTGTCCAACATACTTTCTCAACTTAAAGTAATGCACTGAGCATTAAGATGCATAAAGATCAAACAAAGATTCATGGCATTAATAATGAAAAAACACAAGTTTATTAATGTGAACAACTCAGGGAAATTACAATCCAGTACATCAGACTCTATGCAATCCTAGAGATTTTACATGACCACAAAACACATCTCGAGGTATTGGCTTTATCCTAGGATCTGCTACCATTATATGCGTAGATATGTACTGTAAGTTCACATTCTTTCGTGCAACCATATCTTTAACAAAGTTATACTTGGTATCTATATGTTTGGTCTTGCCATGATATTTTGGATCTTTGGTATACGCTATAGCTGCTTGGCTATCACAGTTAAGCAATAATGGATTTGCAGCTTTCTCAATGACACCTAAGTGATCCAAAAATCTCTTAAGCCAAACTCCTTCTTGTATCGCTGCTGAAAATGCCACGAACTCAGCTTCCATCGTGGACAAGGCTATATACGTTTGCTTCTTACTGCTCCATGATATGGCACCATTGTTCAGTAAGAAAACAAATCCAAAGGTAGATTTTCTTTCATCTAAATCTCCTCCCCAATCAGCATCTGAATAGCCTTCAAGTCGCAGATCCTTTCATTGGTAATTCAACTTGTAATCAGTAGTTCCCTTCAGATACCTCAGTATTCTCTTAACGGCCTTCCAATGTGCTTGACCTGGGTTGGATTGGTATCTACTCACCATTCCAACTGCAAAACATATGTTAGGTATTGTACACATCATAGCGTACATCGAGCTTCCAACAGCACTAGCATAAGGAACATGTTTCGTTTGTTCCTTCTCTTGTGGAGTCCTTCACACAGTCTATGACTCAATCCTTCACCTTTTGCAATAGGAGTGTCTATGGGTTTACAATCTTGCATACGAAATCATTCAAGAACTTATTTATATATGTTTCTTGCGAAAGAGATAACGATCTCTTGGAACGATCTCTTGAAATCTTAACTCCAAGAATGTATGCAGCCTCACCCATATCCTTCATCTCAAAGTTGGAAGACAACCAACTCTTGACAGTATTAACAAACTCCATATTGCTTCCGGCAATTAGTATATCATCAACATATAATGATATGATCACAAATTGATCCTTGGATCTTTTGATATATACACAATGATCCTCATCAATCATTGTAAAATCATATGCCATTATGGCATTATGAAAACGTATATACCATTGTCTTGACGACTGCTTAAGGCCATATATCGACCTCAAAAGTCGACATACCTTTTCTTCTTGGCCTTTCACTATGAAACCAACAGGTTGTTCCATATAAATTTTTTCATCTAATTCTCCATTGAGGAAAGTAGTCTTTACATCCATTTGATATAACTCAAGATCCATACTAACCACTATTGCCAGAATAATGCGAATCGATGTAAATCTCACTACAGGAGAACATGTTTCTTCATAATTAATTCCTTCCTATTGATTATACCCCTTCGCCACAAGGCGAGCCTTATACCTTTCTATCGAGCCATCAGCTTTTCGCTTTATTTTGAGAACCCACTTGTTCCCAATAGCTTTGCATCCTTTTGAAAGATCAACCAGTTCCCAAACTTGGTTTGACTCCATTGACTCAATCTCCTCTTTCATTGCATGAATCCATTCTTCCTTACTAGGGCAATTCAGAGCCTCATTAATATTTCTTGGCTCATCCTCATCTTGCAGAGTAATCATAAAAGTTTCCCCTTCAATGTCAAAACGTCGACGGGGAATACTTTGGCGACTTGTTCACCGTATGGGAGATTGTACACTTTGCACATCATTCCCCATTATGCTCCCACTAGGATTAGATAATGATGATGTCGTCTCATCATGTGGTTGTAATTGAGAATGAGTTGAATTCAATTCATCATTTCTCATATTACTCCCACTTGGACGAACTATACTAATATCATTATCTTGATCCAAAGTTTCAAATAGGGAGTAATCTTCCCCTATTTCGCCCTTCTTAGGAAATTCATCCTCTAAGAATGTGACATCCCGTGATTCAAATTCAGTTATACTCCTACTTTCCTACTCACCTATGAACACATACCCTTTTAAGTGTTCGGGGTATCTTATGAAAATACTCATCTTTCCTCTGGGACCCAATTTCCCAAACTTGTGAGAGGACTCATGAGTATAGGCAGCACAACCCCATGGCTTAAGAAAACTTAAGTCCGATTTTCTACCTGTCCATAACTCATATGGAGTGGAAGTAACTGATTTGGAAGGCACCCAGTTAAGTATATAGGCAGCAGTTAACAACGAATCACTCCAAAAAGTGATAGGTAAGTTAGCATGCGCCATTATGGACCTAACCATTTCCAGTAGGGTTCTGTTTCTTCTCTTTGCAACACCATTTTGTTGAGGAGTATATGGAATAGACAACTATCTTTCTATTCCTTTTTCATCACATAATTTTCTAAACTCATCAGATAAATATTCTTGACCTCAATCGGATCTTAATACTTTTATTTTCTTGTCTAATTGATTTTCTACCAAGTTCATAAACCTTTTGAAACAACTTAATGCTTCAAATTTATGAGAAATTAAATAGACAAATCCGAATCGAGTATAATCATCTATAAAAGTGAAGAAATAAACAGCCCCATGCCTTCCTCTCACATTCATTGGACCACAGACGTCAGAATGGATTAAATGCAGAGGAAATTCAGCTCTTTTACTTTTTCCAAATGGTTTCCTTGTCGTTTTCCCTACTAGGCAATGCTCACATATGGGCAAATCGACTTTTTCAATGTTGCCCAACGAGCCCTCTTTGGCTAGTCTATTCATACATTGTTGGCCAATATGACCAAGTCTAGCATGCCACACATTCACATCATTATCATATGAATTAGGAGACGTGAGAAGGGAATAACAAACATTTGCATTAACATAGTCAATATCTAATACAATGAAACCATCCAGAAAATAACCACAACCATAGTAATTTGTATCCAAAAACAAATCTACACCTCTATTATGGAAGTTCATATTAAAACCTAGTTTAACCAACACTAAAACAGACATTAAATTCCGACGAATCTCCGAAGCATACAATACATCATGTAGGAATAAAATGTGTCCACCACGCATGTTCAGTTGACAGATGCCAATTCCTTTCACTTCAGCTCTGGAGTTGTTTCCCACATAGATCCACTTAGTTCGAGTTGGTACTCGTCGGAATTCCATGAAGGATTCTCTATCTTTCGCTACATGGTCTGTCGCTCCTGAATCTACAATCCACAAAGGATTAGACTCAGTTAAGAATACAGAACTCGACACAAAAGCAAAGTTCTGAAAAGTACAAGGGGTGTATACCTTCTTTGGCTCACGACAATCGCGAGCATAGTGACCCTTCTTTTCACAATTGTAACACTTCACCCTTGTAAGCTTCTTCATTCGAGGACGCTTTCCTCTTTCATGTTGGTTAAGCTTAGGTTTCTTCCTCGAAGAACCTACTTCCTTGCATTTCCCTTTATCAAACCAGTTAGGACGTTTGCGCTTGGAGCTCGAAACTCCATGTAAGCTAGAACCAGCATGATAGATTTCAGCTTCCGGCTTAGCCGCCAAGAGGCGGTCCTCTTCCAGCTCAATATGACACATTGCATCCTCAAAGATTTTAATATTTTCATTATGGGTCAGGTGCACCTTTATATGCTTCCAACTCTGAGGCAAGGAACGAATCACTGCTTGCACTTGCTGCTCATCAGTCAGGACATGGCCAGCATCTTTCAGCTCATTTATCATGTTTGACATCTTTCTAAGATGTTGCTTCATGGTCTGACCATGAGGCTTCTTATAAGAGTCAAACCTAATAGTGAGCTGCCTCAGTCTGGTCACCGAAGTATGACCAAATCTTGCTACCAATGCTTCCCACATTTCCTTGGCATTCTCAAAACACCTAAACTCTCGCATGATATCATTTTCCATGCTACTCAACAACGTAATGCGAGCAAGAGAATTCTTTCTTTTCCATGCAGCAAATGCTTCCTTATCTCTCTGGTGCTGTGCAGTGTTTCATTCTTCAGGTTCTTCCATGGTCAGGTTAAGAGCTTCTAGTGCCTCTTGCTCTTCCAGCATATATTGGATTTTCATGTGTCATATTTCATAGTTGTCGCCATTGAGCTTCTCACATTTGTTCAGCTCAGCAACTATGCTCTTTGTGGCTAAAGCCATTGATCTGAACATATCAAACATATATGCACGAATTATTAATGTCTATCATTTATGCATCCATTTTGCACAGACCCATCATATTAATGAACAATTTCAAGTAAGGTTTCAGAATCAAAAGGTCACTATGTTTCCAATCATCCTCCAAAAATCCTAACTTAAAACTATCATTAATATAATTGTCTTATATAAAATAAATTCTATGAAGTTACAAAAACTTCTATGAACTACCCACAGCAGTCAACACTAACAGAAAGCAAATAATATTTGACATCCAATAGAATAATAATGCTTTCACATAATACAACTAACATATCAGTTGCTACATCAATAACAATCAGGTAGCAAACATTACATAAGACGTTCACAAAGCATACTTAACAAATGCTAGCCAATACATCTAACACCAAGTCAATACACGAATTGGGAAAGATCATCTTTTGTTCAATTTCTTGATCTTTTCCCTTGTAACAATCCAGTAATATTCATCTATAAAATCCATCACAATTTTCCTATATGAAGCAGCTCTGTTGACATCCCATATGCGATTCAACACTCCTTGCCATTCTGGTGGAAGGGTGTTCATGAAAAATCGCACCATCTCAGACTGTGGCAAGAGACGACCATTCCATATGACATTTTGAATTTTCCCGTTAACTTCAAGAACATGATCAATTAAGTCACCACTCTCCCATCGATGATCAGTCAGCTTAGCTATCAACTTAGAAAGCCTTTCCTTTTGTTCATCGGTAATTGCGTGAATAGGTGTGCGCAACCTAAGGGGAGCCGTGCGGCACGTGTGCAGCTGACGTCACGATGACGTCAGCTAGCGCGTGCCTCGCACCGCCATCGACTGTGCACGTGCACGTGCGTCGCACATGCGTACGTCGGTCGCGCGCGCGTGGGCGACGCACGCGTCTTCCCCTGTGAATCGGCACGTGCACGCTGGTTCATTCCGGCTGCGCGTGGGGGCACGTCCGGTAGCCTTTGGCAGCGTTCCACCACTCGTCGCGCTCGTCTCGACAAGACCTTCCATCCAACGCCATCATAAATCGATTTTGAGTTACAGAAACTCGAAAAAATGGATGAACAGTGCACGGGTGTCGGGATTTTTCGCCCCGATCGGTGTCAGCCAATTAATTTCATGAAAAATCAATAAGAAATCATCCATAAACATGAAAGGGGTCGGGAAAAACATGGAAAATGATCGGGAAACAAGAACTACAGCTCTGATACCAATGTTGAGATTGTCGAATTCCCAAAATCGAATTTGACACTAAATCGAACCCCTAAACTTGTGCGGAAGACGAGTACGGAAAAAACACATGCATCACCGATCCTAAAGCACACCACGGAATCGAGCGTACCTTGTTAGCTACAAATTAAACACCGACGCCGATATGAGAAAGAGAAACCGATCCCGTTCGATCCGATAACGTCAATTGGCCTTGAAGGGAAGATGGCGTCACCTTTTTACTTACTGTTTTTCTTTTGGAGGGAGAGAGGGAGGAGGAACGTAAGTTATTCCAAAATGTGTGTTTCTCCCTCTCTTTTCTCCCTTATATACGTCTCCTCCAAAAAATAAACGTGCCCCTTCATCATATCCCTTCATCCATGGGCCCTAATCTTGTGGGCTGGGCTTTTAAGCCCAACATGGGCGGACGGGCCAACTTAGGCCCATCACATTAATAATTAAAACCATCACAAAGCAACCAAACTTTAGTTCTGTTATGGTAGCTGCAACAGAGGCGTGCATGCTTAGAGAAAAGAGAACCTGTGAGGGTAATCGGGAATCATGTTACGATAAGCTTTTATCCTGTCGACCACCCGGTGAAAAAGTAGTTTCTGTGTTTGTTCTGTGAATGGCACGGTACGATCTATATGTCTATGATTAACTAGATCAATTATCCATTTGCAGATGAATTACACATGAACACATGACGATTTGCTAGCAACGTTTCTGGAAGCAATTTTTCAGCGAATTTTTGGACAATATAAACCTTCTTTGTATTGCAAGTCCGATAATTGAGCCAGTTAATTATCTGGTGTGAGTATACAAGAGATAATACTTACCCGTTCAGAAGAATGATCGCATATAGGACAATAGCCTTAATGTTCCCTCCATCTCAAAGTGAGAAAATATGTATACAATTCTAAAGAAGGCATACTAAGTGCGATCCCCGGTGGAAGACGAAAAAGATCAGCAGAAGAAACCAAGAGTCAATATCCCTCTTCCATGCATACGACAGGACACAGAAAACCTGGGACTGCATCGAAACTCTATGAAGTCACTCAAGGGGATGAGACGAGAGCTTGTTGGCGGGTGCGATAGTAAGAGCAAGTAGCAGAAGAAGGCCAAATACGGGAACACAATGGAAACCGACACTAGGTTGCAGAACTTGGTCACTCTGTTGCCAAGGCATATCCTACCCATCCTCTCCTCCCCTGTACCGACCAGCATACCCGATAGCTGTCCCCGCCACACATCCACATATCATCAGCGCCGTCAACTGCCCGCATCTTCCAAATGAATTCACCAGTTGTGGCCGCAAGTTAAGTTGAAGAAGCCATTCTCGAGTAGCAGTCCATAATTTATTCACTTAAGCCTCTTAAGAATGAGCTTTCCAATATCTATTTGACCAATACCACACAGCAAGTTCGCTAATAACTGGTTCACCTCTAATATTCTTTCTTTCAATTTTATGCACAGTAGATAATTTCTTGCCTCGTTGATCTTAAGGAACAGTAAGGAATGTGAGCGATTATATTTCTTACCGTTACTATTGGAAGTACCTAGAATTTTTCTTTTTTCTTTTTTCTTTTTTTCTTTTTCTTTTTTTTTTTGGTATATAAATCTTATACTGAGTCTAAGGTGCATTAAGAGTAAATAATTCAGGTTAATTTTAAAACCATATTACTGATGACCTTTACTTGAGGAGTTCATAGGGACAATAAAATATTTAGAAGATTTTATTGTTTTTTATAGATTGCACGAGAGGTTTTTTTTTTTTTTGTTTTGGGGGGGAGGGGGCAGAAGATTGCATAAGAGTTTATTTAAACAAATTTTAGAGCAGATGATATCATATATCTTAGACTATGTAACTAAATGAAGGGAATCTCGGAGGACTAATGAATGCTAATAAAAATTTGAGGAATTAAACTTATGTTTTAGTAGATCTTACGATTTCAAATCTGTGGATATCTTGAAATTAGGTTTTAAGTGTCGAAAATGAGAAATAATTTGATGGTGCTGGAGAAAAATTGTCCAGAGATTATTATATTAATCAATAGTATTTTGGTGATACTAAGAATTGATTGTTAGAGCAAGCAAAACATTGCTATAGTAATGTCAATTAAAATATATCATGAATTTGATCTTGAAAAAGGAACTTTTTAATTTGAGTAGGTTTCAGTTTAAGTGCTTTCGTAACTTGACTAGTTTCCTGAAAAGGGAATTCTTGTTTTGAAATCAATTCTTGTCTATATATAAGAAGTGTCTTCTTCTTGAAGAGAATCTATGAGACGGTTTCTTTGTAAATTACATTTTGAAGCAATCCAAGAGGATATTTTAGTGTTCAAGCCAATAAATCTTGCGTTAAAATTTGTAAATTCCATTGTGAAATTGAGAAATTATTTCATGAAAAATTGCAAGGGTTGAACACGATATGAATTATTTGGTGTAACTGGGGGCTAAGAAATACATAAAGTGTTTAAGTGGCTTTAAGTGGCTCAAGTTTTGTAATCTCTATTTTACCGCTTAATCTATAGTGGAATCTTGTGTTGCTCTCCCCAATGACATAGGCCATATCAACTAAACCACGTAAATCTATTGTATGTTTTTTAACTATCAATTTTATTATTCTATCGCTTATTTGCAGCAACAATTGATCTCGAAGCCAGGCTTTAAGTAAGTTGAAGCGAATCAATGGTGACATAAGAAGGAAAAGTACAATAGATGGATTGATGGGAGTGATTTTTATAGAAGATACAGACTTATGATTATCTTTTTCGAAGAAATATGTACCAATTCCTTTCTAGGAAGAAGCCAGAATTGATGAAGGAAGTTGGTTGACCTATTGATCACTTTTTTTCTTTATTCAAATATTTTAAGGAAAATAATAAAAACATACCTCACATTTGACCTATTATCACTTATGTACCACATACATTCATAAATTTGCTTTTGGTGGAGATCATTTTGCACTATTACATTAATTATCATTGGATCCCTATTTATGAAAATGTTATTTTCTTTTCAAAATGTCCATCTCATAATCCTAAACTTCGCATCAGTGCATGGCACTTAAAATGTTCACTTCAAGTATGTGCGGGCAAAATCCAAAATGGGACTGTATAGCACCCGGAAAGTGATCGAATGTCCCCACTCATCGGTGAAAAACTGTCGATTTGCATGCATCATCGAAACTGCATGTAGCCACACATTCTCGACTTATTCATCAGTCGCACATAGCCATTCGTCAAAGTATTCCCTCAAATTCAGATGGTTTCGATAATGAAACCTGCACAATTGGAGTGTTCCTTATCTATAGCAAAACCACGAAAATCAATTTTCATTTCCTTTGCTTTTCCGCTTTATAATGTTAATATAAGCTGCCATTTGCAACTTTCACGGACCACCTTTTGCTAACTTCCAATGCAACTGTGGCCCAAGGAAGGTGGGTGCTTTGAAAGAAGAAGAGAATGCCTATCATGAACGTGAAGAGCATGGCAGATAAGCCACGATGACCTGCCTGGTGACCATGCAATCGTGCGCATCAATCGATGAGAACAGCGATCATAATCGAACCCTCTTGTATGAAACAGGCAATTCATCCTTGGCTAACAAACCAGACTCATCATGTCGTGTAAGGTCCCTCTTCCTCACAAACACATTCCTATGCCTCTCGGTGTGTGATGCGATGAAGAAAAAGAACGACAAATTTGTATCTTCAAGGAACAGTTACTTTCAGAAGGAAGAAGAAGCCTGACATGAAAGATTAGAGACTTTCTGACTAGCCAAGGAGACTGCCTGATACCGAGACGAACTACTTGAACACTTAGCTCAATAGAGCAAGTTCGGAGCAGGCAAGTCATCCTTGGCTACCAATTGAGACTCTTATCTTCATGTTAGCCTCTCTTCTTCTCCTACTCAAGTCCAATATTTCAATTTTTTGCTTGCATTTATATCTCTATTTATAGGGAATGGAAGCGAATATGAGATCAGATCGAAGCCAATTCAGAACTTTATTAGTGGGGTGTTTGGAATGTCAATTTTTGTAGGACCTCCTTGAGTTAGTTCGGGGAAAAGTACCAAAAAAGATCTAAACCTTTTGCATTGGTACCAATTTAGTCATAAACCTTTCAATTAAACCAATTTAGTCTTAAACATTTTTACATTAGTACCAATTCAGTCCATCCAGCTAATTTAAGTCATAAATTGTTGAGGGGGCTGTCAAGCCCCGAAGCTCAAGCGCATGCACATCCCTTGGTGGTCGATAAAATTGCGACATCCCAGGACACGTCGCCGACCCAATCGATTATGCACATACGGAAGCGAATAAACAAATCTCCAGAAAACACAAATATGGGATAGAAAAGCAGGACACAAATTTTCACAAAACACTTTTATAAACAGACTGGTCTGTCTACAAAAAGATCGGCTTTCAAAAAGAAGTTGTCCTATGACCTACTAGGCAGACATATTTGCCGATCCTTCGGACTCCACCTCCATAAGCTCCAGGGGCTTCGGGTCCTCCATAACCCCATCAGGAGGGTCAATTGCACCCTCGCTTGGAGCGGTGTTGACCGCAATGGCAGGGATATCAAAACCCTAAAGGGGACCTTCCCTATACCCATTGAACCCATAGCGAAACCACGCCCTAAATCGATGAGGTACTCTCTGAGGTAGGCCCTCATCAACCCAAATAGTGGTCACAACAAGCTCATGGACCCAGTGGCTCTCGGGGACAATGACGTCTATACTCCACTCAGTAACCTCTCGAGGTTGTTCAAAACAAACTGGAGGGACCGCCATCTAAGAACTTGAAAAGGGTAAGCCCATGACGGGGTGAGATAACATCTTAGCAAGTTCGCCCTCTAAACCCCTATTAGGAAGGAAATATACCTAGGAACAGCCTAACCACACAATCAATGAGACTCACCTCTTCTCAATTCCTCCGTGCACGTCAGTACAATTCATATACTCAATGCATATACTAGATGCACACATCAATTGGAACATCTCAATCACATCTTAATCAATCACGTCTCAATCAATCACAAGGGTCCTGATTATATGGCCAAATCGCTATGACACGTCCCATACCGTGCCATACAATTTTGTCCCATAATTCGGTGCATTTATCTCAATCGATCACGCATTCCAATTGCTTACTGCCCGCACAGGCACAATCTACAGACGCACATTGGTCCTCTGGCATAGCCAGGCTTCATCTCTCTCTTGAGCACGGTAACATCCACCGACACACATCAGGGACGGCATTCTCGAAGAAGCATCGATCCAAAATCTACTATGACCAACATCCGTTGCCCAGGGGCATCCCATATAGAGGCATTGTCCTACCGACACACATTGGGGACGGGTTCACTTAACCGTCACACGATCAATCAATCCTGACCAAGGACATTGTGCTTTGCACTCAAATGCCTCAATTAAGATAATTGCACAAACTAAGCATACCATTACAATCAACACAAAATTCTGGTTCGGGCTATCCTGGTATAATTTTCGAAAAATAATAAATAATTAAATAAATAGAAAAATTAATTAATTAAATGCAAATTAAATCAATAAATACATACTTAGGCTTAATAATACTAATCTAACCACCTATTGGACTAATTAAATTTTTCTAACCATCCTAACTGTGAGGCCACATAATAAACTAACCTAATTTAACTAAACAAGCTAACAATTATACTAATCACACTTAACTTAATCTAATCGCCCATTAAGCATCATAAATCTCCTAAGAAAGGTTTAGTGAGTAAACTCACCGTTTTTGCGAGCCAATGAGTTCACGGCGACGGCGACGCAAAGGTGGGCGGAACATAAGCCTGTGGCGACACCAAACGAGGTCCAGACGGGCCCGGAAAAGACCCACAAAGCTCACAGCTGGGCAGTGAGGTTCAATTCTGCTCTTGGGCTACGGGGGCTAATCAAGTGATCGGATGGTGGAGGAAATGGCAAGACGAGACGGCAGCGACTTTAGCAGCTCTTGATAGTGGCTTTGGCAACTTGGACGGACGGTGAAGGAGCTTCGGCTGGCTTGTCAGAGGCTCAAGACGACGGCTTGGGCTTGCGGGAACGGCGACCAAGCGCAAACACGCGCATGGCCGAGACAACAGGCGTGGGGCTTCGGGGACAGCTCGAGGGGAAAGAGGGGCAGTCGATAGTGCAAGGCTGATCTCTCTGGTTTTTCTTGAGTTCAAACACTCCAACAATGGAGAAATCAAGGCTGGAGAAGAAGAAGAAGGCTCAGCTAAATGGGGGCCCAAAATGCCTCAAAAGTCAACTAGAAATATCTAAAATACACATCACTTGCCCCCACCATCCACAGCCATCACCCTCAGCCACCTTCCTCCCTCAAGCTTCCCAAACAAGCCTCCCAAATGGTCCAAAAGGTTGCTACATCTCCTAGCTATGATATTTGTGACATTTCCCCACCAAATTCAAATCAATTCCTTTTCAAATTAATCTAATTGAAGCCCAAAAATTCAACCAAGGTGTCCACATCCATCCCATGATTTTTCATCATCAATTGAACCAACTTGACGGCCAAAAATGCGCTAAAAAATGGTCATCTAATTTTCCCGATCTAAAAACACCCAATCTTGAATTTTCGCCGAAAGCCCAGGTTTGCCAAAAAATCTTTGGAGAATGAGTCGGCATTCTTAAAATAAATCATGACACGCCAGAACTTTCAATTTCTGAAATCGAGTTCAATTTCACGGTTAATTTCAACTAGACGCGATTTTAGCATAACCTAACCTACCGGGTAGCTTTTAGGAATTTTTAGCGTATTTGACCCGTGATCGATTATTTTTTAGCCACATTGTATATCTTCGACACATTGACGACTCTTGGTTGTTGTGAAAATCTCAATATTTCAAATACGGGCACAAGATGCATTAATGACAAAAAAATCGGTTTAGTGCCATTCGACAAAAATTTGCAATCGGGTGGAATCACCCACGCTCTAATCACATGCCTCTATCGAATCGACCTATCTCTGGTCTCTGATCGATTTTGACAGTGTCGTAATAACCTTTGCAGATTAGCACGGTCGAATAGTCGATTTCTGGTCGAATTCTCAAGTTTGTTGCATTTAAATTCCTTAACGGCTTCACCTAATAAACTAGTTATCCCATAAGTGATCAGCTCAAGGAAAAGAACTATAGACGTGTTGATGAAAAACTCAACTCATTTAATCGAAAAACAGAGTCAAAAAATCAGGTCTTATGCGGTGCCACATAGACGGATTTTATAATTTTTTATTTTTTTCAAATTTTTAATTTATTTTTTCCTTTTTCTCTTTTCTGTTTTTTTTTTATTATTATTTTTCCTTTCTCCTTACCCCTTAGCCAGTGAGGTCGCTGGCCGACCATCGCCAGCCATAGGCTGGTCGAGGCAAGGGCCCACATGCCCTCACCGCCCACTAGCAAGGCTGCCGTGACCTTGCCAGCCACAAGCGAAGGCATCGGCCCCCGCCCAAATCTAGGTGAGGGCGTAGAGGCCCTCACTGTCACGCCCCGATCCTCGGGCACGCACACATCCTTCTCTTGGTCGTTTTTAATACGCGATATCCCAGGACTATATATCGCCGACCCTTTCATTTCTTAAGCACATGCGAAAGCAGTTATAAATCCCCAGACAATAAATCGATGGGATAGAAAAGCAGAGCCATATTTTTCATATTGAAACTTATAACCAAACTTTTATACAAAACACAAACCACTTCATAACTATTCACATCAAAAAGGAGATCTCAAAAGAAGATAAACTCTCAATCCATCTGGGCCGTACTCAAGGCCCTTCTCGGGATTATCTTCTTCTTCCAAAAATCCTTCTCCTCAAGTTTCACCTCCGAGTTCTCCTTCTCGGACTCCTCCTACTCAGCTCCTCATCGGGGTCCTAAAATATTTTCCCAAAATTGGGATGAGACTACGTCTCAGCGAGTTCTACCCCACTAAGCCCAATTAGTAAACCATTATACTATAGGCTGCCTAAACACGCACAGGGCAAAGGACTTACCTTGGCCTTAGATCCCACCTGCAAGTCAGTACAATTCACAATACGCACCCAAGTAATCATATCACAGATCGATGCATCGATCAAATTGACCTAGTCGATTATATGCCAACAAGACCACTCACGGTCATTTCCATTCAGTCAATCAATTCACAACATCAAATCAAAGCAATGATCAATCGACCTAGTCGATTACATGTCAGACAGACCATTCTAGGTCAATGCTCTCGGGCATCAAGTTTGCCAGGGTGACTTATCCACTAGACAATTGCATGCGTTCTTTAAGGCGCCGTTTTCACCAGTGATATCCCAAATCACCGAACCACACATGCCTACAATGATCTGTTCAATAGACAATTGCGTGCGTTCTTTAAGGCGCCGTTTTCGCCAGTGATATCCCAAGTCACCGAACCACACATGCCTACAATGATCTGTTCAATAGACAATTGCGTGCGTTCTTTAAGGCGCCGTTTTCGCCAGTGACATCCTTAGTCACCGAACCACGCATGCCTATAACCATGTACTCAATAGACAATTGTGTGCGTTCTTTAAGGCGCCGTTTTCGCCAGTGAGGTCCATAATCACCGAACCACACATGCCAATAACAATGTATTTAATAGACAAGTGCATGCGTTCTTTAAGGCGTCGTTTTTGCCAGTGATGTCCTTAATCACCGAACCATACATGCCTATAACAATATGAGTACTAGACCGATACATGCGTTCTTTAAGGCACCGTTTTCGCCAGTGATATCCCAAATCACCAAACCACGTAGGTCCACAATAATGTATGTACTAGACCGATACGTGCATTCTTTAAGGCGCCGTTTTCGCCAGTGATGTCCCAATAGCCGAACCACATAGGTCCATACATAGTGTCTGATCAAATCAATCCCAGAGTATTTCCAATTCTCTCATAACTCCATCCACTTTACCACTCAATCAAAGCATTATAGATGCTAAATAAACATACTCGGTCATCTACCAATCAATCATTCAATTTCACTCAATTTCAAACAATTTAGGATAGATCCCTAAAATATCACAATTTATTTAATTCCATGCAACGTAGAACTCAAATAAATAAACGGACTGCACCACGACAATCAGCACAAGATTTCAGTCGTCGGCCATCAAAATCTTAATTTCTGAAAAATAATTAATTAATTAATTTCGAAAATTAATTAATAAATATTAAAAATTCAATTCAGACAAAAATAAAGCCCAATTAAACAAACAGACTTCACCACGGTCACCAGCATAAAATTCCGGTTCCGAACCATCTCAGTTGAATTTTCGGAAAATAAATAATTATTTAATTTAATTCCGAAAATTAATATTTAAATACTAAAAATTCCACTTAGGCCCGAAAAGCCTAATTGAAGCCCACTAAGGGTCGGGAAAAATCCTGAGACACTTCCAATAAATAGTAGACCACGTCTACTTGCTAATTACACGTTCAATTTGTCTAAATCGCATCACAATTAACTAATAATTGCTAATTTATTCTAATCTAACAATCTAAACATAATTAATAAAAACTAAACCAACCTTAAGCATAATTAGCCAACTAATCCGGGATTAGTGAGATTACTCACCAAATCGCACGTAAATCGGATCAATCCGACGGGGGCGACGCGAGGAACGATTCCTCCCAAAGCACGGCTCGGGTTCGGGGCCCGGAAACGGCCCAAAACCAACCACGAACCGGCTGGAAACCCACTCGTGGGTTTGCTAGTTCAGCTGCAAAACAGAGAGAAAGAGAGAGGGCTGGGGGCGGCAAGAGGTCGGGAGAGCGGGCGGAGCTCCGGTGAGGCCGGACGGTGGCTCCGGTGGTCTGCTCAGCCGCTCACGGTGGCTGAACAGAGGTCGAACAAGAGCTGGGTCGCACAGCAGGGACGGCAAGCGCAGGCGGCGCACGGGCGGCGAACGGTGGACGTGCGGCGTGCGCGGGCGTGCGGTGCGGCGGCGGGACAGGCGGCGACGATGGCTGTTGCTGCTTCCGATCTTCTTCAGCTTCTGGTTCCGTTCGCCCGAAGAAGAAAGAAGGAAGAAGAGAGAGTGCAAGAGAGAGAGGGATGAGAGATGAGAGATGAGAGAGAGATTTGACTAGTCAAAAAAGGAATAAAATAAAAGAAAGCAAAGTGGAAGACAGCAGGGCATCCGGTTGGGGAAAGAATCGCACGAGGGGGAGGGGAGGGGAGAGAGAAGAGAGAGAGAAAAAGAGAGAGAAGGGAGAGAGAAAAAGAAATTCAAAAATCATATTATTCTTATTTTTCTTTTCTCTTTTCCTTTCTAATTTCTTCCGGTCTTCGATTTTTCCTCCGATAATTTCTTTATTGAAATTTCGGACTCGTCAACAATTTGACGGACGATGAGACAGGATCCTAAAAATAAGAATTATGACACGCTTAAAATTTGATTCCCGAAATCGAGTTCAATTTCGTGGTTAAAAATCGATCAGATGTGATTTTAGCCAAGTCCAACCAATTAGGTAGCTTTTAGGGATTTTACAGCTGATACATCCCTTAATGACTTCACCCAATAGGTTAGTTAACTCGTGAGTGATCGCTTAAAGAAAAAGGGCCATAGGCACGTCGACGAAATGCCCATTTCACTTTATCGAAAACGGGGTCGAATTTCAAGATGTCACACTCACCCAGATCTAGGCGAGGGCCACGACGGCCTCGCCTGAGGGGTCGCAACTCTTGCCTGCCACAAGTGTGGGCCTTCACGCTCTCACCTAGATTTGGGCGGGGCTCGACGCCCTCGCCTATGGCCAACGAGGGCACGGGGGCCCTCGCCCCGACCATCCTGTGGTCAACAATGATCAACCAGTGACCTCACTGGCCAAGGGGTAAGGAGAAAGGAAAAAGAAAAAAACAAAGAAAAGAGAAAAAAAAGGAAAAATAATTTTAAAAATCTATAAAAATATTATAAAATTATAAAATTTGTGGTGCCACATAAGATCATCGGCTATCACGTCAGCAATTTCCGACTTAAATTAGTCAGATGGACTGAATTGGTACATATATGAAAAGGTTTAGGATTAAATTGGTCCGATTGAAAGTTTATGACTGAATTGGTACCAATACAAATTGGTCCGATTGAAAGTTTAGGACTGAATTGGTACCGATGCAAAAGATTTATGACTTTTTTGATACTTTTCTCAATAAGTTTGCCTCATACAAATTTTCTCTTTTTAATTTGTCCTACTCTTTTGGGAAAGCGTGTAATAATAGTTATCACTGTCATTGTATAATTAAGCTCCCCACCCTAAAAAATCATTGGTTTATATGAAGAGGGCTTATAAGCGTGTAATGTACGCTGAATTGCACAAAAGAGCCCGTCAAAAATTTATGAGAAGATATCGATGGATGACTCTTAATCAGGTATTCATCAACTTTAATTTATCAAATTGTGCTCGCAGCAACTTGGGTTGAAGTCAATATTCCCGGGCTTTAGTTGCATTTCAGTCATAATTATGCTCCTTGCAATTCTGGATTGCATTGCATTTCAAGGACCAAAACCCTGCTTGGCAGTGAACTTTATCAGATGATTTTGTCATATTATCCTGATTAAGAAGATTAAATGAGGTCCTTTTTTATGCAGATTGAATAAGACGATTAAATGATGAGGTGCTTCATTTCTTAGCAAGAACCGGATGAATGTGCCTACTCTAGATGTGAGCGAATAAAATATAAAATTGACATTTTCCGGAAGAAGGGTAATGTTTTGGTCCGAAAAGCAAAGCTAGCCATGCAGCTTTTAGCTTCAACTCAGATAATTTGATTCTCCACACCCACAACTCTTATCCTCGGGACTGGATTTATTGGTATCTGTTCCTGACCTTCACCATACCTTCACATGGAATGTTTCTGACCTTTATCCATCAAAAGCAGCACAATATCCAATAAAAAAAGGTTCTTGTTTCAAAATTGGATTCTTGATTAGAGTTGAATTCTATTTTAAACTGTCTTCTTTTAGCGAGAGAATTCCAGGCACACGGTCTCTCATTCCGCTTGTCCTTCAAGTTCTTTCTTTCCTTTTTTGGTGTACCTACATGATCCAAATGCAATGGAGACAACTAGTAACAGATGCCCTCCAGGGCAAAAGTCAATGACTCTGCCACTAAGAAGGGTTCTTATTTCTGTATGCTGATTGACTTTGTTCACTTGGCTTGCATCTTGCACTTTTCGATGGGGACCAGTTGAATTACATTTCAAGGACCAATAATATGATCATCGATCAATAAGAATATCACCAAAAGAAGACGAATGCATTGCTTTTCAGTTGTAACTCTCATCCCCTTCTGAAATTTTCGTTTCTGGAAAGCACAGAGATATTTTCACGTGTGGCTACACAAGTGTAGCTGAATTTTTAACGGAAGTGTTTGATTTAAAGTTTGCAAGAGATGTGTTAAATAGCTTCTAAATGGAAAGAGAAAGAGAAATGCTTGAAGTAGGAGTTCAGGGTTGTGATTTGAGGACGTGCATCATCACTGAATTAGACTTCATTTCTCCAATTGAATAGCACTAGCGCAGAAATAATTGTCAAAGTAACGAGACTTTAGTTCTGTTACGGTAGCTTTAAAAGAGGCGTGCATGCTTAGAGAAAAGAGAACCCGTGACTGTGGCCGAGGAAAGGGTAATCGCGAATCATTTTACGATAAGCTTTTATCCTGTCGACCACCCTGTGAAGAAATAGTTTCCATGTCCGTTCACAGAACGACACAGGACGATCTATATGTCTATGACTGATTAGATCAATTATCCATTTGCAGATGAATTACACATGGACCCATGACGATTTGCTAGCAACGTTTTTGGAAGCAATTTTCAGTGAATTTTGGACAATATAAACCATCTTTGGATTGCAAGTGCGAGTAACTGAAGCGGCTAATTATCTGGTGTGAGTATACAAGAGATAATACTTACCCGTTCAGAAGAATGATCACATATAGGACAATAGACTTTATGTTCCCTCCATCTCAAATTGAGAAAATATGTATACATCTCTAAAGAAGGCTCATAGCCTTGGGTTCGCTATCCCGATCATACATACTAAGTGCGATCCCTGGTGGAAGACAAAAAAAGATCAGCAGAAGAAACCAAGAGTCAATATCCCTCCTCCCCGCATACGACATGACACAGAAAACCTGGGACTGCGTCGAAACACTATGAAGTCACTCAAGGGGACGAGACGAGAGCTAGTTGGCAGGTGGGATGTTAAGAGCCAAGTAGCAGAAGAAGGCCAAATACGGTAACACAACGGAAACCGACACTAGGTTGCAGAACTTGGTCCCTCTGTTGCGAAGGCAAATCCAACCCATCCTCTCCTCCCCCGTACCGACCAGCATACCCGATAGCTGTCCCCGCCACACATCCACATATCATCGGCGCCATCAACTGCCCGCATCTTCCCATTGAATTCACCAGTTGTAGCCGAAAGTTAAGTTGAAGAAGCCATTCTCGAGTAACAGTCCATTTACTATTTCACTAAAGTCCTCTTAAGTTAAGAATGAGCTTTCCAATATTTATTTGACCAATGCCACACAGCAAGTTCATTTATTAATGGTTCACCTCTAATATTCTTCTTTGAAATTTACGCACAGTAGACAATTTCTTTCCTCGGTGATCTTAAGGAGCAGTAAGGAATACGAGGGAGTAAATTTTTATGTTACTGTTACTATTGGAAGTACCTACAATCTCTCTTTTGGTATATAAATAAAATAATGACACTAATGATCCTGGAACTTTGGCTCAATTGGCAATTTGGGTCTTAAACTTTTAATTTATTCAATGTGATTTTGAACTTTGGCCTAATATATAATGTGATCCTTGAACCATTAATTTGTTCGATGTGACCACATCGAACAAATTGAAAGTTTAAGAACCACATAACACATTGAACTAAAGTTCAAGCATCACATTGAATAAATTAAAAGTTAATGGACCACATCTCATATTGGGCCAAAGTTTATGAATCATTCGTGTCATTTCCCCATATAAATCTAATACCGTGTCTTGGGTGCATTAAGAGTAAATAATTCTAGAATGGGTTAATTTTAAAATGAAGTTATTGATGACTGCTACTTGAGGAGTTAGTAAGAACATGAAAATAGTTATAAGATTTTTTTTTTTTTTAAGATTGCATAAGAGTTGATTTACACAAATTTTAGAGAAGATGATATCATATATATATATTTTGGTCGAAAAAGATAATATATTGATATAGTGCTTCACGTAGGAAAATAGGAACAACCCTTAACTAGGGCTTCATTACAAAGCATGTCCATCATGAGTTGAGGAGGAGAGTTGATCCAATTAGGAAAAATGGACCCTTTCGTGGGCCTTGGCGGCCCAGTCAACTAGGGCATTTGCTTCCTGACGACAATGCTTCAGCTTGAGGTTTCAGAAATTTTGTAGCAGCTCTTCGCTTTCGACAAAGAGGGCTCGACACTCCCACGGCGGCGGATGGCACCGGTTGATAGTTTCCACCAAAGTGAGGCTATCGGACTCCAACACCAAGTGAGATTCAGTCCATTGTTGTTGTAATAGATCCTTGAGAGTGTATAATAATGCTTGGATCTCCGTCTCGAGAGCAAAGGATGCTGAGACAAAGCGGGTGAATCCTCCAATCAAGCTGCCCATGTGATCTCGAGCAATGCTTGCTATGGCGCCCTTTTGATTCGATGTGGGGAAAGCTCCGTCCACATTAATATTCACCGTGCCCTACTGCGGAGGAAGCCATATCCGATTAGGGTTTAGCCAAGCGGAGCGATGCGTCAATTCCTTCTGTTGAATGCTGATCTGGAGGTTAGCCAGGGCGAAGGCTGTTTCAACTAGCTGGTCTGGGGATATGCGTTGGTGGCAAAACACGAAATGGTTTCAAGCCTTCCAAATTTCCCATAGGAGGCCTGCGATATACTCAAAAGCCGGTATGTCCCTTTTCTGTTGTAATAAGTCAGCGATCCATGAATCCATCCGGTTGGTGTTGTAAGCCAAAATGTTAATATGTACTTGGGAATGGTTCCATATACCTTATGTCCATGGGCAATACAAAAATAAGTGTTCTGTAGTTTTAGGGGAGGTAGAGGAATAGAGTGTACATACTAGGCCGGCGATAATACGTCATTGGAAGAGATTGTCCTTTGTTGGTAATGCATTTTAGCATATAGACCAAAGAAAATTGCGAATTTTGGGTGCTGTTTTAACTTTCCATATCTGTTTCCAAACTTGCTTGGGTGTTTGATATGAAGAAGAAGCTTGAGGGTGTACCATTTGGTGTGCAGTCTGTTTAATGAAGTTGTATCCACTCTTTACAGTATAATTGCCATCCTGTGTCCCTGTCCAGATCAGTTTATCTGCTGTTGACACTGGCTAAAGTTTTAACTGAAGTATTTGCTTAACAGTGGGTTCATCAAAGGAACAAGTAAGGAGCTCCACATTCCAGTCATTCCGCATAGGACAAATAAAACCAGCCACTGTTTGAGGTTCATCTCTGGTTGCTAGCCCACCAAGAATTCCAACAGGTAACCATTTGTCCTCTCTTACCTTTATCGATTGGCCATTACCCACTGACCATTGAAGATTTTGTATAATTGAATCTCTACCTAATAGGAGACTCTGCCAACCCCAAGAAGGTCTGTTCCCTCTATCCACATGCCAGAAGTTCTTGGAGTGAAAATACAAGGCTTTGAACACTCGACTCCACAACGACAATGGATCATGAAAAAGTCGCCAAGCCTGCTTTCCCAGAAGAGCCTTATTAAAGGTAAGTAGGTCTCAGAGCCCCATCCCTCCAATGTCTTTTTTCTCTTTCAGAAGATCCTAGTTTTTCCAATGTATTACAGATCTGTTGCTGTTGGTTTGGCACCAAAACCTGGAAATTTTCTGTTCAATAGACTTGCATATAGATACCGGGACCTTAAATATAGACATAGCATACTATGGTAATGCTTGAACCACTGATTTTAACAGAATCTCCTTTCCCCCTTTTGAAATGAAATTCTCTTTCCACCCTTCCAATTTTGCATTTACTCTACCAAGGATCCAAGCAAACATGTCCTTTTTCGAAGAACCCCAATCAGAAGGTAGCCCTAGGTATTTACCTGATTTTTCTAGAATGGGCACCTGTAGTTCGCTAGCCAAGTTTATCTTCAATGGCTATGGGCACGATTTCCCCATAAACAAACCAGATTTATTCATGTTGATTTCTTGACCTGTAGCTAGACAATACTGATTTAGGATATTTGCTAGATTTTGGCATTCCCTAGTTCTACCCTCCAAGAAAAGATAGCATCATCAGCAAAAGGGAGATGGGATAAAATGGGACACCACCTGTTAAGTTTAATGCCCCTGAGAGTGCCCATGTCGATAGCTTATAGCATTAGAGAGGAGAGCATATTGGCCACCAAGATGAACAAATAGGGGGAGAGAGGGTCGCCCTGTCGAAGTCCCCGAGACGGATGGAAATAAGGTAAATGTTCGCCATTAAGCTTGACACTGAGAGAAGTTGAGGATACACAATGCATTATCCACATTACCCATTGATCTTGAAATCCCAGTTGACAGAGATAAGCATCCAAGAAATCCCACTCCACCCTGTCATAGGCTTTCTTCATATCCAATTTCAAGATTGCCTGAAACTTTTTCTTTCTGTTTCGAGTCTTTAATTGATGAAGTACCTCCTGAACTATGAGGATATTATCTTGTATTTGTCTGCCTAACACAAATGCACTTTGTTCTTTGGAAATTAACTGAGGTAGGCAATTTTTCAGGCAATTGACTAATACTTTGGATATGATTTTGTAAAGAAAATTACATAAACTAATCGGGCGAAACTGATCTAACCTTTCAAGGTTCTAAATCTTAGGGATCAAAGATATTGAAGTCCTGTTAATTTCTATTAGCAACACCCCTATTATGAAAAAATTGTGCACTGTTCGGAAAACATCCTCCTGTATAATATCCCAGTGGTGATGATAGAAAAGCCCGTTCAAACCGTCAGGACCTGGGGCATTCGTGGCTCCCAACTGAAATGTAGCCCGTTTTACTTCCTCTCGTGTAATTTCAGCTGTCAGTTGTGTATTCATTTGATCTGTCACTACTCGAGGACATTGCGCTAAAATAGGTCCAAAATCCCTATGTCCCACTGAAGTGTAAAGATCCCGAAAGAAGTTGAATGTACTGTTTTTCACCTGAGTTGGCTCTTGGATCCATTCATCATTTATGTCCTTTAGAATATTGATTATGTTCCTTTTTTGCCGTTGGATAGTTGTGGCGCGAAAGAACCTCGTGTTTTTGTCCCCCCCACCTCATCCATTTAATTCTGGAACGCATCGCCCAGTAGTGCTCTTCCTGTAACCATATGTTCTGTATTTTTTCCTTCAAAGAATTGATCCGGTCCTTATTGTAATTGCAAATAGGTTGGTTAGTACATTGCTAGAGTTGCTGCTGAAGAAGATCTATTTGATGATGTCTTGCTGTAAACTTCTGTTTGCTCCACTTAGCTAATGTTGCAGAGGTAGCCCGGAGCTTCTTGGAGATAGTGGAGTGAGCAAGTGATCTAGAGGACCAGGTTTCTGAAACCACCCTATGGCAGTCGGCATCTTGCAGCCAATAAGATTCAAAGGTAAAGGTTCAGCGAACTGTCACCCTATGGCAGTCAGCATCTTTCGCCTCCTTATTGAGTTAATTACCGTAGTAAGTGTCAGCGGACTGTGATCCGATCCTAGGGTAGGTAAAGCTTGAACTTAAGCATCTGCGTAGGCCAGTCACCATTCGATATTACATAAAGCTCAATCAAGCCTCTCTTTAATCACCGCATCTCCACTTCTTTGATTCACCCAAGTATAAGCACAACCCTTTGTCTCCATATCCATCAATGCACAATCATGTAATAATTCTCTGAAGGAATGTAATCTATACTACTCAACTGGTTTCTTCCCTAGTTTCTCCCAGTGATGTAAAACTTCATTAAAATCACCTAACCATGGCTGAGTGTGTAAAAGGCTAAGTCGCCTCAAATCCGCCCATAAATACTGTCTTTGATTATATACCGCTGGTGCATGTAGATAGGTAATACACATAGGGGAAACACAGCTATCTTTAGAACATATAGCATCAATAAATAAATAAAAACAAACAAACTGTGAGCATTAACAGTGAGAGAAATATTGTCCCTCCAAAAAAGCACCATCCCCTAAGCCAAACCTAAAGGATTTACTACAAAACTTCTTTGATAGTTCAGCCTCCTCTGAATTTTTGTAACAACATGTTCCCGATTTCTTGTCTCCATCAAAAAGACAATGTCGGGCCGTTCTTGAGCCACTAAGGCCCTTAGGGCTTGAACTGTCAGGGAATTGCCCAATCCCTGACAGTTCTACCTTAGTATCCTCATTTGTCAATCGGTGGCTTGTTCGGGCAAGCCACCACAGCCCAATCGCTGGCCCTTTGGGCCTCAAGTATAGAAGTATCCAAGAGAAGACTTTCATCTAAAGTCTTCGGTAAGATAAAACGCGAACCATAAGGAGAAAATCTCTTAACTTTCTTTTGGGGAGTTGTCTTTGTCGGCAAGCAAGTATGTTTTGCTTTTTTTTATGAAGATGCCCCAGCTATCGAAACTTGAAAATCTTTTCGGCTGTGATGTTGCAAGGAGTTGTAGATTTTGTGAAGCTGCAACCTAGGTAGTAGTAGTGAGGGGGGAACTAGGCATAATATGCTCTGTGGTGCTGTGAAGCTACTGTGCTGGTCGAGCCTCCATTGGAACTAATTGTTGGCTGACCTCGGATGGTGCTGCAGGGAGGAGAAGCAGTCCAGATTGAGGTGTTTCAGGTACAGAGACATCGATATTTACTGGATTAGTTTGAGATTCATAGAAAGCCTACCAAAACGAGCTGTGTTCCCTAACGTCAGCCCGGAGCCACTGTCCATAGTAGAGTTGATCCCTACTTTCAAATTTAGCCTCATCATATGGAATGTCTTTGCAATATGATGCATAATGGCCTATAATTCCATAGGAGTAGCAATAGTGAGGTAGACGTTCATAACGAAAGTCAAGCCATATATTTTTCCTAGCCATTCTGATATGTTTGCCAGGTTTTAGAGGCTCCTGTAGGCTAATTTCCACTCTAGCTCTCCCTACCCTTATAGGCAATTTCTCCTTTGCCTCAATTCTAACTTCCAACACCATACCAACTTCACTAACCACCTTGCTAACTAACTGTTCAATACATAGCTCTAGTGGAAGTCCAAAGACTTGCACCCAAAACGCACAACTTGTGAAATCATAGCAGTGAAGTGGAGTATTTGGGGTCCAAAGTTTAAGTATGACTAGGTTGTTAGAAAATAACCAAGGACCGTTATCAAACACACATTGTTTTTCCGCTTCTGAATGAAATTTGAATACATAGAGACCTTCCTCCCTCTGTGAAATATCGACATTCTCTGTGCGCCAAATTCTTTTCATTGTATTCTGAAAAACTATGAAATTAATGGAAGTATTTGCAACAATTTTCCCAATAAAGCTCAACTTACATTCTTCAATCTTTGCTGCAGGGGGCTCTTCTTCCCATACTTCAATTTGATGAGCGTTCCACAGACGCCCTAACCGGCTGCAGAGGGCAGCTACCGAGCCTCTTCTCCCTGACCCGTACTCTCCATCAAACGATTAACATCTATAGGTAGCCCAGAGGGGTGAAGAACGGACCTGACGCTTGTAGGACACCCATAGCCGAGTCGACGATGGAAATTCAGAACATGGAAAGGTAAATTGGGGGAATATGGGTGCGACACAAAGAAAAGGCCTGGTTGGAACGTGCAATTCACCAGGAGAGGAGCAAAACAAGGAGAATTGAAGATACGAGCCTCAAAAGACAGAGTTTGTGAGGAGCGAAAGAGATGGGCAGTAATTCCTCAGCTGATTGTGGGTATCCATCCGAGAAAACCAAAGGGGCAAACACCGAAATCTAGAAACCCAACAGAAAGCCCGAAAGAAACGAGAAGGAAGATACAATTAGGGTTGATAAAGTGGGACTGCATCGCGACCAAATCCAGAAACACCACCCATAAGGCACGATAAGTAGAAGAACCGAAAAGAAGATGAGGGTTTGTCAAGAAGCCAGATTAAGCTACCAGAAGAAGACAGTAGATAGAAACTCTACATTGCCGAGAGAAAAATTCGCTTGCGCCATGTTGTTCTATTGAGATTAAATCACAGGCATCTTTTACAGAGAAATTCCCAATGCTGTTTCTACCCCAATAAATCATTATCATCAAAGTATGGACTGAAGTCTCAGCAAAATTGGTATCATATATTTTAGATACATAATTAATCAATGCTAATGAATATTTGAGGAATTGGACTTATGCTTTAGTAGATGTTATGATTTCAAATTTGTGCATATCTAGAAATTAGGTTTTAAGTGTCAAAAAAACAAGAAATAACTCGATGACATCGAAGAAAAACTATTTAGAGATTATTATCTTAAATTAATGATAATTTGGTGATACTAGAGCATTTAAGAATTGATTATTAGAGTAAACAAAACATAGATATCTTGAATGGTCGATTGCTATACTAATGTCGTTTAACTTGAGCCTGAAAAAGAAATTTTGTTAATTTGAGTAGGCTTCCTAGTTTGACTAGTTTCCTGAAGAGGGGCTTCTTGTTTTGAAATTAGTTCTTGTCTAAAAATAGAAAGTGTCTTCTTCTTGAATAGTATATAAGAGACGATTTCTTTGTAGATTAGATTTTGAATCAATCCGATAGGACAGCCAATAAATTTTCTAGTAAAATTTCTTAATTCCTTAGTGAGGCTGATAGATTATTTCGTAAAGAATTGTGAAGATTAAACATTATTTAAGTTATTAGGTATAATTGGGAGCTAAGAAATATAGAAAGTATTTGAGTGACTTGAGTGACTTGAGTGACTTGAGTATGGTTGTAATCTCTATTGTATCGCTTGATTTTTATTGGAATCTTGTGCTGCTCTCCTAATGGATTGGTCATAAATATAGTATTCGTTTTTTACTATCAATTTTATGGTTTGGTCACTTGTTTTTTGCAACATTTGATATCAAAACCAGGCTTTGAGTAAGTTGAAGTGTATCAATGGTGACATAAGAAGGTAAAATATAATCAATAGATTTGATCAGAAAGATTTCAATGTAAGAAGATACAGACTTATCATTATCTTTATTAGAGAAATCAACACTTATTCCTATGTAGGAAGAAGCCCAAGTTGATGAAGAAAGTTTATTAGGAATTGCTAGACAGACAAGCATTGGAGTTTGTTCGGCTACTGTTCACTTGTAATGTCGCGTTAACATTGTGAAAGCAAAGAACATTATGGGGCCTTATCGAACATATACGAGAAGCCTCCTGCGATCAATTAGGTCACTTGATGTGACATCTATTTCACTTAAAGGATGGACAAAGGTTCATCAATTGTTAAACACATCACTGAATTTCAATGTAGCCATTAATCAATTGAGTTCAATTAACATTGACTTTGAAGATGAGGTATATGCCTTGATTTTATTATCCTTATTGCCTAATAGTTAGAATACTATCATTACTTCTATTGGTAAATCCTCCAGATCAAAAACTTGACGTTTGATGAGATCCGCAAATTGATTTTGAGTCAAAACATTCGTGAGAGAGAATTTAGTGAACCTATGCTTCCTACTTAATTAGGGGCGGGAAGAGGAAAACACAGTGCTTATGTTAGCAAAAGTCCTTTCAATCTAAACTAATATGGTCATTGTAGGACTTGTGGTGTTGTTTGAGAGTTGTAGCAAGAGAGGGTATTTTAGAAGGAAATGCCTAAAGTTGAAAAACATAAAGGGTAAGGGAATTAATATTGAGTCATATAATAATATTGCTACAATCACTAATGGTGTCTTGTATAGCGATGATTATGTCCTGTTTATCACTAAGGATTCATTGTTTAACTTATGGATTATGGATCCTGGTGGTTCATTTCATGCTACACCATATAGGAACTAGTTTGCTATTCATCAGTGCATAGATAGTACCAAAGTGCAGGTAGGGAACATCACTAAATGCGATGTTGTAGGTTGTGGACATGTCAAAATCAAAATGCATGATGGGACCATGACAATGTTATTTGAAGTGAGGCATGTTCCAAAATTGAAGGATAACCTATTTTTCTTAAGTACCCTATATTCAGTTGGATGTCGATATACTTAAGAAGGTAGAATTGTGAAGATCATTTGAGGTGTTGTGGTGATTATGAGAAGAATCAAGCATGGTTACCCTTAGGAGATTCAAAGTGAGATAAGTGACAAATTTTGCTAGACAAACATCGGATACATTTATTCAAGAGTCTGAATCATGGTATATGCATCTAGGGTAAATTAGTGAAAGAAGCTTAAAGAATCTTAGTAAAAGGAATGTATTGTACAATTATGTGGCTGGGAAACTGAATGTGTGCATGTGCTATAACTTAAAAATTGCTGGAAAGTACAATTAAGTTCAACCATCTATCAAAGAAACCACAGCTCTTACAAAGTTAATTCAATTGGAAGTTTATAAGTTGTCGTAATTTTCTTCAAGGAATAGTGTCGAATTTATACTGATAGTTGGTAGAAGTGAGCATTGTCCGAATGAGTGGTTCTCACCTTGAAACTAGGAATCACCCACTAAAGATCAATTTCGAAAATTTAGAATTAGGAACTGCCGTTGATTCCATGAATCCACTCGAGAACCGGACCGCTGGTTTGGTTCCCGAGTGGGTCCATTGAACTAGTCCTCAATACCTACAAATTGTATTAATCAATTGATATCATGGCAAACATAATTTCTATTTAGAGCACCAAAGTTTGTTCGGCCATAGATTTAGGTTGAACTATAAACAATTGATTTTGATTGAGGATTAAAAATTTTATGGCAAAATGAATAGACAATACTCATTAGCCAAGATCTTAATTTCTTCGAAAGTCATGATATGGTCCTCTTAGGGTTTCCCAACACCGAGAATATGTGGGGAATTTAGACTCTATGTTAGAAATCCTAACATCTACCAAAGTTAAAAGATTAATCATAGAAATGGCTAAGGAAAGACTTAATTATGCTCTTAGAACAAGCCATTGGCTCTTAATTTTGTATCATGACAACAAAGCACCGCGACATTTATGGACATCTCCAATCGGTCATCTCCCTGCTCTCCATTTCTTTATTTTGTTTTGGCTGAGAAAGCAAGTAAATGAATTATTAGAATATCAAACAAAAGTAACGCATTGATATTAAACACTAGAGAGACAAAATTAGTCATATAATGTCCAACAACTACAAATATATATGTACATATATATTAGTCGAAAAACTACAAAATAATTAAGTAATTGAGATGAAATTTCCTTTTATAAAATATATATACCGATTCAATCCATTCCATGCCTAGAATCAGGAACTAGACCGTACTCACCAATTTCAATAAATTGGAATTGGGAATCGAACTAGTCCCCATGGGAGCCCTAGTTTTGGGCCTATCCAATCCAGTTCAGTTCTAGATAGTTCCCAGTTCCTTTACACATCCTTAATAATTGTATATGACTACTCAAGGAAGATCTAGATGTTTGTGTTGAGACACAACTTTGATCTTGTTGTCCCGATGAAGTAGTTGAGACCTTTGATTGAGAAAAAGACTTGTAAGACAATCAAGCATGTGCGGAGTGACAGTAAAATGGAGTTTTGCTTGGAGCTATTAAATAAATTCTACATAAACATTGTCATTACCCAAATGTTTTTAGTGTCAACACATGCCCTTAAAGCAAATTTAGCATCTATTCCATGCATGGACATGGCAACATTGTCATTACCCAAATGTTTTCCTTTTAGAGTTCCAAATTCACTACGAATGCCTTTCCAAGAAAGTTATCAACCAATGTCTCATAGAAAATTTCTTGTTTACACTAGCAGCATATCCTATTCACGTGGATTTTACCAATCACATATACGATCAATTAGGCATGGATCACTAGTATGATCCTGTGAACCATGACAATGAATTCAAGCACCATTTCATCGAGAGAGTAGAGCGATGAGATTAGGATCAATGAAGATACAAATTCTTGAGCACACACATACACTCACAAGCACTTTGCCACTTTTTTTCTTTTTTACTAATTTTCGAAAAAAATACCAAAAGCATACACCTCACATTTCACCTAATGATCACTTACCTACCACAAATATGTACAAGTTTTGCCTTTGGTGGAGATCATTTTGCACTTTTACATTAATCATCATTCAGTCCCTATTTACAAATATGTCATTTTCTTTTCAAAATGTCCATCTCAAAATGGTCTCGATAATCAAACCTGCACAATTGGAATGTTCCTTTCCATAGCAAAATTGCAAAAATCAATTTTCATTTTCCTTTCCTTTTCAGCTTTTGATGTTAATATAAGCCGCCATTCGCAACTTTCACAGACCTTATGCTGATTTCCTGTGCACTTGTGGCCCAAGGAAGGTAGGCACTTTCAAAGAGGAATAGAAGACCTAACATAAATGTGAAGAGCACGTCAAATAAGCCAAGATGATCAATGACAATGGCGTTCATAATTGAAGCCTCTTGCACGAAGCAGGCAAGTCATCCTTGGCCAACCAACCAGACTCATCATGTCACGTAAGGCCTCTCTTCCTCAAAAAAAACATTCCGATGCCTCTCGGAGTGTGATGTGATGAAAAAAAAAAATAGACAAATTTGTATCTTCAAGGAGTAGTTGCCTTTAGAAGGAAGAAGAAGCCTGACATGAAAGATTAGAGACTTTCTGACTAGCCAAGGAGACTGCCTGATACCGGGACGAACTACTCGAGCACTTATTTCAGCTCAAATAGAGCAAGTTCGGAGCAGGCAAATCATCCTTGGCTACCAAATGAGACTCTTATCTCCATGTGAGCCTCTCTTCTTCTTCTCCTACTCAAGTCCAATGCTTCAATTTTTTGTTTGCATTTGCCTCTCTATTTATAGGGAATGGAAGAGAATATGAGATCAGATCAAAGCCAACTCAGACTTTATAAGTGGGGTATTTCGAATGTCAATAATTGTAGGAACTCCTTAAGTCAATTTGCCTCACACAAATTTCCTCTTTTAAATTTGTACCTTTTTTTTTTTTTTGGTAAAATCATGTAACAATAATTATCACTCTCATATGTATAATCAAGCTCCCCATACTAAAAAAATCATCATTTTATCTGCGGAGGCGGTGTGTAATATATACTGAACTGCGGAAAAGAGCTTGTTGAAAATTTAGGAGAAGATATCAATGTGTGGCTTCCAATCAGGTATTTATCAGCAATTTATTACATTTTGCTTGCGGCAACTTGGGTTGAAGTAATACGATAGCAGGCTATCAGCAAAAAGCAATTTACTTACCAAAAAAAAAAAAAAAAAAAACTTGGGTTGAAGTCAATATTGCTGGGCTTTAGTTTCACTTCAGTGATAAGTACGCCTCCGGCAATTCTGGAGTGCATTGCATTTCATGGACCAAAACCCTGCTTGGCAATGAACTATATCAGATTAATTTTTGCCATATTATCCTGAATAAGAGGATTAAATGAGGTCTTTTATGATGCAGGGTTTGAATAAGATGATTAAATGAAGACCTTCATTTCTTAGCAAGAACCGCATGAATGTGCCTACGCTAGATATGGGCGGATGAAAAATAAAATTGACATTTTCCAGAAAAAAAAGGCTACTACTTTGGTCCAAAACCAAAGCTAGCCATGCAGCTTTTAGCTTGAATTCAGAGATAATTTGATTCTCTATACCCACAACTCTTATCCTCAGGACTGGATTTATGGGTATCTGTTCCTGACCTTCACCATTCCTCCACATGGAATGTTTCTGACCTTTCTCCATCAAAAGCAGCACAATATCTAATACAAAAGGTTCCTGTTTCAAAATCGGATTCTTGATTAGAGTTAGATTCTATTTTAAGCTATTTTCTGTTAGCGAGAGAATTCCAGGCGCACGGCCTCTCTTTCCGCTTGTCCTTCAAATTCTTTCTTTCCTTTTTTGGTGTACCTACGTGATCCAAATGCAATGGAGACAACAACTAGTAAAAGATGCCCTCCAGGATGCCCTCCAGGGCAAAAGTCAATGACTCTGCCACTAAGAAGGGTTCTTATTTCTGTGTGCTGATAGACTTTGTTCACTTGGCTTACATCTTGCACTTTTCAGGACCAGTTGAATTACATGTCATGGACCAATAATATCATCATCAATCGATAAGAATACCACCAAAAGAAGACGAATGCATTGCTTTCTACAGTTGTAGCTCTCATTCCCTTCTAAAATTTTCATTTCTGGAAAGCACAGAGATATTTTCACGTGTAGCTACACAAGTGCAGCTGAATTTTAAAAGAAGTGTTTGAACTGAAGTTTGCAAGAGATGTGTTAAATAGCTTCTAAATGGAAAGGGAAAGAGAAATGCTTGAAGTAGGAGTTCAGGGTTGTGATTTGAGGGTGTGCATCAACGCTAGATTAGACTTCATTTCTCTAATTGATAGCACTAGCGCAGAAATAATTGTCAAAGCAACGAAACTTTAGTTCTGTCAACCACCCTGTGAAAAAATAGTTTCCATGTCCATTCTGTGAACGGCATAGCACGATCTATATGTCTATGATTGATTAGATCAATTGTCCATTTGCAGATGAATTACACATGGACCCATGACGATTTGCTAGCAACGTTTCTGGAAGCAATTTTTCAGTGAATTTTGGACAATATAAACCTTCTTTGTATTGCAAGTCCGATAATTGAGCCAGTTAATTATCTGGTGTGAGTATACAAGAGATAATACTTACCCGTTCAGAAGAATGATCACATATAGGACAATAGCCTTAATGTTCCCTCCATCTCAAAGTGAGAAAATATGTATACAACTCTAAAGAAGGCATACTAAGTGCGATCCCTGGTGGAAGACGAAAAAAGATCAGCAGAAGGAACCAAGAGTCAATATCTCTCTTCCATGCATACGACAGGACACAGAAAACCTGGGACTGCATCGAAACTCTATGAAGTCACTCAAGGGGACGAGACGAGAGCTTGTTGGCGGGTGGGATAGTAAGAGCAAGTAGCAGAAGAAGGCCAAATGCGGGAACACAATGGAAACCAACACTAGGTTGCAGAACTTGGTCACTCTGTTGCGAAGGCAAATCCTACCCATCCTCTCCTCCCCTGTACCGACCAGCATACCCGATAGCTGTCCCCACCACACATCCACATATCATCAGCGCCGTCAACTGCCCGCATCTTCCAAATGAATTCACCAGTTGTGGCCGAAAGTTAAGTTGAAGAAGCCATTCTCTAGTAACAGTCCTTTAATTTATTCACTTAAGCCTCTTAAGAATGAGCTTTCCAATATCTATTTGACCAATCCCACGCAGCAAGTTCGCTAATAACTGGTTCACCTCTAATATTCTTCTTTGAATTTTATGCACAGTAGATAATTTCTTGCCTCGTTGATCTTAAGGAACAGTAAGGAATGTGAGCGAGTATATTTCTTACTGTTACTATTGGAAGTACCTAGAATCTTTCTTTTTTCTTTTTTTTTTTTGGTATATAAATCTTATACTGAGTCTAAGGTGCATTACGAGTAAATAATTCAGGTTAATTCAAAACGATGTTATTGATGACCTTTATTTGAGGAGTTAATAGGGACATGAAAATAGTTATAAGATTTTATTTTATTTTTTATAGATTGCACGAGAGGTTTCTTTTTTTGTGGAGGGGGCAGAAGATTGCATAAGAGTTTAATTAAACAAATTTTAGAGCAGATGATATCATATATCTTAGACTATGTAACTTAATGAAGGGAATCTCGGAGGACTAATGAATGCTAATAAAAATTTGAGGAATTAGACTTATGTTTTAGTAGATCTTACGATTTCAAATCTGTGGATATCTTGAAATTAGGTTTTAAGTGTCGAAAATGAGAAATAATTTGATGGTGCTGGAGAAAAATTATCCAGAGATTATTATATTAATCAATAATAATTTGGTGATACTAAGAATTGATTGTTCGAGTAAGCAAAACATTGCTATAGTAATGTCAGTTAAAATATATCATGAATTTGAGCTTGATAAAGAAACTTTTTCATTTGAGTAGGTTTCAGTTTAAGTGGTTTCGTAACTTGATTAATTTACTGAAAAGGGACTTCTTGTTTTGAAATCAATTCTCGTCTATATATAAGAAGTGTCTTCTTCTTGAAGAGAATCTATGAGACGGTTTCTTTGTAAATTACATTTTGAAGCAATCCAAGAGGATATTTTAGTGTTCAAGCCAATAAATCTTGCGATAAAATTTGTAAATTCCTTTGTGAAATTGAGAAATTATTTCATGAAAAATTGCGAGGGTTGAACACTATATCAATTATTTGGTGTAATTGGGAGCTAAGAAACAAGAAAGTGTTTAAGTGACTCAAGTTTTGTAATCTCTACCGCTTAATCTATAGTGGAATCTTGTGTTGCTCTCCCCAATGACGTAGGCCATATCAACTAAACTACGTAAATCTATTGTATGTTTTTTTAACTATCAATTTTATTATTCAATCGCTTATTTGCAGCAACAATTGATCTCAAAGTCAGGCTTTAAGTAAGTTGAAGCGAATCAATGGTGACATAAGAAGGAAAAGTACAATAGATAGATTGATGGGAGTGATTTTTATAGAAGATACAGACTTATGATTATCTTTTTGGAAGAAATATGCACCAACTCCTTTCTAGGAAGAAGCCAGAATTGATGAAGGAAGTTAATTGACCTATTGATCACTTTTTTTCTTTATTCAAATATTTTAAGGAAAATAATAAAAGCATACCTCACATTTGACCTATTGATCACTTATGTACCACATACATTCATAAATTTGCTTTCGGTGGAGATCATTTTGCACTATTACATTAATTATCATTGGATCCCTATTTATGAAAATGTTATTTTCTTTTCAAAATGTCCATCTCCAATTCCTAACTTTTCACAATAGCGCATAGCAATTATAATTTTTCTTTTCAAAATGTCCATCTCATAATCCTAAACTTCGCATCAGTGCATGGCACTTAAAATGTTCACTTCAAGAGTGTGCGGGCAAAATCCAAAATGGGAGTGTATAGCACCCGGAAAGTGATTGAATGTCCCAACTCATCGGTGAAAAACTGTCGATTTGCATGTATCATCGAAACTGCATGTAGCCACACATTCTCGACTTATTCATCAACCGCACATAGCCATGCGTCAAAGTATTCCCTCAAATTCAGATGGTTTCGATAATGAAACCTGCACAATTGGAGTGTTCCTTATCTACAACCACGAAAATCAATTTTCATTTTTCCTTTGCTTTCCGGCTTTTTATGTCAATATAAGCTGCCATTTGCAACTTTCACGGACCACCTTTTGCTGACTTCCAATGCAACTGTGGCCCAAGGAAGGTAGGTACTTTGAAAGAAGAAGAGAAGGCCTATCATGAACGTGAAGAGCATGTCAGATAAGCCACGATGACCCGCCTGGTGACCATGCAATCGTGCGCATCAATCGATGAGAACGGCGATCATAACCGAAGCCTCTTGTATGAAACAGGCAAGTCATCCTTGGCTAACAAACCAGACTTATCATGTCGTGTAAGGTCCCTCTTCCTCACAAACACATTCCAATGCCTCTCGGTGTGTGATGTGATGAAGAAAAAGAGCGACAAATTTGTATCTTCAAGGAGCAGTTACTTTCAGAAGGAAGAAGAAGCCTGACATGAAAGATTAGAGACTTTCTGACTAGCCAAGGAGACTGCCTAATACCAAGCCGAACTACTCGAACACTTAGCTCGAATAGAGCAAGTTCGGAGCAAGGAAGTCATCCTTGGCTACCAACTGAGACTCTTATCTTCATGTTAGCCTCTCTTCTTCTCCTACTCAAGTCCAATATTTCAATTTTTTGCTTGCATTTATATCTCTATTTATAGGGAATGGAAGCGAATATGAGATCAGATCGAAGCCAATTCAGACTTTTATTAGTGGGGTGTTTTTTTTTTTTTTTTTGAACAGTTTAGTGGGGTATTTGGAATGTCAATTTTTGTAAGACCTCCTTGAGTTAGTTCGGGGAAAAGTACCAAAAAAGATCTAAACCTTTTGCATTTGTACCAATTTAGTCATAAACCTTTCAATTGGATCAATTTAATCTTAAATATTTTCACATTTGTACCAATTTAGTCCATCCAGCTAATTTAAGTCATAAATTGCTGAGGGGGGCTATCATGCCCCGAAGCTCGAGCGCACGCACATCCCTCAGTGATCGATAAAATTGCGACATCCCAGGACACATCGCCGACTCAATCGATTATGCACATGCGGAAGCGAATAAACAAATCCCCAGACAACACAAATATGTGATAGAAAAGCAGGACACAAATTTTCACAAAACACTTTTACAAACAAACTGGTCTGTCTAAAAAAAATCGGCTTTCAAAAAGAAGCTATCCTATGACCTACTAGTTAGACACATTTGCCGATCCTTCGAACTCCACCTCCATAGGCTCCGGGGGCTTCACGTTGTCCACAACCCCATCAAGAGGGTCAGCTGCACTCTCGCCTGGAGCGGTGTTGACCGCAACGGTGGGGATATCAAAACCCTGAAGGGGACCTTCCCTATACCCATTGAGCCCATGGCGAAACCACGCCCTAAATCGATGAGGTACCCTTTGAGGTAGGCCTTCATCAACCCAAATAGTGGTCACAACAAGCTCATGGACCCAGTGACTCCCGGGGATAGGGACATCTATACTCCACTCAGTAACCCCTCGAGGCTGTCCAAAATGAACTAGAGGGACCGCCATCTAAGGACCTGAAAAGGGTAAGCTCACGACGGGGTGAGACAACGTCTCAGCAAGTTCACCCCCTAAACCTCTATTAGGAAGGAAATATACCTAGAGGCGGCCTAACCACACAATCAATGAGACTCACCTCACCTCAATTCCTCCCTACACGTTAGTACAATTCATATACTCAATGCATATACTAGATGCACACATCAATTGGAATGTCTTAATCACATCTCAATCAATCACGTCTCAATCAATCATAGGGGTCCCGATTATAAGGCCAAATCGTTATGACACGTCCCATACCGTGCCACACAATTTTGTCCCATAATCCGGCGTGTTTATCTCAATCAATCACTCGTTCCAATTACTTAATGCCCGCACAAGCACGATCTACGGACGCACATCGGTCCTCTGGCATAGCCAAGCTTCATCTCCCCCTTGAGCACGGCAACATCCACCGACACATATCGGGGACAGCATTTCCGAAGAAGCATCAGTCTAGAATCTACTGCAACCAGCATTCGTTGTCTAGGAGCATCCCATATAGGGGCATTGTCCTACCGACACACATCGGGGATGGGTTCACTTAACCGTCACACGATCAATCAATCCCAACCAAGAACATTGTACTTTGCACTCAAATGCCTCAATTAAGATAATGTGCTTGACCTATTTTCTTCGTATTAAAAACACCCGATGAAAATAATCGCGTGTCGGTACACACCGTCGAGATCGAACCTTAAAAATTGCTATCCTTCATTTTAAAATCTCACTATTTGATATAGTACTTAAAAACATTTTCGGGGTCGAAACCCAACACCCGGTATTTTCTAATTAAATACCAAAATTTCACAATTTTGAAGTAATTAATCAAAAATCACAATCACCACTCAATTGGACAATTTAACAATTAATTGCACAAACTAAGCACACCACTACAATTTTCCGATTCTGAGCTATCCGGTATAATTTTTGGAAAATAATAAATAATTAAATAAATAGCAAAATTAATTAATTAAATGCAAATTAAATCAATAAATACATACTTAGGCTTAATAATACTAATCTAACAACCTATTGGACTAATTAAATTATTCTAACCATTCTAACTATGAGGCCACATAATAAACTAATTAACTACAATCTCTAACCACCTAATTAACTAATCTAACTAACCTAATTTAACTAAACAAGCTAACAATTATACTAATCACACTTAACTTAATCTAATCACCCCTTAAGCATCATAAACCTCCTAAGCAAGGTTTAGTGAGTAAATTCACCGGTTTTGCGAGCCGACGAGTTCACGACAATGCCAACGCAAAGGCAAGTGGAACATAAGCCTACAACCACCAAACGAGGTCCGGACGGGCCTAGAAAAGGCCCACGAAGCTCACAGCTGGGCTATGAGGTTCAATTCTGCTCTTGGGCTACAAGGGCTGATCGAGCGGTCGGACAACGGAGGAAAAGGTAAGGTGGGATGGTAGCAGCTTCAATGGCTCCTAGCGGTGGCTCCGACGACTTAGACGAATGGCGAAGGAACTTCAGCTGGCTAATGGAAGGCTTGAGATGACGGCCTGGGCTCGCAGGAACGGTGACCAGGCGCAGACGAGTGCGCGGGCGAGACGACAGGCGCGAGGCTTCGGCGGCTGCTCGGGCAGCGTTCGAGTGGTGAGAGGGGCAATCAACGGTGCAAGGCTGATCTCTCTGGTTTTTCTTAAGTTCAAACACTCTAACAAGGGAGAAAGCGAGGCTGAAGAAGAAGAAGGCTTAGCTAAAGGGGGGCCCAAAATGCCTCAAAAGTCAACTAGAAATATCTAAAATACTCATCTCTTGCCCCCACCATCCACAGCCATCATCCTCAGCCACCTTCCTCCCTCAAGCTTCCCAAACAAGCCTCCCAAATGGTCCAAAAGGTTGTTGCACCTCCTAGCTACGATATTTGTGACATTTCCTCACCAAATTCAACTCAATTCCTCTTCAAATCAATCCAATTGAAGCCCAAAAATTCAACCAATGTGTCCACATCCATCCCATGATTTTTCCTCATCAATTGAACCAACTTGATGGCCAAAAAGTGCACTCAAAAACAGTCCTCTAATTTTCCCAGTCTAAAAACACCCAATCTTGAATTTTCGCCAAAAACCCGGGTTTGCCGAAAGATCTTCGGAGGATGAGTTGACGTTCCTAAAATAAATCGTGACATGTCAGAACTTTCAATTTCTGAAATCAAGTTCAATTTCGCGGTTAATTTCAACTGGATGCGATTTTAGCGTAACCTAACCTACCGCGTAGCTTTTAGAAATTTTTAGCACATTTGACCCATGATCGATTATTTTTTAGCCACATTGTACATCTTCGACACATTGGCGACTCTCGGTTGTCGTGAAAATCTCGAAATTTCAAATATGGGCACAAGGTACGAAATGACAAAAAAAATTGGTTTAGTGCCATTCGACAGAAATTTGCAATCAGGTGGAATCACCCACACTCTAATCACATACTTCTATCGAATCGACCTATCTCCGATCTCTCGATCGATTTTGACAGGTCGTAATGACCCTTGCAAATTAGCACGGTCGAACAATCGATTTCTGGTCGAATTCTCAAGTCCATTACGTTTAGATTCCTTAACGGGTTCACTTGATAGACTAATTATCCCATGAGCGATCAACTCAAGGAAAAGAACTATATGCGCATCAATGAAAAGCCTAACTCATTTAATCGAAAAACAGAGTCAGAAAATCAGGATGTCACAGTGGCCGCTGACAGTCTTATGTGGCGCCACGTGGACAGATTTTATAATTTTTTTTTTTAGATTTTTAAATTATTTTCTTTTTTTCATTTTTTTCTCTTTTCTTTTTTTTTCTTTTTCCTTTCTCCTTACCCCTTGGCCAATGAGGTCGCCAGCCGACCATCACCAGCCTTAGGCTGGTCGGGGCAAGGGTCCCCATGCCCTCACCGCCCACTAGCAAGGGCCGTCGCGCCCTCGCCAGCCACAAGCGAGGGCATCGGCCCCCGCCTAGATCTAGGTGAGGACCTCTACGCCCTCGTCAACCACAAGCGAGGGCATAGTGGCCCTTGCTCATGACAGACAAGGGTTCAGGGACCCTCACCCAGATCTAGGCGAGGGCCACGACGGCCTCGCCTGAAATGTCGTAGCTCTCGCCTGCCACAAGTTTGGGCCTTCGCGCCCTCGCCTAGATTTGGGCGGGGGCCGACGCCCTCACCTGTGGCCGACGAGGACGCAGGGGCCCTCGCCCCAACCATCCTGTGGCAGGCAATGGTCGGCCAGTGACCTCACCGGCCAAGGGGTAAGGAGAAAAGAAAAAGAAAAAAAGGAAAAAAATTCAAAAAAAATGTAAAAATATTAAAAAATTATAAAATTTGTGGTGCCACATAAATTCGTCGGCTACCACATTAGCAATTTCCGACTTAAATTAGCCGGATGAACTTAATTGATACAAATGTGAAAAGGTTTAGGACTAAATTGATCCGATTGAAAGTTTATAACTGAATTGGTACTAATGCAAAAGATTTAAGACTTTCTTTATACTTTTCCCAGTAAGTTTGCCTCATACAAATTTTCTCTTTTTAATTTGTCCTACTCTTTTGGGAAAGCGTGTAACAATAGTTATCACTCTCATTGTATAATTAAGCTCCCCACCCTGAAAAATCATTAGTTTATATGAAGAGGACTTACAAGCATGTAATGTACGCTGAATTGCACAAAAGAGCCCCTCAAAAATTTATGAGAAGGTAAGATATCGATGGATGACTCTTAATCAGGTATTCATCAACTTTAATTTATTAAATTGTGCACGCAGCAACTTGGGTCGAAGTCAATATTCCCGGGCTTTAGTTGCATTTCAGTCATAAGTATGCTTCGTGCAATTCTGGATTGCATTGCATTTCATGGACCAAAACCCTGCTCGGCAGTGAACTTTATCAGATTATTTTGTCATATTATCCTGATTAAGAGGATTAAATGAGGTCCTTTTTTATGCAGATTGAATAAGACGATTAAATGATGAGGTCCTTCATTTCTTAGCGAGAACCGGATGAATGTGCCTACTCTAGATGTGAGCGGATAAAATATAAAATTGACATTTTCCGGAAGAAGGGTAATGTTTTGGTCCGAAAAGCAAAGCTAGCCATGCAGCTTTTAGCTTCAACTCAGAGATAATTTGATTCTCCATACCCACAACTCTTATCCTCGGGACTGGATTTATTGGTATCTGTTCCTGACCTTCACCATACCTCCACATGGAATGTTTCTGACCTTTATCCATCAAAAGCAGCACAATATCCAATAAAAAAGGTTCTTGTTTCAAAATAGGATTCCTGATTAGAGTTGAATTCTATTTTAAACTGTCTTCTTTTAGCGAGAGAATTCCAGGCACACGGTCTCTCGTTCCGCTTGTCCTTCCAATTCTTTCTTTCCTTTTTTGGTGTACCTACATGATCCAAACGCAATGGAGACAACTAGTAACAGATGCCCTCCGGGGCAAAAGTCAATGACTCTGCCACTAAGAAGGGTTCTTATTTCTGTATGCTGATTGACTTTGTTCACTTGGCTTGCATCTTGCACTTTTCGATGGGGACCAGTTGAATTACATTTCGTGGACCAATAATATGATCATCAATCAATAAGAATATCACCAAAAGAAGACGAATGCATTGCTTTTCAGTTGTAACTTTCATCCCCTTCTGAAATTTTCGTTTCTGGAAAGCACAGAGATATTTTCACGTGTGGCTAGCTGAATTTTTAACGGAAGTGTTTGAATTAAAGTTTGCAAGAGATGTGTTAAATAGCTTCTAAATGGAAAGAGAAAGAGAAATGCTTGAACTAGGAGTTCAGGGTTGTGATTTGAGGACGTGCATCAACACTGAATTAGACTTCATTTCTCCAATTGTAGAGCACTAGCGCAGAAATAATTGTCAAAGTAACGAGACTTTAGTTCTGTTACGGGAGCTGCAAAAGAGGCGTGCATGCTTAGAGAAAAGAGAACCCGTGACTGTGGCCGGGAAAAGGGTAATACCGAATCATTTTACGATAAGCTTTTATCCTGTCGACCACCCTGTGAAAAAATAGTTTCCATGTCCGTTGTGTGAACGACACAGGACGATCTATATGTCTATGATTGATTAGATCAATTATCCATTTGCAGATGAATTACACATGGACCCATGAAGCAATTTTTCAGTGAATTTTGGACAATATAAACCATCTTTGAATTGCAAGTGCGATAACTGAAGCGGTTAATTATCTGGTGTGAGTATACAAGAGATAATACTTACCCGTTCAGAAGAATGATCACATATAGGACAATAGACTTAATGTTCCCTCCATCTCAAAGTGAGAAAATATGTATACATCTCTAAAGAAGGCTCCATAGCCTTTGGGTCCGCTATCCCGATCATACATACTAAGTGCGATCCCTGGTGGAAGACGAAAAAAGATCAGCAGAAGAAACCAAGAGTCAATATCCCTCCTCCCCGCATACGACATGACACAGAAAACCTGGGACTGCATCGAAACACTATGAAGTGACTCAAGGGGACGAGACGAGAGCTAGTTGGCAGGTGGGATGTTAAGAGCCAAGTAGCAGAAGAAGGCCAAATGCGGGAACACAACGGAAACCGACACTAGGTTGCAGAACTTGGTCACTCTGTTGCGTAGGCAAATCCCAACCCATCCTCTCCTCCCCCGTACCGACCAGCATACCCGACAGCTGTCCCCGCCACACATCCACATATCATCGGCGCCATCAACTGCCCGCATCTTCCGAATGAATTCACAAGTTGTTGCCGAAAGTTAAGTTGAAGAAGCCATTCTCGAGTAACAGTCCATTTACTATTTCACTAAAGTCCTCTTAAGTTAAGAATGAGCTTTCCAATATTTATTTGACCAATGCCACACACCAAGTTCGTTTATTAATGGTTCACCTCTAACTTTCTTCTTTCAAATTTACGCACCGTAGACAATTTCTTTCCTCGGTGATCTTAAGGAGCAGTAAGGAATACGAGGGAGTAAATTTTTATGTTACTGTTACTATTGGAAGTACCTACAATCTCTCTTTTGGTATATAAATAAAATAATGACACTAATGATCCTGGAACATTGGCTCAATTGGCAATTTGGGTCTTAAACTTTTAATTTATTCAATGTAATTTTGAACTTTGGCCTAATATATAATGTGATCCTTGAACCATTAATTTGTTCGATGTGACCACATCGAACAAATTGAAAGTTTAAGAACCACATTACACATTGAACTAAAGTTCAAGCATCACATTGAATAAATTAAAAGTTAAAGGACCACATCTCATATTGGGCCAAAGTTTAGGAACAATTCATGTCATTTCCCCTTATAAATCTAATACTGTGTCTTAGGTGCATTAAGAGTAAATAATTCTAGAATGGGTTAATTTTAAAATAACGTTATCGATGACCGCTGCTTGAGGAGTTAGTAAGAACATGAAAATAGTTATAAGATTTTTTTTTTAAAAAAGATTGCATAAAAGTTGATTTTTACACAAATTTTAGAGAAGATGATATCATATATTTTAGATACATAATTAATCAATGCTAATGAATATTTGAGGAATTGGACTTATGCTTTAGTAGATGTTATGATTTCAAATTTGTGCATATCTAGAAATTAGGTTTTAAGTGTCAAAAAACAAGAAATAACTCGATGACGTCGAAGAAAAACTATTTAGAGATTATTATCTTAATTAATGATAATTTGGTGATACTAGAGCATTTAAGAATTGATTATTAGAGTAAACAAAACATAGATATCTTGAATGGTTGATTGCTATACTAATGTCATTTAACTTGAGCCTGAAAAAGAAACTTTCTTAATTTGAGTAGGCTTCCTAGTTTGACTAGTTTCCTGAAAAGGGGCTTCTTGTTTTGAAATTAGTTCTTGCCTATAAATAGCAAGTGTCTTCTTCTTGAATAGTATATAAGAGACGATTTCTTTGTAGATTAGATTTTGAATCTATCCGATAGGACATCCAATAAATTTTCTAGTAAAATTTCTTAATTCCTTAGTGAGGCTGATAGATTATTTCGTAAAGAATTGTGAAGATTAAACATTATTTAAGTTATTAGGTATAATTGGGAGCTAAGAAATATAGAAAGTATTTGAGTGACTTGAGTATGGTTGTAATCTCTATTGTATCGCTTGATTTTTATTGGAATCTTGTGCTACTCTCCCAATGGATGTAGGCCACATCAACTAAACCACATAAATCTAGTATTCGTTTTTTACTATCAATTTTATGGTTTGGTCACTTGTTTTTTGCAACATTTGATATCAAAACCAGGCTTTGAGTAACTTGAAGTGAATCAATGGCAACATAAGAAGGTAAAATATAATCAATAGATTTGATCGAAAGATTTCAATGTAAGAAGATACAGACTTATGATTATCTTTATTAGAGAAATCAACACTTATTCCTATGTAGGAAGAAGCCCAAGTTGATGAAGAAAGTTTATTAGGAATTGCTGGACAGACAAGCATTGGAGGTTGTTCGGCTACTGTTCACTTGTAATGTCGCATTAACATTGTGAAAGCGAAGAACATTATGGGGCCTTATCGAACATGTACGAGAAGCCCTCTGCGATCAACAAGGTCACTTGATGTGACATCTATTTCACTTAAAGGATGGACAAAGGTTCATCAATCGTTAAACACATCAATGAATTTCAATGTAGCCATTAGTCAATTGAGTTCAATTAAGATTGACTTTGAAGATGAGGTATATGCCTTGATTTTATTATCCTTATTGCCTAATAGTTAGAATACTATCATTACTTCTATTGGTAAATCCTCCAGATCAAAAACTTGACATTTGATGAGATCCGCAATTTGATTCTGAGTGAGAACATTCGTGAGAGAGAATTTAGTGAACCTATGCTTCCTACTTAATTAGGGGAGGGAAGAGGAAAACATAGTGCTTATGTTAGCAAAAGTCCTTTCAATCTAAACAAATATAGTCATTGTAGGACTTGTGGTGTTGTTTGAGAGTTGTAGCAAGAGAGGGTATTTTAGAAGGAAATGCCTAAAGTTGAAAAACATAAAGGGTAAGGGAATTAGTATTGAGTCATATAATAATATTGCTACAATCGCTAATGGTGTCGTGTATAGCGATGATTATGTCCTATTTATCACTAAGGATTCATTGTTTAACATATGGATTATGGATCCCGGTGGTTCATTTCATGCTACACCATATAGGAACTAGTTTGCTACTCATCAATGCATAGACAGTACCAAAGTGCAGGTAGGGAACATCACTGAATGCGATGTTGTAAGTTGTGGACATGTCAAAATCAAAATGCATGATTGGACCATGACAATGTTATTTGAAGTGAGGCACGTTCCAAAATTGAAGGATAACCTATTTTTCTTAAGTGCCCTATATTCAGTTGGATGTCGATATACTTCAGAAGGTAGAATGTGAAGATCATTTGAGGTGTTGTGGTGATTATGAGAAGAATCAAGCATGGTGACCCATAGGAGATTCAAAGTGAGATAGTGACAGATTTTGCTAGATAAACATCGGATACATTTATTCAAGAGTCTGAATCATGGCATATGCATCTAGGGTAACCTAGTGAAAGAAGCTTAAAGAATCTTGGTAAAAGGAATGTATTGTACAATTATGTGGCTGGAAACTGAATGTGTGCATGTGCTATAACTTAAAAATTGGTGGAAAGTACAGTTAAATTCAACCATCTATCAAAGAAACCATAGCTCTTACAAAGTTAATTCAATTGGAAGTTTATAAGTTGTCGTAATTTTCTTCAAGGAATAGTGTCGAATTTATACTAATAGTTGGTAGAAGTGAGCATTGTCCGAATGAGTGGTTCTAACCTTGAAACTAGGAATCGGCCACTAAAAATCAATTTCGAAAATTTAGAATTAGGAACTGCCGTTGATTCCATGAATCCACTGGAGAACCGCACCACCGGTCCGGTTTGGTTCCCAAGTGGGTCCATTGAACTAGTCCTCAATACCTACAAATTGTATTAATCTATCATGGCAAAATAGTTTCTATTTAGAGCACCAAAGCTTGTTCGGCCATAGATTCAGGTTGAACTATAAACAATTGGTTTTGATCAAGGATTAAAAATTTTATGGCAAAATGAATAGACAATACTTGTTAGCCGAGATCTTAATTTCTTCAAAAGTCAAGATATGGTCCTCTTAGGGTTTCCCAACACCGAGAATATGTGGGGAATTTAGACTCTATGTCAAAAATCCTAACATCTACAAAAGTTAAAAGATTAATCATAGAATTGGCTAAGGAAAGACTTAATTATGCTCTTAGAACAAGCCATTGGCTCTTAATTTTGTATCATGACAACAAAGCACCGCGACATTTATGGACATCTCCAATCGATCTTCTCCCTGCTCTCCATTTGTTTATTTTGTTTTTGTTGAGAAAGCAAGTAAATGAATTATTAGAATATAAAACAAAAGTAAGGCATTAATATTAAACACTTGAGAGACAAGATTAGTCATATAATGTCCAACAACTACAAATATATATGTACATATATATTAGTCCAAAAACTACAAAATAATTAAGTAATTGAGATGAGATTTCCTTTTCTAAAATATATATACCGATTCGATCCATTCCATGCCTAGAATTGGGAACTAAACCGTACTCACCAATTTCAATAAATTGGAATTGGTAATCGAACTAGTCTCCATGGGAGCCTTGGTTTTGGGCCTATCCAATCCAGTTCAGTTCTAGACAGTTCCCAATTCCTTTACACATCCTTAATAGTTGTAGATGACTACTTAAGGAAGATCTAGATGTTTGTGTTGAGACACAACTTTGATCTTGTTGTCCCGATGAAGTAGTTGAGACATTTGATTGAGAAAAAGACTTGTAAGACAATCAAGCATGTGCAGAGTGACAGTAAAATGGAGTTTTGCTTGGAGCTATTAAATAAATTCTACATAAACATTGTCATTACCCAAATGTTTTTAGTGTCAACATGTGCCCTTAAAGCAAATTTAGCATCTATTCCATGCATGGACATGGCAACATTGTCATTACCCAAATGTTTTCCTTTTAGAGTTCCAAATTCACTACGAATGCGTTTCCACGAAAGTTATCAACCAATGTCTCATAGAAAATTTCTTGTTTACACTAGCAGCATATCCTATTCACGTGGATTTTACCAATCACATATACGATCAATTAGGCATGGATCACTAGTATGATCCTGTGAACTATGACAATGGATTCAAGCACCATTTCATCGAGAGAGTAGAGCGATGAGAATAGCATCAATGAAGATACAAATTCTTGAGCACACACATACACTCACAAGCACTTTGCCACTTTTTTTCCGTTTTACTAATTTTTGAAAAAAAAAATACCAAAAGCATACACCTCACATTTCACCTAATGATCACTTACCTACCATAAATATGTACGAGTTTTGCCTTCGGTGGAGATCATTTTGCACTTTTACATTAATCATCATTAAGTCCCTATTTACAAATATGTCATTTTCTTTTCAAAATGTCCATCTCAAAATGGTCTCGATAATCAAACCTGCACAATTGGAATGTTCCTTTCCATAGCAAAATTGCAAAAATCAATTTTCATTTTCCTTTCCTTTTCAGCTTTCTATGTTAATATAAGCCGCCATTCGCAACTTTCACAGACCTTATGCGGATTTCCAGTGCACTTGTGGCCCAAGGAAGGTAGGCACTTTCAAAGAAGAATAGAAGACCTAACATAAATGTGAAGAGCACGTCAAATAAGCCAAGATGATCAATGACAATGGCGTTCATAATTGAAGCCTCTTGCACGAAGCAGGCAAGTCATCCTTGGCCAACCAACCAGACTCATCATGTCACGTAAGGCCTCTCTTCCTCAAAAAAAAAAAAAAAAACATTCCGATGCCTCTCGGAGTGTGATGTGATGAAGAAAAAGAATAGACAAATTTGTATCTTCAAGGAGTAGTTGCCTTCAGAAGGAAGAAGAAGCCTGACATGAAAGATTAGAGACTTTTTGACTAGCCAAGGAGACTGCCTGATACCGAGATGAACTACTCGAACACTAAGTTCAGCTCGAATAGAGCAAGTTCGGAGCAGGCAAATCATCCTTGGCTACCAAATGAGACTCTTATCACCATGTGAGCCTCTCTTCTTCTTCTCCTACTCAACTCCAATGCTTCAACTTTTTGTTTGCATTTGCATCTCTATTTATAGGGAACGGAAGAGAATATGAGATCAGATCAAAGCCAATTCAGACTTTATTAGTGGGGCATTTCGAATGTCAATAATAGTAGGAACTCCTTTAGTCAATTTGCCTCACACAAATCTTCTCTTTTAAATTTGTCCGTTTTTTGGGAAAAATCATGTAACAATAGTTATCACTCTCATATGTATAATTAAGCTCCCCATACTAAAAAAATCATCATTTTATATGTGGAGGGCTTATAGGTGAGTAACATACACTGAACTACGGAAAAGGCCTGTCGAAAATTTTGAGAAGATATCGTTGTATGGCTCTTAATCAGGTATTTATCAGCAAATTATTACATTTTGCTTTCGGCAACTTGGGTTGAAGTCAATATTGCTGGGCTTTAGTTTCATTTCAGTGTTAAGTACGCCTCCGGTTCTGGATTGCATTGCATTCCATGGACCAAAACCCTGCTTGGCAATGAACTATATCAAATTAATTTTTGCCATATTATCCTGAATAAGAGGATTAAATGAGGTCCTTTATGATGGAAAGTTTGAATAAGATGATTAAATGAAGTCCTTCATTTTTTAGCAAGAACCGCATGAATGTGCCTACGCTAGATATGAGCGGATGAAAAAAAAAATTCCAGAAAAAGGCTACTACTTTGGTCCAAAAAAGAAAGCTAGCCATGCAGCTTTTAGCTTGAATTCAGAGATAATTTGATTCTCTATACCCACAACTCTTATCCTCAGGACTGGATTTATGGGTATCTGTTCCTGACCTTCACCATTCCTCCACACGGAATGTTTCTGACCTTTCTCCATCGAAAGCAGCACAATATCTAATACAAAAGGTTACTGTTTCAAAATTGGATTCTTGATTAGAGTTAGATTCTATTTTAAGCTATTTTCTATTTTAAGCTATATTCTGACCTCTCTCATTCCGCTTATCCTTCGAATTCTTTCTTTCCTTTTTTGGTGTACCTACGTGATCCAAATGCAATGGAGACAACAACTAGTAAAAGATGCCCTCCAGGATGCCCTCCAGGGCAAAAGTCAATGACTCTGCCACTAAGAAGGGTTCTTATTTCTGTGTGCTGATAGACTTTGTTCACTTGGTTTACATCTTGCACTTTTCAATGGGGAACAGTTGAATTACATGTCATGGACCAATAATATCATCATCAATCGATAAGAATACCACCAAAAGAAGACGAACGCATTGCTTTCTACGGTTGTAGCTCTCATTCCCTTCTAAAATTTTCATTTCTGGAAAGCACAGAGATATTTTCACGTGTAGCTACACAAGTGCAGCTGAACTTTTAACGGAAGTGTTTGAATTGATGTTTGCAAGAGATGTGTTAAATAGCTTCTAAATGGAAAGGGAAAGAGAAATGCTTAAAGTAGGAGTTCAGGGTTGTGATTTGAGGGCGTGCATCAACGCTGAATTAGACTTCATTTCTCTAATTGATAGCACTTGCGCAGAAATAATTGTCAAAGCATTCCGTTATGGTAGCTGCAAAAGAGGCGCGTATGCTTAGAGAAAAGAGAACCTGTGAGGGTAATCAGGAATCACTTTACGACAAGCTTTTATCCTGTCGACCACCCAGTGAAAGAATAGTTTCCAGGTCTGTTCTGTGAATGGCACTGTACGATCTATATGCCTATGATTAACTAGATCAATTATCCATTTGCAGATGAATTACACATGAACACATGACAATCTGCTAGCAACGTTTCTGGAAGCAATTTTTCAGTGAATTTTGGACAACATAAACCTTCTTTGTATTGCAAGTGCGATAATTGAACCAGTTAATTGTCTGGTGTGAGTATACAAGAGATAATACTTATCCCTTCAGAAGAATGATCACATATAGGACGATAGCCTTAATGTTCCCTCCATCTCGAAGTGAGAAAATATGTATACAACTCTAAAGAAGGCCTACTAAGTGCGATCCCTGGTGGAAGACGAAAAAAGATCAGCAGAAGAAACCAAGAGTCAATATCTCTCTTCCATGCATACGACAGGACACAGAAAACCTGGGACTGCATCGAAACTCTATGAAGTCACTCAAGGGGACGAGACGAGAGCTTGTCGGCGGGTGGGATAGTAAGAGCAAGTAGCAGAAGAAGGCCAAATGCGGGAACACAATGGAAACCAATACTAGGTTGCAGAACTTGGTCACTCTGTCGCGAAGGCAAATCCAACCCATCCTCTCCTCCCCTGTACCGACCAGCATACCCGATAGCTGTCCCTGCCACACATCCACATATCATCAGCCCCGTCAACTGCCCGCATCTTCCAAATGAATTCACCAGTTGTGGCCGCAAGTTAAGTTGAAGAAGCCATTCTCGAGTAACAGTCCATTAATTTATTCACTTAAGCCTCTTAAGAATGAGCTTTCCAATATCTATTTGACCAATACCACACGGAAAATTCGCTAATAACTGGTTCACTTCTAATATTCTTCTTTGAATTTTATGCACAGTAGATATTTTCTTGCCTCGTTGATCTTAAGAACAGTAAGGAATGTGAGCGAGTATATTTCTTACTGTTACTATTGGAAGTACCTAGAATCTCCCCCTTTTTTGTGTGTGTGTGTGTGTATAAATCTTATACTGAGTCTAAGGCGCATTAAAAGAGTAAATAATTCAGGTTAATTTTAAAACGATGTTATTGATGACCTTTATTTGAGGAGTTAATAGGGACATGAATTATAATATTTTATTTGTTTTATAGATTGCAAGAGAGGTTTTTTTTTTTTTTCGGGGGGGACAGAAGATTGCATAAGAGTTTATTTAAACAAATTTTAGAGCAGATGATATCATATATCTTAGACTATGTAACTAAATTAAGGGAATCTCGGAGGACTAATGAATGCTAATGAAAATTTGAGGAATTAGACTTATGTTTTAGTAGATCTTACGATTTCAAATCTGTGGATATCTTGAAATTAGGTTTTAAGTGTCGATAAATGAGAAATAATTTGATGGTGCTGGAGAAAAATTGTCCAGAGATTATTATATTAATCAATAATAATTTGGTGATACTAAAGCATTTAAGAATTGATTGTTAGAGTAAGCAAAACATCGCTATAGTAATGTCAGTTAAAATATATCATGAATTTGAGCTTGAAAAAGAAACTTTTTAATTTGAGTAGGTTTCCAAGTTTAGGTGGTTTCCTAACTTTGACTAGTTTCCTGAAAAGGGACTTCTTGTTTTGAAATCAATTATTGTCTATATATAACAAGTGTCTTCTTCTTGAAGAGAATCTATGAGACGGTTTCTTTGTAAATTACATTTTGAAGCAATCCAAGAGGATATTTTAGTGTTCAAGCCAATAAATCTTGCGTTAAAATTTTTTAATTCCTTTGTGAAATTGAGAAATTATTTCATGAAAAATTGCGAGGGTCAAACACTATATGAATTATTTGTTGTAATCGGGGGCTAAGAAACACAGAAAGTATTTGAGTGACTCAAGTTTGGTTGTATTCTCTATTTTACCGCTTAATCTATAATGAAATCTTGTATTGCTCTCCCCATTGACATAGGTCATATCAACTAAATCACGTAAATTTATTGTTTGTTTTTTAACTATCAATTTTATTATTCGATCGCTTATTTGCAGCAACAATTGATCTCAAAGCCAGGCTTTAAGTAAGTTGAAGTGAATCAATGGCGACATAAGAAGAAAAAGTACAATAGATGGATTGATGGGAGTGATTTTTATAGAAGATACAGACTTATTGATGTAGCTAGAATAAGCACCTAGAGGGGGGTGAATAGGTATATGAAATATTTTTCTCGTTAATCGCACAATACTGGATAGATAATAGAATTGAGGCAATTAGCGATCAAAGTAAGACTGAGAGAAGGGAAGAGAAGATTAAACACAAGGTTTATAGTGGTTCGGCTTATTCTAAGCCTACGTCCACTCTTCCGCACTGACAGCCAATCGGCTGGATTCCACTATGAACAAAAGAGAAGTTACACCACAGCTCTTCCTTGATTCCACAGTGTAGATGTTCTGCTACACCTCCTCAAGGTCTCTTACAAATATAGACTCTCTTTTGAATACAATGATTCGCTCAAAGAATTTGTCTAAACAACAGAAAGCTTTCAGACTTTGGAATTTTTCTATCGCACACTTCTTTAACAACTTTAGAACGTCTTCTTTATATACTCCTTCATGCCATCATACCCGTTGGCACTTACCAAAGGAATTCCTCCAATCTACCCGTTGGACGGAATCAATTAAGAAGATTAATCAAGCTATTAAAGGAACGTGTTGATAGCCCATCAATCCTGCTCGCCCATACAATCAGGATCTCGGTTTCCATAAGTAGAACCTTCCAAGAATATCCAGACAATCATCGGATCTTCAATCATCGAGTCAATCTCGATCAATCAAAGGATTCCGTTATGTCTTCTCCAGCCACGAGGTCTTCTCCAGTTGATAAGGATATCCCCTTAACGAATCATCTAGATTTTGGTAACCTTTCTTCAACGGATTAGAGACTGTCAATGAGGATAGACTTTGAGTCTTGAGTCTGGCTGTCCGGAGGTCTTCAGACTTTAAATAGTAGAGTCTGCAAAACCTTCGACTAGATCAAGGAAACGTTTTGTCAGCTTCAAAACACTTCAAGAAGATTTCTCCAACACTTATGATTATCTTTCTCAATGAAATATGCACCAACTCCTTTCTGGGAAGAAGCCAGAATTGATGAAGGAAGTTGATTGACCTATTGATCACTTTTTTTCTTTATTCAAATATTTTAAGGAAAATACTAAAAGCATGCCTCACATTTGACCTATTGATCACTTATGTACCATATACATCCACAAATTTGCCTTCAGTGGAGATCATTTTGCACTTTTACGTTAATTATCATTGGATCCCTATTTATGAAAATGTTATTTTCTTTTCAAAATGTCCATCTCCAATTCCTAACTTTTCACAACAGCACATAGCAATTATAATTTTTTTTTCAAAATGTCCATCTCATAATTCTAAACTTCGCATCAGTGCATGGCACTTAAAATGTCCACTTCAAGTGTGTGCGGGCAAAATCAAAAATGGGAGGGTATAGCACCCGGAAAGTGATTGAATGTCCCAATTCATCGGTGAAAAACTGTCGATTTGCATGCATCATCGAAACTGCATGTAGCCACGCATTCTCGACTTATTCATCAGCCGCACATAGCCATTCGTCAAAGTATTCCCTCAAATTCAGATGGTTTCGATAATCAAACCTGCATAATTGGAGTCTTCCTTATCTATAGCAAAACCACGAAAATCGATTTTCATTTTTCCTTTGCTTTCCGGCTTTTTATGTCAATATAAGCTGCCATTTGCAACTTTCACGGACCACCTTTTGCTGACTTCCAATGCAACTGTGGCCCAAGGAAGGTAGGTGCTTTGAAAGACGAAGAGAAGGCCTATCATGAACGTGAAGAGCATGGCAGATAAGCCACGATGACCCGCCTGGTGACCATGCAATCGTGCGCATCAATCGATGAGAACGGCCATCATAATGGAAGCCTCTTGTATGAAACAGGCAAGTCATCCTTGGCTAACAAACTGATGGTTTTATTTATAGTGATGGACCTAAGTTAGCCCGTCCGTCCATGTTGGGCCTAAAAGCCCGGCCCACAAGATTAGGGCCCATTGATGGAGGGGACGTATATAAGGGAGGAAAGAGAGGGAGGACGTACACTTTGGCATTTAACGTACGTACGTCCCTCTCCCTCTCTCTCTCTCCAAAAAGAAAAACAGTAAAGCACAAGGCAACGTTTTTCTTCCCTTCAAGGCGAATTGGCGTCATCGGATCGAACAGGACCAAATTCTCTTCCTCATATCGGCGTCGGTGTTTAATCTGTGGCTAACAATGTACGCTCGATTCCGTGGTGTGCTTTAGGATCGGTAATACGTGTTTCCCGGGCTCGTCTTCCGCATTCGTTTTAGGGGTTTGATTTAGTGTCGAATCCGATTTTTGGGAATCCGACAATCCCAACATTGGTATTAGAGCCCTACTTCATGTTTTCCAGACCCCTTTCATGTTTTATGATTGAATTTTCGAGAAAATAATCGGCCGGCACGGATCGGGGCGAAAAATCTCGACACCCGAGCACTGTTCATCCATTTTTTCGAGTTTCTGTAAGTCGAAATCGATTTCGATGACATGGGGTGAAAGAGCTCGTTGAGATGAGTCTCGGCGATGGGTCCACCGCCGCCGGAGACGCCGGACGCGCCCACACGCACGGCCAGAAGCCGCTGCGCGTGGGCACGACGCGCCCAAAGCGCTGGCTCAGCCAGCGCGTGCGCCACACGCGTCGGTCGGCGAACCGGCACATGCACGGCACCGCCGGCTGGCGAACCGGAACGCGTCGATCGGCGAACCGACGCGTGATGACGTCACCCAACGGTTAGTAACCGCTGGGATGACGTCATCGCCGTCGACAGTTGGCCAGCCGGTCACCGGCTGGCGACCCGACTCGACCCAAGATTCGACCGGTCGCTTGCACGTGCGAGGCACGTGCCGGGTTGGTTCGTCTGACCCGACCCGACCAGTCTAACCGGTCCGACCGGCCCGTCCGGTCCGACCGGTTCAACCGGCCCGTCCAGTCCGACCGGTCCAGCCGGTCCAACGACCGACGACCCGACCGACAACCGTTGACCGTTGACCGTTGACCGACGACCGTTGACCGTTGACCAAAAAAAAAAAAGGAGGAAAAGAATGTGTTTCTTTTTCAAATTAAGTCTATGTGGATTATATGTGATCCATTATTTGTTCTGCATTTGTTGCAGGAACAATGCCTCCCCTGAGGTTGCGCACACCTATTCGCGCAATTACCAATGAACAAAATGAAAAACTTTCTAAGTTGATAGTTGAGCTGACTGATCATCGATGGGAGAGTGGTAACTTAATTGATCACGTCCTTGAAGTCAACGGGAAAATTCAAAAGATCATATGGAATGGTCGTCATATGCCACAGTTTGAGATGGTGCGATTTTTCATGAACACCCTTCCACCAGAATCGCAAGGAGTGTTAAATCGCATATGGGATGTCAACAGAGCTGCTTCATATAAGAAAATTGTGATGGATTTTGTAGATGAATATTACTGGATTGTTACAAGGGAAAAGATCAAGAAATTGAACAAAAGAGGATCTTTCCTAGTTAAGTACCGACTTGGTGTTAGATGTATTGACTGATCTTTGTTAAGTGTGCTTTGTGGACATCTTATGTAATGTTTACTACCTTATTGTCATTGATGTAGCAACCGATATGTTAGTTGTATTATGTGAAAGCATTATTATTATATTGTATGTCAAATATTATTTGCTTTCTGTTATTGTTGGTTGTTGTGGATAGTTCATAGAAGTTTTTTGTAGCTTCATAGAATTTATTTTTGCATAAGATAATTATATTAATGATAGTTTTAAGTTATGATTTTTTGGAGGATGATTGGAAACATAGTGACCTTTTGATTCTGAAACCTTACTTGAAATTGTTAATTAATATGATGGGTCAATGCAAAATGGATGCATAAAATGATAGGCATTAATATTTCATGCATATATGTCTCGATGTGTTCGATCAATGGCTTGACCACAAAGAGCATAGTTGCCGAGCTGAACAAAGGTGAAAAGCTCAATGGCGACAACTATGAAATATGGCACATGAAAATCCAATATGTGCTGGAAGAGCAAGAAGCACTAGAAGCTCTTAACCTGACCATGATAGAACCTGAAGAAGGAAACACTGCACAGCACAAGAGAGATAAGGAAGCATTTACTGCATGGAAAAGAAAGAACTATCTTGCTCGCATTACGTTGCTGAGCAGCATGGAAAATGACGTCATGCGAGAGTTTAGGCGTTTTGACAATGCCAAGGAAATGTGGGAAGCATTGGCGGCAAAATTTGGTCATACTTCGGTGACTGGGACGAGGCAGCTCACTATTAGGTTTGACTCTTATAAGAAGCCTTATGGTCAGACCATGAAGCAACATCTTAGAAAGATGTCAAACATGATAAATGAGCTGAAAGATGTTGGCCATGTCCTGACAGATGAGCAGCAAGTGCAAGCAGTGATTCGTTCATTGCCTTAGAGTTAGGAGCATATGAAGGTGCACCTAACCCATAATGAAAATATCAAAACTTTTGAGGATGCAATGCGTCATCTTGAGCTGGAAGAGGACCGCCTCTTGGCGGCTAAGCCGGAAGCTGAACTCTATCATGCTGGTTCTAGCTCACATGGAACTTCGAGCTCCAAGCGCAAACGTCCTAACTGGTTTGATAAAGGGAAAGGCAAGGAAGTAGGTCCCTCAGGGAAGAAACCCAAGCTTAACCAACATGAAAAAGGAAAGCGTCCTCGAATGAAGAAGCTTACAAGGGTGAAGTGTTACAACTGTGACAAGAAGAGTCATTATGCTCGCGACTGTCGTGAGCCAAAGAAGGTAAACACCCCTTGTACTTTTCAGAACTTTACTTATGTGTCGAGTTCTGTATTCTTGACTGAGTCTAATCCTTTGTGGACTGTAGATTCAGGAGCGACAGACCATGTAGCGAAGGATAGAGAATCTTTCGTGGAATTCCGACGAGTACCAACTGGAACTAAGTGGATTTATGTGGGAAACAACTCCAGAGCTGAAGTGAAAGGAATTGGCACCTGCCAATTGAACATGCGTGGTGGACGCACTTTGTTCCTACATGATGTATTGTATGCTCCGGAGATTCGTCGGAATTTAGTGTCTGTTTTGGTGTTAGTTAAACTAGGTTTTAATATGAACTTCCATAATAGAGGTGTGGATTTGTTTTTGGATACAAATTACTATAGTTGTGGTTATTTTCTGGATGGTTTCATTGTATTAGATATTGACTATGTTAATGCAAATGTTTGTTATTCCCTTATCACGTCTCCTAATTCATATGATAATGATGTGAATGTGTGGCATGCTAGACTTGGTCATATTAGCCAACAACGTATGAATAGACTAGCCAAAGAGGGCTTGTTGGGCAACATTGAAAAAGTCGATTTGCCCATATGTAAGCATTGTCTAGAAGGGAAAACGACAGAGGAACCATTTGGAAAAGTTAAAAAAGCTGAATTACCTCTGCATTTAATCCATTCTGATGTATGTGGTCTAATGAATGTGAGAAGAAGGCATGGGGCTGTTTATTTCATCACTTTTATAGATGATTATACTCGATTCGGATATGTTTATTTGATTTCTCACAAATCAGAAGCATTAAGTTGTTTCAAAAGGTTTATGAACTTGGTAGAAAATCAATTAGACAAGAAAATAAAAACATTAAGATCCAATCGAGGTTGAGAATATTTATCTGATGAGTTCAAAAAATTATGTGATGAAAAAGGAATAGAAAGACAATTGTCTATTCCATATACTCCTCAACAAAATGGTGTTGCGGAGAGAAGAAACAGAACCCTATTGGAAATGGTTAGGTCCATAATGGCGCATGCTAACTTACCTATCACTTTTTGGAGTGATGCATTGTTAACTGCTGCCTATATACTTAATCGGGTGCCTTCCAAATCAGTTACTTCCACTCCATATGAGTTATGGACAGGTAGAAAACCGGACTTAAGTTTTCTTAAACCATGGGGTTGTGCTACCTATACTTATAAGTCCTCTCACAAGTTTGGGAAATTGGGTCCCAGAGGAAAGAAGAGTATTTTCATAAGGTACTCTGAACACTCAAAAGGATATGTGTTCATATGTGAGCAGAAAAGTGTGAGTATAACTGAATTTGAATCACGGGATGTCACATTCTTAGAGGATGAATTTCCTAAAAAGGGCGAAATATGGGAAGATTACTTCCTATTTGAAACCATGGATCAAGATAATGATATTAGTGGAGTTCGTCCAAGTGGGAGTAATATGAGAAGTGATGAATTGAATTCAACTCATTCTTGATTACAACCACATGATGAGACGACGTCATCATTATCTAATCATAATGGGAGCATAATGGGGAACGATGTACAAAATGCACAATCTCCCATACGGCGAACAAGTCGCCAAAGTATTCCCCGTCGACGTTTTAACATTGAAGGGGAAACTTTTATAATTGCTCTGCAAGATGAGGATGAGCCAAGAAATATTAATGAGGCTCTAAATTGCTCTAGTAAGGAAAAATGGATTCATGCAATGGAATAGGAGATTGAGTCAATGAAGTCAAACCAAGTTTGGGAACTGGTTGATCTTCCAAAAGGACGCAAAGCTACTGGGAACGAGTGGGTTCTCAAAATAAAGCGAAATGCTGATGGCTCGATAGAAAGGCATAAGGCTCGCCTTGTAGCGAAGGGGTATAATCAACAGGAATGAATTGATTATGAAGAAACATTTTCTCCTGTGGTGAGATTTACATTGATTCGCATTATTCTGGCAATAGTGTCTAGTATGGATCTTGAGTTACATCAAATGGATGTAAAAACTGCTTTCCTCAATGGAGAATTAGAGGAAGAAATATATATGGAACAACTTGCTGGTTTCATAGTGAAAGGCCAAGAAAAAAAGGTATGTCGACTTTTGAGGTCGATATATGGCCTTAAGCAGTCGTCAAGACAATGGTATATACGTTTTCATAATGTCATAATGGCATATGATTTTACAATGATTGATGAGGATCATTGTGTATATATCAAAAGATCCAATGATCAATTTGTGATCATATCATTATATGTTGATGATATACTAATTGCCGGAAGCAATATGGAGTTTGTTAATACTGTCAAGAGTTGGTTGTCTTCCAACTTTGATATGAAGGATATGGGTGAGGCTGCATACATTCTTGGAGTTAAGATTTCAAGAGATCGTTCGAAGAGATCATTATCTCTTTCGCAAGAAACATATATAAACAAGGTTCTTGAACGATTTCGTATGCAAGATTGTAAACCCATAGACACTCCTATTGCAAAAGGTGAAGGATTGAGCCATAGACTGTGTCCAATGACTCCACAAGAGAAGGAACAGATGAAACATGTTCCTTATGCTAGTGCTGTTGGGATCTTGATGTACGCTATGATGTGTACAAGACCTGACATATGTTTTGCAGTTGGAATGGTGAGTAGATACCAATCCAATCTAGGTCTAGTACATTGGAAAGTCGTTAAGAGAATGCTGAGGTATCTGAAGGGAACTGCTGATTACAAGTTGAATTACCAAGGAAAGGATCTGCAACTTGAAGGCTATTCAGATGCTGATTGGGGAGGAGATTTAGATGAAAGAAAATATACCTCTGGATTTGCTTTCTTACTGAACAATGGCACAATATCATGGAGCAATAAGAAGCAAACGTGTATAGCCTTGTCCACGATGGAAGCTAAGTTCGTGGCATTATCAGCAGCGGTACAAAAAGGAGTCTGGCTTAAGAGATTTTTGGATCATTTAGGTGTTATTGAGAAAGCTGCAAATCCATTGTTGGTTAACTGTGATAGCCAAGCAGTTATAGTATACACCAAAGATCCAAAATATCATGGCAAGACCAAACATATAGATACCAAGTATAACTTTGTCAAAGATATAGTTGCACGAAAGGATGTGAACTTACAGTACATATCTACGCATAGAATGATAGCAGATCCTATGACAAAGCCAATACCTAGAGATGTGTTTTGTGGTCATGTAAAATCTCTAGGATTGCGTAGAGTCTGATGTACTGGATTGTAATTTCCCTGAGTTGTTCACATTAATGAACTTGTGTTTTTTCATTGTTAATGCCTATGAATCTTTATTTGATCTTTATGCATCTTAATGCTCAGTGCATTATTTTAAGTTAAGAAAGTATGTCGGACAGATATAAAATTAGCCTACTCACACAGGTAATCGCATCTATTTACTATGTGATAAATAGAGATAAGACTGTTTTTAAGCTTATTATCTAGGTGATAATCGAGAGCTCAAGCTTAAAATACGTATGTCGCCTTAACTGAGTGTTAAGATGAGGACATAATACTTACTATGCCCGAAAGTAAAATAACCCACGTATTTTACTTTATCTGTCTATGATGCCAGATGTGAGTTCTGATGAATTTTGTGATTGAGTAGATACGTGAACTCAAGTTAGACATTGGGTATGTCTGAACTATCATCTGTACGGTATTGAAAGGTGTAGACATACGCTCCATGGGAAAGGAGTTAATACCGTAATACGTATTTCATACTACGTATGCATGAGACAACCAATAAGAGTGGCAAAAGTTTGATCTCAACTTTTATGCCGTGTGAGACTCTTTGAAGAAAAGAGTTCCTCAATTTTAGTGCCTTCATGACTTTTACTTATCCTCAAGATTTCTATTTAGTGTTTGCTATCTTAGGATGTTGCCAATGGTCATGAGTTGATTCGATCTAATGGGACATTTCTAGAAAAGCAAACTGAATTGAAATTGAGAGTTTGAAGGAAGAAGAAGATCGAATTTGGAGAATCACATTATAGTTATTCACTGGTCGACCAATTATGACTGTCTTTGGGATAATCATAATTGTGAATACAATATATATAGATAGATATATATATATATATATATATATATATATATATATATACATATATCATTGTTTAAAAGAGATTAAGATAGATATAAATGTGATCAATCGATCTAGGGTACTGCATACTAAATCTACTCAGAGTGTGATGCCCATTATGAGCTGCTATATATTCCTAACAGATGTATAGCAACGAGCTCTCAAAGTATGCTGGTCGCACGGATTATTCACCGGTATAAATGTTGAAGAGAGGTAAAGAGAATCATGTTCGGCCAACCATGTGCGAGTGGGAGATGATGGTTTTATTTATAGTGATGGGCCTAAGTTGGCCCGTCCGCCCATGTTGGGCCTAAAAGCCCGGCCCACAAGATTAGGGCCCATGGATGGAGGGGACGTATATTAGGGAGGACGTACCCTTTGGCATTTGACGTACGTATGTCCCTCTCCCTCTCTTTCTCTCCAAAAAGAAAAACAGTAAAGCACAAGGCGACGTTTTTCTTCCCTTCAAGGCAAATTGGCGTCATCGGATCGAACAGAGCCAAATTCTCTTCCTCATATCGGCGTCGGTGTTTAATCTGTGGCTAACAAGGTACGCTCGATTCCGTGGTGTGCTTTAGGATCGATGATACGTGTTTCCCGGGCTCGTCTTCCGCATTCGTTTTTGGGGGTTCGATTTAGTGTCGAATCCGATTTTTGGGAATCCGACAATCCCAACACAAACCAAACTTATCATGTCGTGTAAGGTCCCTCTTCCTCACAAACACATTCCAATGCCTCTCGGTGTGTGATGTGATGAAGAAAAAGAACGACAAATTTGTATCTTCAAGGAGCAAGCATTACTTTGGAAGGAAGAAGAAGTCGACATGAAAGATTAGAGACTTTCTAACTAGCCAAGGAGACTGCCTGATACCGAGATGAACTACTCGAACACTTAGCTCGAATAGAGCAAGTTCGGAGCAGGCAAGTCATCCTTGGCTACCAACTAAGACTCTTATCTTCATGTTAGCCTCTCTTCTTCTCCTACTCAAGTCCAATATTTCAGTTTTTTGCTTGCATTTATATCTCTATTTATAGGGAATGGAAGCGAATATGAGATCAGATCGAAGCCAATTCAGACTTTTATTAGTGGGTTGTTTGGAATGTCAATTTTTGTAGGACCTCCTTGAGTTAGTTCGGGGAAAAGTACCAAAAAAGATCTAAACATTTTGCATTTGTACCAATTTAGTCATAAACCTTTCAATTAAACCAATTTAGTTTTAAACATTTTCACATTGGTACCAATTTAGTCCATCCAGCTAATTAGTCATAAATTGCTGAGGGGGCTGTCACGCTCCAAATCTCAAGCGCGCACACATCCCTCGGTGGTCAATAAAATTGCGACGTCCCAGAACGCGTCGCTGACCCAATCAATTATACACATACGGAGCCCGAGGGGATGGGTCTATGAACTCGTGAGATCCACGATCTTGATCGATGCGGGTTTACCCCCATAAGGTACCCCATCAATATTGGTCATGGTATCGTTGTGAGCGGAATGGACAGAGTGAGGGTCCCATACCGAAGTCTGAGGTCCCTATGTCAGTGCTAGAGGTTGCTTTTGGAAAAGACAAAGAAGATCCTCCCGGTGGTTCAGTGGTAGACCCAGATTTTTCAGATCCAGGGATATGTGCATTAAAATGAATGGGTCGGCGACTCATTCTGGGACGTCGCAATTTAATCGACCACCTAGGGATGGGCACGTCATCGGATGATCGGAACGTGACAACCACGTCAGCAATTTCCGACTTAAATTAGCCGGATTGACTGAATTGGTACAAATGTAAAAAGGTTTAGGACTAAATTGGTCCAATTGAAAATTTAAGATTAAATTGGTACCAATGCAAAAGGTTTAGGTTTTTTTTGGTACTTTTCCCAATAAGTTTGCCTCATACAAATTTTCTCTTTTTAATTTGTCCTACTCTTTTGGGAAAGTGTGTAATAATAGTTATCACTCTCATTGTATAATTAAGCTCCCCACCCTACAAAATCATTAGTTTATATGAAGAGGGCTTACTAGCGAGTAATGTACGCTGAATTGCATAAAAGAGCCTGTCAAAAATTTATGAGAAGATATCGATTGATGACTCTTAATCAGGTATTCATCAACTTTAATTTATTAAATTGTACTCGCAGCAACTTGTGTTGAAGTCAATATTCCCGGGCTTTAGTTGCATTTCAGTCATAAGTGGATTGCATTGCATTTCATGGACCAAAACCTTGCTTGGCACCGAACTTTATCAGATGATTTTGTCATATTATCCTGATTAAGAGGATTAAATGAGGTCCTTTTTGATGCAGATTGATAAGATGATTAAATGATGAGGTCCTTCATTTCTTAGCAAGAACCGGATGAATGTGCCTACGCTAGATGTGAGTGGATGAAATATAAAATTGACATTTTCCGGAATAAGGGTAATGCTTTGGTCCGAAAAGCAAAGCTAGCCATGCAGCTTTTAGCTTGAACTCAGAGATAATTTGATTCTCCATACCCACAACTCTTATCCTCGGGACTGGATTTATTCGTATCTGTTCCTGACCTTCACCATACCTCCACATGGAATGTTTCTGACCTTCCTCCATCAAAAGCAGCACAATATCCAATAAAAAAGGTTCTTGTTTCAAAATTGGATTCCTCATTAGAGTTGAATTCTATTTTAAACTGTCTTCTTTTAGCGAGAGAATTCCAGGCACACGGTCTCTCATTCCGCTTGTCCTTCCAATTCTTTCTTTCCTTTTTTGGTATACCTACATGATCCAAACGCAATGGAGACAACTAGTAACAGATGCCCTCCGGGGCAAAAGTCAATGACTCTGCCACTAAGAAGGGTTCTTATTTCTGTATGCTGATTGACTTTGTTCACTTGGCTTGCATCTTGCACTTTTCGATGGGGACCAGTTGAATTACATGTCGTGGACCAATAATATGATCATCAATCAATAAGAATATCACCAAAAGAAGACGAATGCATTGCTTTTCAGTCGTAACTCTCATCCCCTTCTGAAATTTTCATTTCTGGAAAGCACAGAGATATTTTCACGTGTGGCTACACAAGTGCAGCTAAATTTTAACGGAAGTGTTTGAATTAAAATTTGCAAGAGATGTGTTAAATAGCTTCAAAATGGAAAGAGAAAGAGAAATGCTTGATGTAGGAGTTCAGGGTTGTGATTTGACGACGTGCATCAACACTGAATTAGACTTCATTTCTCCAATTGTAGAGCACTAGCGCAGAAATAATTGTCAAAGCAACGAGACTTTAGTTCTGATAAAAAGAGGCGTGCATGCTTAGAGAAAAGAGAACTCGTGACTGTGGCCGAGAAATGGGTAATCGCGAATCATTTTACGATAAGCTTTTATCCTGTCAACCACCCTGTGAAAAAATAGTTTCCATGTCCGTTCTGTGAACGGCACAGCACGATCTATATGTCTATGATTGATTAGATCAATTATCCATTTGCAGATGAATTACACATGGACCCATGACGATTTGCTAGCAACGTTTCTGGAAGCAATTTTCAGTGAATTTTGGACAATATAAACCATCTTTGGATTGCAAGTGCGATAACTGAAGTGGTTAATTACCTGGTGTGAGTATACAAGAGATAATACTTACCCGTTCAGAAGAATGATCACATATTGGACAATAGACTTAATGTTCCCTCCATCTCAAAGTGAGAAAATATGTATACATCTCTAAAGAAGGCTCCATAGCCTTGGGTCCACTATCCCGATCATACATACTACGTGCGATCCCTGGGGAAGACGAAAAAAGATCAGCAGAAGAAACCAAGAGTCAATATCCCTCTTCCCCGCATACGACATGACACAGAAAACCTGGGACTGCATCGAAACACTATGAAGTCACTCAAGGGGACGAGACGAGAGCTAGTTGGCAGGTGGGATGTTAAGAACCAAGTAGCAGAAGTGATGTGAATCGTTGTAAAAAGATTGTTCTATGAAGGCCGAGCGAATTGCGAACCTCGACCTCCAATCAAACCTGTGATTGGCAACCTCGATATGAACGTGACCTGTTGATGAACACGTGTCAACCAACCAACGTTATAGACGACACGAGCAAAAGAATTCGCTATCTTGGTCGATAAGTCGAATCGACCGTCACAATGGAACCTTGATAAGGTCAAGTCCTCAAAATAACAGTAGAAGAGAATCTCTCAACTTTTACCTCAAAAATAAAAATATATTTGTCCCCCAAAGAAATTCAGTCATTCTTACATATAGGCATTCTAGCCGCCACACAAACCCTAAAACCAATCCTAGAAATCTAATGCATCATATTCTAGAATATTCCTAAACAAGAAAATATATATATGACTTTGTCAAATATTTGGTGTCAATATAATCAAATTGTGCCAAGATTTCCAAGATTCTTCAAGATTTGATCCAAAGTCATCTCCATGCCGAAGATCACGAACCATGACGCCAACAACTTGCCTGAATTGTTTGGCCTGTGCTCGAGTAATCAAACCAATAAAAATAGACAATGGGTCCCTAGCACTACCTCTTCAATAGGACTCGATGTCCAAGGCCAAATACGGGAACACAACGGAAACTGACACTAGGTTGCAGAACTTGGTCACTCTGTTGCGGAGGCAAATCCAACCCATCCTGTCCTCCCCCGTACCGACCAGCAAACCCGACAGCTGTCCCCCCCACACATCCACATATCATCGGCGCCATCAACTGCCCGCATCTTCCGAATGAATTCACCAATTGTAGCCAAAAGTTAAGTTGAAGAAGCCATTCTCGAGTAACAGTCCATTTACTATTTCACTAAAGTCCTCTTTAAGTTAAGAATGAGCTTTCCAATATTTATTTGACCAATGCCACACAGCAAGTTCAATTATTAATGGTTCACCTCTAATATTCTTCTTTGAAATTTACGCACAGACAATTTCTTTCCTCGATGATCTTAAGGAGCAGTAAGGAATACGAGGGAGTAAATTTTTATGTTACTGTTACTATTGGAAGTACCTACAATCTCTCTTTTGGTATATAAATAAAATAATGACAGTAATGATCCCAAAACTTTGGCTCAATTGACAATTTGGGTCTTGAACTTTTAATTTATTCAATGTGGTTCCTGAAGTTTGGCCTAATATATAATGTGATCCTTAAACTATAAATTTTTCCATGTGGTCCCTAGAACTTAGTATATGTTCTGGGACCACATCAAACAAATTGAAAGTTCAGGAACTACGTTGCACATTGAATTAAAATTCAAGTATCACATTGAATAAATTAAAAGTTAAAAGACCACATCTCATATTGAGCAAAGTTTAGGAACCATTCATTTCATTTCCCTATATAAATCTTATAACGTGTCTTAGGTGCATTAAGAGTAAATAATTCTAGAATGGGTTAATTTTAAAATGACCGTATTGATGACCGCTACTTGAGGAGTTAGTAAGAACATAAAAATAGTTATAAGATTTTATTTTTTTTAAAGATTGCATAAGAGTTGATTTACACAAATTTTAGAGCAAATGATATCATATATCTTAGACTATGTAATTAATGGATGCTAATGAATATTTGAGGAATTGGACTTATGCTTTAGTAGATGTTACGATTTCAAATTTGCGGATATCTAGAAATTAGGTTTTAAGTGTCAAAAAACAAGAAATAACTTAATGATGTCGGAGAAAAAACTGTTCAGAGATTATTATCTTAATTAATAATAATTTGGTGATACTAGAGCATTTAAGAATTGATTGTTAGAGTAAACAAAACATAGATATCTTGAATGGTCGATTGCTATAGTAATGTCGTTTAACTTGAGCCTAAAAAAGAAATTTTCTTAATTTGAGTAGGCTTCCTAGTTTGACTAGTTTCTTGAAAAGGCGCTTCTTGTTTTAAAATTAATTCTTGTCTATAAATAGCAAGTGTCTTCTTCTTGAATAGTATATAAGAGATGATTTCTTTGTAGATTAGATTTTGAAGCAATCTGATAGGACAGCCAATGATCTTTTTGGTAAAATTTCTTAATTCCCTTGTGAGACTAATAGATTATTTTGTAAAGAATTGTGAAGGTTAAACATTATTTAAGTTATTGGGTATAATTGGAAGCTGAGAAATATATAAAGTATTTGAGTGACTTGAGTGTGATTGTTATCTCTGTTATATCGCTTGATCTTTATTGGAATCTCACGCTACTCTCCCCATGGATGTAGGCCACATCAACTAAACCACATAAATCTAATATTCATTTTTTTACTGTCAATTTTATGGTTCAATCACTTGTTTTTTGCAACATTTGATATCAAAACCAGGCTTTGAGCAAGTTGAAGTGAATCAATGGCGACATAAGAAGGTAAAGTATAATCAATAGATTTGATTAGAAAGATTTCGGTGTAAAAAGATACAGACTTATGATTATCTTTATTAGAGAAATCTGCACTTATTCCTATGTAGGAAGAAGCGAGAGTCGATGAAAAAAGTTGATTAGGAATTGCTAGACAAACAAGCATTGGAGTTTGTTCGGCTAATGTTTGCTTGTAATGTCATGTTAACATTGTGAAAGCGAAGAACATTATGGGGCCTTATCGAACATATACGAGGAGCCTTATGCAATCAACAAGGTCACTTGATGTGATATCTATTTCACTTAAAGGATGGACAAAGGTTCGTCAATTGTTAAACACATCAATGAATTTCAATGTAGCCATTAGTCAATTGAGTTCAATTAAGATTGACTTTGAAGATGAGGTATATGCCTTGATTTTATTATCCTTATTGCCTAGTAGTTAGAATACTATCATTACTGATATTGGTAAATCCTCCATATCAAAAACTTGACGTTTGATGAGATCTGCAATTTGATTTTGAGTGAGAACATCCGTGTGAGAGAATTTAGTGAACCTATGATTCCTACTTAATTAGGGGAGGGAAGAGGAAAACATAGTACTTATGTTAGCAAAAGTCCTTTCAATCTAAACAAATATAGTCACCGTAGGACTTGTGGTGTTGTTTGAGAGTTGTAGCAAGAGAGGTTATTTTAGAAGGAAATGCCTAAAGTTGAAAAATGGGAAGGTTAAGTGAATTAGTATTGAGTCATTTAATAATATTGCTACAATCGCTAATGGTGTCATAAAAAGCGATGATTATGTCTTGTTTGTCACTAAGGATTCATCGTTTAACATATGAATTATAATTATAATCTCTATTGTCATTTAATTTATAGATAAACTTTATATTGCTCTTCATATTATCATAAGCCACACTAATTGAATCATGTAAATTTAGCTTTCGATTTATTTTCTTGTTTAGCTGATTTTATTGTTTAATCATTTGTTTTCTGCAACGTCATCTTGTAGGCCACGACAAATTATTGTGATTGAACCATTGTGAATTTGTTGTTGGATTGCTCTCTCTGCAAATGTAGGCCACATTGACAAATGACATAAATTTGATGTCGATTTATTTTCTTGTTTTGTTAATTTTATTATTCAACCAATTGTTTTCTATGACGCCATCTTTTGGGCTACGACAAATTATTGTGATTGAATCATTGTGAATTTGTTCTACTCTCGAGGTCAGCCTTGAGTCCTGATTCATGGAGTCATATGCCAAATGCAAGCGTCTAAAATAAAAAAGAAAAAAAAAGAAATTAGGTGTTGTGTTGAGTTGAGCAAAAAGTGCAAATCTGTGAACCGTGACAAGTCAAGGCCCAAGTTTGCAAACTTCGAGGCCAGGCCTCTAGGCCCAGCTCGCTCGGGTTTGCTCGCTGATGTTGCGAATCGAGCGTCGATGTCCCACGCGTCGGGATCCAAGAGTCGAGGTCTAGAGTCTAAAATTCAAGTGCCAAGATCCTAGGTTGAGTTCATAAGTCTAGGTCCAAGTGTTGGGCCACAGGTCCTAAGATTTTCAAGGTGCCGGGATTGAGGTTTGCCGACTACTTTTCTTGGGGTCTCAAATCATATGTTCGGAATGATATTCAGCCTGGATCGTTTGTCTCAGTACCTTATTCACATAAAAAAATGAGAGGTAAAGAGTTTGATTTCCCACTTTCTCCAAAGGATTGGGATCGGGGGACCTTTAGTTTTCAAATCGACTCTCACATTATGTAAAGAAGCACATCAAAAATCTAAATGTAAGTTGAGTGTTAGAATATGATTAATTAAAAATATATATATTTACTTTTTAGAGCACTTCTTAACAATTATACTTTTTTAATTACTCGATACGGAAAACAATAAAAATGTCAAGATATTGGCGTAAAGATTTCCAAGCAACTTTCTCGTCATATATGAAAGCTTGAAATGAACTTTTTTCCTGAAACAGTTCAGAAGAAAATTTTCCAAAAGTTCACTAAATGGCGTTACACAGAATTCACTGTTTAATGAGCCTTGGAGTAGCTTGAAAATTGGGAAAATTGTCCAAAAATTGTAAATTTATTATACAGTGGCTAAGTCAATCCTGAACATTTTAATTTTACTAATTTAATCATAAACTTTTGATAATTTGTGATTGAAAAATGATTTTCGTGCTTTTGGCAGTCAATGACTTTATTAGCAAGTTATATATTTTCTTTAACTTATTGACTACTTTGTTCATTGATGATAACAAACTTTGCTCTCATCAACGAAACTTGTCATTTGTTGATAATCGAAAAGTTAATCATATTTTTAGTGTTAACGCGTGCCCTTAAAGCAAATTTAGCATTTATTCCACGCATGGACATGGCAAGATTGTCATTACCCATGTTTTTCTTTTAGAGTTTCAAATTCACTTTCCACGAAAGTTATCAACCAATGTCTCATAAAAAATTTCATGTTTACACTAGCCGCATATCCTATTAATGTGGATTTTACCAATCACATATGCGATCAATCAGGCATGGATCACTAGTATGATCCGGTGAACTATGACAATGAATTCAAGCGCCATTTCATCGAGAGAGTAGAGCAATGAGATTAGGATCAATGAAGATACAAATTCTTGAGCACACACATACACTCACAAGCATTTTGCCACTTTTTTCTTTTTACTAATTCTCAAAAAAAATATACCAAAAGCATACACCTCACATTTCGCCTAATGATCACTTACGTACCACATATACATACGAGTTTTGCCTTCAGTGGAGATCATTTTGCACTTTTACATTAATTATCATTCAGTCCCTATTTACAAATATGTCATTTTCTTTTCAAAATGTCCATCTCAAAATGGTTTTGATAATCAAACCTGCACAATTGGAATGTTCCTTTCCATAGCAAAATTGCAAAAATCAATTTTCGTTTTCCTTTCCTTTTCAGCTTTCTATGTTAATATAAGCCGCCATTCGCAACTTTTACAGACCTTATGCTGATTTACAGTGCACTTGTGGCCCAAGGAAGGTAGGCACTTTCAAAGAAGAATAGAAGACCTGACATAAATGTGAAGAGCACATCAAATAAGCCAAGATGATCAATGACAATGGCGTTCATAATTGAAGCCTCTTGCACGAAGCAGGCAAGTCATCCTTGGCCAACCAACCAAACTCATCATGTCACGTAAGGCCTCTCTTCCTATAAATAAATAAATAAATAAATAAATAAAAAAGACATTCCGATGCCTCTCGGAGTGTGATGTGATGAAGAAAAAGAATAGACAAATTTGTATCTTCAAGGAGTAGTTGCCTTCAGAAGGAAGAAGAAGCCTGACATGAAAGATTGGAGACTTTCTGACTAGCCAAGGAGACTGCCTGATACCGGGACGAACTACTCGAACACTTAGTTCAGCTCGAATAGAGCAAGTTCGGAGCAGGCAAATCATCCTTGGCTACCAAATGAGACTCTTATCTCCATGTGAGCCTCTCTTCTTCTTCTCCTACTCAAGTCCAATGCTTCAACTTTTTGTTTGCATTTGCATCTCTATTTATAGGGAATGGAAGAGAATATGAGATCAGATCAAAGCCATTTCAGACTTTATTAGTGGGGTATTTCGAATGTCAATAATTGTAGGAACTCCTTTAGTCAATTTGCCTCACACAAATCTTCTCTTTTAAATTTGTCCTTTTTTTTTTTTTTTTGGTAAAATCATGTAACAATAGTTATCACTCTCATATGTATAATTAAGCTCCCCATACTAAAAAAATCATCATTTTATATGCGGAAGGCTTCGGGTGAGTAATATATACTGAACTGCGGAAAAGAGCCTGTCAAAAATTTAGGAGAAGATATCAATGTGTGGCTTCTAATCAGGTATTTATCAGCAATTTATTACATTTTGCTTGCGGCAACTTGGGTTGAAGTCAATATTGCTGGGCTTTAGTTTCATTTCAGTGGTAAGTACGCCTCCGGCAATTCTGGATTGCGTTGCATTTCATGGACCAAAACCCTGCTTGGCAATGAACTATATCAGATTAATTTTTGCCATATTATCCTGAATAAGAGGATAAAATGAGGTCCTTTATGATGCAGAGTTTGAATAAGATGATTAAATGAAGACCTTCATTTCTTAGCAAGAACCGCATGAATGTGCCTACGCTAGATATGGGCGGATGAAAAATAAAATTGACATTTTCCAGAAAAAGGCTACTACTTTGGTCCAAAAAGCAAAGCTAGGCATGCAGCCTCTAGCTTGAATTCGGAGGTAATTTGATTCTCTATACCCACAACTCTTATCCTCAGGACTGGATTTATGGGTATCTGTTCCTGACCTTCACCATACCTCCACATGGAATGTTTCTGACCTTTCTCCATCAAAAGCAGCACAATATCTAATACAAAAGGTTCTTATTTCAAAATTGGATTCTTGATTAGAGTTAGATTCTATTTTAAGCTATATCTTCTGTTAGCGAGAGAATTCCAGGCGCACGGTCTCTCATTCCGCTTGTCCTTCAAATTCTTTCTTTCCTTCTTTGGTGTACCTACGTGATCCAAATGCAATGGAGACAACTAGTAAAGATGCCCTCCAGGGCAAAAGTCAACGACTCTGCCACTAAGAAGGGTTCTTATTTCTGTGTGCTGATAGACTTTGTTCGATTGGGTTACATCTTGCACTTTTCAGTGGGGACCAGTTGAATTACATGTCATGGACCAATAATATCATCATCAATCGATAAGAATACCACCAAAAGAAGACGAACGCATTGCTTTCTACAGTTGTAGCTCTCATTCCCTTCCAAAATTTTCATTTCTGGAAAGCACAGAGATATTTTCACGTGTAGCTACACAAGTGCAGCTGAACTTTTAACGGAAGTGTTTGAATTGATGTTTGCAAGAGATGTGTTAAATAGCATCTAAATGGAAAGGGAAAGAGAAATGCTTAAAGTAGGAGTTCAGGGTTGTGATTTGAGGGCGTGCATCAACGCTGAATTAGACTTCATTTCTCTAATTGATAGCACTTGCGCAGAAATAATTGTCAAAGCATTCCGTTATGGTAGCTGCAAAAGAGGCGCGTATGCTTAGAGAAAAGAGAACCTGTGAGGGTAATCAGGAATCACTTTACGACAAGCTTTTATCCTGTCGACCACCCAGTGAAAAAATAGTTTCTGTGTCATGTCGTATGCGGGGAAGAGGGATATTGACTCTTGGTTTCTTCTGCTGATCTTTTTTCGTCTTCCACCAGTGATCGTACGGGAACACAACGGAAACCGACGCAAGGTTGCAGAACTTGGTCACTTTGTTGCGAAGGCAAATCCAGCCCATCCTCTCCTCCCCCGTACCGACCAGCATACCCGACAGCTGTCCCCGCCACACATCCACATATCATCGGCGCCATCAACTGCCCGCATCTTCCGAATGAATTCACCAATTGTAGCCAAAAGTTAAGTTGAAGAAGCCATTCTCGAGTAACAGTCCATTTACAATTTCACTAAAGTCCTCTTAAGTTAAGAATGAGCTTTCCAATATTTATTTGACCAATGCCACACAGCAATAAGGGTAATCGGGTCCAAGGTGGGTAGGGTCTAGACCTAGACCCTCTACCCGACCCTTTTATAACCGGTTCCTATTTTCTGGACCCTATACTCGACCCTGTTTGTATTGGACCCTGTATCCAACCCATCCTGTTTTTCTAATCCGGTTCCAGGATCATCCCTGTTTCCACTGGAACCTATTTTGCAATCTCCCGATATCCTATACGGCTTTGAATTTTATATTAATACGCGAGAAAATAACGTAATTCTCCTAATTTGTATTGAAATATTAAGCACTTGTAACAAATAAATACATAATTAAGATCCACAAGGCTAATTATAATAAATAAAATCATAAGACAAATAGTTAGCAATAAATATGGATCTAATATTAGTCTTATTCCCACAACTATTACATAAAGTTACTCATTTATGCAAGCATAACTCCTCCTACAAAAGAGAAATTAGGTGAGCCAATCCATGTGATATACAAGAATTTGGCGGCAACAAACACCGTCCGTCCATCGGACGATGCAAGAGGGAGGGAAGCAAGTGAGGAAGAGGAATGACAAAGAAGGAGTGCCATGCGTGTTTGAGAGAGCCAAGAGGAAAAACGTGGTGTGATTACGGGAGTAAGAATAAAAATTGGGGGAAAAAATTCTTTTGGATCTCTACTTACAAAACCCGTTCGGAACCGGTTCCAAAACCGGTCCAGGAACTGGGTTCTGGGTGGGTAATCACTCGAAACTTGTTCCCGAACCGGTTTAAATCGGTTCCGAATTTTGGGAACCGGTTCCCAACCCTGTTTTCCAGGGGGCCGGTCCAGGAACCAGGTATACCCGGTCCGGTTGCACACCCCTACACAGCAAGTTCGTTTATTACTGGTTCGCCTCTAATATTCTTCTTTGAAATTTATGCACAGTAGACAATTTCTTTCCTCGGTGATCTTAAGGAGTAGTAAGGAATACGAGGGAGTAATTTTTATGTTACTGTTACTATTGGAAGTATCTACAATCTCTCTTTTGGTTTATAAATAAAATAATGATAGTAATGATGCAAGAACTTTGGCTCAATTGGCAATTTGGGTCTTGAACTTTTAATTTATTCAATGTGGTTCCTGAAGTTTGGCCTAATATGTAATGTGATCCTTGAACTATTAATTTTTTCGATGTAGTCCCTAGAACTTGGTATATGTTCTGGGACCACATCAAACAAATTGAAAGTTCAGGGATTACATTGCACATTAAATTAAAATTCAAGCATCACATAAGTTAAGGATCACATCTCATATTAAGCAAAGTTTAGGAACCATTCATGTCATTTCCCTATATAAATCTTATACTTTGTGTCTTAGGTGCATTAAGAGTAAATAATTCTAGAATGGGTTAATTTTAAAAATAACGTTATTGATGACCACTACTTGAGGAGTTAGTAAGAACATAAAAATAGTTATAAGATTTTTTTTTTTTTTAAAGATTGCATAAGAGTTGATTTACACAAATTTTAGAGCACATGATATCATATATGTTAGACTATGTAATTAATGGATGCTAATGAATATTCGAGGAATTGGACTTATGCTTTAGTAGATGTTACGATTTCAAATTTGTGGATATCTAGAAATTAGGTTTTAAGTTTCGAAAAACAAGAAATAACTTAATGATGTCAAAGAAAAACTGTTCAGAGATTATTACCTTAATTAATAATAATTTGGTGATACTAGAGCATTTAAGAATTGATTGTTAGAGTAAACAAAACATAGATATCTTGAATGGTCGATTGCTATAGTAATGTCGTTTAACTTGTGCCTAAAAAAGAAATTTTCTTAATTTGAGTAGGCTTCCTAGTTTGATTAGTTTCTTGAAAAGGCGCTTCTTGTTTTAAAATTAATTATTGTCTATAAATAGCAAGTGTCTTCTTATTGAATAGTATATAAGAGACGATTTCTTTGTAGATTAGATTTTGAAGCAATCTGATAGGACAGCCAATGGTAAAATTTCTTAATTCCTTTGTGAGACTAATAGATTATTTCGTAAAGAATTGCGAAGGTTAAACATTATTTAAGTTATTGGTATAATTGGGAGCTGAGAAATATAGAAAGTATTTGAGTGACTTGGGTGTGGTTGTGATCTCTGTTATATCGCTTGATCTTTATTGGAATCTTACGCTACTCTCCCCATGGATATAGGCCACATCAACTAAACCACATAAATCAAATATTCATTTTTTTACTGTCAATTTTATGGTTCGATCACTTGTTTTTTGCAACATTTGATGTCAAAATCAGGCTTTGAGTAAGTTGAAGTGAATCAATGGCGACATAAGAAGGTAAAGTATAATCAATAGATTTGATTAGAAAGATTTCAATGTAAGAAGATACAGACTTATGATTATCTTTATTAGAGAAGTCTGCACTTATTCTTGTGTGGGAAGAAGCAAGAGTTGATGAAGAAAGTTGATTAGGATTTGTTGGACGAACAAGCATTGGAGGTTGTTCGGCTAATGTTTGCTTGTAATGTCGTGTTAACATTGCGAAAGCGAAGAACATTATGGGGCCTTATCGAACATATACGAGGAGCCTTATGCAATCAACAAGGTCATTTGATGTGATATCTATTTCACTTAAAGGATGGACAAAGGTTCATCAATTGTTAAACACATCAATGAATTTCAATGTAGCCATTAGTCAATTGAGTTCAATTAAGATTGACTTTGAAGATGAGTTATATGCCTTGATTTTATTATTCTTATTGCCTAGTAGTTAGAATACTATCATTACTGCTATTGGTAAATTCTCCGGATCAAAAACTTGACGTTTGATGAGATCCACAATTTGATTTTGAGTGAGAACATCCATGAGAGAGAATTTAGTGAACCTATGCTTCCTACTTAATTAGGGGAGGGAAGAGGAAAACATAGTACTTATGTTAGCAAAAGTCCTTTCAATCTAAACAAATATAGTCATCGTAGGACTTGTGGTGTTGTTTGAGAGTTGTAGCAAGAGAGGTTATTTTAGAAGGAAATGTATAAAGTTGAAAAACGGAAAGGTTAAGTGAATTAGTATTGAGTCATATAATAATATTGCTACAATTGCTAATGGTGTCATAAAAAGCGATGATTGTGTCTTGTTTGTCACTAAGGATTCATTGTTTAACATATGGATTATAATTATAATCTCTATTGTCATTTAATCTATAGATAAATTTTATATTGCTCTTCATATTATCGTAAGCCACACTGATCAAATCATGTAAATTTAACTTTTGATTTATTTTCTTGTTCAGCCAATTTTATTGTTTAATCATTTGTTTTCTGCAACGTCATCTTGTAGGCCACGACAAATTATTGTGATTGAACCATTGTGAATTTGTCGTTGGATTGCTCTCTCTGCAAATGTAGGCTACACTGACAAATGACATAAATTTGGCGTCGATTTATTTTCTTGTTTTGTTGATTTTATTATTCAACTGATTGTTTTCTATGATGCCGTCTTCTAGGCTATGACAAATTATTGTGATTGAACCATTGTGAATTTGTAGTTGGACTGCTCTCTCTGCAAATGTAGGCCACTCTGACAAATGACATAAATTTGGCATCAATTTATTTTCTTGTTTTGTCGATTTATTCAACCGATTGTTTTCTATGATGCCGTCTTCTAGGCTAAGACAAATTATTGTGATTGAACCATTGTGAATTTGTTCTACTCTCGAGGTCGGCCTTCAGTCCTAATTCATGGAGTCATATGCAAAATGCAAGGGTCTAAAATAAAAAAGAAAAAAAGAAATTAGGTGTTGTGTTGTGTTGAACAAAAAGTGCAAATCTGTGAACCGTGAGAAGTCATGGCCCAAGTTTGCAAACTTCGAGGCCAGGCCTCTGGGCCCAGCTCTCTCGGGTTTGCTCGCCGATGTTGCGAATCGAGTGTTGATGTTCCACGCGTCGGGATCCAAGATTCGAGGTCTAGAGTCTAAAATTCAAGTGCCAAGGTCCTAGGTTGAGTTCATAAGTCTAGGTCCGAGTGTTGGGCCATAGGTCCTAAGATTTTTTAGGTGCTGGGATGGAGGTTTGCCGACTACTTTTTTGGGGCCTCAAATCATATGTTCGGAATGATACTCAATCACTCGGATTGTCTCAGTGACTACCTTTTCCATATAAAAAATTAGAGGTAGAGAGTTTGATTTCCCACTTTCTCCAGGGTTGAGATCGTAGACCTTTAGTTTCAATAATGAGAATCAATTCTCACATTTTATAAAGAAACATATCAAAAATCTAAAAGTAAGTTAAAAGTTAGAATAGAATTAATAAAAATATAATATTTGCTTTTTAGAGCACTTCTTAAAATTTATACTTTTTTAATTACTCGATACGGAAAATAATAAAAATGTCAAGATATTGATGTAAAGATTTCCAAGCAACTTTCTCGTCATATATGAATGCTTGAAATGAACTTTTTTTCCCCAAACAGTTTGGACGAAAATTTCCAAAAGTTCACTAAATGGCGTTACATGGAATTCACTTTTAATGAGCCTTGGAGTAGCCTGAAAATTAGGAAAATTGTCCAAAAAATTGTAAATATATTGTACGGTGGCTAATTCAATCCTAAACATTTTAATTTTATCAATTTAATCATAAACCTTTAATAATTTGTCGATATAGTTAAAAAAAAATTAGTTATGTTAATTTAGTCCTAAATCTTTTGACAATCGATTCATTTTGAAAGAAAATTGTTGTTGTGGTGGTCCAATCGGTGATGGTTGTCTTACCTGGCATAGCTAAAACTAATGTGAATAATTTTTTAATCTTTTACTCTTTTCTTTTCTTCTTCATTGAACAGGTTGGTGGCCGTTGGGCAATGGCCAATGACCCCTACCAGCCCCTAGACGAGAGCTAAGTGAGGATTGTGGCTCTCGCGTAGGCTAGCACGAGCCACAACAAAGGCTACAACGCCCTCATCTTGCCGGATTAGGTGTAGAACAGGGCCCTCTTTGGATCCCACACCTGATTTGAGTGAGGGCTGCCCTCATGCAATGGCCAACAAGATTTGCCAGCCCTTCCCTAGGGGGGCCAACGGCCTTGTTGTCTCAAATGAAGAAGAAAAGAAGAAATAAAATAAAAAAATTGAAAATTTTTTTTATGAAAATCATCCACGCCATATCGATTGCACTATGTAAGACAATCGACGACGACTAAATTACCACATTAGCAATTTCAAATTAAAATTATCCAGAATGACTACATTAATAATTCATTAAAAGATTTTAGACTAAATTTGGTAAACTGTCAAAATATTCAAGATCAAATTGACAGAATCAAAAATTTTATAATTGAATTGAACATTATGTAATAATAAATTAAGAACTTTATGGACAATTTCGTTGATGAAAATTTTCATCTCATCAGTCCGCACACGAAAGGGGGCAAGGACGGGGCAAGTCCACGCCGTTCAGAATGTAGATTCGGACCAAAAGAGCTGTGACTTTGTCGTCAATCACCCATCGGCATCTGTTCCGACAGCCTCGTTCGGGGAAAGTATAACCTCCGAGGCACCGCCGCTCCAGGGAAAAACAAAGATCCGGGGCGGGTCCTGGACCCGACCCGAACCCGACCCGTTTCCGCCCTCCCAAGGAAACGCGACAGGAGAAGAAGACCGGGACGACTCCCCTCCGCCGCCGCTGATCACAGAGAGAAACCTCTCACGCCAAGCAAGCACGGCCCCTGCTCCGCGCGTGACTTGGCGAGAGGCGGCACTCCTTCCTTTCGAAACACTCTTCCTGTTCTAGAGAGAGAGAGAGAGAGAGGGAGGGAGGGAGAGGGAGACAAGGGGGCGATGGCGGTGGCAGCGCCGGGGCAGCTGAACATAGAGGAGTCGCCGCCGTCGTGGGGCTCCCGGAGCGTCGACTGCTTCGAGAAATTGGAGCAGATTGGCGAAGGCACTTATGGGTTCGTCCTTGTTTCTATATGGGTTGCTTCCTTATCGTGTTTTTTTTTCTGAGGATTTGTTGGTCTAGAACTGGCGTATATGCGCTGAGTTGGAGAATACGCGACGACCCATGTTTTGCTTTTTGGCCTCTGAGAGTGAGTTGTGGTCGTGTTGATTTCTTCTTTGCTTTTGACCCTTTTGGGTTGAGTTATGCGTGTGTGCAGTCTCTCGGGAAACTGGTAGGATGCATAATTGCAGATGGGGCTTGAATAACGGCAGAGGATAGGACCTGACATCAATCCAAACTGTAAATTCTGATATGAATTCAAACTCGTTGTTCGGTTGGCCTGTGTGTCGACCAATTCGTTGGTTTAGAGTAGCGGTGTAAGGGATGAAGGGGGTTTAATGTTGACCCAGTTGGTCGATTTTCTATCCACATGGCCAGAATAGTCGAGGGATTGGGAAGCTAGGTTACCTGCTCGTGATCTCGCAACTTTATCGTTTGGAGGGGAAGCATGGTTGAAATATCGATTTTGTGGGAATTGGGTTGTCTGAATGCTTATTGGCTATGATGGCTGAAGTAGAGGTACTTGTCCTGCAGCATTCCACCATCAAAATAGAAAATGGATGGAATGAAGAAAGTGAATGACATGCTTCTTGTTTCGTTGTTTGTTTGGTCTCTTGATAGAGGCAGCTTTCACGAGAAAAGTCATGAAATATGTTATCTGATGATTTTCGTGTACTGATAAACAGAAATTACATTGTGACATCAAAAAGTTCATTCATGAAAGTAATGGAATTTTAATATATCTGGGATTAAAATAAAGAAGCAGAATGAAGCCAAAAAACCAGCTTGCGCGAAACTAATTAAAATATACTTGGATCTTCACTGTGTGTGCTTCACATATACAAGCAGGGTTCTTCTTTAGAAGTTTTTGTACTGCAGGAAAAATTCACGTTCAAGTTTTTGTATCTTTCAATGGAAAGGACCACTGCAAGTAATTTATCTTTTGAACTGACAATATCTCACTATTTAGTAGTGTAGATGTCAAGAAATTAGTTATCTAACCAGTTATTGCAGATTCTGTTATGTTTACATTGCTTTGCAGCACAGATCTTCTTCTTTTTTCCTTTTGTAACTTCTTCCGCTTTGAATTTCAAAGTGGGAATATTTGGCTGACAACATATCCTACGTGCTTGCTGGATTTTTTTATTTCTTCAATCATTCACATTAGTCCACTCATATTATCTGCAGTCAAGTGTTCATGGCCAGAGAAATAAGCTCCAGCGAAATTGTTGCTCTGAAGAAGATACGCATGGATAATGAAAAAGAAGGGGTATGTGTATGCGTCCTCCTTTTCCTCTTCTTCAATAGCTTATTGCTATATAGAAAAGGAAGATTATCCACTGTTGGGTGTCAGTCTATTTACTGTATGTCGAGTATCTACCAGTAACTTGTCAGATTTATTATTTCATTTTCTCCTGCAGTTTCCTATAACAGCAATTCGAGAAATTAAAATATTGAAGAAGCTTCAACATGAGAATGTTATCAAGCTTAAAGAAATTGTAACATCTCCTGGTATGATCAGCTTCTAAAGTTCTTGATCTTTGCGATGCTGTAGTCAAATTGTGACAGGATTGAGCTTCTTTTGCTTATTTCCAGGTCCTGAGACTGTTGAACAGAAAAAGGCAGGTTGGTAGAGCTACATGCTATGCTTTCCTACTATGACAGATTTTGGGCTTTTCTTCTTTTAAATTACTTGATGCTATTTGTTCCTGGGTTTATTGGCTAGCTGGATTATCACAAGACAGAGCATTTTCTGATATCTAACTACTGCTTTTGGGAATGTAGATGGCAACAAGTATAAGGGCAGCATCTACATGGTTTTTGAGTACATGGACCATGACTTGACAGGCCTTGCTGATCGTCCTGGACTCAGATTTACAATTCCACAGATTAAGGTGTTATGACTTTTGATAGTTGAAGGAAAATTACTAGTAAAATAATATCCCAATTTTCTGATAAAGTTTTTATTTCAGTGTTATATGAAGCAGTTGCTAACTGGCTTACACTATTGTCATGTCAACCAAGTGCTTCATCGGGATATAAAAGGTCACCATGAGTTTCTAATTGCATTTTCTCTTGTGGTTGATAAATCTTATGTGGCTGGATTGTAAGTCACATCTCTTCTTGCAGGTTCCAATCTTTTAATAGATAATGAGGGAAGGTTGAAGCTAGCAGATTTTGGACTTGCAAGATCTTTTTCCAATGACCACGTAGGAAATCTTACTAATCGTGTTATCACTTTGTGGTACAGGTAATTTTCAGTTTTTGTTTTTTAGCAGTAAATTTGACTGGTCAATGGTTGTGCATGCACCCTAGATCCCTATCGACTTAACAAGTAGCAAAAATTTCCACCATTTAGCCAAAAGTTTCATATCTTAGAAAGAGAGAATATGATATCTAGAGACTATTTGAGATATCTTCTCCCATCAATTATTGAACATTCACCTCTTTCTGGTATCCATGTTCTATCTGCCCTCAGGCTGATCATACCTATTCATTCATCAAAAGGACAAATAATTATCTTCATGATGAGAGAGAGGAAATTACACTAAATCTGAAAGTTCTAATCACTTTTTGGCCAGGAATACTTTAGCAATATGTGATATCACCTGTTCAATGAGCTTTATTCATGTGCATGTCCCACTTTTTGCTCATATTTCCATACTTCATAATCTTTCTAGGATGTTTACCTATAGACCATGTTTCTAGCACCTCACCCCCCCCCCACAAAAAAAAAAAAAAAAAAAAAACCATGGGAAGGGGAGGTGAGGAGTTTGATTTCCCACCTTCTTGGGAGGGCTGGTATGTGGGGACATTTAGTTGTAGACGTGGGGTTCAACTCCTACACTTTGCAAAGAGGTAGAGCAAAAGTCTGAGAGAGTTGAGAGTTAGAGTAGGGCAGACAAAAAAAAACTCTAGGAATTGCATTCAGGCAAAAAATTGCCTGGAAATTGCAGTGAACTGTCTGTAATATATTCTGGGCATTATAGTCTCATAGGGCTCAGTAACTGGATCATTCCTGTTGTCACTGGTATATGGAAGTTCATCTTGCTGTACAATTGGGAGAGTCATCCTTCTTGTCATGCACATAATTAGAGTCAAGGAACGGTGCACTTTGCTAGTGTATAATGATGCCACGTACTTTGTGGTTCAAACCCATGACCACAAGGTTAAGACCCTTGAGTCAGTTGAACACAATCTATAGGTTGCTCATCAATATTGTCTAGTCTTACATCATCTTAAGTAATTAATGTGGTCTGTTTCGCTGCATGACCTGTGAGTTGAATTTTCCTTTTCATCTGCCCTAGCCTGTCATAGTTTCGCTCTTTTGCGCTATGAAAATTCTTCAACTGGCACCGCCAGGTGTATTATATCGTTACAATACAACATTATTCATCTTACAGAGGGAAAAATCTTATTTTAATAATTTCAGTGGTGACAACGGATGCTTCTTTGTCCAAAATCACAAGGAAATGCCTGGTTGGAATCCAGGCAAAGCCTTGCTATACATGGACGCAGGAAAAGGATGATTAGTTTCATGCCTCTTAGTAATGTTAATTGAATGATTGATTAATATTCTTTTTTTCCCGTGAATGGTTTATCTCTAGTTAATATATCTATCAGTTATAAGGTCTTCTTTAGAAGGGGCTAGATAACATGAATTCTTTTGCATGCAAGTTGTCCAGAATTTGCTGGGTAAATGGATTTGATTTTGAAAAACCAAAGGGATAACTCTGAAGGGATTAGGGATTCTTTTCTGGTTTAACTTTTATCTAATATGACTACAGGCCTCCAGAGTTGCTCCTTGGAGCCACAAAATATGGCCCAGCTGTTGACATGTGGTCTGTGGGTTGCATCTTTGGGGAACTTCTATTTGGGAAAGCCATTTTGACTGGAAAAAACGAGGTAACGCATCCTACCTGCATGTCATCTTTCATGACAACATTGAGGAATGATCTTCTTGTTCTTCTACCACTGGTATTCATCTGGACTTAAGGTGAATTATGACGAGATAAATCATTTTTTTTTTTTTGCATAAATTGTGTTAAACATACTAGAAGTTGGAAAGATGGTCTTGAGAAGAGAATTTTGTAGGTGAATGTCATCTTAATATTGATGAAAAATATATTTTAGGGTAGTTGACCTTATGGTGGGAGGGGCTACTAATCTTAGGGCAGTTGGTAAATGGGATAGAGAATTAGGAAGTAGTTCAATGGACTCCCATGTCCTTGTTTGTATTCTTGCTAGAATAAGCATATGATCCTTGGAACAGATTTTCTTTTTCTTGGAGGGATTGGGAAATTGTGCACATTAAACTGTAGAATTGTCCCTAAAGAAATTTTACTGTCATTGGAAGTTGAACGTTGGAGAAGTTAAAGTGGGGTGTACATGCATGGGTTGAAATCCAATTCTGGTTGAATGGAATCTGGATAACTTGTGTGAAAGATAGATCTATATTTCAGCGTAGGTTCATTGTACTAAAGAAAAGTTGTTTGTACATTATGGATGATGTCAATGTTTTAGAATTGGGTTTTATAACATGCCACATTAATGATTGGCATGGTGTGCGAATAATCAACCAAAGCCTTTAGGTCTTTTGATATGGACCAACAAGAGTTCAAAGGAGAGCAAGTTATTTCGTTCGGTAGTTACTACTTCACATGTCCTGCTTTTCTTGGTTGTTGTACACTCACCATCCCTGTCAATCACATGGTGGGCCCGTTTGTTTTTTGGTTGATGCAAGATATCGTGAGAAGAGACTACCAAAGGCAGAAGTTTAGCTTCATGCTAGCTTCTATGACATAGAGAAATGTGAATCAAGTAAATTAGTTCCAGGACATAAGATATTTTAGTGACAGAGAAATTGGCACTACTCACCCAAAAGTCAAAATAGATTGTGTGTGTAATTTACTCAAAAAAGTTGTTCCCGCTACAGATTGTTCAGGCCAACTAGCATAGCACTTAAAGAAAGAGCAGAAGTAGTTATACCCTTTTGTAGGTAACTTTAATATAATAAATGAATCATTAGCCTAAGTGGCAGCACTATTAGAATTTTGATATCCTGTAGAAAACTATGTGCCACAACTCCATGATTGCATGGTTATAAATCCTGAATAAAACTTGGAGCGGTATTATGAGAGATGAGAGATTGTGAAAAGAACAGTGAGTTCCATTTGAAAATGCCACTTGGTGTTCAAAATTCCAGATAAACCAGAGGTCCAAGGAGAAACCCTTCTCCTTCAGTTCTATAACCGGCTTTAGCATTGACATTGTTGTTTAGGAAGAGAATTTTAGGTGTGTGAATACAGGCCATGTTTACTCTAGTTTGGGCAAGGTATAAACCTTTTATGAATGGGTAAACCTTTTTTGCCCTTGTAAATAATGCTGAAGAAAGATGAGAGACAATTGTAGGAAACTGGGCATAGCAGAAAGAACTAGCTAAATCAGGTGACTTGGCACATGCCTGGAGGCATTCCTTCAATGAAATATAGACAGCAAAAAATCGAGAATCATTCAGATGTTTTCCTGAATTCTTCATTGATGCTGCTGCAGCCTGAGCAACTGAACAAGATCTTTGAGCTTTGCGGATCACCTGATGAAGTCAACTGGCCTGGGGTTTCCAAGATACCCTGGTATAACAATTTTAAGCCAACGAGGCCCATGAAAAGACGCATCAGAGAGGTTTTCAGAAAGTATGTAAACAGAATCTAGATTTGTTTATTTCTCGCTGTACTGATCATATTTAACTTCTCATTTTTTTCATTGGCCTCATATAGTTCGACATGTAATTGTTATCTTCCCTACATTTTTACAGCTTTGACCGTCATGCCTTAGATTTGTTGGATAAAATGCTGACTCTTGATCCAGCTCAGGTATATGCTTGTATCTGGCAACCTTTTCCTTTTATCCCCAATTATTAGCTCATATGATGCTCACATTGACTGGTTGCCTTCTGATTTATCTCAAACCAATGTGTGCCATGGGCATCTTGGAGGTGCTATATCAGTTGAAAGTGTTGTCAATTGCTTATGTATTAGGACAGGAGATGTCATGAGAGTGGATTTGTCATAATCAACTAGAACTACTTTTTAAATAGAAGAACTGATCCAAGATTTAGATGGTTTATTCTCAAGTTTCAATATTTTTGTTTCGTTTATCATTTTTTCCATCAGCTTTGGTTAACTTAAAGCACAATGGCAGAGTACGGTGACGTGTTTTAATAATTGTTGATTTGTCCATCCGAGAACATCTCTCAGGGACTGCGTGCCATGTCATGAAGTGAAATTTACATTTTTTTACCAATACCTATTCTCTTAACTATGGGAAGTTCATTTAGCAAGGCAATGGTTTCTTAGAATTTCTCCCTAGGATTAGTCCAGAATTTGGCACGTTTGTGGGTCTCAGTTACTTCTCTTTTCCTGGTTATGCCTCTTATTACCTCATGTAAAATTGCTGATTGTGCTTCTCTAAGCTTTGATTTAATAAAGTTGGCTGACTCGGTGTGCATGATTAGTCACTTCCACTATACAATTAATAGTCCTCACTCTCTTTTCCATTTGATATAGAGAATATCTGCCAAGGATGCACTCGACGCGGAGTATTTCTGGGCAGATCCCTTACCATGTGATCCTAGAAGGTTTGTATGTTAACTAATGCTTGGATATTCCCTATCATGAAAAAAGATCCGACTGATGTGATTTGCATAATCCAAATATTGATCATATGATATGCGTTTTTTAATCACAGCTTGCCAAAATATGAATCATCGCATGAGTTCCAGACCAAGAAGAAGAGGCAGCAACTGCGGCAAAATGAAGAGGCAGCGAAGAGACAGAAACTGGCACATCCTCTGCCGAATTCTCGCCTACCGCCGATTCAACATCCGGGCCAATCTCATCCTTCGCAGTGGTCTGCACCCAACCATCCAGTGAACCACTCACAGTCGGCTATGTCTTCTGGGCCAGGCCATCACCACTACGGAAAGCCTCGGGGTCCGCCAGGTGGCCCGAACAGATACCCCCCTGCTGGGAACCAGGGCATAAACTATAATCCCAATCGCGGGGGTGGGGCCGCCCAAGTCCGGGGTTATGCCGGTGGACCATATCCAACTCAAGGACGGCCTCCGAGTTATGGTGGAGGTAGTATGCCTCCTGGTCCCGCTGGGGGTCCAGGAGCCACCGGGGGCTATGGGGTCGGTCCCTCGAATTTCCCTCAAAGTAACCAGTATGGAGGTTCTACGTCCAACAGAAGCTTAAACCAAATGGGTAACAATAGAAATCAACAATACGGTTGGCAACAATGAGCAAATGTCTTAGTTCAATCAGCTCTTTGGACCCTATAGCATGTGGTTGGAATGATGTTCAGATTTTTGTACCGACGGAAGTTCTAAAATGGTCGGAAAATTTTTGCGGTTGTCACCATATCCTGTATCTTTGGTTTCATAGTTCAAGAGTTTAACTGAAATTATAGTTCATGTGCATCACATGTCTATAGTAGTTATGAATCATGAATTTCTTGAGATTCGAGCGGTTGGAGTCTCGATTTGCTTTAGGGTATGTTTGGTTTAAGAGAAATGGTCCAGTTTTCTGAATAATTCCGAAGACGCATATGGTTACAAACTGAAAACCGGTTCTGAACGACAAGGGAAGCTGTTTTTGCTTTGATAATTGCAAGTTGAAAGCTTCAAAAGTAGTTGTCAATATTGTCATTTCAATGGGACATGATCATGCGGTTTACCTATAAAATGATGATACAACCTCATATATATTAAAAGACAGTTGTTCGAGTTGAGAACTACATAGGCAAGAACCGAACATGTTTCCGACAAAAGAGAGAGAAGATTCTACGAACCAAATGGACTCTTAGAATCTGTGTTTACGAACGGGACACTGTCAAATTGAATCACCATAGAAGCTCCCTACTTAGATCCTAAATAATAAGTTCTCCTTTTATGCCATACTCCTAAATGGTAATTAAGTAGGTGAATAATCAGCTTTAAAGTGGATTATTACCTGGTCAATGGCAGTTGGATGGAGTTTTTAGCACTAGGAAATAAAAAAAAAAAAAAAAAAAGGGAAAATCCCAAATAGGGACCCAAAGTGCATACTTTTTTCTCAAAAGAGGACCTAAAATGGAGTCTGTTTTAGTCTCAAAGAAGGACTTATCTTGCTGGTCGGTGAATAGATGCATCTCCAATGCATATTCCGGTAACCTGATGGGGTATTTTTGTCCAAAAAAATTATTTTTTATTTCTGGTTTCTTCTATTCTTTTTCTTTTTTTGAGGGGTCTATGGTTACAATGTTCATCATCTTCTTCTTCCCCTCTTCGTATTCTCCTTACCCAGACCAAGAAGATCGGACTTAGGAAGGGCCGGCGAGGGCTGAACGCCCATTGCCGGTAGTGGGCGAGGGCCGCCAAGCCCTTGCCAAATCTAGTGAGGGTGGCCTCGGCCGCAATCTAGTGCAAACCCGTATAGCGTCATCCCGCCGTTGTTCTCGCTCCAACTATGCCACCGCACATACGGTACACCGAATGAGAGATGGTATCGAAGTGAGGTTTGAGCTTCAATGATGGATTTCATGTGTATGGATATGTGTGGATATGGATTGACCTAGTGCTTGTCGGATTTGGAATGAGCTAGAATCCGAGAAGGTGGAGACTGGGATGAGGAGATCCGAGTTGGTATCATTGTGCGAGTCGTCGTGTTCCACGGTTTCGGGTTTCGGGCGGTTCGAACCAGAAGCAGAATCAAAAGTCACTAGCATGTGCCATTTAGTGGCCAAAGAGGCAATCCCTTGAGCTCTGTGGGTGATTCTTGCAACCCCCAACAAGCACAAGAACAGACCACTCAGCTCAACAACCGAACACACTTGCAACAAATGCATCAGGAAAATCAAACGAAGATGACAAACATATTCCGAGGAACGTAATTGAATTCGTTAAATTCACTCACTACAAGATCTCTGGAATCGAAGAAATTCTTCTCGGTCTTTGATGCTAGGACGATCAGCAGTGTTGCAAACTGGCTCACTGTCATCGTCAGGAGGCAACTGATGATGAAGAAACGGTACTGGTGGCTAGTTGCGGACAGCTGCTTCGAGCTCTCTTCTCCGTCTCGAGCTCGCCCAAACCGAGCGTGCCGAGCACAAATTTCCAGGCTTTCGAACCAGAAGAGGTGCTCAAGAAGGTGGGCACTTCGTTTTCCTTCCCCTTTGATTTGTGTCATTACCGTCTCGAGTGAACAGTTCAGGTTTCTGCGCGTTTTGGATATAATGGTGTGTATGCTCGGTCGGTGTTTGTTGGTATTCCTAAGTGAAGGCAGAAAATGGGTGCCTTTCAAAATGCATAATTGTAGCATGTGGGGGAAATCAAAGGAGATGTGCCCTGAAGAAGACGACGAGCAGGACAACCAAAAATGAAAAAAAAAATAAATGGACGAAAATACCCTAATCAGGCCACCGGAAAATGCATCGGAGATGTAACTATTTACTAGCCGGCGACTGAGGTCCTTCTTTGACACTAAATAATCATTTTGGGTCCTTATTTGAGACAGATTTCACTTTAGGTCCTTTTTTGAGAATACTCTAGGTCTCTATTTTGAGATTTTCCCTAAAAAAAAATTAGAGAACTTAGGTAAAAATCCAAGTGGTGTCAGGCACGTAATGAACGGAGTAGCACTTTCCATATCCAACATATTTTCCTAAACATCTACATTTAAATCTCCGGCTAAATGCGCAAATACGCAACTAGTAAATATATCAAGTCTGACAGGTCTTGCTTTGTAATTGCAAATGTAAAAGCCATGAAAAACCTAATGCAACAGCCAGGCACCTCCTAATCATCATAAACATCAACACATCAACCAACACTAGATTGACAAACAGTTCAATCAGAAATTGCTTTTTTTGTTAAACCTAATGTAAGAAATTAAGGGAAGTAAGCATGATATAAACATTTTCCTCTCTTCGCTTCAAGTTCATTGCGAGCATTTTACCATTCGAAAACAGAAGAAATTGAGGATGATCATTGAAATTTCGACGAATTTTGACAGTTCTAAAGAAGAAACAGTTTCCTTTCTGAAACCCCAGAAAGCACCTTTCAATGAAACAAGTCTAACTGTTATCCTCAAGAGTTTCCCAGGTATGTCCTCGATGGTAAGCTCATGAGCTCTTTTATGTTGACTCCACTTTGAGAACTATCTTCATGAACTCATATACTAAGTAACTTATAGCAGCTGAAGGCAAAACCTGAAAATGCGAAGGATGCCCAATATAAAGACACATTAACAAACTGACTATCAGCATACCAGGTCAACATTTCTTGAAAAATAGGGAATTACAAAAACAGTCACCATATTATTGCAATGGAAAATGCTAACCAAGCGTCAGACATGAACACGAGATGCCGACATGAAACAAAAAAAATGTAACAAAAAAGGTTGGAGGAGAAATTGCATCGACAGTCCATTTTCCATTTGGGTCCTCGTACTTTATTTAGTGACATATTTGGTTCCTAAAGTAATTTTTTAGCTTGAAATCAAGGTAAATTTCTATTTCCATGAACACAAATAAAACTTGTTGGTTTTAGTGTCAAAGAACACTGTCGTGTTAAGGTGGAAAAAACTATAAGAAACAATGACCTTCACCTAGAGTTGTAATTACCTCATCGGATCCTCATGGACCAAATTCCTCAAAAGTAATAATCGAGGGTTGACTGTTCATGCAAAACTGCTACAAGGTTTCCAGTTTTGTACTAGTTACAACATGTTTGACCCAACTGCTAGTCTTTAGCATTTAATCCGCATATTTTGTTTACATTTGGACAGAATCATTTGAAAAATATCCAAAAATCAGGATTGAAGACCAACTAACTCAGTAAAAAAGGAAAGGGGGGGAGATACAGGGACCAAAAATTGAACAGGGGCAATAGTACAATGGACTATTATTGTAATTTCCTCTACACTATCAATATTTTTTATTCCACATCAGTGTCACGTGTGCATCTCCGGTACTTGGACAGCATTTTCCGATGATTTTCGGACAGAAAATATGGAATATGTCCCAAAATTGTGACTGGAGATTAGTTTAGGATCAACGTTTGTCAAGAGATAAAATACAAGGACCAAAGTCGGACAAGGGTGATAGAAGGACCACTAATTTCCACACAAAAAAATTAAATCTAATTGACATATTGACATGAAAGTAACAGAAGCTATGCAGAAAGACGGCATTATAATGCGATTGTCTTCTTTCATTGCTGGTAAAGACTAAAATACTTGTCTAAGATAAAGCAGGAACCTCAAAGAGCAACAGAGTTTACAAGTGGCAAAGAAATTGCTGATGTCATTCTCTGCTCTCACAATCCACATTATCTAAAATAGACTTCAATAGATGACAGACAAATGGAGATGTTCAATGCCTATTGCAGACCACAATCTCTCTGCTTTCTTTTTCCTATTCATTTCGTCGTTTTTGGTTATATTTAAATATAATATGCATAAGGAATTTCCACACAAGCACATTAGTCAATGAATTTGATGTATTAAGATCCAATTCATACCTGCAGTAAACTGGGAATCAAGCCAGCATAAAGGGCAGGAACACCACCTTGCTCAACGATCTTGACGCAAGTCGCAAGTGGACTTAATCTTGTTGTCCGTAATTGCATTTGAAGTTGTCTCCGCACTACTTCGAATGGGTAAGTAGCTGCTTCAGAACATGCACCAGCGATTGCTCCATAAAGCAAGGTCCTACTGGGACCAAGTTCCAGTTGTTCCATGGCATTCAATTCCTGGCCTTCTTGCTTCATATATTCGAGTCTCCTCCTCCCCTCAGGTGTATGCAGATAAGCTGATTTGAGTATATCGTAAACACCGTAGAAAACAGCGCCTGAAGGTGCCATGGCTACAATTGCAGGCATCAGGCCCTTGTAGAGAGAGAAGAATCCTTCAGTTTGAATCATGTGTCTGAAAGTGCCAATTATACCACCCAAGGCCTCCCCTCCTGGTGCCACCATCTTTGTCCTTATCTGACAGGAAAAACAGGAAAATATCACTTTTTGGAATATTATCCAGGGATAATGTGAACCAATTTCACGTATAAGCAGCACATCAAAAGAACATGCAAGGCTTCAATTCTGTAGTGTGGGACAGTTAACACAACAATCACTAGATGAAGAGCATGCTTAGGCTCATGATATGGAGACTTATTTTTACTTTTACATATAACAAATGTTACATTTACAATCTTGATTTATGTGGAGTCCGAAAAATTTGGACCATGATTTAAGTGCAGATCATGTCCTTTTAAGGCTCTCAATTTGCTTTTAGAAGCTAAACAATCAAATGACTACAATAGCAACTTTGCTACAGTTTCATTACTGTACACATTCTGCTGACTCGTTCAGTCCATGCAGTTATCCTGTTTTAAACATACTTCAATTTGCAGTTATGCAGCTAGTGATGCAGCTCTACAAAAAGCATGGGTTATCTTATAATATACACCACAGATGTAAAGCTCCTTATGTGGCATGAAAAGAGAAAACAAGACTAAATTGCACATACTGTGTCCATCGGCAAGCACAGCAAAGTAGCAGTAATCCCAGCCGCGGCACCAGCAACAAACCTCTCAAAATTCGTGGCTTCCTCATTTCCAGACAATTTCAGCAATTTATTTCTGTATGTGTCATAGGCATAGAAGTTGATGGCCTTAAATGGAGCCGTACGAAGTATATTGACAAAATTTCCTTTCCAAAAACCTTTCAGACCTTGAGCAGCTGAAATTGTCTTGATGAGATCAAAAAGATTCTTTCGTTCACCACATACTACATATTCCAGCTTCAGTCTCTCAAGAGGGGCAACAACAGTTCTGGCGAAAAATAGCATTTTATATGCAATTCAAGCAGGTTTTGTCTCAGTAGATAGAGGGAAACAGTTTAATAAACAAGCTAAGCATCATCCAGCAACTTTTTTTTTTTTTTTTTTTTTTTAAATTTCTACAAAGGGTAATTGGCAGAAAAAGCACTTCTCTGCTTCTGGAAAGGAAAATCCACCATTACATGATGCAACTTGCCTATTTACTGTTCTTTGGAAGGCACAAAGAGGTTCCTAAGTACTCTCTTAGCAAAAAGTTTGAATTTATGCTAAACCAATTAGACTAATACATGCTTATCTTTTAATCCATAATCATTTCTCAATAGACCTGACACATCCTGTGTAAAGCCCAATCCCATAATCTTCCACAGTAAAATTCCCTTAAAACTTTATTGCAACAGGTATATAGACGGTAAAATCCTAACACCCAAAGAAAACATATTAAATTCTACACACTGAGCACAACTCAAAACAATGTTGGATTCAATTCAAATGCAGTTTAGCCAAGTGTCGGTTTAGAAGTAGAAGTCTCTTGACCACATTTCGTATTTTTCTTGAGCTACTTCTAAGTTTGCAATGTACAGATGAAGCGACGCTTGATCTGTATTAACCGCAAGGAATGAACGAAGCAGAACAGAGCTGGAAGCATTATGAATATTAACAACTTAGTGATAAACGACAAGAGAAAAATCCAAGATGCAATAATACCAAATATGACAAAAGATGTACAACTAAGTGGCAAGAAAACAATTAGATCCAGTTAGCTATATACCAGGGAAGATCAGATCAACAAAAAATGGCCTGTCAAGTTATCTGAACATATTAAAGGGTCGTTGTTCAGATGGTATATTTTGCATGACCTTGTGAACACAGCCAAAGAAAGTGATGAGAGATCCTAACTGCAATAATCAAAACCAACCATCCTAATCTAACTAGAAACATCGAAAGATATATAAGAACTTATAATACAAGGATGCTAATAATATCCACAGTTAATGTATAGAATGACCTTGGTTTTATCTGGGATTACATTATATGCTGGCTAGGACTATACTCTACACTAATCAAGCCACATATAGCTACAAGGTAATATAATAGCAACATCCTCTCTATTTGCAAAAGGTAGTAAGCCCGAAAGGCAACAGCTTGGTCGATCGGTGACCATCCCTTTGCAAGTAGCAAAAGGTCTTGGGTTCAAGTGCCTGACTGCCTCCTTCCCTACTTCTCTACTCTCAAGGCCGCTTAAGCTTCACCTTCTTTTCCTCTTGCATGCGGCGCAATCCAATAAACTTGAAACTAGATCCATAAAACATGAAACTAGCCTCTTTCATTCACACAACTCCACATACACACAAAGCAATTGCAACCAACAAAAGAACCAAGAACCTTAGAAGCATTGTCTATAACATAAGATCATTCAAAGAAAAAACACACCAAATATATCCAGTAAATGCAAGAGTTGTTGGTCAACCCCAAAATAAAACAGAATAAAATAATAAAACCAAAAGAGAGAAATAAGCAGAGACCTTGAGACCATTGCAGCAACAGCTCCAGACCAGAGATGCTTCGTGGTGTTCAAAGCACCCGATCCCATCACCTTCCCCTTCTCCTTCTCCTCCACCTCGACTCCTTCAACTTTCTCTCCATTACTGTTCCCCAAAAGCTTTGCAGAGTCCAACGCACACCCATCATTTCCCTTCACCGACAGGCTCACGGACAGAAACACCCCGTTCCCAAATCCTCCCCTCGCGCTCACTCCACCATAATTCCCCCTCCTCCTACGACTCACCGCCAAATCCTTAAAGGGACCGCCTTTCCCGGAAACAACGGCGACGAAACACGGAGGGAGGACGGCGTCGTCAAGAAACAAGCCGCCGGGGACAAAAGGGACCGCGCCTTCGATCTTGATCAGGCTCCGGAACCCAAAATCTCGGTCGTGCATTGCGGGAACGTGAAGTGGGTCGGCTCAGGCGCGTTCCTGGGTTGGTGGGTCGCGACAAAATCGAAGCTTTGGGACCATCAACCGGTATTCCGTCGATGGGTATTTCAAGAACCAGGGGGGGAAGCGTCAAGAGGAAGAGAGGAAGGACGGAATGGAACAAAAAAGGGAATAAAAATCGAAACTTTGGCACCGTAAGTTGGCGCTGCAGTTGCTGCGGAAACTGATGTGAAGGCGACAGGTAAAGAACAACGGATCTGATGCCCGACAGAGATCGGAGGAGGAGGTGCACGAGCTGCATAGCTTTCATCGATGCATCATTCTCGTTGCTTTTGCTTTTTCGTTTTCGAAAACGTTGGGAAAATGACAAGCAAGCACCTGAAAAAATACGGCAGACAAATCGGCTATTTTGTTTCGACGCATGTTCCTATTTTCATGACAGCGAGGAAAAGCCATTTGATTTTATACAAGAAAAAAAGTAGGCCGAATTCCTATAAAAAAATCTCCACTTAAGATTTTATTTTTTTTCGATTTTACTCTATTCTTATTTTAACACTCACTTTTCAGATTTTTGTCATGCCTTACGTAGAGTCAAAATCCACTCATAAAACTAAAATCGTCCGCACCCCCATCCCTAAAATGTGGAGATTCGAACCCCCACTTCCCCTTCTAAATTGGAAGGGTGATTAATCTCGACTTAAGGTTTAATCTTAATTTTTTGCTCCAAACCTTTCTTTTTATTTTTTGTTTCAAGAGATCTCCTACTTTCATTTGCATCCAAAAATCATCACTAAGTTTTTACAAAATTATTAATATTGAGATTAGTTAGAGATTTATTATTAAACACGTTTGTTTTGAATATAGCAAGCCTTTTGATGTTAATAATCTTGAAAAAAAAATCTATAATTGGGATTAGAGTAAAGTTCAAGATATGATTGGGATTGGAATTAACATTAGGAGTTTTTTTGGGAATTTGCTTGAAATAGCATAGTAAAAAAAAAATCTATAATTGTTTTACGAAGTCCAGCGTAATTCGATGGTGATTTTGACTCAAAGCCCTTTGAAAATGTTGAACTAAAGTCTGTTGAAGGCCAAAGTGATTTGGAAATGCCGAACTAAAACACAACCTATGCGAATCCCAAAAAGCTTTAAAATGGTTCAGTCCGGAATTTTGGCAATTTATCACACCGTCAAATTCAACATATATTAATCTTAAATCTATCAAATTTAGTTGTTGGAGGTTTACATTGAATTACATTGAATTATTAGGGCATTTTTTTTTTCAGTCCTACTCTATTCCTACTCTACACTCACTCTCAGATTTTTGCCCTGCCTCTTGCAGGGCGTGGGAGTCGAAACCCACTCCTACAATTTAGGAGTCCCCACCCCATCCCCTCCTGAGAATGTAGGGATTTGAACCCCTCACCTCCCCCTTCCATGTTGGAAGGGTGGCCACTGGGGCGAACCCCCAGTGGTTAATTACTAGGGCATTGAATACATTATTTTCTTATACTTATTTCTTGAAACAAAAAGATTTTGTTAGCAAATTAGTTTATTTGAATCATAATCCCTTATTAACAACCTCAACCTGTTTGTCTCTCAATCTCCTCTCTCTCTCTCTCTCTCTCTCTCTCTCTCTCTCTCTCTCTCTCTCTCTCTTTATTTTTCCACATTATCATGAGCATGTTGACAATGAAATCTTTATCATTGAAATTCCATCTTTAGAAAATCTATATATTAAACTACCTAGATATTAAATTAGGTTTTCTTTTAACGGCATGATTTTTTTGGATAATGAAAGTCAAAGTAGTCAATTATCTGTGTTTGAGCTATTTGAAAGCAAGTAGCGGAGCCTTCTCCACCTCATCATATGGTTTTTGGAGCCTTATAGAGAGATCATATAACTTAATCTCCTTAATAAGCATTCAAGTTTAGATGTTACATTCATTAATTGTGTGTGAGAGAGAGATGGCCCAGGGGTTCAAGGCTTAGCATTGGTAATCTTGCTTCTAGATCAACGAACATTCAACGCATTGAATTGGCACTTTGATTACAATTAATGGGAAGATGTGTTGCAGATTCCTCTATTGAATTGACTTTGAAAAGAGTGATCATTAAAGAAGTTATTGAATGCTGGAGGTTTACATTGAATCACCAGCGCATTGAATGACATTATTTTCTTATAATTATTTCCCAAAACAAAAAGATTTTGTTAGCAAATTAGTTCATTCCAATCATAATACCTTATTAACAACCTCAACCAGTTTGTCTCTCAATTGCCTCTCTTTTTTCCACATTATCATGAGCATGTTGATGAGTAAAATCTTCATGATCAAAATTCCATCTTTAGAAAATCTATCTATTAAACTATTTAGATATTAAAATAACAGCTTGATTTTTTTGGATAATATAAAGTCAAAGTAGTCAATTATCTATGTTTGAGCTATTTGAAAGCAAGTAGTGGAGCCTTCTCCACCTCATTATATGGTTTTTGGAGCCTTATAGAGAGATCATATTAACTTAATCTCCTTTTTAAGCATTTAAGTTTAGATATTACATTCATTAATTGTGTGATAGATGGCCCAGGGGTTCAAGGCATTGAATTGGCACTTTGATTACAATTAATGGGAAGATGTGCTGCAAATTCCTCTATCGAATTGACTTTGAAAAAAGTGATCATTAAAGAAATAATCGTATATTCCTCTAGAAAAAGAAGTCTTCCTATCGTTACCATTTAAAATACCAAATTGATATTTCGTGATACATTTATCATAAATTAATTTTCATCTCACAAAAATGCCAAACTAGTACTCCAAACTAAATTTAATCACTTCAAGCTAATTTTTGTTTATTATAATATCCAAAACTAATATCCCTGACCTATATATATATATTTGCTATTCTCAGTCATATTGCAGCCATCCACCATGTGTTGACACATTTGTATTTTAATAGTACATAAGATAAAGTGCTTTCTACCCAAAAAAAAAGAAGAAAAAAGAAGATAAAGTGCTAAAAGAGAGTAGATTTTGATAAGCAGTACCACTTTTGCGTTTCTTTTTTAACAAAAATTCAAGGAAAATATGTCATCGGGTACTAGTTTAATCTATTTTCCTATCATAGGGTACTAGTTTGATCTATTTGTTAGAGAAAAATTAGTTCATGATAAATGTATGGTAGGGATATCTATTTGAGATTTGTTGTAAAACAAAAATTAATTTTGCGAAAATGTCATAAATTGCGAGTTTGGGTTTATTAGTGCTCAAGGCTCTTTCACATCCTCTCAAAAGAAAAGTAAGGTCAAACACTCCATGAAAAGATCCACATACCACGTTTGATTGTGATAGCCCTTGGATATCTTGAGTCTCTACAGATAGGTAGTGTGACGATGCTCAAAGACATAATGTCTCTATTGGTTACATTTATGCTAAGTCTAGTCGCTTGTACCATTGTACCTTCTGATTTTGGTATGGTTTTGTTAGATATGATTATAGGATTACTTTATTTGTTTGCCATATATTCGCTAGGTGTTAATGAAATTATTACATCAAGCCATCTACTAATTAGGGGAAGGCCGTTCGATCGCCTATGAGACGAGGACCAATAGGTCAAGAAATGTGAAGGAAACACAAGAATTCTTCAAAAGTAGCTTCCCTAGTTTCTTTATAAATTCTCATCTTTCTGCTAAGCTAATGCCTCACCTAGTCAAAATGATTGCGCTTTGGAAAAATAACTTCTTTACCATGGAAATTTTGAGTTTTTCCTTATTGGATACAAATACAATGCAATTCACTTCGCCATTAATGCTTTTGGGGGACAAAACGGTAGGATTCATCAATGAACTCTTTAAGTTTGTCCGTTCAAGATTTCCGATTACTAACGTGATGAATTGGCTGGGGACCGGAAGCCCTAGTGAATTGTTTGCTTAAATGGGATGCTAACATCAAACCCTTTCTTGTTGATCCATCTATACTCATTGTTTTGAGCTAATCTAGGTAAAAATGTTTGTATTATTATATGGGCATGGCTTACATTGATGGTGTATTCATGAAATGTAGAGGACAGACTGCACATCTAAGGAAGAAAGGTAGCGGTCAACTCAGTGGCCAACTCGATATTAGCTCTGATTGTAAGAGATGGCGATGGCGCAAAGTAAACAGGTTGGAAAAATATGTAAGAGCCGATATGCAGAATAACTCATTCTAAGGACGGACTTCAAAAGAATGGGTCGGACACAAATCTAGAAAGTTGAATCTAAGAAAAGTGAGAAGGAGATGTTATAGGCATTGCACTAACATCTCAGACATCTACATCAACTTGATTCTCTTGAATCCAAGAAAAGTGAGAAGATGTTATAGGCATTGCACTAACATCTCAGACATCTACATCAACTTGATTCTCTTGCAGTTTGAAACATTGTTTCTGATCCCTCTAGCAGTAACAGCATATGGAGCTGAAGCAGATCGAAGAGAAGGCGACTTGTCAATGTATGCATATCGCTCATTGCCATTCCAGTACAAGATGATTCGGTTTGTGCACGCATGAGACCAGCTATCACCTGCTCAGAACAATCACGGGCCCAAAGACACAGAAATAATAGAAGCTTGAATCGACTGCTGTGGGAACAAGAAGAAATTTGATAAAAATCAGGCTTACAAAACACAATTACCTAATGCAAGAGTCAACTGGAAAGAGCCTTCTGCATACTTGGTCGTCACTTGATTCAGAAGAACAACCTGAAAAAGGCAGAAATTTACAAGTTAAGGACAGAGAAAAACAGTGAAAACTCATTACAAGTCACAGGGGAGAAAGCTACTGAAATTACCACCACAAACGCAACAAGGATTGCACTATGATAAACTAAAAATGAGATTGCTGGCACAAGAATGTATGTATACACATTCAGACACCTGTGCACTTAATAAGCCACACACGCAAGCATATCAAAGTGATCCAACAACATGAACATGGAGAGTAGAATTATGTCTCATCATGACTTGCTTATTAACCATCCCAGTTTGTCAGCCTGCCACTATCACAAGTCTATAGCTTCAATATCAGCTGATTGAATTTAAGCTCACTGCATATATTAAATGAGCTTTTTATTCGGCTAAAAGTTAGACTTCAACCAAAATTCTACAGGATCTCCACTACAGAGTTTGTACATATATTATATGTTTCTTACAGCCAGGCAGAACTTCTTGGCAAGCTTCATCAACTTCAAGGCCATTCCACTGAGCAGTCGGGTCCGGAGGGCCATGTCCTCAAAATCTTGCCGGAAGTGGAAAGTGATACTATCTACTACGACAATTTTAACCTGCAGAACCCTTTGACAAGCATCAGGTGTTAAGCTATAAAAAGCACACCTGGGAAGAAGAAGATACATCCACTGTGTGATCCTTCGAAAGAAAAGAACATGAGGACCCTGAATTACACTAAACCACAATAACAAGAATCAAAGCGACATGTTTAACCTCTGGCCACATGCCACAATACACTAACCATAATTAAGTCCACATGTACATACCCTTTGTACTTAGAAAGGCAAACAATCTGTTAGAAGGGAACAACATCCAAGTATGCAGACAGAATGGCATCAAGAGGAAAAGGACGAAACATAATCGCCAAACCGGCAAACATATACCTACATCTCTATGCTCTGAGATGAATTTGTCCAAGTAATTGATCAACGCAATCTGCTCAGTATAACTGCAGACACGGAAATAGAGAATGTTTTCCAAGAAGTCCTTAGGCTGCATTCCTACTTGCCCTGCATGAACATTTTGGGATATGGCATTATTTGCCAACATATCATCCCAGCATGCTTCAGCTATTTGCAGCACACGTTCCACCATAAAGCTACCTTCTGTATCTGAATATTAGAAGCAATGGAAAAAGTCAGAACACTTATCAAGTCAAACACAAAAGGGGAGGAACTGGTGCTTGAATGATACTAACCAATGTAGATAGCTTTTCCCCCGAGGCCACCACAATGGACAGGAAGCTGGACATTTACTGCAAGCTGAATCCTGCCGATGGAAGCCCATCAATGAAAGAAACAAAACCACAAAAGAAAAGTAGAGTTGCAGCAAATCACCCCTTACCCCAGTTGCGTCTTACCAATTCCTGGCACTCCACCTAAAAGGATGAAATTCACAAAAAGAGGATCGTCAAAACATCTTTGCTCACTGAAAAGCCAAGAAAATCAAAGACAAATTGCATTTATGGAATTTAATATAGAAAAATCCCACTCACCTATTTCAGTGACTTCCCTGCAACTTATCCCTCCTCCCAGGATGTTATCAATGTCTACACTTGATGTAGTGATTCTCGTTAACAATTCTTCCTCATGAAGCATATCCCATGCAGTCTGAGCACCTATACAGTCACATGGCATGGGATGACTCTCTTCTGAGAAAAGCAGGACGAAAAGAAGAAGCCCACAAGCAATGCAATTGAATGTAATCATAACTCTATCAATGGAAAGCCAAAGTGTTATTACAGAGTCTGCAAATAGGGTGCATTTGCACATGCGTCCCACATCGGTCATCAAAGAAGCATTTAAGAAAGGGACAAAGGAAGCCAATGGAATGAACAGACCGATTGAAAACTCAAAGGACCAAAATACAAATGATATCCAAATCCATGTAATTAGACATCAAAAAGTTGCGAAATTTTATTCAAATTCTTTGGATCTCCAAATACGAACAGAAAGGAAATTATCTTTACCAAAAAAAAAAAAAAAAAAAAAAAAAAAACAGAAAGGAAATTATGTTTAGATTTGCAAAACAAAGATCGGGTTCTAATCCCTCTACAACTTCCAATTATGAAAAGCTTCTAGAAGTCCAGATAATACTGAAAAGTAATATGTTCCCACTTGCAAAATTTTAGCATGGACAAGCATCTAGCTATTATAAGAACCAGAGAAGATCTGATTGTGCCATAGTTCTCCGTACTCCTCTCTCTCAATACAACCGAGACAACCGAAAGAGCGATTGCAATGTCCAGAAAAGGAGAGAAAAGAAAGAAAGGAATCCTCAATTCTATGTCTACTAAAACTTCCCTCCAACACCCACATGCCCCATCCAACAGATTCTCAAGTTCGACAACCAAGGAGATTCAAAGCATTCTATGTCAGTTGCAAAGCAGTCCCCGCGATCAACCCCTTCTCTGGAAATAGGGACAGCATGGAGCGACTAAATGATTCAAACAGCCAATAGAGCAGAAATCTCATGAGAATAGCTGGTAAGGTCAGTATCCATCCTCGGAGAGCAATACATAGCTTTTCCCAGATGAGGACCTTTCCACCAATGCAGCTTCCCAGATTTCCAAAGAAATTAGCAGTGAGAACGTTTCCCTTTGAAATGATTATTTGATTCTGAGGGGTACGGAGATTCATTTCATGAAATCAAATACAAAATGAAGACTGAAAAAAAAAAAAAAAAAAACGGCCAAGAAAACTAGAGTCCTTCATCATGATGCTCTCCATGATTCCTGTACATGGACCACTTGGATGACCATTTTTGACAGCAAAAGCTATGAACCAAGAGCCAATTGAGTATACATACCACTAATGATATGATGTCCACTGGAAGTGTCAATGCGACCATCATGCGGGGCATGCTTAAGAATGTCAAGGGCTTCATTTTCTGATATATTTAGATCTGTCAACAGACAGAATGCAGCATCATCAGAATCTTTACCAGTTAACGCTAAAAAGCTACCAGCTTAAACAAGTTTTCAGGAGTAAAGAAAACGTGACACTAACTCACACAAAACATCAAGGTAAAAGAGAACTAGAATACCCTTCCCAATTTCCACATATCACTGCATCAGTGAAGTCACCGAAAGCAAGTGATGGAGCAGCAACACAATGTCGAATTGGGGGCACAAAGGAAAAAAATAAAAAATAAAAAACAGTTCTAAGAGAAAAGAAGAAAGACCCTGTTTCTCAAACACAGCCCCCACTGTAATTAAGAATCCACTGCAACTTCTCTTCAGTCATGATGCGCAAAAAGCCATCATCTTTCTACAGTGGGGAACGGAATTCGCACAACCCAACAGAGAAAAAGACCGAAACAAGACTGCCCTGAAGGCAGAACACGAATTACAGAACTACCCAGAAGCCTAGAAGCATCGGGAGAGATCAAACTCCAAGTCTCTACCGGACCCCTTCCCACCAAACAACAAATCACGGACGACCCTCTCGACAGCATCAACGCGACGTCGTGATCATCGAGGCGAGATGAAACGACGAATGGATCGATGATGGAGAAGAAGCGTACCGCGAGCGAGGTGAGAGGGAGAGAGGGAGGAGAGGAGGGAGAGAGATGTGTAGCCGGCGGACACCAGCTTCCCCTTGAGCGCCGCGGATATCGGCAACCTTCCTACTTCCATTCTTTCCCACCCTCTCTCTCCCGCGCACAGCGAGCCTCCAAATTTATAAGACTAATAAATTTAATTCAACGAAACAATGATATATTTTTACCAAAAACTCCAAATACCTCGATCTTATTTTTTGTGCCGTAAAAAATTCTAAACTTGCTCGCTACGACACAAATGTTGAAAAACCTGAATTTATATCGACATGACAAGCAACAATATGGAGATAGTCATGAATCCATTGTAATTAAAATAGAGGGTATATATACACACATCTATAAATTTGGATCTTTTTTACAATACACAAAGAGTGAAAGTATTTGTATCACAATTGATAAGTTTGATATTTTTTATGACACAAAATTTTTTTGAGGTAGTTATATCACAAATGAAATTAAGATTTTTTATGATATTTGCCCCTTTTTATTACTTCGATATTTTTATTGGTGCTTTCTCTTCTTTTTTATTCTTCTCTTTTTCTTTTTCTTTTTGATAAAAAATTCTTCTCTTTTTTCTACCTCTTTTTTTCTCATTTTCTTTTTACTTTTCCTTAGTATTATCCGAAATTCTTAATTCTATTGTTTTTTTATACATCCAGTTTTCGAAATGAATTTTATCATCCCGGAGATATCAAAAGAAAAAGGGATTTGTCTATTTTATCCAAAAAAAAGATGAGAATGCACATTTGCTTGAACCAATTCACAAATAACCGTTTCACGTCTTTGAGCACACATAGAGAATTTGATTATGTCTCGACAAAAATCTGATTGTTATGAATAACATATCAAAGCCACTTTGTCGGCTTGATCAAGATTATTAGTATTTTTGTTATTAACATCAATATTTTGCTGGTTATCAATAAAAATTAGTACATGTTTGGCTTTTGGAACGAATCCGATGATCCTCTGCCATATTTTCTTCATTTTCTCCCTCTTGTTGTTCAAAATCGTTGATTAACTTGTATGACCATTGAGGAACTTTTTTACTTATTTTTTATTCCAATAGATTTTTTTTATTCTTTTAGTCTTGGGCTCAGTAGTTATAATTGTGTTGAAGAAAATTTTCAAAATTTTTATTTGATCTTTTGTATGAATTCTTCCTTGTTCGGTTCCTAGAAATGAAAATAAAGAAAGTTTTTTTTTTTTTTTTGATAATGAATTTTTACCAAATGCATTTATTTTTTCTTCAGATTTTTCTTGATAAGTAATAAAAAGTATACCATAAATCTTATTTATCCAACTTGTCTAATTTTTTATCGAAATTTTATTTAGAATTGAGGATGAAAAAAAAAATAGAACCTTTAACGATAGAGCCCATTCAAAAAAGGATCATATATATAAGGCGAGTGTTCTTTTTTATGTTCATCAATATACAATCTAGTTCTTTTTTTTGAATACATCTAGAGTAATGGATCCTTTATTTAGAGTTTCCATTCAATTTCTAAATTTTTTGCTCAAGTTGTTCTTTTTTTGGTCAATGGTATAAATCCAATGATCATATAATTCATCGGAGGCTAGTTTTTCTCTTGTCAACAAACATTTTGTAATCCTTCAATGACTAAAACCAAATATTCATTAGAAAGGAGAAAAAGGAAATGAAAGATGAAACTGCTCCTTACAATATAGGGATAACTAAGAAATTTCACAAAACTTTTAGTAGTTATTTTTTTGGGCTTTAACCTTTATATTAGCCAATTGTACTTTTTCGTTGTTAAAACTAAATTGCATTACAATATTAATATTGAAGTACTTAGGAAGATGCACGGCATTGCCATTCCTCTTCACTCTTGAGGAACCATACCACGCTCTTGAGCCGGGATCAAACATTCTTTTTCAAGAAATATTTATAACAGGTTCTCAGTGATTTGAGTGCCCATTTTAGTATTTTTTAAACAGTATTTTTCTCCTTTATTGACGAAAAAACGATACATTGATTTTATAAAATCGTTGTTCACTTAATTCTATATATTCTATAGTCGAAAAAAGACATGCCTATAATCTCATACGAAATTAATATGCAAATGAATATAACATGTCATTATTGCCCGCTGAATATGCATATTTATTGATAGACTCACTTATTCTTGACCATATCACTTTATAAGTCGATTTTGCAAATCAAGTACAATATATCTAGCATTACTCAGAATTATTTTGCAACCAACTCGAATTTAACTATCAATTTCAAATTGTTAACTCGTAGAACATTGCGTTGGATTTTTTATGAACATGACAGAAAAGGACAAACACCAAAATCCGTGCCAAATTTAGGTTTGCTAATTTTAATTTCGTTAAATTTGTCAAATTGTGTTAAAGCTGATATAGCTAGAACGAGTACCTAGAGGGGGGTGAATAGGTATAAAACGATTTTTACTTAAATCACACAATACTAGACAATCGATGGATATTAACAGCAATCAAAAGACTGAGAGAAGGGATAAGAGAATTGAACACAATGATTATAGTGGTTCGGCTTTAGTTTAAGCCTACGTCCACTCTTCCGCACTGACAGCCTATTGGCTGGATTTCACTATGAACAAAGAAGTGTTACAGCGTTGTTCTTCCTTGATTTAGTGGTGTAGATGATCTACCATACTTGCTCAAGATACCACTAAGTATAAACACTCTTTTGTGTGTACAATTTTGCTTTCGAATGAATCGACTAAATATCAAGGAACTTCGGACTGGAATTCGTCTATCGAGCATGCACCGAAATAGCTTGAATGTCTTCCTTTTATACTCCTTCATGCCATCATACCCGTTGGCACTTACCAAAGGAATTCCTCCAATCTACCCGTTGGACGGAATCAATTAAGGAGATCTTTCGAGCTATTAAAGGAACTTGACGATAGCCCATCAATCTGTTCGCCCATACAACCAGGGATCTTGGTTTCCAAGAATAGAACTTTCCAAGATTACTTCGTCAATCATCGGATCTTTGAATAGAAAGAATCCGTTAGCTTAACTCAGCCAGGATATCTTCTCCAAAGAATAGGACTATCTCCTTAACCAAACACCTAGGTTCTGAATAGCCTTTCGACACTTTGGATTAGAAAACTGTCAATGAGAATATCTTTAAGTCTTGAGTCTTGATGTCCAACCGTCTTCGACTCTAAACGAAAGACCGTAAAGGTCCGGACTAGACCGAAAGAAACGTTTTGTCGGCTTCAAAATATTCTGCGGGATTTCTCCAACAATCTCCCCTTTTTGATGGTGACAAAACTTTCTTGTAGATTTGAACAACTTTGACCTGCAAAATATTACTCAAGTAATATGGTTATCTCATAAGAATTAATAAAGAACAACCGAGACTCTGCATCCACGGGAAGATTGGTTAGTCCTTCACAGTAAAACCATATAACAATACTTGATGTAACTTGCAAGCATTCGGATATCAAAATCCACACTTAAATAAGACCAAGTCTCAAGTTCAAGCTTACAATAAGCACATAAAAGAAATAGAATTTAAAGTTCAGAGTTCAAAAGGTTCAGAGTTCAAAAGTTTCAAAGTTCAGAGTTCAAAGCTGGCTATTTCTCCCCCTTTTTGTCATCATTAAAAAGGTGAGAAAGTAGTCAATTTTGCTTGGGAATGCGAACGATCTAGAAATCTCTCATGGATTGAACTAATCCTTCCAGCCTCTTCAAGTCTTCCCTTAGATGAGCTACCTCTTCTCCTTTGGCATTGGCTTGAATTTGAAGATAGAGATCTTTGATCGATCTTGAAGGGAAACAGAAGATGCCTTTCCAGCATTCTACGGGACTTGAATTTCACAGTCAAAGCATAGATTTGACCACGCATTTCCCGGAAGGATATCAAGTATGCGACGAAAATCTGCCGAATTATCCGTCGTGTGCGACATTTGCTCTGTCGATGGAGTAAACGCAGACGAAGGATCTTCTGAAATCGCGCAGTTTCGATGTTGATGTATCATGACCTTCTCCAAGCTTTTGAACATCTTCACGAGGAACAGATGTAGACTTTCTATGCTCAACTCCTCCCCCTGTTTCTAATGCTTCTCCCCCTGTTTCGAAAGCCTCGGATGGGAAAGAATGAGGGTCAATCTCTGTAGCATCTTGAAAATCTTCATCTTTATCTGCAGAGTTTTCTTTGGCTGCCTCCTCTTCTTCTTCAACTTCTTTCTCTGCTTCTTCTTTCTCTGTCGCTTCTCTCTCTTTCTCTTCTTGCTCTGCTCTTTCTTTCTCCTCTTCTCTGGCCTTTTCTTGTCTCTCTTCTTCTCTCGATTTTCCTCTCGCTTCTTTCTCCTTCTCCCGACGTTCCGTTGATTCAGATACAGAACGTCTTCTCCTTATTAATGCAGAAATAGTGCAATCTTCCTCTTCTTCTTCTTCTTCATCCACCAAGAGTCTCCTCTTTTGCTTTTTGGATGGTGGATTGATTTGCTCCTTTCCTTTCCTTTTGGATGCCGAAGGTCTTGGAGATTTCATTTTGAACTTGCTCCATTTCCTTTTCAAGTTCTTTCAGACGCATTTTAGTCACCATTTGCAGACCCACCACCATTTTATCACATGGTCGAACACACAGAGATTGTGGGGGCTCAATATTCAAGTGTCTGAAGATCTTGGTCACAAGACTTGCATAAGGTAGTTGTCCCTTGTCCTTCACTATTGCTCTATACATGTGAAAGAGAATGATGTGAGGAAGAGAGAATTTCTTCCCTTTGATGATTGCATACATCAATTTTGCCTCCGAATTTGACACATCTATCTTTGATGTTGATTTCGGCCTAAGACGATTGATGACAATTTTGTGCAGCAAAATGTTGATAGCACGCATTCTCGTGTAGACAATTTTCCCTTCATCTTGTTGCCTTTCACAAGATCCAGCATAAGACGAGCACTGAAACTTTAATCGGTTGATATGATCCTCTCTCTACTCCAATGATATCAGCCAACATGTCCACATCTACTATGAAGTCTTGATCTCGGACACTAAAGGACATTCTATTCGCATCCAAAAAGCTAAGATTCGAATAGAAATATGCAGATCGATTGAGCATATCCTTCAGTAGTGTCAGAGCAAAATTGCTCAAGTTGCAGTAGATCGAACTTCTCCCTTAAATTCACATGAATAGCATCCAGAAAATCAAAATCAACGCTTCTAGGGTTTATCACCCCTCTCTTCAACAGCTTGAAAAACAAATTCTCTTGTTCTTTGGATTTAAACAAATCCATCCTCTTTCCTTTCACCTTTGCAGCAACACCCAATCTCGGTTGAAAATCATAGAACATTTTATCATCGTCATTTCCATCGGAAGGTCCGTCTGTCCCGGCCACACGAGGATCACTGGGAATACTAGCAAGTGCTTCCTCTGCCCTTCCTCTAGGAGCAATTCCCAACTCCTCCATTTGTCGCAAAAAGATACTCATTCCCATAGTTCTTACTTTTGAGAAACTCATTCACGTGGTTCAACGGAGTTCCTATGCTTTTCAAAGCACGATAGAGTTTATAGATAAAAGAAGGTTTTTGTATTCTTACGGGCTCGCATCCTCGATTATCTCATCCTCTTGATGATGACCCGCACTTTGTGGGGTAGATGGAGAAGAATCACGTGCTGAAGAGCGAATCGGGCTCATTGCTTGTCGGATAAGTCATCTTCTTCGGTGAGATCAACATGGGTAGGACCCTCTCTTGCTCTTTGTGGTCCCCTGCTTGCAATCCTTGAGGACTTTCTTGAAGAAGACATCTTTCTTTGACACTGAGAGATTTCTTTAATCGATTTCCCAAGAAAAGTTGACAACTTTCTCGAGTTTGAACACGAAATGGAAACGAGATTGAGAGAAAAATGCTTTTCGAGGGTTTAGACGATAGAGAGAAGAAAAACTGTTTATATTTAGCTCCGTTTCAAAAGGAAAAACTAATCGGTACGAAGGAAAGTGAACCGTCGTATTTTTAAAATCAATAACTGCCATTTTTAATAGAAGTTATATTTTTGAAAAGACACGATTCCCTTTTTCTCGGTAATTATAAATTTGTTAAGTAATCATACCTTTTCGAGACAGAATAAAATAACAACTTACAGTTAATACCCATGAGTCTGAGTCTGAGTCTGAGAGTCGCTAGACTTTAACTTCCTCAAGCTTCAAAATGTTGAGACTGGAGCGAATAAAATCGAATTGATTTTTCTCCAAAGGCTTTGTGAATATATCCGCCAATTGACTCTTTGAATCAACAAATTGAATCGAGATTTCTCCATTTTGAACATGATCTCGATGAAGTGATGTCGAATCTCTATATGCTTTGCTCTTGAGTGAAGAATTGGATTTTTAATGAGATTTATTGCACCGGTGCTATCGCATTTGATTTATGTGCAAGAGTCTTCAATTCCAAAGTCTTGTAGCTATTGTTTAATCCACAGAATTTGTGAACAGCAACTGCCAATGGCTACATACTCTGCTTCTGTTGTTGAAAGAGCCACGGTGCTCTGCTTCCTTGAAAACCAATATACTGTCCTGTTTCCAAGTAACTGGCACGTACCTGAAGTACTCTTTCTATCAACTCTGCAACCTGCTAGATCTGCATCTGAATATCCTAGAAAATTAAAGTCTCCCTTCTTTGGATACCATAGACCAATGCTTGAAGATGAAGCAATGTATTTAATAATACGTTTTGCAGCACTGAGATGAGATTCTCTAGGATCGATTGAAACCTAGCACGAGATACAAACGCTTAACAAAATGTCGTCTAGAAGCGTAAGATAAAGAAGTGAACCGATGATACTCCCGTATAATTTTTGATCAACTTTCTTTCCTTCTTCATCTTTGTCTATCTTCAAGGAACAAGACATTGGTATGTTGGTCTTTTTGCACTTTTCAAGCCCAAATCTTTTGACAAGATCATTAGCATATTTTCTTGATAAATGAAAGTTCCTTCCTTCAATTGTTTAATTTGAAGTCCAAGAAAGAATGTTAACTCTCCCATCATACTCATTTCAAACTCATCCCGCATAGACTTAGAGAACTTCTTACATAGACTTTCATTAGATGATCCAAAAATAATATCATCTACATATATTTGAACAATTAAAAAGCTTTTGTTTTCCTTTTTGATAAATAAAGTAGTATCAACTTTACCTTTAACAAATCCATTTTGTATTAAAAACTTACCGAGTCCAGCCATTGTACCACGCTCGAGGTGCTTGCTTTAAACCATACAAAGCCTTTTCGATCACCAAGACGAGTCGGCTTCTTTGGGTCTTCAAACCCAGGAGGTTGTTCCACATAGACTTCCTCATGGATAAATCCATTCAGAAGGCACTTTTGACGTCCATTTGGAATAACCTGAAATCTTTATAACAAGCAAAAGCAAGCAACAATCGAATAGCTTCTAACCTGCTACCGGTGCGTAAGTCTCATCATAGTCTATCCCTTCTTCTTGCGTATATCCTTTGGCTACGAGTCCGGCCTTGTTTCATACGACTTTACCTTTCTCATTCATCTTGTTTCGAAAACCCATTTGGCTCCAATAACGGTTTTACCTTTTGGTTTAGGTGTCAATTCCCGGACATCATTAATGATAAACCGTTCGAGCTCATCTTGCATAGCTTCAATCCAGCTTTTCGTCGGACAAAGCTTCTTCTATGCTTTTTGGTTCAATTTCATAAATGAGAGCTACGGCACTAGACTCTTCACGCCTTTTGGATCTGTGCGAATTCCTTCATTAAGTTCGCCAATAATTAGATCTTTGGGATGACTGGACTTATGCTTCCAGTTACTGGTTGATTTATCTGACTGATGATCCATTTCTTTGCCTGAGTCTTCAAAAATGGTTTGATGCTGGTCTTCCTGAAATTGTGACGCCTCTTGAGTTGAAGACTTTGGAGAGGTTGGAGCAAGATCAGACTCTTCATGATGAGTCTGATTGGATTCATCTTGAACTGAGTCTTGAAATTTGACATTCATTGATTCCTCCACGGTCGACTCTTCTTGTTATAGACTCTGTAGGCTTTGCTTGATGAAGAATATCCAATGAAGATGCCTTCATCTGATCTTTCTTCAAACTTACCAACATTATCTTTTGCATTTTTCAATATAAAACATTTGCAACCGAATACATGAAAGTATGAAACAATGGGCTTCTTACCTTTGAATAATTCATAGGGGTTTTCTTTAAAATAGGTCTTAAAAAGACTCTATTAATAATATAGCAAGCTGTTGAAACACTTCAGCCCAAAATCGAGAAGAAATTTTGCTTTCAATTAAAAGAGTTCTTGTCATTTCTTGAAGAGATCTATTCTTCCTTTCCACAACTCCATTTTGCTTTGAGGAGTATATGGAGAAGAGAACATATGCTTAAATCCAGATTCATCACAGAATTTTGTGAAATCTTGATTTTCAAATTCACCACCATGATCTGTTCTTATGCTTGAAATAACACATCCCTTTTCATTTTGAACCTTTTTAGCAAATTTTTCAAAATATGAAAAGGTTTCGGATTTACTTGCTAGAAAAATACCCAAGTAAAGCGAGAGTAATCATCTACGATTACTAAGCAATATTTCTTACCTCCAATACTGGGTTCTGGTTGGTCCGAAGAGATCCATATGAAGTAACTGCAGTACATGATTAGTTGAGACATGATTTATAGACTTATATGAATTTCTTACCCTTTCCCTGAATACATGGAGTACACAGCTCGCCTTTTGATAAGGCAATTTGGGTAGACCACGAACAAGCTGCTTTGATGAGATTTTGGCTAATTGCTTCATATTAATATGCCCAAGCTTTCTGTGCCACGACTTGCTTCGTCTTGTATTGAAATCAAGTATTGCGATTCTTCGGTTTCACGTCCATGAGATAGATATTTCCATGCCTTCTACCCAAGAAAGACTGAGTAGAGTCTTTACTTGGTTCCGGAACATATTCCTTCTTGAAAGAAGATCTTAAAGCCGTATCACATAGTTGACTCGATCTTTGAGAAGATTATAATTGAGTCCTTCCACAAGAGAAACATTGCTTATTGTGAGATTCCCAATTTTCACAATTCCAAAACCCACAATTCTTCCTTTGCTATTTCCTCCAAATGAGACTTTTCCACCATTTACTTGAACAAGCTTTATAAAGCATTTTGAGTCTCCTGTCATATGTCTTGAACATCCACTGTCTAGATACCACTTTACCTTTCTCTTGATAGATACCTGTATTCAAAGAAATATCTCAAGTTTTCTTTGGTACCCACATTTTCTTGGGTCCTTTTGTGTTAGTAATATAAACAAGCCTAGCCCAAGTTTTCTTAACAGTTTCCAAACCATAGGACATTCTTTTTCAAAATGATCCGGACTTTTGCACTTAGAACACCTGAGAGCATCTCGACCTACAGGCTTTACAAAAACCTTTTTGAAATGATTTTTATAAGCTTCTTTTGAAGGTCTTTGCTTAATTCTTTCTTTTACTTTAGGAAAATCAATTAAGGGAATAGTTTCTTCTGTCATACCTAATCCAGACTTATTGAAATAAGGTCTTTGTACTTGAAAGAATTTTTCAAGTTTCTCGAGACCTATTGAAAATTTCTTTGAAATATTCGATGAGTCAATTTTTAAACGAGAATTTTCTTTCAAAAGATTTTCTTCATTTTCTTTAAGAGTAGAAACATTCATATCTAAACATTTAATTTTTTCTTTCAAAATATTTTCCTGCTGTTTTAAAACAGAGTTTTCCCTTTTAAGTTCAAAAATCCTTTTAAGAGAAGTCTTAAAACTTAAACACAACTCATCAATATACTTAGAAACCTTGACAGAATTTTGAAATTACTTACTTCAAATTCGCTGTCGAGTCGATTCGAGTTTGAGTCTCGAGTCTAATTGTGCCATCGTACACAAGTTGGCATATTCATCATCACTTTCTTCATACTGTATCACTCCGGGTTTCAGCTTTGAGAGCCTTTCGAGACTTTTCAGCCTTTCCTTTCTTCTTCTTTAGAAGAGGACAGTTCGATCGATGTGTCCCTTTTTCTTACATTCAAAGCAAACTACATCTTTATTTGCTTCATCATCATCGCCAGTCTTGGTCTCATTGTCTTTGAAAGCCTTGTCTCTTAGAGTTGAATCTTCTTCCTTTTCTATTCAACTTTCTGAATCTTCTTATCATAAGGGCAAGTTCCTCATCGTTCATATCGTCTTCAGAATCTGTAACATCAGAATCATCATTTGATTTTAATGCAATGGATTTCTTACCTTTTGGATCTTCGTCTTCGTTTATTCGTTCCACTTCATAAGACTGAAGAGTTCCAACCAGCTCATCAACAGATAGTGGCATGATTCTTTGTGTCTCTCTTATTGAAGTCTTTATGTGATTCCAATCCTTGGAGAGTCCACGCGAAGCTTGTTAACCTTCATAGAATCAGAAATTGGTTGACCTTGATTTTGAAGACCATTCACAATTTCAGAAACGACCGAACATGTCGGTTATTGATTCTCCGATCTCATTTTGAAGGCTTCATATTGACCGAGAAGAATATTGATTCTGGTCTCTTTCACTTGATCAGTTCCTTCGTAGGTGATATGTAACCTATCCCACTTCTTTTCTTTGTATCACAAGAAGATATTCTGTTATATTCAAGAGGTGACAAAGCACAATACAAAGAATATATTGTTTTTGCATCAAGAGTTTGTCTCTTGATTATTTCTTCCTGAGACATTCCGCTAGCTTCCATAGCTTCTTTTCCTCTTTCTGAGATAGCTGCAGCTTTAAGAATGATTCCTTTTTCTACAACGTCCCATTCCAGAGGATCCTTTGATCGCAGAAAAGCTTTCATCTTGTTCTTCCAGATGTTGTAATCCTTTCCATCAAAGTAGGGTGGTCTGGTATTGCTTTGCCCTTCCACCAGCCACCCGGTGCTAACATACTAGCCATGGATCTTTTACTCAAGTAAAACACTTCAAATAAAGTGAGTACACATGCTCTGATACCAATTGATATAGCTAGAACGAGTACCTAGAGGGGGTGAATAGGTATAAAACGATTTTTACTTAAATCACACAATACTAGACAATCGATGGATATTAACAGCAATCAAAAGACTGAGAGAAGGGATAAGAGAATTGAACACAATGATTATAGTAGTTCGGCTTTAGTTTAAGCCTACGTCCACTCTTCCGCACTGACAACCTATTGGCTGGATTCCACTATGAACAAAGAAGTGTTACAGCGTTGTTCTTCCTTGATTCAGTGATGTAGATGATCTACCACACTTGCTCAAGATACCACTAAATATAAACACTATTTTGTGTGTACAATTTTGCTCAGAATGAATCGACTGAATATCAAGGAACTTCGGACTGGAATTCGTCTACCGAGCATGCACTTTGAAATAGCTTGAATGTCTTCCTTTTATACTCCTTCATGCCATCATACCCGTTGGCACTTACCAAAGGAATTCCTCCAATCTACCCGTTGGACGGAATCAATTAAGGAGATCTTTCGAGCTATTAAAGGAACTTGACGATAGCCCATCAATCCCGTTCGCCCATACAACCAGGATCTTGGTTTCCAAGAATAGAACTTTCCAAGATTACTTCGTCAATCATCGGATCTTTGAATAGAAAGAATCCGTTAGCTTAACCCAGCCAGGATATCTTCTCTAGAGAATAGGACTATCTCCTTAACCAAACACCTAGGTTCTGAATAGCCTTTCGACACCGGATTAGATTAAAACCGTCAATGAGAATATCTTTAAGTCTTGAGTCTTGAGTCTTGAGTCTTGATGTCCAACCGTCTTCGACTCTAAACCGAAAGACTCAAAGGTCCGACTAGACCGAAAGAAACGTTTTGTCGCTTCAAAATATTCTGCAGGATTTCTCCAACAAAAGCTTGTCATCCCTCTAAAGTCATGTTGGTCTCCAAGCTGCAAACTGCTTCCACAACGTGTCTGTGGTTTTCCACTATTTCCTTACATGAAGAATCAAATAGCTTTGGTTTTGGTTTTTTTTTTAAAAAAAAATCGATTTTCCGCCAAAACTTAGGAGGGAAAAGATTATATTATAAATTCTAAAATATAACAGAAAATTTCACTCGGATATGCTTGTAAAACAATATGGGAGTTCCAAATAATTTGAGTTAAATGAAAATCTAACTAAATGAGCCACCGAATATACAAAACACAAAATAATTTCAAATAGCAAAGTCATACAAAACAAACAAAAATATGTATGTCTATCGAATTGGACAAATCGGACTTTTGAAACACTACTCACAAAGGTCATGCAAATCTACAAACTCGTGAGAATGACTGAAATGATATTGAGATCATATTTCTAGGACCAAATTATAAAATTCTAAAACAAATAACTGTCGCTAAGGAATGATTCGACACTCTATATTTAAGTACGTATTCAATTTCACAACCAGTGATTTGCTAAAAATTTGAATGAGACCACACAAAGTTGTGATGGAACGGCAAAATCGCAACCAGCCAAGTTGCCAAAGCAGCAGTGTGTACCACAGAACCACCACACACTCCAAGAGGCTCATTCCTCGTATGACAAAAAGTTGGACATGGAGATGTCATGGCCAGACATTCCTCCCACCCTGAAAACATTCACCTGACTCATCTCCATCCATCAGACCTCAAAGACTTTGTCCCCCATCCAAGGACATGAATATGGAGTGCAATAAACCCACCCACCTACTCTGACAGCATTCTCATGCTAACCACAGACTCACTTCTCATGCATTAATTAAGGGACCTCCCCAATCCCCTATATCATGCAGTGCAAACCGCTGGGCCGAGGCAATTCGCATGGAGCCACAGCCACTCAAAATGAAGAAAAATTTCCCAGCCACTCCACAGAACCCGGCCAGTGATTCTGATGGCATCGCTCAAGTCCATGAACAGAGCCTCGGGCTTCCTTCCAAGCTCATCACCATAGCCGATTGCTTCCATGACGAAAACTTCCATGGTACTAGCCAATTTTACATGATTCATGAAGTTAGCCGCAAGTTCTTTTGACATTTCATGTATCTAGAGGTGTCAAAATGGGTCATTGATCCATTTATGAACCCATTTATGTTTAAATGGGTCGTTAATGGTTCAATCCTATTTCCTAAAGCACTTATAGTGGGTTTTAATGGGTCATGACTGAGATAATTTTTTTTTTCTTTCTTCTTCCTCCGATCACCAGCACGGCGATGGCTGGCGACCGGCCAGGCAAAACTTGAGCTTGCCGACGTCAGCGAGCCGAGCGAGCTCCACGTTGCTTGTGGCCGACCCGATGACGGCCAAAAAAGAAGAAGAACAAAAAAGAAAAAAGAAAAAAGAAAATTAAAAATTATATTTTAAAAATAAAAATAATTAAAGATTTAATTTAAAAAATAAAAAATAATTAAAATTTGATTTTTTTAAATATTATTTTAAATTATAAAAATTGTCCATTAAATTTGCGTTATATAAAATTATTTTAACGATACCATTATATAATAAGCTTTCTTAAGTTTATTTAAATTGGTCGAGTATAGATTGGGTAGGGGTCGAGTTGGGTATGAGTCGAAAATTTTGTATTGCAATATATGGATTGATTTAGGTCAGACTATTTATGACCCGACCCAAACTCAACCCGACCCGACCCATCCGTTTAATGGGTATACATGTATCTTAATGGTACTCTCTTCCCTTGGCATGATGCAGGATAGCTGTTTCTCATGTCCCAGCAGATCTCTTCATTCAAGAAGACGACGTGACGTTCAATGTCCACAAGGTAATGACTCTAGAAAAGCACCTTAATTTTCATGTCAACATCAGACAAACCAGCTTCCATACTAGGCAATATCTTCATTAATTGAATAAATCACGATTAATAAAGACTAAATGCAATTAATTAAACTAATCGCAATTACTCACACTTATCGTAATTAAATTTAACTTAAATCATTCTTAATCTCAATTAAGACTAAACCAAGCTTAACTAAGACTAATCACTATTAACACTAATCTAGCCACCCCTAAACGCAATTAACGGCCTAATCAAAGATTAGGAAGTTAACTTATGGATTTTCGACAGTGGTAGGCTCATGGCTATGACAACGCGACGACGTCGAGAACGTGACAACCGTGGCTCAAACGGAGGCTCAACAACGGCAGTTCGGCAAAGATTGAGCTCACAGCCAAGGGGGAGGCTCGGCTTGGGTGGACAGTGGTTGGTGTGGTGGAGTCTCGGGCATGTTGGAGTGGAGCTAGCGGCGGGGATGAGCGTGTGGGGCTGCTGCTGTGGTGTGGAGATAACGGTGGTGAAGTCGCTGGAGTTCCGCCGGTGGTGGCTGGCGGTGATGGAGCGCGCTAGACGTGAGGTGTTGCCGGTCGTTGGATGGGTGGTGGTGATGGTGCAGCAGCGAAAATGAGAAGGGACAAAACCAGTGGAAGAGAGAATGGGGCTGGCGACGGTGATGGAATTGCGGGTGTAAGGGGTGGTGGCTGGGCGTGATGTGCAGCAGCACAATGAAAGGAACGCAGAACCAAAAACCAGGGGAGGGAAGGGACGTGAGGGAAGAAGTGAGCATGGGAAAAAGAAGAAGGGAATGGGCAGAAGGGGGGCTTCATGCGTAAGAGAGAGAGAAAGAAAGGCCAACCAATCAAAATTCTTGGGAAAAATATCTCAAATTTTTCCATCATCACACATACCTCAAAGTCTTCTATGCTCACCCTTGATCACCAAATCAAAATTTAACTCTAATTTCCCAAATTTAAAGCTTTTTGGGTAAAAAAAAACTCTAATTTTCATCCCCATCTGAATTTCCTTTCCTTTTTTTTTTGTTTGAAAATCATTTTTCCAAGAAAATGTTAGACTCATCGAAAATTTGCCGAAAGATGAGACGACATCCAATAAATAAATCGTGACACGCTCGAACGTTCAATTCCCGAAACCAAGTTAAATTTCGTGGTTAAAATCGATTGAACGCGACTTTAGTACGACCTAATCTATCGGTAGCTTTTAGGGGTTTTAGCGCGTTTGACCCATGGTCGATAATTTTCAACCCACATTTGTACGTCTCCAAATTGTAGACGACCCTTGGTTGTCATGTAATCGCAAGGGTTCAATTACATATCCCAAATATAATATCGATAGAAAATCAATTTATTGTTGTTTGACGCGAATATCGTAATCATACGGAACCACCCATAATTCGACTACGTACTTCCATCGAATCGACTTATATCCATTCGTTAATCGATTTATAACCGTATCGTATTGACCATTGCCGATTTTTATGGTCGAGTGGTTGGTTTCTGATCGAATTCTCTAGTCTGTCACGTTTATAACCCTTTACAGCCTCACCTAATAGATTAGTTAACTCATGAGTGATCGGTTTTGAGTAAATAACCATAAATGCGTCGATGAAATAACAATTTCATATATTCGAAACATGGGTCAAATTTCGGGATGTCACATTTTTCACAATACACAAAGAGTGGAAGTATTTGTATCACAATTGATAAGTTTGAGATTTTTTATGACACAAAAAATAATTTAAGGTATTTATATCACAAACGGAATTAGGATTTTTTATGATATTTGCCCCTTTTTATTACTTCAGATATTTCTAGTCGTGCTTTCTCTTCTTTTTTGTATTCTCCTCTTTTTTCTACCTCTTTTTTTCTCATTTTCTTTTTACTTTTCCTTAGTATTATCCAAAATTCTTAATTCTATTGTTTTTGTTATACATCCAATTTTTCAAAATGAATTTTATCATCCCGGAGATATCAAAAGAAAAAAGGGGTTTGTCTATTCTGTCCAAAAAAATGGGGCGAGAATCCACATTTGCTTGAACTAATTCACAAATAATTATTTTACGTCTTTAAGCACACATAGAGCATTTGATTACGCCTCAACGGAAATCTGATTATTGTGAATAACATATCAAAGCCACTTCACGGCTTGATTAAGATTATTAGTATTTTTGCTATTAGCATCAGTATTTTGCTGGTTCTTCGAAAATTAGTACATGTTTGGCTTTTGGAACGAATCCGATGTTTCTCATTTTCTCCTCTTGTTGTTCCAAATTGTTAATTAATTTGTATGACCATTGAGGACCCTTTTTACTTATTTCTTTTATTCCAATAGATTTTTTTTTTATTCTTTTAGTCTTGGGCTCAGTAGTTATAATTGTGTTAAGAAATTTTTCAAAATTTTTATTTGATCTTTTGTATGAATTCTTCCTTATTCAGTTTTTTCTGTTGATAATGAATTTTTACCAAATGCATTTATTTTTTCTTCAAATTTTTCCTTATCAGTAATAAAAGTATATCACAAATCTTATTTATCCAACTTGTCTAATTTTTTGTCAAAATTTTATTTAGAATTGGGGATGGAAAAAAAATTAGACCCTTCAACGATAGGGCCCATTCAAAAAAGGATAATGTATTTTAGGCAAGTATTATTTTTTATGTTCATCATTACACAATCTAGTTCTTTTTTTTGAATAAATCTACAGTAATGGATCCTTTATTTAGAGTTTCCATTCAATTTCTAAAATTTTTGCTCAAGTTGTTCTTTTTTTGGTCATTGGTGTAAATCCATTGATCATATAATTCATCAAAGGCTAGTTTTTCTCTTGTCAACAAACATTTTGTAATCCTTCAATAACTAAAACCAAATATTTATTAGAAAGTAGAAAAAAGGAAATGAAAGATGAAATTGCTCCTTACAATATAGGGATAACTAAGAAATTTCACAAGACTTTTAGTAGTTATTTTTTTTTTTTTTTTTGGCTTTAACCTTTATATTAGCCAAGTGTACTTTTTCGTTGTTAAAACTAAATTGCATTACAATATTAATATTGAAGTACTTAGGAAGATGCACGGCATTGCCATTCCTCTTGAGGAACCATACCACGCTCTTGAGCCGGATCAAACATTCTTTTTCAAGGAATATTTATAACAGGTTTTCAATGATTTGAGTGCCCATTTTAGTATTTTTTGCCCATTCTTATAGATACTTTCTAAATAGTATTTTTCTCCTTTATTGACAAAAAAAACGATATATTGATTTTTTAAAATCGTTGTTCACTTAATTCTATATATTCTATAGTCGAAAAAGACCTACCTATAATCGCAAAAGACCTGCCTATAATCTCACACGAAATTAATATGCAGATGAATATAACATGTCATTATTGCCTGCTGAATATGCATATTTATTGATAGACTCACTTATTCTTGACCATATCACTTTATAAGTCGATTTTGCAAATCAAGTACAATATATCTAGCATTACTGAGAATTATTTTGCAACCAACTTGAGTTTAACTATCAAATTCAAATTGTTAACTCGCAGAACATTGCGTTGGATTTTTTATGAACATGACAGAAAAGGACAAACACCAAAATCCGTGCCAAATTTAGGTTTGCTAATTTTAATTTCGTTAAATTTGTCAAATTGTGTTAAAGCTTGTCATCCCTCTAAAGTCATGTTGGTCTCCAAGCTGCAAACTGCTTCCACAACGTGTCTGTGGTTTTCCAATATTTCCTTACATGAAGAATCAAATAGCTTTGGTTTTGGTTAAAAAAAAAAATCGATTTTCCGCCAAAACTTTGGAGGGAAAAGATTATATTATAAATTCTAAAATATAATGGAAAATTTTACTCGGATATGCTTGTAAAACGATCTGGAAGTTCCAAATAATTTGAGTTAAATGAAAATCTAACTAAATGAGCCACCAAATATACAAAACACAAAATAATTTCAAATAGCAAAGTCATACAAAACAAACAAAAATGCATGTCTATCAAATTGAACAAATTGGACTTTTGAAACACTACTCACGAAGGTCATGCAAATCTAGGGACTCATGAGAAGGACTAAAATGATATCGAGATCATAATTCTAGGACAAAATTATACAATTCTAAAACAAAGAACTGTTGCTAAGGAATGATTCGACACTCTATATATAAGTACGTGTTCAATTTCACAACCAGTGATTTGCTAAATATTTGAATGAGACAACACAAAGTTGTGATGGAACTGCATAATCGCAAACCAGCCACAGTTGCCAAAGCAGCAGTGTGTACCACAGAACCACCATACACTCCAAGAGGCTCAATTCCTCGTATGACAAAAAGTTGGACATGGAGATGTCATGGCCAGACATTCCTCCCACCCTGAAAACATTCACCTGACTCATCTCCATCCATCAGACCTCAAAGACTTTGTCCCCCATCCAAGGACATGAATATGGAGTGCAATAAACCCACCCACCTACTCTGACAGCATTCTCATGCTAACCACAGACTCACTTCTCATGCATTAATTAAGGGACCTCCCCAATCCCCTATATCATGCAGTGCAAACCGCTCGGCCGGGGCAATTCGCATGGAGCCACAGCCACTCAAAATGAAGAAAAATTTCCCAGCCAGTCCACAGAGCCCGGCCAGTGATTCTGATGGCATCGCTCAAGTCCATGAACAGAGCCTCAGGCTTCCTTCCAAGCTCATCACCATAGCCGATTGCTTCCATGACGAAAAACTTCCATGGTACTAGCCGATTTTACATGATTCATGAAGTTAGCCGCAAGTTTTTTTGACCTTTCGTGTATCTTAATGGTACTTTCTTCCCTTGGCATGATGCAGGATAGCTGCTTCTCCTATCCCAGCAGATCTCTTCATTCAAGTAGACGACATGACGTTCAATGTCCACAAGGTAATGACTCTAGAAAAGCACCTCAATTTTCATGTCAACATCAGACAAGCCAGCTTCCATACTAGGCAATATCTTCGTTAATAAGGACCACAGCGTCTAAACTAGAGGTTCTGAAATATATCAGCTAGAATTTTCAAGCACCCTCTTCACTGGTCCAAAATCAGATCCCTTCTCAGCCACAATTGAACTGGGAACAGATCATCCTCGAGTTCATCGTCAGCTCCAACGGACTGTCTTCTAACACAAAGATAACTGCCATCTCGTATGTTCAGAATGGTGTTCAGCGACATTCTTACTTCCTGAGTAATGAACTTCATACGTTTATTGAGATTTTGTCCTCCAACATTGTCCAATAACCATTCTCTTTATACTGAAAATGAATCACCATTCCTTCTAGTCCGGTAAATTCTGCAGCTGTAGTGGTGCCCACAAACTCATAATAGTCATATTTTCTCTGAGGAAGGAGCTCACTCAAGACAGAGAACTTTTTTCTTCGAGAAGGTGTCTCAGTCCTCTTCCTTCCCAATAGAGCACTAAAGCTTAAGGAATAAGCAACCCAAACAAGGATAGTAGCTAATAACTTTTAAGTACTTCATTTGGGTTTATTCAACTTAACAATTAAAGTAAGAAAAATAAGAAAACGCCACCAAGTTGGTTAACATGATCAGGCAATCATATCCACCAAATCAAGCTTCACTTTCTTGATAGTAAGATCATTATCCGCATGTTCATTCACTAATAGTCATCTAACCTCCTTTTCTTCCCCTTGCCTGCAACAGTATCCCTTCATATCAAAGTGTGGATACATACGCCAACTAGACATTCAACCCTCAATATCGAATTCTGGGTACAATTGCAAGCTCGAAAACTTTCCTGGAGGATCAGAAACTTTCCATCTCATCCTAAGATTCTGCTATGGCCTCCCAATAGATTTCGGTCCCGAGAACATAGCTCAACTAAGATGTGCATCAGAATATCTAGAAATGACGGAAGAGATGGAAGATGGGAATCTGATCTCAAAGACAGAAGCCTTCCTCACATTCGTGGTCCTCTCTTCCTGGAGGGACACCATCATTGTTCTCAAAACATGCGAAGCTCTATCACCATGGGCTGAAAATATCCAGATGGTCCGAAGATGCTGCGACTCGATAGCTTGGAAAGCTTTCAGAGACTGCCAATCAACTGGAGAAGCAGTCAATGAAGAAGGCCCGTGGTTCGATGAAGTGGCCACCCTTCGCATCAATCACTTCATGAGGATTATGACAGCAATAAGGGCAAAAGGAACTAAACCAGAGACTATAGGCAAATTTATTGTGCATTATGCAGAAAGGCGTGTGGCGGGTATGGATACTGAATCTGAAGGACTGAGAGGTTATGGGTATAGCAAAAATGAGCTACAGTTTAGTGTTATTAGTCGGAAGGACAGAGGAGTTTTCGGGAACAGCAAGGAGCAAAGGACAATCATTGAGAGCATCATTAGCCTTATACCACCTCAGCAAGAAGCAGTTTCGTGTAAGTTCTTGTTAAAGATGTTAAAGATGGCCATCCTCTGTTCTGTCACGCCAGCTTTAGTTTCGGAGCTTGAAAAGCGAATCGGGATGATGCTGCAAGAGGCCACGGTGCAGGACTTATTGATCCCTAATTATAGGAGCGCTGATCAATCAAAGTTAGTATCATAATATCCTTTTGCCATCCTCAAACTCTTTAGAAAAATTCACGATTGAACAACTTTTAATTTTTCTCCTCTCAACCATTTTTATTGTCAAGCACAGTTCTCCCGAATGCACAATGCATGACATAGATGTGGTGCAACGCATCCTGGAATATTTCTTGATGCACGAGCAACAGCAACAACGGCCACGCAAGTCTGGGAAATTCAACGTCAGTAAGCTGTTAGACAATTACCTGGCCGAGATCGCAAGAGATCCTAACCTCTCAGTCACCGAGTTTCAGGTTTTGGCTGAATCATTGCCAGAGAGCGCCCGCACTTGCGATGACGGACTTTACAGGGCCATTGATATCTATCTTAAGGTCATAGCTAAGTCTCATTTCTAGTTTTTGTACTTTCTTAAGCGGCTCAAACTTAATAGTTGTATTCAATTTGCAGAGCCATCCTACATTATCTGAGTATGACCGCAGAAGGCTATGCAAGATAATGAATTGTGCAAAACTCTCGCTTGATGCATGCAACCACGCAGCACAAAATGAAAGGTTGCCCATGAGAACAGTCATGCAGGTAAATACTCGTTGTGAAATCCTGGGCTCAGTACTACCATTTGCTGCCAAAATTAGATAATGAAGGATAGCTAGTCTCCATCTCAGCCCTCCAACCAGATAAAACTCATCTAAACCAATTTAGTTTCTCCTAGCTTCCTTAGATCACATCTCCATAGAAGCAAAGTGAGAGGAACAGATGAGATTATGGCAATTAAGTCATCACTAACATAAAATATGGGTCTCAACTCATATATGGTCAAGAGATCCTTATCGCCACACTGCGAAAAACCAGAATACATGACCCTGTAAACAAGCATAGAACTTTTGATGAATGTGCCAATTTCTAGAAACTTGATCTACCATCCAGGAAACAGGAATATTGTTAGATTTTCACCAAACTCAAGCTGTCTTCACAACTCCAAAGGCTCGAGGCAAAAACAATAGCATACGCATCTTTTCATTGAACAGCAAAAACAAGGAAGATTTGCTAAAACAATGTCTACAGAAAATAAATAATCATCAGAAATTTTGCTCTCAAGGCAGAGATTAACCACTTAGTAAACCGAACCCCACACATATACTGACCATTTTGACCAAAATCTTAAAACCTAGTTAAACAGATAATTCGGAAAATAAATTTCATCTATCGATCTGTATGAAGAAATTTATCAGATATACAACACAAACTATCCAAAGCAAGCAACCATGCCCTAGAAGGGCCTACAAGTAATACAAAGATTGTTACTAATTCACACCCTTTCCCACCCCTTTCAGAGTTTTTGAATTACATCAATGCGCAAAATTAGTTGACCATGAAATAAAGTCATCATTATAAAAATCTTTAACATCCTAGTTGTATGATTATGTAGCTAACAATACAATATATATTTACCATCATCTTTGTCATGGGCAAGTGTCATATCACTAACCAAACCTTGGCAAGCCTTTTACAATTTTAAGAAAAATGCCCAAAAGGATTGCCTCCTAATCATACTAAAAGGTGATGTTAAACTTAAGGATACCAATCAAAGCTATGCAAATACCGAATTCCAATTATCTGATGGTCAATGTTACTTTGGGAACGAATTACCTAGAACATGGATTACTCATGAGGAAGAATAGACATCCAGCAAGACCGTGATGAAGAAGGATAGATAATCTGCAAAAGACCACAACCAAGCCTTGGCACTCACAATTTTATTTTCATTCTAAAATTTCTCAACTAAGAAAAAGCATGTGATACAGGTCCTGTTTTCCGAGCAACTCAAGATGAGAGAAGCAGTGCAAGGAAAGGAGCAAGAGCAAAGTGGCAACAACTCCGAACAAGAGGAAAACCAGCCGTCAACTGAGATAGAGATCAAAATTCTTCGAGCAGAACTTGAGAACGTCAAAGCCAAAATGGCAGAGCTACAAAATGATTACAATGAGCTTCAACAAGAATATGAAAAGCTCAACAACAAGCAAAGGAATGGATACCCTTGGAGTTCGGGCTGGAGAAAGATAAAGAACTCTTTTCATGCAAAACAAGAAGGGGATGAAATTGGAGATGGAGAGAATAGACCTACTCCAGCTAGGAGGTGTAGAGGCAGCCTCAGAAGGTCCTCCATGTCTTAGATCTCTAGACGAACAAACATGCTGCGCTAAAACGCAATGACCAGCAAACTATCCAGCATAAACATGTTGAATTCCACCATGGGCAATTTCTTTTCGCTTCAGTAATGCATAACTGTACAACACCTTCTACAGAGCTTTTTTTCTTCATTTTTTGTGTTCCTACTTCTAGGTACTTCTATCAGTGAAAGGACAGTGCACAAAATCCTCAGCCTACACCACCAACTTGATCTCTGATCTTAGAACCACATTGAGACTTGCATTGCCTATGTAGATGCTATAAATAAAAAGTAACCATGAGTACATATGGATGAATCTGAAGGACATAATAAATGAACAACTTTATCAACTGCAAAGCCAGCTTTAACAAAAGTCATACATGCACAAATTTCTCAACCTGACGTAATGCAAAAATGCAAAGGCTAGCAAAGAAAGCTCCAGCATTGCAATGTGTATATCCTAAACTTGAAGTTGCATGCCAATATGTCACACAGTGCAACAAACTAAATGAAGAAGCATGCCAGATGCAGATGAGACCAAAGACGATAGATATCTAATATCTTTTTTTCTTTTTATGAGAAGAGAGGGGGGAGCAAGCATAGATGAAGCCTAAACCATCCTCCAAACTTCATCAAGACAAAATAACCAGTACTAAACTGCAGTGAACCAGCCAAAACCATCCAGTGAGAACAAGTGTTTCTCCTAAATCTGGCAGGTTCCACACGTAGGGAAAAGAAAGCAAAATCAAGTAACATCTCAGCCGCGTAACATGCTAAATTGGTATGAGCAAATAAGAGAGGCCCTTTTGAAGCTAAACATCCCAATATGCAGAGAAACAACTTTTATCTATAGGCTCCAACAAGCTTCACATACAATCAGACAACAAAGAATCATGGTGAGAGCCAACAGAACATGAATTCAACAATCTTATCTGCTCTCCATGACCATCCCAAAGTGTAGACATCCCACATAAGCATTCATAACACTTCCAGTGATATCCGAAGCCAAAGATATTCACCGAATTCCCACGACAAAATATCGGACTTTGTCCATGGTTACCCCAAAACTACTACATATGGATTCACAGTCACCAGGGTAAAGAAGAGTTGGCAACAATGATTCAAAATATATCATTGAATGGAAGAAGAGATTATTATGAGAAGTACCAAATGCCACCAAGTTATGTTGTAAACCGATGGTTACTCTACTAACCACAACAACTGGAAAAAGTCCCAAGAAAATCCCAACCCCCCAAAAATAAAAAAAGAACACTTCTACCTACCAGACTTCATGAAACTCCAAGGGAACTTGGCACCACTCCCTCCTCTGACCCTCTCCCCAAACTCCTTCTCCCGCTTCCTCCTCTCCCGTTCCTCCCCGTCCAGCCAGTGCCTCTTCCTCTCGCCTTCCTCGACCATGCTCGACCCGCCCTTCTTGTTCGCGCTCCGCCTGTCCTCCTCGACGACCCGGATCGGGAACAGGTCCGGGGAGACCGAGAGCGGGCTCCGGAGCGTGACGTAGGCCTTCTTGTAGTCGGGCTTCGCGACCAGCAGCCCGCCCCGCTTCTTCTTCTTGCCCTCCATGTTGAGGGTCCGGACCTTGTCGACCTCGAAGCCGTAGAGGGACTCGAGGACGCGCTTGATCTCGATCTTGGATGCCGACGGGATGGTCTTGAGGGCGATCTCGGTGATGTTGGTGAAGGAGGTCGGCATCAGGAGCTTGATGGGCAGGTTCGCGAAGTGGACCACCCGTCGCCCCAGTCTGCTGCCCATTCTTTCTTGGGTCGGTCTCGGTTTGGCCGCTCGAGCTTCGCAGCTTGCTGGGCAGAATGGATTTTGAGGATTCTGCCAGGGAAGAGGAGCTGTGCTGAGGGTTTTTGAGGAAGACGATGACGATGACTATGACGTGGATGGGATAGATGGGCCGGGCTTGTACTGAATTGGGCCGTGTGTCAAAGGGCCCAACGGGTCCGGGTCAAGTGGACTTGTTTTGGTCCGGGTTAAAGATTCGGCCCATTCTCGCCCCACCGGTCCTTGTGATTGTGTAGTTAGTGCTATTAGGGCTGTGAATGGGTCGGGTCGGGTCTGATTGGGTCGGGTTTTGACATTACCTAACCCCACCTGAATCATAAGACAAAGTGTTTCAACCCGACCCAACCCGAACCGAAAAGCACAATATCCAAAGCAATAATTCAGGTCGGGTCGGGTCAGGTTTTGGGTTTTGGGTTTACCCTCCTCCCTTCACCACTTCTTTATCGCCCCTGAATGAACGCCATTGAAATTTGGTAAAAAGATCATTGCTGTATGGTGAGGTATTGTCATACAATACTAGGTAAGATATATCGGTGAAACAGAGCTATGCAAACGTAGTGGGATTGTAGAAGTAAGGAGTTAAGTGAACTTGCTAACATATAATAGGTACCATCACCATGGGAATTTACATGTAACTCTGCAACAGAGCTATGTAACTAAGAGGCTAAGAGCTAATGGACTTGGCTTGAATCTAACATAGTACGTCCAGGTTGCTCCATTAAGTCAAATATTAACTCTTACCCCCAGCCACAATAACGCTAGAGAGTTTGCAAGCCTGGATTAGGAGCGATCGAGAGCAGAGAACACTTGTGTTGTGAATAAGGAAGAGTTTTAGATTTTCACCAGCAAACATCATGGGACAGATTGAATCCATTTCTTTGATCCATGCCTTATATGAACTACAGTTTTAGCTAGCAGCTTCAAATGAAAGTTGTTAAACTAAGAACCAATAACTTTGGAACCATAAATAAGTGTGACAGCAACGGTCATTCTAGTAGCCTATGATTTGGACAAATTAAAAACCTTCCCATATAATCTACAAAACCAGCGAATCTACAAAAAATTCAAATTAGCTTGCAATATTTAATTGGTTAAACTGTCGATAGCGAAAGTCTTCTTCCTGCTAGTCCTACTGAGCGAATATAAGAGGCAACAACAACAGCAAATGAGAGAGAGTTCCAAAGGACGTGTGAAGAACCTGGTGACCCATCTTGGATTCTCTCCTCAGCTAGTTGCTCCAATTCTTCTCTTAGGGTCTATTTGGCAAGTTGCCAAACAGTGAAAATTTATGTTTTTTTGTTCCTGGGAGTAAAATTGGAATAGAAATCCGTTTGATAAATTTTTTATTTTCGGGAATAAGTAAAAAAAAAAAAGTTGATTATTTATTCCCAGGAACAACTCCGAATCAAACTAACCGATTTTTTTCTATTTTCTCTTCTTTCTTCTTGTTCTTCTTCCCTCTCTCTTCTTCTTCAACCGCTGCTGCTACTACTACCCTCCGCTGCCACTGGTCGCGGGAGGCTCGCATAGCCACTAGCGAGGCTCGGCGAACGAGGCACGGCCTTGCCGAGGGCCGGCAACGCTCCGGTGAGGTCGCCGACCCTTGTCTGGCCAGTCTCCAATCATCCCAAGGCTAGCAACGGGCAACCTTGAAGAAGAAGAAGAAGAAGAAGAAGAAGAAGAAGAGAAAGAAAGGAAAAAAAGAAAGAAGAAAAAGGAAAAAAGTAATAAAATTACTTAAAAATTAAAAGAAAATGTTTGAGGTTGAAATTTTGAGGATGGTGCCAAATGCAATTCTATTCCGAGAATTGAAATTTTGAATAGTTACCAAACGGTTTAAAATGCTTAAAAATTATTCCTAGGAACAGAATAAAAAAAAAATCATTTCTGATCAGAAATTGTTCTAGGGAATAGAAGCGTTACTAAACATGCCCTTAAAGTATCAACATACTACAAAACCAACATGACAACAGCATTGTAAAGGTGAAGAGATGCATCTAGCACTTCAATGAACAATAAGGAGTAGAACTGAGAAAGTCACTAACTAGATGAACAAACAGAGCACACTTAGACTAACTTTTACGAAGGACACCAAGATGTCCTAAAGTAATCATCTCTCGTGAGACACAATTCATAGAGGTGAACTGCAGTACGTATCATTGAACTGGTCTTTATTTTCTAGATTTAGCACTTGTTTGGAACTTTGATATATCGCAATTTAGTCATCCCATTTAGTTTTCCTTTTCGACTTGTTTAATATGGGAGGAACTTATTCTCTGCCATAATGATAATCATAGATAATAGAATGCTCTTTTCTCCACTATAGACATATCCAATTCCATAAGATTAAACTAAAGGTTCATAACCCATTCTAAGTAATTAGTCAGTGCCATAGAGGCGTGCAACAAGACGAATCTCAACTTCCTGGGTACCCAACAATCCATAAGATGCACCGAATGAAACAACATGGAACCATCAACAATATCATTCAAGAAAAAAGAACACCAAATGAAGCAAACCACGTCAGGAATCATCACAATCATCGCGGCACAAGAAAACATGGGAAAACGTAAGCATCTAATCATAATGTTGGTCGCAAGAAGCACGGAATGAAACTCGACCTCTCCAATATTGTGGCAACCAATTACTGAGTCCACCTTAATATACATTGCAAACCAGACAACATTAAAAATCATAGACAAATCAATAATCTGAAAACCCGAACGAGAAAAAAGGAGAAAAGAGAGAAGAAATCTGGCGTGTTAAAGTCAACAACCGCGAAAATAATCAAACTTTTACCTTGGACAGACACGAAACCTGAGCCCATTCCACACGCAAGGATGCGAAGCTCATGAAATTTAGTCAAAACCGAAGCCCAAAATGGAGAATACAAAGAGGAAGGGGAAAATGTGAGACCTTGGCTAGAGAGAACTCATCGTTGGGGATAATCACCTTGCAAGTAGACGCAGGCCGAGTGGAATCGGCTGCTCTCACGATGAACGCAAGCTTGCGATCACGAGACCAAGTAGCCTATCGCCAGCTGAGATGGGCGGCCTTGATCGGGTGCAACGACGCGGGTGGAGGAGAGAGGGAGCATAGCGGTGGCCGCAAATGCTGAACCAGTAGTCGTGAGTGCAGGCATTGATGGTGGCAGAACCCTAGAATGTAAGGAGCAAAGAAGAAGACGGCAACGGAGTCGACGAGAAGGCGTGGTCATGGATGGCAACGGAGTTGACTAGAAGAGAAGGCAAAGTCGATGTCGATGTGTGATGAGGAGTGTTCGAGTGAGATAAGAGAACGTGTTTGTTTCATTGTTTGGAGTCAATAATGGCCAAATAATGTTCCGACTCTAGCCCAACCCAAAACGTGTTTATTTATATGTTTTATAATCATTATCCGAACAATATTAACATCCAAAACATGTACTCAACTTTTTTCATGTTCAGTTCATGTTTGGGTCATGTTTAGGTCGGGTCGGGTCGAGTCAGGGGGAGGGGACATCTTGCTGGTGTGTTTGGCCTTGGATGAGGATTGTTTGTATGAGATGAGAGAACGTGTTTGTTCCATTGTTTGGAGTCAATAATGTGTTTCGGGCTGAACAATGTTTTTGGGACACCCTAGTTGGGGGGTTTTTGAGCATGACAAACACGATGACGTGGAGGGGATAGGTGGGCCGGGCTTGTACAGCATTGGGCTATGAGTCTGAGGGCCCATGATTTTGTTTCAGTAATGGGTCTGGGTCAAGTGGCCTCGTTTCTGTCCGGGTTAAAGATTCGGTAAAGGCCTGGCCAGCCAGGCCCATTCTGCCCCACGCCACCCCCCCGGGCGGGGCCCGCCACAACCCTACTAGTTGTAGTCGTAAAGTTAGTGCTTTGGTCAAATTCACGTGACCCGGTGGTGCTATGGTTAGCCGGAGGGCCTGGCGCTAGCGGTGCAAGGAATCTGTTCAATGGGAATAGCCCTTACTATATTACCGACAGCATGACTGCATGCCTGAATGAATATAGTTGGCACAAGGTGAGTGAGTGACAACCAATCAAATTTAGATGGATGGACTGAATTGACACCAATACAAAAAGATTTATCACTGAATTGATTTAATTAAAAGATTTTGGACTAAATTGGTAATAATATAAAAAAAAAATTTGGAACTAAATTGGTCTAATTGAAATGTTTATGATTGAATTGGTACAAATATCGTAAGTTTTATGACTTTTTTTGTAATTTTCCCGATTATTAATCACAATTTATATTTTATTATTATTGTTGTTGTTGTTGTTGTTGTTGTTGTTGGTTTTGAATTATGCTACGTTAGTGTCATCCTCCTACTTGTTTCTGTTGTGTCTTACCTTCACATTATTGCATTTAATGTTGGCCTCGTTCGTTTCAGTATTCTTTCTTGAGAAGCAGTTATGCTTTCGCCTTCAATAGCTTCCTATGAAGCAAAATTTTAACATCGTTTTAGCAAACTGATAGTTGAGCATGATAATCGTGATCATATTTAATAAATTAATTATTGAATGAATAAACAATACGTATCTTGTTAAATTAAAAGGGAAAACAAACAATTTAAAAGCATATATTACTGATGTATAAACTATTTATATTTTCAAGTATATTACGTTTTGTGCTTTTGTTAATGTTTTTTTTCCCCACAAGTGTCGAATATCATCTTTGTCGACCAGCCTATTGGAACCGGTTTTAGTTACTCCCCTAATGAGCGCGACATTCGGCTTGATGAGGATGGTGTTAGCATTGATTTGTACGACTTCTTGCAGGTATACATGAGCTCATTGATCATAATTTGTGCACTGGATTAACTACTTTTGTTTTTACGGACAACCCAATTTTTGATTGAGTAATTTTCAAGTTAAGAATTCAAACATATGATGGACTAATCTCTCGCTGCGATGTTCAACTGTTCTTTACAGACAATAAGCAACTTGCTGCGAATGATTTTTACATAGCCGGAGAGTCGTACGCTGGGCACTACATTCCCGCTTTAGCTACTCGTATTCAACAAGGGAACAAGTTTAGGGAAGGAATTCACATAAACCTGAAGGTACTTTTATGTTTGTATGGTGATTTCTTGCTATGATATATTAACTTGTTCTTTTTTTGACATGGTTAACTTCGGAATCTCGATCAGGGGTTTGCAATTGGCAATGGCCTAACCAATTCCGGGATCTAGTATGGAGCTCTAAGGAAGAGCTTAATCAAGCAGAATGATAAAATTGGGATTGACAAAATGTTCCCAGAATGCAAGGAATTGGTTCGACAGCGTGGTATCTTTTTAGGCCTAAATCTCTGTTTATGCTTCATAAAAACATTCGAGAAGCTCTCTCTTTTCTTTCTCTGAAAGCAGAGACTTTAATATTAATCTTTGCAGAGAGGGGGGGCGAATGGTCTTGTGGGCTTGCATTTCCCGAGCGTGAAAGTATTTACAAAGAGCTCAAGAATATTATAGGGAACAGATATGTACAATAGCGATAGTCTACTTTTCCCTTGAAATAAGCTTTCCCAAATTAACGTCCGATTACGGTGAATTGACATGTTGATGATTGGCCCGCAGGAATTTGATATTCGAAAGGAATGTGGGAGCAATTGATACGACGGGTTCTCAAGAGTGGAGACCTTCCTGAACATAGCGGAAGTGAAATATTTATTAGGGGCCGAGAATATAGAGTTTAAGATGTTTAGAGAAGGAGTGTTTAATGCTATGCATGGGAATATAATGAAGAATCTCACAGTGGGTATACCTGCGCTTCTTGCGGACAGGCTGAAGGTGCTCATTTATGCCGGTGTGGAGGATCTCCGCTGTAATTATATTGGTATACCCCGATCTTACAAGTTGGTAGACATTAGATAGAATTAAACGGAACATTACCTGGCGAATGACATATGTCTTTCCTGATGTTTATTTGAGCAGGAATCTTCGAGTGGGTTGAAGACATGGAGTGGTACGGTCGAGCCGACTTCAAAAAATCTATAATTGCTCCATTTGGCGTTGATGGTTCCGTGGCAGGATGGGGAAAAACACATGGAAGACTTACTTTCTTGACGGTCTTTCTTTCTCTCTCTCTCTCTCTCTAATAGAAGCACAACATACTTTAAAGATGAGAGAGGCGAATTATAAGTTCAATTCTGGCCCGTATGATGAATTGCAGGTTAATGAGGCTGGGCACTCTGTTCCGATGGATTAGCCGAAAGTTGCTCTACAAATGATACAGAGCTGGATGGCAGCTGATGTCCCCATGGCTGGTGTAGATGATGGGCGTGCTACTTATTGAAAAGAGAGTGCCAACAGTACCCGACATTCGAAGCTTGTTCATATCTAGAAATACAAGATACAATATGAGTGGGAGAAAAATGGGAACGAAAGGCGAAGAATGAAAGAGTCATTAGTTTAAGTTCATCTGCCGCTATAGATTTATAAATGATAAATTTGTGTGTCACATTTCAATGTTCGTTATATCGATACAAACTTCTCTTAAAGTGTAACATACTTACCAGTTTGCCTTGCATAACTTCTTTTTTTTCTCTGGGTCGAAATTCCTGCATAACTCGGAAGCATGATTCCTTAGTTTGGCACATAACTCAAATGCGTGTTCAAGTTGATCTCTTTGTGACGGCCTAGGGGGCAGTGCGCGGGGAGAGATAGTGGTGCATTCGCACCTCCGTCCTCGGACATTCATAAGGAGGGGACACGTCCCTTGTCCCACATCGCTTAGTGAGGGTCCAATGGGGCTCAAAGTGGACAATATAAGTATAGTGGCGGATTTAGAGAATTACATTTGGTATCAAAGCGATTCCTGACAACATGTGAATGAAACATGATGACATGAAAAATAGGCTTGTATAAGTACATGAAGGCTGCCTCATCATGTCTATTTTAATGGAGCAAGAAAAGGTTGAAAATCGAGTTGGAACTTTGGTGTGAATCTTTATTATCTTTACGAAGAAGATATAGGAAAGGCATTGAAAGGGACACATGTACGTAATAAGGGTGCAAATGATAACTATTTTGGCAAGAAATTGATTTTCTAACGAAATAGATTTTTTTTTTTAATTTCTATTCCTAGATGAGTTTCTAAATAAAAATATGCGTTTAATAACAACATAAAATTTCTCTCCTTAGGTGCCGGCGACGGTGGTGGGCGGGCGGATGGTGAGCGGGCGGTGCGGATGGCGAGCAAGTGGGCAAATGGCGGGCGGTGGGTGGGCGGGTGGTGGGCGGGCGGGCGGTGGGCGGATGGCGAGCGGTGGCGGTGGATGGCGGGCGAGCAAGGGCGGATGGTCAAGGTGGGCGGCGGGCGGGCGGATGGCGGGTGGTGGGCGGGCGGATGGCGGGCGGTGGGCGGGTGGATGGCGGGCGGCGGTGCGCGGGCGGATGGCGGGCGAGTGGGCGGTGGGCGGTGGACGAGCGGATGGCGGGCGGGTGGTGGGCGGGCGGATGGCGGCGGTGGGCGGCGGATGGTGGGCGGATGGCGGGCGGTGGGCGGGCGGATGGCGGGCGGGCGGTGCGCGGGTGGATGGCGGGCGAGTGGGCGGTGGGCGGTGGACGAGCAACTAGTGGGCGGGCAGGCGAAATGGCGGGTGTTGACACTTAAATTTTGGTAATCAAGTCATTGATTTTTACATAAAAATTAGGGATTAATTTTAATCCCTAAAAAATGCATCAACAAATAAAATGAAAAAAAAAAAATGGAAAATAAAGGGATGATCAATTATGCATGGAATGTGAGAATTCTAACTAGCTATTATTCCTTCAATTAGATATTTAATCTTGGTAAATGTAGAGCTGAATTTCCAGCCAATGATAAAAAATCAAGAGAATAAAAGTCAAAATGGAAACTAAATCCAAAACCGGTGAGGATAATGGCTAGATTGATAAATTAAAAGGAAAATATCAAAGAATTATACTTATCAGGGCTAAAATTCAGTAATCTCCACAATTAAGGAAGCGTGGCTTCGAACTTTCTAAAGATAAGTGGAAGTTTTCTTTATAAAAGATTGGCGTGGAAGAAATTCGAAAGGAGGGGAATAATTTGAAAATTTTTTGGGAAAAGGGAAGAGGCCTTCTTCGGTTTTAGGAGATAAAGAGAGGAAAAGAGAAAAAAAAAAATGAGAGAGGGGGAAGTGACCGATCCGCCAGCCACCACCGCGCCTCCGCCGCTGTCACTCCGCCACCGCTACTCTACCGGCGTCTCGCCCGTAGCCAGAGATCCCCCTTGCCCGCGAGCCCGCTTCGGCCCCCAGACACCATTGTTGTTCGCGTCCTCAGGAGCAACGAAGCCACTGACCCACTCTGTCTGTGATTTGCCCAGACCAGCGCCGCGCCTCCATGCCGATCGTCCACCGCACGATGGCTGATTTTCCCTCTGCCCGAGCTTCACCCTCCGCTAGACGCTTGACACCTACTGTCACCAACGTCCGCACCCGAGCATCCCCATCCGCCTACCCTCAGCGACGCTCACGCCCGCGACCTGCCTTGACACCTGCAGGACCTCCACCGCAGTAACCTGCGACCTGCAACACCCGCGAGCCCCCTCTCTGCTCAACCCGAGCGCCAGCCGTCGCTACTGCCAGTCACCGCCACTCGGTGGCCCTCGCTTAAGTGACCACCAGCAGCTCGCTTGAGCACCGCCACTGCTGCTGCGCCTCCCTCCGCCAACAGCCTGAGCTGATCGCCGCGCCTCTGCGCCCCTGCAGCAGCCCCCGACGCCAGCCGCCGGCCATCCTCCGCTTGGCACCGCCCATCGCCGCCGTTCCTCTTTTTTCGAATTTCCCCTAGGTAGTTTATTTTTCATTTTTTTATTTTATTATCATTTATTTATTCATTTTAAATTTTGTTATTATTGTTTAAGTTAGAATATGGTTTGTCTTTTTTTTTTTTTTTTATAGTTAGAATATGGTTTGTGAATGTTAATATTTGTGACTATCCGTGGTGGCGGCATAGTGGTTAAGCACAGGTTCCTTTCGAGAGAGGTCCTGAGTTCGACTTACGCGGGGCAGCAAGGGTGGTGGTGACTCTACCCTTCTTTAATGTTTACCCCGCCGCGAAGTAACGATCGAGGCGGGGTTTTCTAGGTAACAAAAAAAAAAATGTTAATGGACATTATTCTTCATTCAACGGTTTCGTCCATCATGAGCATTGTAATCATAGTCCGAGTTATCTGAGCTATGGACCCTTGCTAGATAATAAGGGTAGTGGTGACTCTTCCATTCCTCAATGTTTACTCCGCCGCGAAGCAGTGATCAAGGTTTTTTGGGTAACAAAAAAAAAAAATGTTAACGGACATTGTTTTTCATTCAACGGTCTTGTCCATCATGAGCATTGTAGTTATAGTCCGAGTTATCTAAGCTGTGGACTGTTGCTAGACAATGTTCATCATACTTCTGTTCAAGTGCTTCAAGGTCTTCTGATGTGAGGATCTAGTTCAGCTGGTGTGTTGTGGATGCGGATGCTTCATGAGCCTAGTGGGATGCTTCTTCCTGAGCCCAGTCTATATTGTCATCATCTGTAGTGTCGACAGGAATGCTTAGCTCTAGCCAATTGGATGGTTGTGCATAAAAAGATATGTTCATGTTCTGTGATAAGGACAAATGTTTTTAGTTATAGGGGTATTGAGAAAGAAGACCTCCCCATGTAGCATAGGGGTCTTGAGAGGACTGAGCAATGTCACTTGTGTTTGTCATTCTATACTCTTGTGATGTATGTTCCTGGGATGATGCAGTTTGTCTGAATTCTTCAAGTGCTCCCTTGGCTTCTGATGTTAGGTCATAATGATCAAATGCAGTTGATATATTATAATTCCATGCATCTGGAGCAATGCATTTGTTTTCCTAGTATAGGATTTTCTAGAGTTCTCGATATTGGTGCTCACAGCAATCAACAAGTCTTAGATAATATTTGTGAACTTGAGCCTCTATATTGTGTGTAATAGGTCTATAAGATGAGGTACCTATACTCAAGGGGCTTTGACGATGTTGCCATTATTAGTGGAAAAAGCCCATGGCCTTCGAAAAAACATAATGGTATGGACTTCAAGATTTGGCTGTGTAGTTCTCAATTCCTTTTCTAAGAGCCATTTCCAGTGAGTTGGAGGATAAAACCAATTAAGGAAATTTAAAAGATTTTTATTACTCTCATTTTCAATCTTACCTCTTCCGAGTCCAAATATCCTGGTGAGGTTGGCAATGAATCTTCTGGTTGTAATTTCAATAGCTATTAAGTACTTATTTGTTAAGTACCACAATAACCATCGGAGTTGATCAGGAAAATATCTTCCTTTCGCATCAAGGGATGTATGAATGGATAATCTGCATTTAATCCAAAAGGATAAAGAATCGAACATTTATTGAATCTGAATAGATTTGTGTGGCATTGCTACATGAGTTTATCTAGATTTTCAGTAAGACTATCTTTTTGGATTTGCTCGATGATCTCCGGAGGGTATTGCCAGCTTGGTCAGTGTTTGGCTTTCTTAATCTTATACTTCTCATTGTGGTGAGTAGTATAGAAAGCATGCCTCATGATGTACATATTGATTTTAGTTGCTGCTTTTGGTCTTGACAGGAAATCAGCAAGTACATTCTTTTTTTCAGTAATGCGTTTGGTCTAAAAAAAATATTTTGAAAACCATTCAGCCTATCGAAGCAGTTGAAAATTTGGAATCTGTTTCTGTTTGAATTTAGTCATATGAGGGAAAGCCATATCCAATTCTACTAGGAAGTGATGGCCAATAAGATGGAACTCTAACTTTTTTATTTCATTTTTCATTGCCAAGATTTTTTTGAAAGTGGAATGATAATACATTTCTGTTTGAGAAAATTTTTCACTTTTATAAGCACACAGATGCCTCTTACCGTCAATTTCTTCAAATAGGATGGCGATCCAATATTCATCACTAGCATTAGTCCGGAGAATTCTCTTTCCTGTTGATGGGATTTGTAATGGAGAAAGAGTCTGCATAATCTCATTGAGTTCAGCAACTGCATTAGTTTGTAATTTTCCCCCACATGTAACAAATATACGCCATACTAATTTTTTGACCACGAAAAATCCTAAATTGATATGTTTATAACAAATTTAGTTCAAATTAACTTTTTGATCATAAAAATACTAAAGCAATTCATTTATAACTAATTTACATTTTGTTAGTTTCCGTTAAATTAGTTTTATATCATATAAAAATCATAAATTGATACACATATGATTAACATAGTTACCATAAGTTAATATACTTGTCAACTATCGCGTGCTAGCACTTTGGTAATAAATTTAACGGAAACTAATGGGGTGATTAGAAATTTTTAACCATCAAAAAATTAATTTGAAATAAGTTTATTAATGTATCAGTTTGGTCGTACTTTTTCTCGTGGCATTAAATCATATTAAAATGTGACAATTTACAGGTAAATAAAATATTAATTTCCGCGGGGTCTCCGTGCGGGGCTGCGCGTGGTGAGGGTAGGTGAAGCGCAGGAATCAGGACAAAAGAGACAGAGACATCTGCTGCGCTTTTGCCGATGCGGTGTGCGCTCGAAACTCGAAGTCTGGATCCGCCATCAAATCTCGCAGCGAAAGGTCAGAAAAAAGCCAAGCCTCTTCTTTTTCTTTGTTTAAAAATTATTTAGAATTGTACTGAGCTGATTTTTTTTTGGGGGTCTAATTACTGATCAGTAATAATTTTAAATGGTACTCTTGCCTTAGATCTAATAAATTAAGGATTAATAGCACAAACAATCTCAAGTTGATATATTTATAATAAATTCATTTAAAATTAGTTTTTTGAACATAAAATAATTCAAAACAGATACATATTTAACGAATTTGACTAAAAGTAATTTTTTAACCATTAAAAATTCCAAATTAATATGTTTATGATTAATTTATTTTTCATTTAATTTCATTAAATGAAAAATCACAAATTGAAACACCTGTAACAAATAGAGGGTAAAACTCAAAACCGAATCTGTCATGTGTCGCCTAATTTAGCAATTCTATGGTAAATTTAATAAAAATTAACGAATGGTAAAATTATCAAATGTGTACGAGTTTAAGATTTTTGATGGCCAAAAAAAATTATTTTTGGATAAATTTATCATGATTATATCAGTTTGTAATTTTTCGTGATATTAACTTATGAATTAACGATTTTATGCTTTGAATAAGGGATCACAAATAAGGGTTTTCTTTTAATGGTCATGCAATTAATTCGGTGAGATGACATCGTAGTAATCAAATATCTTCATTTGTAGCATTTATTTGGCTTGTCCAAGACTTTCGGTAAGAAATAAAGTGAGCAAATCAGAGGTACTCATCTCCTTTTTTCTTTTTCGTTACCAAATCGATGCCTGTACATGATCAAGCCAAAATTGGGAAAAAAAAAAATAACAAAGAAAGATAAAAGAAAATAAATTATGTAATTAAGGAAGCGAATTCCAAGTTGATGTAGTTGGGAAACATTTAATGAGAATGAGATGTATGTAGTTATGTTTTCTACCCACAGACTTTGAATTCCGTCTTTTTGAAAACTATCTTTCCCAACCCTAATGAGCGTTCTCTAAGAAAAGAGAGCAAAATGCAACTTTTTACTTTCTCCTCGAAAATTAAAATGCTATTCAAACTCTAAAACATCATTAAAAAAAAAAAACCATATTTTGTGAAGGTTTCAAGCTTTCAAGGTTTGATGTTTGTCAAAATGCGGGAGTCACAAGATATAGATTAAATGAGAAAAATAAAATAAAAAGTAAAAATTCAATCCATACATGTTTGACAAAATAATTAAATCCAAAAGCTATTGGAAAAAGAATGAAATCTACACGATACATTAAGTATCACCTTACTTGGAATGCGAGAGTAACCATGTCATGTCACTTTGGTCTAACTAAAAAGACTACTGCATACGCATGGTTATGGTAACTATGCTTATATTGGGAAATACACAATGTACTGGAAAATACATTATATATCAATCTTTTCTAGAAGAGATTTCTTTTCATTTTCCTATATGAATATTCATATTAGGGAATAGTATACATAGATATTCATATTATGCCTCCTCCTCCTTTTTCCTTCTCAATTGTAAGTGATTGATCTTCAAAAAATGCCATGGTCAATATTTACTTTTGCATAACCTTATGAAACGGAGGCTCAAGTGATTCTCAATGTAGATATCCACAAAATGAACACTAAACTACATAAAAACACATAAAGCATTATGCTACTTGGACAGGCTCTAACTTGACCCATTTGAGCTTGACACCATAGGGTCGGTGAAATGAGTTGCACCAAGCATGAGATAAATTGCTCGATGCTCACTAATCCATAATCTTATTAGGGATAATAATACATGGTTTCTAAATTTTGGCAAATATATACTGTGATCCTTATAATTCTTGAACGTTAGCTCAATGTGTAATGAGATTTTTGAATTTTAATTTGTTTGATTTAGTCTATAGGCTTTTAATACAAATTCAATATAGTTCTTGAACTACTTATGATCTTTCCATTAAAATTCAAATTCAATGACAACATTAAACATTTTATATAGTTTGGAGACTAAATTGAACATATACCAAAAGTTCAGTAATCAAATCAAGTAAATTAAAAATTTAGAAATTATACTGTATATTGGTTTAAAATTCAAAAATCTTATGTCATTTTCCCATGGTACTATTACAGACGTGTCTGAATCTAAAACAAGGGGTCTGCTCGACTGGATTTCTGCAAAACCCTAGTAATGATCACAGAAAGAGGGATTGAGAATCTTTGAAAAGTTGTCGGAATCTAACGGCCCTGATCGAATCTATATTTATATAAGGCAGAAAAGGCAAACGCATCCACCTCAGCCAGCCTCCTCCATCGCCACCTTCTCCTCCTTCTTCCTCCTCCCTCTTCCTCCTCTGCAATCTCTCTCTCTCGAGAGGGAGACGCCATGTGCGGAATACTCGCCGTCTTCGGTTGCATTGACACCTCGCAGGCCAAGCGCTCGCGCATCATCGAGCTCTCCCGCAGGTTCGTTTCGGTTCGGTTCGCTCCGGCGATGGCGCTGCCATTGCGGTTGAATTCGTCTCGATTTTGGCACAAGCTCTGTTTTTTGCTGCTTTAGCTGCTTTACCCGTTACCCATCTCCGTCGAATCACGAACTCGCTTGTATTTGGGCATTTTACCTCTGTGTTTTTAAGCGTTTTTTCTGGACACGATTGATAAAAGCATCCTTTTTTGTGTGGAGATGGTTTACTCTGCTTTCGGAATAGAATCTCTTGGAATGTGGGTAGAATTTTTTTGACTGATTGGCTCGTTCTGTCCGGTTCAAATGGCGTGTGTAGGCTGCGGCATAGAGGTCCTGATTGGAGCGGGTTGCACTGCAATGGGGATTGCTACCTTGCGCACCAGCGGTTGGCCATCGTGGATCCCACTTCGGGAGATCAGCCCCTTTACAACGAGGATAAGACTGTTGTCGTCACGGTACGGTTTAGTTGTGGGGATGATTGTCTTTATCTAGTTAATCAGTTGAGGAGGAATGTCGATTCGGTTACTAGCGCTAGGATGAGAGCAAATGCGTTTAAATTGCTCTTCGACGTGTTAGAACGGCCTTAGCAAGTTTCAAGGTAGAATGAAGCAAATGCATTGAAATTCTTCTTTTAGTCTACTATGATTCAATGTATGGTTTTTGTTTGCCATGGTGTCTGCTTTTTACTCTCGTTCCGATGGTGCCAAGGAAATTTTTGCCGACCGGTGATAATGAACGTTGGATGGTTGTTCTTAATTCCCCTGCTTTTTTTTACACATAATATATATTTCTAACTTTAGCTTCATGTCGAGGATCGGTTCAGTGTGTCTCTTCATCAAATATATTGACCATCTGTTCCTTGTCTTTATTGCACAAGCTTTTGCTTCTGCATTTGTCCGTTTTAACATTGTGCTGTTGCTTCTAGTTTTTCTTTTTCCATAGAACATCTTGCTAGAGGGAGTTCACATTCGTTGACAAATCTTCTTCTGTTTAACGTTTCTCGTCCTAAATCATGTTGGAATTGTAGAAATGACTGATAGAGCTAAACATTTCAGGTTAATGGGGAAATCTACAACCATAAAGCATTGAGAGAAAAGCTGAAGAATCATCAGTTCCGCACTGGAAGTGACTGCGAAGTCATTGCTCATCTGGTAAGTGACTGAGGAATTCTTTGGTAATTATATAGCGGTTTTGATTCTTTAAGGAGGACCAGCATGTTGTACTATGTTCCAAGTTACAATTGCTCAAATGGCTTTTTGAAATAGATGTGTGCCCAGCCATCGGGTTTGTTCCCTTGATTCTTCTTTGTAGGTTGAACATAGTTAATCTGGATTTGAAGTTTCTTGGAATCTTATTCTAAATGTATGTACTCAGTGGATTCTTCTGGATACTTTAACTTTGTAATGGCGCATGAAGGACCAAATTGATCTGCTTTGGAGCCAGATTTTCCTCTTGGCTTTTCTATAGACTGTTTAATAATTTGAATATAAATGTTTTCTTCTTCCTCCTTTTGTAGTATGAAGAATATGGAGAAGAGTTTGTGGATATGTTGGATGGCATGTTCTCCTTTGTACTTCATGACACCCGTGACAACAGCTTTATTGCAGCCCGGGATGCCATTGGAATAACACCACTTTACGTGGGTTGGGGACTTGATGGTATGTGCTTTGACTGGGATGTACATACTTTAATGGGGAACTATTAAATGACGAACATCTTATGGCCATATGAAATGAGATAATTTCCTTCTAGGTATTACAGATTCAAAGAACTTTAGGAATGTATTAGCAAATTCTTAGCTAATGCTTCAATTTCATGTGTTTCTAGCTTTTGGCTTTATTGGACAAGTACCAGTGATTTCTAGAATAATTATGTTTTAAGCATCTTTGCAGGATCAGTCTGGTTTGCCTCAGAAATGAAAGCTTTGAGCGATGACTGTGAAAGATTTGTGTCTTTCCTTCCAGGCCATATATACTCTAGCAAACAAGGTTCGGGTCATGTATTACTTTTCTTGTTGGTTAGGTTTATTCAGCTTATAGGTATATGTTATCTGATTTGAGGGGGTCCTTGTAAATTTTTTTTTATTTCTCTGCAGTGTATAGAATTTCCGGGGCTTAAATATGAAAAGCCTCCGTAGATTAAGTATTCTGAATGAAATGGAAAGCTTTTTTTTATGTTTGATTATCAAGTTTCTTGCTATTGTTAACTTATCTAGATGAGGTGAGTAATTAGATATCAAGGCCTTGAGTCAGTTTTAATATGCAAAGATGCAGTTGCGAAAACTAATCCTTGAAATTTGACCATCTGTAACAATCTTGTACTTTCTAAATTACCCTTTTTAGGTAGTTGTAATGTTTTTATTACAATTTTTTCTGTCCAATCTAAAGTGGCGATTTTGCAGGTGGTCTTAGAAGGTGGTATAACCCTCCATGGTACACAGAGCAAATTCCTTCCGGTCCCTATGATCCCCTTGTTCTTCGTGCAGCCTTTGAGAAGGTACTTTTGACTTCTCTTCATCTAGTATTCCTGATTATAAAGAAAAACATTCCGAAAGTCCTTTTCCAGTTGATGCTTGATAGATCAAAGGAGCTTTATCAACAAAGTAGTCTTATTTATTTTTTGGCTGTAGTTATGTCTGTTGAACGGTCCAGTCATATATCACTTCTAGCTGATGCTTTGGTAGTGATATATGACAGTAAAGGTACATGAATTGTTTCTGATGCCTATTGTCGCATGCTTCTCGTGTATCTCATTATCTATGACCGTGGATGATCATATTATTTACATTGCCTGGAGTAATATTTTTAAAAGTCAGTGGAACTAGTGGGCATGTTTCCTCTCTGTTTCTCAATGCAAATTATAAAAAGTTAATATGAATACCATTAGACAATATGGTGTAGTGATGGTGCTTTTCACGTGTATATGGGTTTAGTTATATTACAATATGAGCTTCTTCAATTGGACATACCACAAGTCTTTATTAGAGAGCTGCCATCTTGGTCAGCCACAGCAGAGCTCTGAACAGGGCAATTTCTGATTCTACTGATTGGGCATTGGGATCACCTATATTTCCATCGTGCCACTTCCAATTTTTGAATGTTTAATGCAATATTTTATATTAATGGTCAAGTTGTTTTATTCTGTGTCTGTAAAACTTTAAAGGGCAACATATTGAGCATGAAGAACAACAAAAAAGGGGAGGGAGTGGTGAGAGGGAAACCAGAAGGTAGTGACCCACTTATTATCAGATTTGATGATCATCTGGTTTTAGTGGCTAAGTTTTGAGAGAGGTGCTACTGAATTAATGTAGAAAGATGCTGAATGAAGCTTAATTTGGAGTAGATTCTAAAGAAGTAGAGAAACCCTGTTGGAACTCTTGGTGAGATGCTCCAGTCAATATTGGGTGGTATTGCATTTGCAATGACAATTTAGAATTAGTTTGGTAAGCTGAGTTAGAAGTTCTACTTGTTAGAAGCACATGCCAAAGTTAGCTTCTCCATCACTCAAGCCAGAAGAAAACCCACAGCATAGCATTCAAATTAGAAGAACAACAAGAAGAAGTGGCGTCTAGCCTAAAAATAGAGGATCAAAGTCAGATACTAACATGTCCTGTCATGTAAAAAGGAGCAATGTCCTGGTTTTTCACTAATCTCGGTAAAGAATAGACAATTATTTCAATTATCCTGAACGTTTTCCAGTGGGTTATATCTCGAAGTTTGTGGAAAATCTTTTTTGAATGATTGCCAAACCTCACTACATTTGGATTGTCTTGAGTAATTTCTAAAGTGTTTAATTTCTCGAGCGGTTTTTCTCGTCATCTTATGCAGGCTGTCACCAAGAGACTAATGACTGATGTACCGTTTGGTGTTCTTCTGTCTGGAGGTCTGGACTCATCTTTGGTTGCTTCTGTAGCTTCTCGCCATTTGGCAGACTCTGAAGCTGCGTGTCAGTGGGGCTCAAAGTTACACACCTTTTGCATTGGTTTGAAGGTGTTTCCATGACTTTTCTTGTGATCTCATGCTTAATAATTTCCTTAAGTGTTCCAATTGCTGACGAAGCTTTCGAGTAAAGTGCCATTTGGGTAATTTTAACTGGGTTTTATTGTGATATGCTTTTCTTAGTAGATATTCATATATTGGCCTCTAATAGCTATGCTATAAGTACTTACTGATTTTGATGTTAAAAGGTTACTGCTGAGAAAATTACAGTGCCATTAGCCTATGGAGTACGAAATGTTGTAAATTTTGGGAAATGTTATCTTTTAATAAATAATTATCATGTATTATATTGATAGACAGATACTGGTCTAGAAAAAAAGGTACAGTGGCTCCATTATAAGACTGATAATCTTTTCTCTTAAGGTAGGACAAAATAATCTAGAGGCAAAAGAATCACATTATAATAATTGCAGACATCAGTTACAGAGAGTGGTTGCATTTGGCTTAGCCATTAAGATTGGAAAATTATGGTTGAAGTTGTTGACTGTTACTTGAGACATAGTACAATTGATTATGGACATAAAAGGAGGAAAAGTTAAAGAAAAGGGTTTGCATCTGCATTGTCGATTTGGCTTTGTCAGGAATTTGCCGGATTGGAGAATATATCTTGGGTTATAGATTAACGTTTGCCAACTTTAATGGTTTAGGACCTTTATATCTTTGAATATAATTTGTTATTATAGTAAACTGATAGGAGTACAGAACTGTTGATTTCTATCGTTTGTGCATATACAGTCATGATTCTGATGTTGATGTCAGTGAATCTCTATTATGATCTATTTTGTTCTTATTCTTCTTTAAACTGTTGGCCAGGGGTCTCCCGATCTAAAAGCTGCAAAAGAGGTAGCAGATTATCTTGGAACTCGTCACCATGAATTTCACTTCACCGTTCAGGTTTATTTTTCTTTCTAGCTAAGAGAAGATGCATAGCTATTTTTATAGTTATTATTGATACTTATTGATAGTTTCTTTTTCTCAAACCAGGAAGGCATAGATGCACTCGAGGAAGTTATATATCATATTGAAACATATGATGTGACTACCATTAGGCGAGCACTCCAATGTTCCTGATTTCTCGAAAAATTAAGTCGTTGGGAGTGAAGATGGTGATTTCAGGGGAAGGTTCAGATGAAATATTTGGAGGTTACTTATATTTCCACAAGGCACCTAACAAGAAGGAGCTTCACGAAGAAACTTGTAGAAAGGTATTTTAATTGTCTGAGGGGGATGTCCACATCTCCTTTTTGTATGGCTAACTTGAGAGGGGATATCATAGCTCTCTTGCGCTGAGTTCCACTGATAATACAGTCATTGTTCACTTTTTTGTTTTTAACAGATCAAAGCTCTTCATCTTTATGACTGCTTGAGGGCCAACAAATCAACTTCAGCTTGGGGTGTTGAGGCTCGTGTGCCTTTTCTGGATAAAGAATTCTTAGATGTAGCAATGAGTATAGATCCTGAATGGAAAATGGTGGGTAACTTCGACTCTGTCAATGTACTTTACACATATAATTAGAGAAAGCTTGGAACTTATCTGTGATTGGAATATAAAAGAATGTTAGTGGTTGGCTGCATGGTTAGTTTATGGCGACTGCAATTTTGTGTCATGATCAGTTTCTCGCTTAAGGAGATTTGGAGTGTAGCAGATTTCTTCTCTTCTTTCTTTGTATCCTCCTTTTGTTGCCATCTCCGGCGCGCCCCCTCCCCCACCCTCCCCCAAAAAAAAAAAAAAAAAAAAAAATTCTAAGGCCACGATAGAGAGCATCAAATTCTATTCTGAACTTGCCTAATGGGCTGTCTGGTCTTTTGGAATAAATGTTGGAGGGTTGGAGATTGTTGTTAATTGATTAGAATCAATGCTGGGATCTGTTTTCTGAAGTTTGTGTTAAACCTGATGCCTTTATTAATCCTGCTGAATGTAGGTGAGACCTGATCTTGGGAGGATTGAGAAGTGGATCCTACGCAATGCATTTGATGATGATCAGAAGCCTTATCTACCAAAGGTATGAAGCTTTCTCTTTGTTTGAACAGCTGACCAGTCACCTGCATACTGTCATTTGACCCACATGCTCAGACATCTACATATGTCTGGATAATTATCTAAAGGATACATTATCTCATGTTTCAGTTTCGGTTGAGATTTTCTGTTGTTGATCAATATTCACGTGGTTTATTTTGGTTCCAGCATATACTGTACAGGCAGAAGGAACAATTTAGTGATGGAGTGGGATACAGTTGGATTGATGGCTTGAAGGACCATGCTAATAAGCAAGTATGATGTCATATAAGCTTCTTCTAGTTACAAGTTCTCTCCTAGATGCTTTTGTAAAGTATGATGAGTATGGGTTTTAGAATGTACAATAGTGGTGTTGAAGTATCCGGTAGTCTATATACAATGTCGATTGTATTGGTTCGAATGGATCTATTCCATGAAAATGAGAACACTAGTAATGCTTATTTCTCACAAATTTTATGTTTTAATCAACCCGTGCCAGGTTACTGATGCAATGTTAATGAATGCAAGCTTTGTCTATCCGGAAAACACTCCTACAACCAAAGAGGCATATTACTATAGAGCTATCTTTGAAAAGTTTTTTCCTAAGGTGAGTTTTGTGTTTTCTTTAATAGTGGTTGGTATGTTAGTTGGACTCTCTCTCTCTCACAGAGCATGCTGGTCTGGAATTATAGTGATTATGTCTATGAGGGTTATGGGGTCCCCTCACAACTGTCAATTTTCTTTTTTTTTGGGTTTTTCTAATTTTTCAAGTCGCTGCATATAATGCTGTCGTATAGGGTCCTTTGGAAGCTAAATGGTAATCAGCATAGCTTACCATGAAACGAGAAGTGATGTAATTTGGATATGTTGGACTTCTCACACAAAAAATCCTTAAAATTGTCCTCTGTAGGGATTTCTCCTACTCTTGTATTCCAATGAGCGTGAATCTGGATTTAAGTGACTAGAGAAACCGGATGTTCGCTCTGAAGCTTTCTCTTCTGGACCTAACTTTTGCATCCATGGAAATTAATGAACTGTGATGATGAGTCCATCCATAGATCCGCTTTTCAGTAAATGACTACATGATATGAAGGTAGCCTATTCTGTCATTGATAATACTCTTTTCTAGAATAGCAGTCATTAGGACCAAAATTATATTCCATGCTTATTGGGTTGGAATTTCCTTTTAGCAAGGTGAGATGTGTTGAAAAGTGGATCAGACTTGCTTGACAGATCTCTGCATTTTCAATTTATTGCTTTCTTTACTCAGCTTATCCTAAAGATCAACTGATTATCTCTGCTTCTGAGCAGAATGCTGCAAGATCTACCGTACCTGGGGGTCCTAGTGTAGCTTGCAGTACTGCAAAAGCAGTTGAGTGGACGCAGCATGGTCAAAGAATCTTGATCCATCTGGTCGTGCGGCCTGGTGTCCATGAAGCTGCATACGAGGAAGGAGCAGAATCTAAGAATGCCAGCACAACTAATGGTCCCTCTCACAAACAACAAGAAGTCCTAGTAGAGAATACTACTACGGTTGCTTGATTGGGATTTGGCCCATTTGGAGTTCTGGGAGGATTTACAATCATAGCTGAACGACGAATAGGTATGAAGCTTTTTTTTGCATGTGGGGTTGAATTCAATAGAAGCAGTAACTTGCAATGATGGGGACATATCTAAGATCTGGGAAGAAGATCTAAAATCAATGAAAATGAAGCATTAATCTTCATTGATATCTAGGTTATTTTCTTTTTTGGATGTTGGTGTATTTATCCTACTTAGCTAATGGAAGACCTTGGGCTATAGCTCTAATTTGTTTTCTATGGACACCTAAAGGGGTGTTTTTTACCGTAATTAATTAGAATTTATCTCTATGTGATGTTGAACTCCTTTTGAATTTTGTTCGTGTGTGTTTTCATGATGCTTAATCATAGGGATATAGTTGTTTTGGTTTCTTGTGCTAACAATTGATTCCCGGCTTAGACCTCTAGAGCTTACTTTGTCTTTCAATCTTTGAAAATTCTCTTGAGGTTGACCATAAAGGTATTTGTGGTCAATAAGACAAGGGAGAATAGTTGCCTCGATATAGGAAGAGTTATGGGAACATTGCACGTGTTCTAGTGTATCATCCAGCTTGACTTGCTTGAATTTCCTTCATAGCTCAATTAGAATGTAGAATCATGCATTTTAGGTTCATTTTAAGTTGTTTGACTTGTGCCAAATCATGCTAGAAATTTATTTGAATTGGATGGAATGGTGCATGGTGGTTAAATCGTGAAATGGATTGAATGGATATCTGAATCACATTATTTTGGCATGCACCACATGAAACGATTTGAATCCTATGATGTAAATCATGAATTATCAGATTTTTACAATGGTATCTCTCTGCTGTTCATGGCTGTTGATGTGTTCTGATGAGTGATGAGTGTTTATTTCGATGTTCTCCAGATTTGATAGCGTGGAGAGGCATATGCGGTCACATCTTGGAATTCCTTTTATCTATTGTAACAGAGAGTTGATTGTATATGTAGATGCAGTAGCTTTATTATTATGCTATCTGGCTTTTTCCTGGTTTAGTTGCTTGGTTTCGTAGTCTCCTTTTGATTCTGTTCTCATAGGGTTGGCAGAATTTGCTGAAAGTTCTAGTGGAATAAATGAAGTTACGTCCTATTTTTCATTTCGCTTTGATGTTCATGCTCGTGAATATGCACAATCGTATCAAACTTTTCCTTAGACATGTGCCATTTTTTCTTGATAATTAGTAAGCACTTGATAGAAAGGTTGCAGAGTCGGTCGATTTCGCTATAAACGACCAGATTCTAGAGCATGGCGATAAAGTCTGGTAGGTGGATTCGAAAAGGGTAAAAATCCATTGGCAACGTCTCAGCGAAAGTGAAATTGTGCTGATAGATTTTTTTAGATTTTTCTTACCTCGAGGGCAGGCGAATATCTCTCTAGCTGAGATGGCACAGCACAATCGATCAGCTTGTCCCAGGTCCAGTGATCTTTGGTTGAATTCTGTCTGTCTGATGGTCGATCTTAATGATCGTAATCACGATCATTTGTAAAATGCGACTGCCGGGTTCTTAGGATTCGCGTGTCTTCTATTGTTCACGCGCAGTTTGTATCTCAGTGTTGGCAGGAAAAGATTTTGCTACTTGAAACTTAACAGCCCGGAGGTTTCTTCACGTCGAAGCTAAAGAAGGAAGAATGTCATATACATATAGTCCAAAACTTGGAGAGTTGGTTGAGTAATTGAGCGTAAATGGACTAAATTTGGTTATTCAACTCAATTGATTAAGTTGCCAAAATTATAATTTGATTAACATACTTCGAAAGGAACCCTATTTTCCTCTGTATCTACTTCCGCTATACCATTTCGACATTTCTCTAAAAGAATTTCCAATGCTTTTTACTCTTTTCGCTGATAAGACAAATGAATCATCTGTCAACCATATAAAGGTTGGTTAAAATGCTTTATACAACAATCACAATGACATTTGCTTATATACATACGCAGATGCTATTCCTTTGTTGTAGTGCGATGTAAATCTTGCTCATTTTGTTAGTACACTTGAAAAAAAAAAGCACACAATCGAATTGCCAGGAACTTTTCTGTAATTTTGAGGCCATCATATTTTCGTATGTGCAATTTCACAGGTAATCAACCATAGGACTAAGAATTCACCAAATTTGAAGAATAAAAATCGACAAAAATGGAATAACAAAGCACTAAAAATCAATAAATTCGATGATAATTTTTGAACCAAGTGAATGAACCACCTAAAAGGCCTCGAAAGCAGCCGCTAATGCAAATACATCGTAATCTTCCCGACTGCAAAAGCCAAGGCCACAGCCATCGCATTCGCACTCCCCCGTCTTCTTCAACCTCGCCTCTCGTTCTCTTCCTCTCGTCCACGTCCGCCATGTCTGCAGCCCTCAACCTCATCGCTATCCTCACCGACGGAGGCTTCCCGTCCTCGGAAAGACGTCTTCTTGACGGCGGAGCCATCCTCGCCCACGTCTCCACCTCCATTCCTGGAGACTCCAGGACGGTTTTCCATGGAATTTCGGCCCTGCCCACGACTTTGGATCGGCGTCCAATGGGACCGAGGATGGAGGATCTGCTCCGCGTCCGGAGCTCGAAGACGACGCTTGCTTGGCTCAGGGATTTCATGGAGTCCTCACTCCCGGTGCACTCCAAGGAGAAGGACTCGTTCCAACGCAAGCCGGAGCTCGATGGCGACGGAAGCTCCCGCGTGTTTAGCTGAATCTTATGGTTGCTGTTCCCTGCGGAGAGGTAGAGCCTGACAAAGACCGTGTCCGAGGGCTGGACAAGGTCCATGTTCTTGGCTTCAGCGATTCTGATTTCGCAGCTAAAAGAAGAAGGTGGTGTGGAAGCACCCATTTCTCAGAGGCAAGATCGATTCTGAGAGAGAGAGGGAGAGGGAGAGTTGAAGTTCGATTGAAAAAGGGAGGTCTTTGTAGGGTTTATATAAGCGGTGGTGGATGGTTAATCATACTTCCATCTTACTTTAACTCCGTAACTGAGAACCCTTTTAGAGACAATGGAGTATTAAATGGCCTAGTCTCCTCGATGCCTTGTAGGCAGGAAGTAATATATTCCCTAGAATCGAAATCCAAGATCCAGCATAAGATTGCATAAAATCTGGTAGTGCCTAGCCCACGTATGAATGATTTCATTTCTAATCTACTAAACTAAGCCATGTTGATAGAACATGAGTGACGATTCGTGTTTACAGCTATCTCATATCAAATTTAAAGTATAATCGGATAACAACTTGTTTATTAAGCATGGCGTATGTTTTTCAATCAAGATGGGATAGAACGTGTTTAATACGTTTAAAATATGCATTCTTATATGTAACTGTGTGTTGAGGTTGTCTAGCGGTCATCAAAGGGATTGACGATCGGTTTATAAGTGTGAGAAAAACCTCATTCTTTAAATTAGGTTTTGGGAGTGAAAGAGGTCAAGATTATCTAACACTTATATTAGAGCCTACTTGTGACAAGTGACCCAATGGTCGCATGGGAGGTTACATGTTGTTGCGGCTCCTACTCAAGCCTTGTAAGGGAGAGATTGCGGAGGTTGTTGCACAAAGATTGTGGAAGACCTAGATAGTTGATTTATAAATATGAGGGAAAGTTTTGTATTTTGAGCTAATTGTTAAAATGAGAGAAAAAAAAAACCACCCAATGATGTGCATGGATGGGTTTGATTGGTTTTGTTTATTTTTATTTTCTTTTTTGTGGCCAGAAACGATTGAACTCGTTCCTTTTCTCATATAGTCAGAACCAAGGAAACAATTGAAGGAAGGACGGCCTCCCAAGAGTCGGCATAAAATAGATCTAAAAGGGAAAGTTAGGGTCATAATTCTCTTGACACATCAGACTCTGATGCTACTTCTTGTGTGACAACTTGTGCCTATGGCATTACCCTGTCGCGTGTAAGCCTGTGTCATTTGCTTTTGAGGAAGGAGTTCTTATCCCTTAAGTACTTCGCCGAAGAATATTCCCCACCCTGATCTTACTTTCACTTTTTATAATCGCGAGCATGGGGCATGGGTATATTGGGAAATCACTGGGAGATCTTGTGGGGAGGATTATGTTCTAGTATAATAAACCCTTGTTGATCTTAAAGAGCTGGAATCGGACGGCAGCGTTGCGGCGATGGTCTCGCGTGGCCAGGGTTTCCTCGGCTTGGCCGGGAGAGGATTCTCTCTCTCTCTCTCGCTCCAGGTCCTGCCCGGATCGAACGCCCTCAGATCTCGGGCAGATCATGAAGAACAATCGGGATGTGCACAGCAAACAAAGGAAGGTCGAGGACGGAACTTGTGCGACGGACGGCGCAAGCTCCGGCCTAGTTTGACCAACGGGCTCAAAAGGACCGAGGCCTACCGGAGCTTTAGCGCTTAGCGCAAGCGGTCGTAGGCCGATGGTCGCCGGCTCAGGTGCGGTGGCCGGTGATCTATCCCACGATTCTCTCCCCACCCTTTCGAACCCCCTCACTCGCTAGATCCGGCGAGCCTCGCTACCCGGAGCCTCGAGGTAGCCTCACGCCGAGCGGGCGAGGCTCGCCCTCGCGGCCCTTTGCCGAGGTTTGGTGACCGGCTAGAGGAAGGAGAGGAAAAGAAAAGAAAAATAAAAAGAATAAAAAGAAAATAAAAGAAAAAAAGAAAAAAAGAAAAAAAATAAAATAAAAAAATTATTAAAAGTTGTCCACGTTAGCCTTGTCCGAGCCACGTCCAGCCAGCCGCCGTCCAGTCAGCAAAATCCGGACAAAATTAGCCGGAAAGAACTGAATTGGCCTGGCCTCAAAAATGTTTTAGGACTTTTTGGCACTTTTCCCGTGTTTTCATTATGCTTAATCATAGGGATATAGTTGTTTGGTTTCTTGTGCTAACCAATTGATTCCCAAGCTTAGACCTCTAGAGCTTACTTTGTCTTTCAATCTTTGAAAATTCTCTTGAGGTTGACCATAAGGTATTTGTGGTCAATAAGACAAAGGGAGAATAGTTGCCTCGATATAGGAAGAGTTATGGGAACATTGCCGTGTTCTAGTGTATCATCAGCTTGACTTGCTTGAATTTCCTTCATAGCTCAATTAGAATGTAGAATCATGCATTTAGGTTCATTTTAAGTTGTTTGACTTGTGCCAAATCATGCTAGAAATTTATTTGAATTGGATGGAATGGTGCATCGTGGTTAAATCATGAAATGAATTGAATGGATATTTGAATCGCATTATTTTGGCATGCACCACATGAATCGATTTGAATCTATGGTGTGAATCATTAATTATCAGATTTTACAATGGTATCTCTTGTTCACGGCTGTTGATGTGTTATGATGAGTGTTTATTTTGATCTTCTCCAGATTTTAATAGTGTGGAGAGGCATATGCGATCACATCTTGGAATTCCTTTTATCTATTGTAACAGAGCTGCTTGTATATGTGGATGCAGTAGCTTTATTATGCTCTATCTGGTTTTTTCCTGGTTTAGTTGCTTGGTTTCGTAGTCTCCTTTTGATTCTGTTCTCATAGGGTTGGCAGAATTTGCTGAAAGTTGTAGTGGAATAAATGAAGTTACGTCCTATTTTTCATTTTGCTTTGTTGTTTTTTTTTGGTAAAGGTAATAATATTATAGAGTTGGACAAATGTACAAAAGATCGGCTCCATAACCCACACTCTTAACCAATTGGCAAAAGTGAAGGGGACGATGTAAAATAAGGGCCGAGCCCACTAGCAAACACGAAGGCAACACCCAAGGAGCACCGGCGCGGTGATGGACCCATCAACCCTCCGAGTGAATAGCACGGAATGCGGAACGGAAATGAGAGAAGCACATAGCGATTAAGGATCAGATCCACTTAGAAACACGCCCGGGTCAAAGCCCCATCCTCTTTGAAGTCTTTGATTCCTCGGAGAGGGAGAGACATTCTTAAAGGTGATGGCTTTTATCTCTAACCACCTTGATAAGGTGATTTTTGGCCCTTGACTACAAGAGATTCACCTCTGAAAATGATTGCATTCCTCTTCTTCAGATAAGATGGCAAGGGCACCAAAGGAGAGCCAGAACTATTACGTGATAGAAGTCATTTCAGAGATCAGGACTTCCGGGCCCAGAAGTACCTCATCC